>CAKKSZ020000004.1:0-627118 GCA_920104245.2 Rhodotorula babjevae | reverse complement strand
TAAGAGGCCAGAGAGGGGTCAGCGAGCGAGTCCCTCCTCCTACAGGGAGCCTCGCGCACGGACCTTGCGGGTTTTCCCCCTCGCTCCTCGCCTCTCTCGCGCCGCACTAGGTTCTCGAGCGTAGCCAGATAGCTCGTATGTGCCCTTTCGTGCTCTTCACAGGCCCTCTCGGGAGCGTGGGACGGCCAGAGGGAGGCGACTTGGTGAAATCGCAAGGGCGAGCGCCGTGGAGTTGTCGCCGAGCTCTCTCCTGGCACGCAGACGACACGGGCTTGCTGCGGGGACAAAGGCGCTCGAGAATTACGGAAACTGCGGGACGAGACGGTGCGAGCTACTTCGAGAGGGGATCTAGAGGGTGCGAGGGGGGTCGAGCTACAGGTCGAGACGGAGCGAGAGCGGGAGAGGAAGAGGGCAGAGACGACTCGCAGCCGCCGTCTTGTCGGGCCTAGGCCGTCGCCGTGACGCCGTCGGGCTGGTATTTGGCGCGCGCGCGCGACACGAGCAGGGAGAGGCGGCTCGAGTTGCCCGATATCATGTCCTCCATCGAGACGTCGTCGGTCGAGACGCGCGGCGTCAGGAAGTCGAAGACTGTGTGCCCGGGAGCGACCGTCAGCAGTGCCGAGCGAGCGAGCCGCCGAGGAGAGGAGCGACGCACCGGAAAACACCGTGTCGAGGTAGGCCGTGTCAAAAGGCCCGCTCTCGTCCTCGTGGAACTCGTCAAACTGGGCGTCCTTGATGCCGCTGCCGTCGCCAGACAGGTTCTCGACGAGGCGGACGAGGAGGCGGCCCGAGCGCAGCGACGACGAGAGGTCCATGGCGAGCGGGCACGAGGCCGGCAAGTTCTGGTTGAGCCACGCCAAGAGCTCGGCGTTGGTCGTCTCGGACATGGCGCGCACAGGGCGAGGCGCGCCGGCGACGGCGACGGGCTCGGCGGGCACGGGAGGAGCGAGTGGGGTCGAGGCGGTGACCTGTCGCAGCGAAACGAGGTCAGCGACGCCGCAGCCACGCGACGAGGGCTCGAGACGCACGAGGCTGGTAGCTCGGTCACTCTTGACGAGCTTGACGGTGTCGGCCGACTCGTTCCTCGCCTGCGAGCCGTTGGCGCCGATCGACGGGCGCTTCTTGCTCGAGATCGAGCTGAAGAGGGCCTCGCCGTTCATGAGGGGCGAGCCACTGCGAGCGAGAGAGGTGCGTCAGCTGTGTGCGTCGACGCGCACGGCGCGAGCGAGTCGACATAAAGAGCGGGAAGGCCGAGGACGCACGGCGACATGTCCATGAGGATGGCGGCGTCTTTCGAGCTCAAAGTGTTCGGGTTGGCGCCGCCGTCTGCATAAGCACGATCGAGTCAGTCATCGAGTTGACGAGCTGCGTAGAGGAGTTGGAGCGAGGGGACGCACAGCGCTCCTTCTGGATCTCGGCGCGCCGAGAGGGCGAGGGCGGGCGAGGGTAGGGCACCATCGTCTTGGCCGTCTCGAGCGGCAGCACCTCGATGTCGCACGACGAGACGACGGGAGCTGGGGGCAAGAGGAGAGGGCGAGGTCAGGTTCGACGCTCGAGGAAGAGGGCCGCGCCGAGGGCAAGAGCGCGAGCTGGACGCACCCGAATAATCGCGCAGGATGGTGGCCTTCATGATCTCCTTCATCCACGTGCGCACCGTGATCTGCTCTGCGGCCGCGAAGAAGTGCGTCCTCGCGCCGTCGTGCACAATCTTGAACCCGTACTCGCCCGGGTGGATGCTCGGGTCGGCAATGACGCGGTAGCCCGTCAAGTCGATGACGCCCTTGGCTTTTTGCTCCTGCACGTCGCACGTCGCTCTCGGAGCAGGTCAGCCTCGAGACCCAGAGGTAGAGAGAGGTGACGAGGAGGGGACGCACGGCCTCGCTCTTGAGGTAGTAGAGGTACGTGCCCTTGAGGACGAAGAAGCGCATCTTCCACGTGTTGTACTTCTCGCCGCGCTTGCGCATCCAGCCCGAGTGGTCGGGGCGGCCGATCTTGTCCATCAGGTTGCCGCTCGTGACGAGCTCGGCCTTCTCGCGCACCATCTCGCGAGTCGCCGGGTCGACGCTCTTGACCGTCATCGTCGTCGGCGCGTCTCGCCCGCCGCCGAGCGTCGAGTTGGACGGCCGCGAGCGAGGCGACGAGAGCGAGGTTGGCGACGCCTTGTCGGAGCTCGACCCGGGGCCGAACGACGAGAAGAGGCGGGTCGAGCGCTTGGCGCGGTCCTGGTACGAGCTGCGAGGGCGAGGGCGAGCCACGGCGCCGTCCGAGTCGATGAGGAGGGCTCTGCAGGGCAGGAGGTCAGGTCAGCATCGGCGGCCTCGTGACTGTGCAGGTCGAGGAGAGGAAGACACGCACGAGGGAACGCGAGGCGGAGGCTTCCTGCTCCTGCCGGGCAGCGGCAGTGCGGCGCCGAAGAACGAGCCCTTCTCGCCCTTGCTCGACTTGCGCTCCTGCGACGTGCCGAGCGCCGGGCTTGACGGCGTGCTCGTCGCGCTGCCCTCGCCGAGGCTCTTGTCGGTCGTGCGCCGGCTGGCACGGGGCCGCAGGCTCGAGGCGGTCGACGGCGGCGACTTGAGCTTGCGCAGCGGCTCCTCCTCGACCGCTGGGACCGGCTCGGCACGAGGCTCCTCGAGGATGGGCTGGGCGACGAGCGGCTCGACCGCGAGGGCGGCGGCAGGCGCGACGCTGTCGACCGTCGTCGAGCGAGTGTGCGACGTCGCCGGCCCGAGGCCGGCGCCGTCGACGCTCGAGGTGACGGACCGCGGCGAGCGAAGGTTGCTCATGCTGTGCTGGCCGAGCGATGACGGCGAGCGCAGCGAGGCGGGCGCCGAGTCGTTCTCGAAGCCGTGCGCCTGCTGGTCCCACCGAGAGGCCGAGCTTTGGTGCTGATAAGCCGCGAGAGGGCTGATCGCGCCGAACTGGGTCGGCGAGTCGGGCGCGGCGCCGCCGAGGGCCGGGTTGAGGAAGATGCCGCCCGAGGTCGACTGGCTCGCGTCGAGCGCCGAGGCCGGGCGCGACGGCGGTTGGGTGCGCAGGCGGAGCTCCTTGATGGCATTGAAGATGTGGACGCGGCGGCCGAACGCGACGAGGTCGATCTCCTTGAGCATGGCGACGTCCATCTCGAGTAGCACGTCGCCCGAGATCTCGTGCTCCTCGAACTTGCTGACGGTGAGGGTGTCAAAGCCCTTCTGCTTGGCCCACGCGACGACGTCGTCGACGCCCCACGTCATCGGGTCGACCGGGAGCTCCTTGGCGTCGCCCTGCTCGCTCGTCGAAGGCGGAGCCGTCGTCGCAGCCGTGAGGACGCTCGAGCTGAGCGGGACGGCGCTCGTCGCCGGCGTGCTCGAGCGCGAGTGGGGCGCCGAAGGAGGTGATGCGGGGATGGGCGCCGTCCCGGTCGGCGCAGGAGGGGGCGTGATGGCGCGCGCCGAGTCGACGAGTGCGGGCGGGGTGGGTGGGGCGGGGTCGGCGAGGGCGGGTGCGGGCACGAACGCCGCTGCGACGGGCGGCTCGCGCGACGGCGACGACAACTCGACGAGCGCGTCTGCAGCCGTCGCCTGGACGGGCGTAGCAGCTCGAGCCTGCACCTCGACCGGCGCAGCCGTCTCCTCGGGTGGCGGCGGCGCTGCGGCCGCGGCGCTCGCGTGCGTGTCGAGGGCGGCGTGCGCCTCGGCTGGCGCAGCGAGCTCCTCCTCGTGCGGCTGCATCGCCGCGGGAGCAGCGACGGGCTCGGCCGCGTGCGCCTTGTCGTCGCCCTGCAGCGCAACGCCGGTGGCTGCGGCAGCTGCGCCAACAGCGGCGACGAGACCCGCCGCACCGGCGGACAGCGCGACGGCCGTCGACTCGGTCGCCGACTTGAGCGTGTCGGTCAAGGTGCTCGCCGGCTCGGCGGCGGGCGCGGTCGGCTCGGTCGACGAACGCGGCGTCTCGTCGCCCTTGGACGCGCTGAGGGCCGCCGGCTCGGCGGCGGCAGTCGGCTCGGCGGCGGCAGTCGGCTCGGTCTGGTCGAGTGCGGGCGAGCTGGGCAGGGCGACGGCTGCAGCGTCCATGGCGGGCGGTGCCGATGCCGGAGCCGGCTCGGATGACGTGAGGGCGAGGAGAGGCGGCGCGGCGGCGGCGGCGGCGGCGGGAGGAGAGGGGACAGGAGGGTTCGACGCGTTCGAGTAGACCGACTCGGCGTAGGTCGAGGCCTGGGTGTCGGCGCGAGGGCGAACGAGGAAAGGTGCTGCGTCGTCGACCGAGGTTCTCGGCTGGCCCTGCTCTCGCAGTTCCTCGACGCCGGCCGCCGCGGTCGAGAGCGCCGGTGCCGTGATGGCCGCTGGCGCAGGAGGGCCCGCCTCGCCCTCGTCCTCGTCCTCCTCCTCGTCGCTCTCGTCGCTGAGCTGGAGGCCCTCGACGAAGCCGGATTTGCGCTTCTCGTACATCGCCTCGTCCTCCCTGCGCCGCCGCTCGGCGCGCTCGCGCTCCTGCTGCGCATCCGTCTCGGCGTTCTGCATGGCCCTCGCCGCGAGCGCAGCTCGGTGGGCGGCGCCGTCGCTCGAGCGTGCGCCGCCTGCGCCGTCGACTGGGACGTCGAGCTCGTCGTCGTCGACCTGCGAGTGGACCGAGGCATCGCTGACGCTGTCGCGGCGCAGAGAGCCGAGCGTCGGCGACAGGGTCTCGTGCTGGACGGCGCCGGCGTCGAGGTGCGCCGGTGCGACAACCTCGTCGTGGGTCGCGGTGGGCGTCGGCGGCGAGACGGTCGACATGGCGAGGGGGCTGTCGGGATGGTCGGAGCCGTCCGAGGGGAAGAAGGACGGCGGGCGGGACGAGGTGTAGGATTGCGGGAAGAGGCCGACCTCGCCGCGCTCGTTGCGGCCCTGCGAACGGGGCGCGAGGTGGCGATCAGCACGCGCACGGGAAGACAGGAGGTGCTGTTACCCATCCGCCATGCTGCGCTGCGCATCGTCGCCCGAGATCGCCGTCGAGAGCGAGCCCCGCTCGTGTCCCCACCCTGGCTCGTCCTGGAGGAGCTCGACCCGAGGGCGACGGTTGCCCGCCCATGGCTCGCAGCGCGATGATCCAGGAACCGGGTCAGAGAGGGCGGACGCACCTGGAACCAGCCGTCGCCGTACTGGTCGTCTCGCTCGAGGACGATGATGCGCTCGCCGGCGGTGAAGGCGAGCTCGTCGTCGTTCTCGGCCTCGAACGTGTGAAGGGCCCACACGAGGTCGGTGTTGCGGCTCGGGCGTGCGGTCGCCATGGCGGTGCGCGGCGAGGGTCGACGAGAGCTGCGGAGAGGAGGAGGGGCTGGGCGGAGGAGCGCGGGGAGGGATGAGGTGGACGAGGAGGGTGTGGGCCTGGAGCTGGTGCTGGGGTGCGGGCGAGTCGCCGAGTAGGTCGCAGGCTCGGCTGGTCTGGCGCAAGAGCAGCCCAGAGGCGCGGGCGAGGTGAGCGAGCGAGAGGCTCCCACCTCGGGCGACGATTCCTCGCGGCGGGCGTCCGGGGCGACGCCGCTCAAAGCAGCAAGTCGCCCACTCGAAGCTTGTCTCTTCTGGGCCAGCCGCACCAGCCACTCGTCGCACAGCAGCATCCGAGCGACGAGCGGTCCCCTCGACCGCCGCCTTCGACCGCCCCGCGTGCACGTTCCCCCTCGCCGCACTTCCTCCTCCTCGTGGACGGCCCGCCTCTCTCTCGAGCTCTCTCGGGACGTGCGAGGAGTGCGAGGGGAACCGAGGATCCAGTGCCAGAGAGCTACGCTCGGGGCAGACGACGATGCGAACGAGAGGTCCACAGAGGGGGAAATAAAGTGACCGAGAGCGTGACGACGGGGTTGCGAGGGGAGGACGAGTGTCTGTGCAGAGGGTGCAAGAGGAGCCAAGGACAACAGGAGAAGGTGAAAGGCAGGCGAGTGCGAGTGTCTGTGACCCGCAGGAAGCGGGCCCGGGAAGGGGGAGGGAGGAGGGAGGAGGGAGGGGAGGAGGGGAGGGGCGAGAACGGCTGCTCGGCGATTTTTAGACATCCTGAGGAAGAGAGAGGGAGAGAGGTGGGTCACGACATGGGCGTCATGCCGTTGTGCGACGCAAAGAGGAACCGTGTCCTCGTGCGGAGCAGCATCGGGCCCTTGCTGCCACCGCTCGACCCGCCGCGCTTCATGGCCGACGCGGCAGGCGCAGGCTTGGACGCCGACGACCCGCTCGTCGCCGTCGTCGACGCCACCGAGGCGGACGAGGATGCGGGCGCGAGCTCGCGGCTCGAGCTCGACTCGGGCGTCGTCGGCACCTGCTCGGGCGTTCCCTGCGGCGATGTCGCCTGGCTGCTGCTGCCGCTGTTGGTCGAGGTGCGGCTCAGAGGAAGGTGCGGGCTCGACGAGCTCGCGCCGCCAAAGTACCCGCCCGACCCGGCGAGCGACGGGCTCGAGTGCGTGCGCTTCTTGTGCGAGAAGAGGCCCGAGATGGTTGTCGACGCGCGGCGCTGCAGCTTGACGGCGGCGCTCGCCGGCACGAGGTGGGGCGACGACGACGCCGAGTCGCCGCCGTGGAGTGTCGGGCTGCGCAGCGTCAGGCTCTCGTCGGACGCCGACGGCGACGTGCGGGTTGGGAAGGCCGGCGGGACGAGGCCGAGCGTGCTCTTGCGACGGCGGACGCGGAACACGCTCGACATGCCGTCCGACACGGTCGACCACCTCGGCGAGGCGTGCTGAGGCTGCGGCGGCAGGGCCGGGCACGCCGGCTTGCTGCTGCCCAGGCCCGGCGGCGGCGGCGGCGCGCACAGCGCGTCGGCGAGCTCGACCGTGCCAAAGTCGGGCGAGGGCGGGATCGACGACGGCGGCGTGTCGATGAGCTGCATGCTGTGCGCGTGCGACGACGACGAGTTGGTGCCCGTCCCGGACGACGACGTCGTTGACGACACCGAGTTGTTGCGCTCGACGTCGGCGGTGCTGCCGCTCGCCGCGGTCGAGATCGACGCCGTGATGTTGCCCGGTACGGTCGCAGAGGTCGACGGCGCGTCCGAGAGGCCGTGGGGCGCCAATAGAGGCGCCGGGTGCGACAGCGGCGTGGCGTCGACCGAGGCGACCCGCCGCAGCTGCCCGCCGAGCCCGCCGTCTCGGTCGCGCTCGCGCTCGCGCCCGCCGCGACGTGTCCAGCTCGCGCCGGCCGACAGGGGCGGAGCCGGCCCTCGTTTGCCCGTGCGCTCGGCCAACGCCGTGTCGATGTCGGACAGCGCAGGGCGCGGCTTCGAGGCGCTCGCGCCGGTGCTGCCGCCGCCCTGCGAGGTCGGCTTGTGGCCGGCCTTGCGGATCGCGTTGGCCCAGCTGCGACCGCGCTCCTTGTCCGCCGCCGGCGTCGCGGCCGTCAGGCCGGCGAGCCCGAGCCCGGGCGCCTTGCTGTGGTGGTACAGCGCCGCGTGGCTGGCATCAAAGCCGATCGCACCGCGGAACTCGGCGCGCTCGGCGAGCGCGAGGCCGACCTCGGCCGACGACATGCGGCGGCGCTCGCGCACGGACCCACCGGGGCCGTGGAGCATCTTGTGCGACGAGAAGGGCGGGGACGCCGTCGAGGCGTGCGTGCTGCTGCCCGGTGCGAGTGCCGTCATGCTGCGCTTGGGGCCCGAGATGGTGCGGAAGCGGCGGCTGGCGAGGGACGCCGCCCTGTCGAGCTCGACCTCGCGCGCAGCTTGGGCACGCGCCGAGAGGCACTCCTCGGAGAAGACGTCGGCAAGGCGCAGGTCGACCGCAGCGCGCTGCGAGGCGGGCGTGCGGCCGAGGAGGAGGGACGAGGCGGTGCTCGAGAACCGAGAGCGCGAGGCGAGGGTCGGGGTCGTCGCGAGCGTGAGGGTGCTGCTCGGCGGCGAGAGGACCGGCGCGAGGGGCGCCGAGGTCGAGAGCACGGCGGCTGGAGGGGTGGGCGAGGGCGTCTTGGCGACGTCGACAAACTCGGTCGGGACCGGCGGGACCGGCTCTTCCTGCGCGAGGATGGGGCTGTTGGACGACGACGGCGCGTGGCTGTTGCTCGACCCGCCGAACGTCGTCACGACCGAGACCGAGCTGGCCGAGCGCGAGTGCGACCTGCGCTGCGCGACGGCGGCGTCTGTCGCCACGCTCGACACGACCGAGTCGTCGAACAAGGTCGGCTTGCCGTGCTCGTCGCGGTCCTGCGTGTCCCACACGCGTCGGGCCTCGGCCTGCGCTGCGAGGAGCTGCGACAGCCAGACGGCGCGCTCGCCGTCGCAGAGGGCGCCGAGCTCGAACTGGTGGTCGCGGAAGCTGAGGCGGATGCTGTGCGAGAGCAGACCTGGGAGAGCGGGGCAAGGTGAAGAGCGTCAGCACGAGCCCGCCGTTGCGGCGAGAGGAGCGAGAGTGAGAGGGACGAGTCGACGCACCTTGACCCTCGTCGACGCCCTGGATCTCCAAGAGGCGCAGCGGCAGCCACTCTTTGGGCTCGTAGCTCGCGCGCTTCTTGACCTTGGCCATGACGAGGTGCGAGCGGTAGAGGAAGCAGCCGAGGTACTTGACCTTGAGGACCTCGCCGAGCTGCTGCACACCGGCAGTCGTCGCGAGCGGCGCAGGAGGGGCGAGCGCGCCGCCCGAGTGGATGACGTGAAGGGCGCCGACGAGGAGTGTCGGCCCGAGGATGTCGCAGAAGGTGCCGCCGACGAGCGGCGTGTTGAACTCCATGCGGCGGGCGACGACCTTGGTGCGCATCTCGCCCTCGCGCTCGCGCTTGGCGGCATCGACGCCCTGCGCGACCTTCTTGAGCGCGGACCAGGTCGAGCTCAGGTCGGCGTGCTCGGGAGCGCCGACGAAGAACTTGGCGAGCTGCCCGAAGACGAGCGGGTACCGCGTGACGCGCTGGACGGGCGCGATGGCGTAGTCGACGAAGCGCAGGCGCGAGGTGCGGCTCACCGACGACGACGCCGAGGCCGCGAACGAGGCCATGGTCGGCACGCTGCCGGACGAGTGGCTCGGCGTCGTGAGCGGCGTCGCCGAGAAGGGCAGGGGCGACGCTGAGGCCGCTGCCGACACGGGCGGGAAGAAGCCCGACGAGCTCGCCGACGCGATGGGCGTGCGGTCGCCGCGCCCGCCATCGAGCGCGACCCGAGCGGCGCACTGTCGCTCGAACGCCTCCCACTCGGGCCTCGAGGCGACAGACCGGGTGATGTCGAGCGCCTCGGCGTGGCGGGCGCAAAAGTCGTTGTACAGCTCGAAGCTCGACGCCTGGAGGGAGAGAGAGCAGCCGACGTCAGCTCGAGGACGGGGAGCGGAGAGCGAGAGAGGAGAGAGCGCGCACCTCGTCGGCAAAGACGCGAGCGATCCGGCCCGCCGCCTTTCTCGTCCTGAACGCCTGGTGGCGCTTGACGTCCTCGCGCGCCGCGTCGAGCTCGGCGCCATCGCTGCGCCACGAAAGCTCTCGCTCGACCTGGTCGATGCGGTCGGCGATGCGCTCGTGCAGCTCGAGGAGCTCGTTGGCGTTGCGGATGACGGCCTGGACCTCGGCGGCGGTGAGGGCCGTGAGGAACGGCAGCGTGCGGAAGTAGACCTGCGAGACGATGACATCGGCCGAGAGGAGGGGGTGTAGAACGATCAGCTTAGGGTTGGCGCGACGAGGCAAGGCCAAGATCGAGGGGGGAAGGAAGCCTCGGCGCGAGGGGGATCCGAGGGCGCGGCGTTTTCTCCGAATGTGGGGGAGGGAAAATGAAGCCCACCTGGACAAGAACGCGCAGGTGCTCCAAGTAGCCGCGCTCCGTGTCGACGAGCTCGACGAGGGCGTGGTAGCGGCGCTCGTCGAGCTGGGCCGCGTTGGCTCGCTCCTGGGCCTCGACCTCGGCGAGGGCGGCCGCCGCCGCCGCGACGTCGTCGGCGACGAGCTCCGAGTCGTACTCGAGGGCCGCACGCGCTGCGCCGGCGCTCGTGAGCCCGAGGGCGCTCGCGAGGGGAGGAAGAGGGACGGTCGCAGCGGTCGGCGACGAGGCGGCGGTCGGAGCGGGCGACGAAAAGTAGGACGACGCCTCGCTGACCGGGGCGTACGAGAAGAGGGAGAGGTCGGGTGCAGAGGCCGAGGTCGACGAGCGGTAGACGAGGGGTGGGGGAACGCGGGCCGTCGTGTCGTGGTGGTCCCGAGCGGCGCCGTCGCCGTGCGGCCAGGGAGCCGACGGGGAGAGCGGGGCGGTGGGTGGGACGAGGGCGAACGAGGGCGAGAGCGGGCCGCCGAGGGCGATGTCGGGGAGGATGGGCGGCGACGAGGCGGAGCGAGTGAGGCCGGGCGAGGTGACGGTCGAGGGGAGCGGCGAGGCCGGGATGGGGGGGAGGAAGGGTAGGCGGAGCGAGTGTCGGAACAGCGGGGCGGGAGAGGTGCGATTCAGGCGGGACGAGGATCCCTTGGCGGCGGCGAAAGGGCCGTCCGCAGACGACGACCTCGCCCGAGTGGGGGACGGCCGGCCCTCGCTCGCTGCCTGCGCTCGTCGTGCGGCCGGATCGTGCTCGTCGCTGCCGCCGAGCGGGCTGCGCGACGGCCCAGTGGGCGATGCCGACGACGCGCGGGCCGCCGATTTGCGCGGCGCGAGGGCGAGCTGCGAGAGGTGGGTCGACCAGGCCGACGCCGGGATGTAGCTCGACGCCGGGCGCTGCTTGGCCCTGCGCGTCGACTCGCCGCCGCAAGCTGGGGGCTCGTCGTCGGTGGGCGGGCTGGCCGGGTCGGCGGAGCGGCCGCGGCGGCGGGCGGCGAAGAAGAGGGGCTCGTCGAGGTCGTCCAGCTCGGGCGAGGGCTGCTGCTGCTGCTGGAGGTGGAAGTGGGCGTCGAGCTGGGCGTGGAGGCGGCGGACGTGGTCGTGCTGGTCGGGGTTGTCGCAGGCGGACTGGTCGGCGTGCTGGACGGCGGGACCCAGGGGCTTGGGCTCGTCGCTCGAATCGGCGGGCGGGGAGCGAGGATCGCCAGACGCGTCGCCAGGAGGCGCAGCGGCCGGCGGTGGGTCGTGGTCGGGCGCAGGCGAGGGTGCTGCACCGAGGGCGGCACTCGAGAGAGCCCTCATGCTCCTGCGCGAGGGGGGCCAAGGCGCGGGCGGGACGAGGAGGCGAGGGGACGGGGACGGGGTCAGCGACGCGGTTCATCGAGCTCGCGAGCGCGCCAGCGCAGGCTAGGGAGGGTAGAGGGGGACAGAGACGCACCTCGTGGCCTTGACGAAGGCTGTGGTGCGCTGCTTGATGCGCTGGCGAGGTCGGTTGGTCGCCGTCGGGGACGAGGGAGAGAGCGCGAGGCGGAGCGAGCGAGTTGGCGCTGCGGACCCTCGACTCGTCTCGCCAGCGTCTGGTCGAGCCTCGCACTGGGGCCGGTAGGGTCTGTGCTTGCGGGCAGGTGCAGAGCAGCCGCTCACCCTCGCACGCACGGCGAGCGGGACCACGATCCCTCTTGATCCTCGTCCGCCCGCCTCTCGCCGACTTTCCTCGCTCGCTGCCCGTCGCCCGAGCCTTGCCCTCGCATTCCGCTCTGTCGCCTCCTCGAGCTGCCTTGGCACCGCCTCTCTCGGACTCCTGTAGCTCGCCCGCACGTCCTGCTCTGCACAACCGCTCCCCGCCCGTCCCCGTCGCTGAGCGAGACCGCTTTCGCCCTCGTCCGCCGCCCCGGGTGCCGACCCCGCCGCCCTTCCACCCCGGATCTACCGATCGCTAGTGTCACCTAAGTTGGGCTCCCGGGCTCTTTCCAATCTTCACGGCCGGGCTTCGCGACCGCATCGTCGGCGCGCACGCTCCTCCTCCTCGCACCGAGCCGCATGCGCGTCGAGCTGCACCCGCTCCTCGCCACGATCCTTCTCCACCTGCTTCGCTCCACGTGCTGCTCTCGCAACAGGTACCGAGCGCAGAGCTGTCCCTTTCGAGACGCTGCCCGCCGAGCCGTCCTCGTCGACTTGCACGCTCGCCGTGCGCTTGTCGGCCGAGGGGGCGCCCCTGGCGAGCTGTCGCTGCACGCAAAGGAGGGTTACGCGCGAGCAGAGCGCCTCGGGCGGAGGTTGCAGCCCGCCCGCCGCCTCTACCAGGCAACCAAAGCCTTCTCCTCCCCCACGCCCGGGCCTCTTTGGCGTGAACGCTGCTGCTGCCTCGCGGAGCACTCGCATCGTAAGCTGCCTTCGACCGTCGACGAGCATGGAGCAGGACTCGGTACAGCGCAGAGAGAGGAAAGCGAGAGACGGCCATCGCCTCGTGCACGGACCTTCTCAAGCAGAGGGCGAGCGCGCAGAAGGTGAGAAAAATGCTGCCGAGCGTTGTACAACACGCCGTGCCCTCTACGTACATCGCACAACACGCTCCACTCCTCGTCGTCGCCCTCCCTCGCCCACCGCTCAGCCCTGGATCACCCTCGGCTTGTTGGCGGCGCCGCCAAAGTCGGGGCGCACCTTCTTGCCGCCCTTGTGGCTCTGCCGCCGCCCGAGCGCGCCGTGCACAGGCAGCTTGACGAGCTGCTTGCGCTGCTGCTGCTGCTGCTGGAGTTGGGGCGACCGAGTCTGTACGGGCGAGCTCGTCGAGGCCGACGCCGTCGCGACGAGCGGCGGCTGCGGGCCCGTAACGAACGGGATGCGGACGGGCACGGGCGGCGACGAGCTGCGCGGCGCGGCGTCCGACGACGCACGAGCGCGCTTGGCGGCGGGCGACTGGGCGGGCGACAAGGTCGAGCCGTTCTGGCTCGCGAGGCTGTCCCGCGGGCGCTTGCCCGCCGCTCCGCCGCCGTTGACCTTGGACGGCACGCCGACCGGAGCAGGTGCACCGCTGACGGCCTGACGGAGAGCGTCGCCGCGCTCGCGGATGTAGAAGAGGACGTAGGCGTTGCGCTCGCCGAGAGGGGCCTTCCCGCCGGGCACGGGGCTGACAAAGTCGTCGTTCATGTCGTACCAGCGCTCGTCGGCGGCCCGAACGTATGACGTGTAGTGGCCCGAGTGCGGGCCCGAGCCCGAGTGGAGGATGAGGCCGTACAGGCGGTACGACGGGCCCGAGTCCGAGTTGGCCTGCGCACGAGCACGCCGAGGACGGCGTCAGCAGCCCGTCGACGCCTTACAGCGAGCGCAGGGAAGGAGAGCGAGAGAGGACGCACAGACGACATGTACGGCCCGAGCTTGAGCTGCTCGGGGTACTTGAGCTGGTAGGCGAGCTTGCGACCGGTCGGCGTGAAGCGCTTGAGGTGGATCGTGAGGACGAGCGGTGCCTCGTCGATCGTAAAGTTCTTCTCGGCGTTGACGAGCTTCTTGCACCTGCGTGGCGGCGAGCCGGGTCAGCTACCGGCTCCGGTCGGGTCGGGCGAGAGGGAGAGAGGGAGGGCGGCGCACTTCTCGCACTTGTACTTGTTCTGGCCGGTGAGCTTGTCCTTGCGGACGAGGTTCTCGAGGGCGTCCTTCAAGCTGTTGGCGCGGCCGCCGGCGAGGTCGAGCGAGACGTCGAGGATCGAGTCGTACGTGTCGCTGTTGTGCTCGCACGCGAGGCAGTGCACGCGCGAGCGCAGGCGCCCGCCGAACAGCTGGTGGATGAAGGTCGTCTCCTTGATCTTCTGGTCGAGCTTGCTGCGAGTGAGGGGGCGCGTGTGAGCCGAGAGCGCGTCGCTCGAGGGGGAGGACGAGGGACGCACGGGCTCTTTCCTGCGAGGGCCGAGGCCGCCATGGCGTCGACGAAGAAGCGCAAGAACTCGTGCGAGTCTTCTTGCCGACCGAGGCGGAAATGCCGCGCGATGCCTGCGTGAGTCGGCCAGGTCAGCGAGAGGTCGCGAGGGGAGGGAGGGACCGAGCGGGAAGGCTGCGCGCACCCTTGAGGTGCTTGACGACGACGTTGGGCGCGTAGGAGCGCTTGCCCGGGGTGAAGGACTGCTTGACGAGGAGCTTCATGGCGCAGGTCATGCAGAAGCCCTTCTTCTGCACCATGGCGCCTGTCGACGAGGGGAGGGCAGCGAGGTCAGCGCGAGCCACGCGGCGCCCCAGGGCCTGCATCGACAGAGTCGAGGCACACGAAGGGCGTGGTGGACGCACAGTTGGCGCTCGAGTGACCCTGGCTCTCGAGGTAGCGGACGAGTGGCGGCGTGTGGAGGAGGACCTGGAGGGCCGAGTTGAGGAAGCACGTGTTGCCGAGGTTTTGGAGGCCTGCGCCGACCGGGTGCTTGCGGGCCCAGCCGACCGAGGTGTCGACGGCGGGGAAGGCGGCCGACGCGCGCGCGGCGGTGGGCGAGTCGGTCGAGGTGGGAGCTGCGAGGGGAGCTCGCGAGGTCGAGGCGACGGGCGAGCCGTTGGTCGAGCCGTTCGTGAGCTTGCCGGCAGAAGGCGGAGCGGGCTGTCAAGGCGCACAGGCGGAAGGGCGGAGGCGTAGCGAGAGGTCAGCGACTGGCGGAGCGAGCGCGACGAACGAGGGTGGACGAGCGAGGCGCACCTTGGGGAGGTTGATGGGCTCGTACGGGACGATGTCGTCGCGAGTCTTGGTGCTCGCGTGGACGAACTCGACCGGGTGCTCGAGGAGGCTGGCGAGCGTGATGGGCCTCGCGACGGACAGGGAGGGGAGGGCGGCGAGCGAGTTGGGGTCGGCGGCGCGCTTGCCCTTGTGAGGGTGCTGCTTGGGCGAGTCGCGCATGTGGTCGGTGTGCATGGTGCGCACGGGCGGGTGCGCGGCGACGGCCATTGCGCGGTGCTGGCGGTGCTGGCGATGCGGCGGTGCTGAGCTTGCCGCGAGGACGAGGCGGAGGAGACGAGCGGCCGCTCGGTGGACGGGGCGCGCAGTTGACGCGGTCGGGGGGCACAAGGTGCGCGTAGCTAGCTCGACCAAGGGCTCGCTCGGAGGCGGGACAGCGAGCGAGGGACGGCTGCGAGTCGAGGCTGGCCGACGAGCTCACGAGAGGAGGGGCTCTCGCCTGATGACGGTTCTCTCGCACCACACCCACAGGACCATGAGCGTCTCGCCTGCTCGCACCGTACTCCTCACAGGCGCGTCCCCGTCCTTGTCCCCGCGTCCCTCGCAGTCTCGCTGACCTCGACCACCTCCTCTCCTTCCCCCACCTCTCCCCGGCCGACCTTCCCTCGACCGCCGAGCAGGAGGCTCTGCGGGACTCGGGCTCGCCACCCTGTGCGTCGCATCGGGCGCGACCTGCTCTCCAAGCCCAAGCTGACCTGTGCTCGCGCCCCCGCAGCGAGATCCTCCTCAACGACGGGTGCAACGTCGTCTCGCTCCAGCGCTCCGAGACGCCAGAACTCACGGCGCTCGCCGGCAAGTACCCGGGCGCGCTCATCATCAGCAAGGGCGACGTCTCGATCGAGGACGACAACAAGGTGCGCCCCGTCCCCCGCTCTCTCTCCCAGACTCGCTCTGCGTGCTCACCTCGCTGCTCCTCAGGCCGCTGTCGACGTCGCGCTCCAGTCTTTCGGTCGTCTCGACGCACTCATCCGTGCGCTCTGTCTCGCTGTTGACCCCAGTACCCTCGACGCTGCTGACGCACTGCGCCTCGCAGTCAACGCCGGCACGCTGCACCCGCTCGGCGCCGTCTCATCCCTCTCGGGCCCGAGGCTCGACGAGCTCAAGCAGCTGTTCGACGTCAACTTCTTCGCGCTCGTCGCCATCCTCGCTCACGCCATCCCGCACCTGCGCACGCGCGACGGCAAGGAAGGCCTCGCCGAGGGCGAGCCAGCCGGCCGGGTCATCCTCGTCAGCTCGGGCGCCGCGACGGGCGGTACGACGGGCTGGGCCGCATACAGGTACGTCCAAGTAGCCCGTCTCTCGCAGCGCCGAGCCCGCAGCTTCGCCGTTAGCTGACTGCCCATCTCGTCCTTCCCTCTCCGCTCGCAGCGCGTCCAAGGCCGCCATGAACTCGCTCGGCCGCACCCTCGGCAGCGAGGAGCCCGACATCGTCACCGTCGCTGTTCGTCCAGGCACGCCCGACACGGTCATGCAGCAGAAGATCCGCGAGCTCGGTCCGTGCACGGTCCCCCTTCCAGCTGGACCGACGCGCTCGTCCTCGTCGCTCCTGGCTGACCGCGCCGCCTCTACTCCCTTGCTCTCGCCCGCTCGCAGGTGCAGCGCACATGTCGCCGACCGACCACGCCCGCTTCACGGGCCTGCACGAGCGCGGCGAGCTGCTCCCGCCGCACGAGCCGGGCGGCGTCGTCGCCGGCCTCGCTCTCGATGCGCCGCGCGACCTGAGCGGCGAGTTCGTCAACTGGAACGACGAGGCCAAGGCCCTCAAGTGGCAGAGGAAGCTGTAGAGGCGGCCTCGACGGCGAGGCGCGAGGGCGAGGAGCGAGCGAGCGCGGTGGAGGAGACACTTCGTCGGTCGTCTCCGTGAGAGTCGACGCCCTGGCCTGGTCGTGCGTGTAAGCTTGCAGCAGGTGCGAGGCGAGCTCGAGAGAAGCCGCCCCACCTCGTCCCCGTCCGACCTCGAGCCTCGTTGCCAAGTCCCGCCTCGACTGCACGACTCGATCCAGCTGCCCGAGCCTCGCTCACCGGAGCACAGTACCCGAGAGCTGCCTGCCCACGCCGCGCCTTGGGCCGTGCATGCCCCACGCCTACCCTCCCTCGTCCCCGATGCACCAAGTGCCGCCGACCTCGTCGCCCTCGCGCATCCGCTGGACGTTCGCCCTCTCCTTCTTCCTCTTTGGCACTCTGAACAATATCGTGCGTCGTCCCGTCCTGTCAGGAGCGTGCGCGGCGCAGCTCTCGTCCCCATCAGGCAGCGAGTTGACCCTCTCTCCCCTCCCCTCTCCTGCTCCCTGTGCGTGCCATGCAGATCTACGTCGTGATCCTCAGTGCTGCCCTCGACCTGGTCGACAAGGCCTCCACGCCCAAGGTGTGTCCCTCGCTCCTTCGACCGCCCCACACCTCCGTCCCACGAGACGAGCGAGGCTGAACTCGAGGCGGCGTGCACGCAGGGCCTCATCCTCTTCGTCAACATCGCGCCAGCTCTCCTGGTCAAGGTCGGCTGGCCCTACTTTGTGCCCGGGCCGGCGAGGTACGCTCGGCGAGTCGGGTGGTGCACGGCGCTCAGCTTCGGCGGGATCCTCGTGCGCTCTCCTTCTTCCTCTCTGCCCGAGCCTCCGTATCCTCCTAGCTGACGGGCCGTACTCTCCCTGCGCAGGTAGTCGCCGCCTCGACTGGCCTCGCGCCTCGCCTGTTCGGCATCGCCGTCGCCTCGTTCTCGTCCGGCCTCGGCGAGATGACCTTCCTCCAGCTCGCGACCGTGTACGGCTCACTCGACCCTTCGCGAGGACAAGCAGGCCTCGAGGGCGAGCGCGACGGTGAGGGCAAGACCGCCGATCTGGGAGGGGTGGCCGTCGGGTGGTTCGCGAGCGGGACGGGCGCAGCCGGCATCGGCGGCGCCGGCTTGTGGTGGATCGTGCGCGGGCTAGGGGTGCGAGGTGGACTTGGGGTCTGCATGGTGCGTCGTATTTGCTCACACTGCAGGCTGGCTCGCTCTCGTCGAGCGGGACGACGCTGACGCCGAGTCGAGCTGTCGACGCAGATCCTCCCGCTGTGCATGGCGGCGAGCTTCTTCCTCCTGCTGCCGCCACTCTCCGCCCTCGCACCCACATCGCCCTTCTCCGTCGTCTCCTCTTCGCCGTACGCTCCTCTGCGACGAGGCGATGGCGACCCGGACGGCGACGACCTCGACGAGGACGAGGACGAATTGCCCGACGAGGCGCTCCTCGAGCAAGCAGATGCGGCGCTGCCGAGCCTGACGACAAGGGAGAAGATTGCGCTGGCGCGCCCGCTCGCCGTGCGGTACATGCTGCCGCTCTTCCTCGTCTACCTGGCCGGTGCGTCCTCGTGTGCTCGGTCTTCTCGTTCTCGCGAGGCGTGAATCGCGCTCTCGGGCCACTAGCTGACGCCCGTCTTCTTTGGCTCCTTCGCAGAGTACACGATCAACTCGGGCGTGGCGCCGACGCTGCTCTACGAGGTGCCGACGAGCGAGAGCGCACCCGTCCTCGCCCTCATGATCAAGTCTCTGCGCGACTACTACCCGTGCGCCTCGCCTTGACTTCTCTCGTGGCTCGAAGCATGCTGATGGTGCCCGTCTGCAGGCTCTGGGCGCTGCTCTACCAGACCTTTGTCTTCATCTCGCGGTCGTCGCTCTCGATCCTGCGCCTCCAACCCCTCCCCCTCGCACTCCTGCCGCTCCCGACCATCCTCCAGCTCTTCGTCCTTCTCACGACCTTCCTCGAGGCCCGCACCGGCTTCATCGTCAACAGCCTGGGCGAGCACGGCGCGACGTGGTGCGTCGCCGGCCTCGTGTGCGCCGAGGGTCTGTGCGGCGGCGCGGCGTACGTCAACGCCTTCCATCGCCTCGCGACCGAGATTGACGACGAGGAGGTGGACGAGGTCGGGCTCGGCAAGGACCGCAGGAGGCTCGACCAGGAGCGAGAGTTTGTGCGTCGACCGTCCCCCTCTCTTGCTCCTCGTTGTGCGCTCGTCGACGTGTGCGGCACACCGAGCTGACTGGTCCCTCGCCCTCGCCCTCGTCTCTCTCGCTTGCAGTGCATCGCGAGCGTCGGGTTCGCCGACACGAGCGGCATCCTGGCGGCGGCGATGCTGTCGATGGCGGTCGAGCCGTACCTGTGTGCGTCGCAGGTGGCCCGAGGCCGGCTGTTCTGCCGCGAGCTGTAACGCGTACCGGCTTTGACGCGGTGTCCCTGCGCTCGACGAGGAGCGACTGGCTGCTGTCCGAGAGGCGTCGCGAGAGGGAGGCGGGCAAGCTTGGTCTGCAGCTCGCCGCTCTGTGACGAGAGCCGCTAGCGCTCTCTGAAGCGGACGAGCGTGTGCTATAGAGAGAGGCGAGGCAAGGTCGACGTTGCCGCTGGACGAGGTTTCACGCGCAAGTGGGAAGATCGAGGGCAAGGCGCTCGCCGCTCGCGAGGCCACGCGAGGCTCGCTCGGGGGAGAAGCGGCCGTTTGTGCCGCCCTCACCCTCGCCTCGCTCGCTCGCCTCGACAGCGTGCAGCAGAGTGCACCGTGCACATGCTCGAGGCAGCCATGCCCGCCGCAACAGCGTGCACCGCCCTCGCCGGCCTCGCCAGCTCCTCGAGCGCCCCCACCACCACCAGCGGGCCATCGTCCGTCCCGCTCGCCGCCATCCAGCACGCCGTGCACGCCCAGCTCCCCCAGTCGCTCGTCCGGTCCCGCATCAGCTCGAGCCCGACCCTCCTCCCGACCCACCTCGCCCAACTCGTGACGGCCCTCTCGCTCTGCGCCCGCGTCTCGCTCCGCGCGAGCGCCCTCTTCATCGAGGCCATCGTCGAGGGCCTCCAGTGCGGCACCGTGACCGGCCTCGGCCTCACCAGGCGCGCCCTCATCGCCGCCGTCGGCAGCGCGCGCGCCATGCACCACGTCAAGGAGGGCCTCGACTGGAGCGGGCGCGACAAGGACGGCGGCAAGAGCGAGTGCGTCCCTGTCCTCGTACTGCTGCTCCAGAGCTCACACTGACCCTCTTTCGAGCTTGCAGGGACGCGTTCCTCCAGGTCCTCGACAAGTACACCAACCTCGGCATCTACCTCGTGCGTCGCCGCCTTGTTCCCCTCTGCGCTCGCCCTGCCAGAGCTGACCCGCCGAGGCACGCCTGCAGATCCACCACACGTTCACCCTCGCCGAGCTCTTCACCATGTCGGGCTTCTACCTCACCCTCAACACGATCTCGACCGGCTTCTCGGCCGCCGAGGAGTCGGTGCGCATGCTCGACTCGATCCTCGGCTCGAACGAGTCGTCGCGCGCCCTCAGCTCGATCATCACCCTCGTCCGCAACGAGCTCACGCGCGACGACCCGCGCTTTCGGCCCGTCGGCCTCCTCGCCGACCAGGACGAGGACCACGACGAGCAGCAGCGCAAGGCCGGCGCGCTCAGCAACATCACGGCCCTCACCAAGGCCTTGACCGCCTTTGCGTGCCTCCAGACGGCGACGCACCGCCGCACGCTGCGCGAGCTCAAGATGCGCGTCGTGTACGACTGCACCGTCGTCGTCGAGGGCCAGGCGACCTTCTCCTCGTCGTCGGCCCCAACTTCGCCCGACGGCTCGCCCGCGACGGCGAGCGGCTTCGACGTCACGCTCGACTCGGCGGGCAAGTACGCCGGCCCGCCAGCTCCGCCTCGAGTGCCGCGCCTGTCGCGCAAGTCGTCGCGCTCGACCGTGTCGGCCCGCACGCGCGAGTCGTCCTCGATGTCGACGACGACGACGTCGGGCGGCGTCGCGGCGGGCAGCGAGATCCTCACCGACGTGCGCAGCGAGCTCGAGGCCCGAGCCGTCAAGGCGCTCGCGTCGCAGCCGGCCTCGGCCAGCCACTCGCGCCGCACGTCCGGCATGTTCGACCTCGGCGGCGCCGGCTTCACGAGCTTCTCGGCGACGGCGCCAGGGCCTGTCGAGCCGTCGCTCGGTGTCGACCCGGTCGAGCTCCTCGATACGCGCTCCGAGGAGGAGATCGTCAGCGAGCTCGAGAGCTTGTGCGGCGGGCCCGTCAAGCCCTCGCACCGCCGGGTCACGAGCCGAGAAGTCGGGTACGACGGCGACGCCGAGGTCATGTTCGTCACGGCCGGCGAGCTCGGCAGCGAGTCCGAGGGCGAGTACGATGACGCCGACGAGCTCATGTCGGACGGCGCCGGCGAGCTCGAGGGCGAGATCCCGCTCGAGGTGCAGGCCGCGCTCCGCGAGATCGACGCTCGCTACGAGCAGCGCGGCAAGGAGCGCGCGCCGTCCTTCTCGTCCGGCGCGTCGACCGTGCGCGGCGCGCCTCCTCGCTCCAAGCGCGGCAAGCACGCCGCCCGACCAGGCGTCGCCGGGCCTTTCAGCTACGAGGTCGAGGTCGAGGAGACGACGACCACCACCACGACTACGGTGCGCACGGTCGAGGAGGTCTCGGCGGCGGGCGAGTCGGGCGAGGAGGAGGCCCGAGCGCGCCGTTCTCGGCGCGAGGGCAGCTCGCGCATGCCGGGCGCGCTGCTCCTCGAGTCGAGCTCGTCCGGCGCGCCCACGGACGCCGAGCGCGGCGAGCATTTGCGCTGCGAGATGGGTGGCACGAGGTCGGGTGCGAGGTGGGAGGAGGTGGGCGAGTGGGTCGAGGTCGGCGGGTCGGCGAGCTACCAGGGCACGACCATCGCCGGGAGCGACGCCGACATGTCGGACCAGGACGGCTGCGAGGCGTTATCGACATGTCCGTCGGCGCCAAACGGCGCGCGCACGGCAGGCCGCTCGAGGCTGACGAACCTCGCCGGCCTGTCGAGGCAGGAGGCGCTCGAGCACCCCGAGGAGAGCAAGCAGCGGCTTCAAGTGCGTCTCTCTCCTTCGCTCTGTATCTCCCGAGGACGAACGCCGCCGTGCTGACGACCTGCCCCGCCCGCAGGTCGTCCTCTCGACCATGACCAAGAAGTTCATTCAGCGCCGCCGCACCATCCGCCGCGTCGTCTCGAGCTCGGGCTTTTCTTCTTCTACCTCGGCGAGCCGGTCAACGTCACGCTCGCCCGCCCTCGGCGTCAGCAAGAAGCGTCGCTGGCCGCGGGCGGCGTCTCGCACGGCGTCCTTCTCGTCGACGATCCGGCCCGACGACGAGCTCCCGGTAGCTCCGCCTTCGCACATTCCTGCATCCGCCTCGTCGCCCAAGAGCCGGACCAAGAGCGTCTTCCGCACGTTGACGCGAGGCTGGCGGGCCGAGCGCGAGCCGTCGACCCCGCCAAACTCCGAGGTGTCCACGGCGGCCTCGAGCGACGTCGAGGCGCACCAGGCCGACGAGAGCGGCTACTTTGACGACATTCTCGCCTCGGAGCCGTCGCCCCGACATGCGCCATCGAGCTCGCCCGAGCCGTCGGCGTCTCGCTCGACCATGGCGCCGAGTCGACCTCCTCCTCCCTCTACGCCGACATCACCTCCACCTGTGCCGCCCAAGCACGGCATGCGCCATGCGGCCTCGATGCAGACGATGCGCTCGACGCTCACGACGACGTGCCACACGGCGTCATCGCCGACCGACGAGCCCGAGCCCAAGAGCAGCAACTTTCCGCACGCGCACCTCGTCAGCAACCTGCAGCACTTTGCGAGGTACTCGAGCGCGGCGTACGGCCAGAGCTTCCTGCGCATCCTCGGCATCGCCAAGCACGAGGTGCGTCCGCGAGCATCGTGCCCGTCCTCCTCGCCGAGAGCGACGCTGACTCTTCCGCTCGCCTCGCTCGCAGTTCAAGTTCCCGCACACCGAGATCCGTGAGTCCTGTCCGTTGTGCTCCTAGCTGGTCGTGCCTGACAGCCTCGGCCCTCGCGCAGACGCCAACAACCACGCGTTCGCCCACCACGTCGGCATCCACGTCGAGGACATCCTGCTCTCGTCCTTCACGGATCCGACGCCTGCCTTTGACAGCGAGAAGATGTCGCCCATCGTCAACTACGGTGCGCTCTCTCTCGTCATGCCTGCCTCAAGAGCGAGCGAGCTAGCGGCACGAAGCTGATCCGCGCTCGAGCCCCTTCAGTCGCCGTCGACCACTCGATCAAGGCCATCGTCCTCGCCTGCCGAGGCTCGCTCGGCCTCTCCGACGTCCTCACCGACCTCACGTGCTCGTACGAGCCGATATCGGTCCCCGACGCCGACCCGTTCGGTTCGTACCTCGTCCACAGCGGCATGTTCTGCTCGGCGACCGTCCTCCAGCGCGGTACCGTGCACGACGTCATCCGAGACGCCCTCAAGCAGTTCCCCGACTACGGGCTCGTGCTCTGCGGCCACAGGTGCGCCCGCCTCGTCCTGCCTCGGCTCGATGCTCGCTGGCTCGTCCTCAGCTGACTCTTCTCCATCATGCAGCCTCGGCGGCGGCGTCGCCTCCCTCCTCTCCATCCTCTGGTCGACCCCATCGTCCGCTTTTGAGCGCTACGCCCGGGCCGTCGAGGAGCAGACGGGCCGCCACCTCGTCCACCCGCCGCTCTCGACGCCGTTCGTCACGAGTCCGTCCTCGGGCCTCCCACCTGGCCGCCCCATCTCGTGCTACACGTACGGCGTCCCCTGCGTCGCCTCCCTCGACCTCGGCGCCTACTGCCACGGCCTCGTCGTCTCGACCATCCACAACTACGACCTCGTCCCGACCTTGTCGCTCGGCGTCCTGCGCGACTTCAAGGCCATGGCCCTGGGCTTCTACGCCGAGCAGGGCGTGTGCGAGGAGATCGTCGGGCGCGTCATCGGCTTGTGCCAGCGCCGCTTCCTGGCCCGTCGTGCGGCGAGGAAGGCCGCCGGCTCGTCGTCGCCGTCAGCCTCGGCACCCTGCCTCGGCCCCGCGGACGACGGCCTCGAGTCGTGCGGACCCGAGTCGCTCACGGACCCGCCCGAGGAGTCGCGCCTCGTGCCGCTCTCGGACGACGAGATCTCGGCGGGGCGCGGCTCGAACAAGGCGCTCGAGCCGGCGTACCAGGACCCGAGCCTGCTCGGGCACGACCTCGTCGCCGACGACCTCGAGCTCAGCAACTGGCTGTGGAGCCTGCGCACGACGATCCGGGCCAGCAGCGACAACGAGAAGCTGTGCCCGCCTGGTGCGTTCCCCCTTCTGCTCCTCCTCCTCGGCAGCCTACTGACCCTGCGCACTCTCTCGCAGGCTCGGTCTACGTCATCGAGAGCTACACGGTCTTTGTCTCGGGCGAGTCGTCGTCATCTGGGCAGTACTCTCGCCGCGAGGGGCGCAGGGTCCTCCTTCGTGCCGTCGACGACGTCGAGCGCCGCTTCTCGGAGCCCATCTTTAGCCGCACGAGTGCGCCCCTCTCCCTCCTCCTCCTGCAAAAGTCGCAGAGCGCCGCTGACCCTGGTTCGAGCTGCCGCTCGCAGTGCTGAGCGACCACTCGCCGCGCGAGTACGAGATCAACGCCGACTACCTCGCGAGCGCCGTCGTCTGAGCTTCCCCTCCCTGCACACCAACCCTCTCGCGCACTCACTCTCTGTACACTCTCTTCCTCTGATCTAGCTCACGACCCTCTACCTTTCCCTCCCTCTCGAGCCTGTCGTTGTCACCTTGTCCCTCTCGCACCCTCTTTCCCTCGAGCGCGTCCTGCTCGGTTTCGCTCTTCCTCCTCGCAGTCTCGTCCGTCTACCACCTATGCCAGCCTCAGTATGTATACCCCCTCTCCCCGGATCTGCTTTGTTGTCCTTTCCTTGCGCTCGTCGGCGTCTGCAGCTTCGAGACGTCCTCCTTCCCGAGCCGAAGCTCACCGCGCTTTCGAGCAAGTTTCTTGACCTGCGTCCGCCTCGAAGAGCACGGGAGCGGGTCGCGAGAGCCGCTCAGACGCTGCACGAGTGCTGTCGTCGTCGCCAACGTGGACTCGGGGTCCGTGCACGAGCCCCATGTGCCCTCGGACTCCGTGGGCTCGTCGACGTTCGCAGGTCGCCCGTCCGCATTCGGCTGCGCTGGGCTTGATCGTGCGTGCGGGCACGCTCGCATGGCGGTTTCAGCGTCGCGAAGATCGCTATCCAAGGGCGAGCGACCTTCCCAAGTGAGGAGGAAAGCGCTCGCCCACGAGATGAAACGGAGCCTCGGCTCATCGTCCAGCACTGTGCTCGAGAGTTGGCGTGCTCCTCGACAGGGCAGGCAGCGCGCATGCCGAGGGAGGGAACGTCGAGGGGCCGTCCGCCTTGGTCGGGCTCTCCTCGTCGAGCGCGACCCCGAGTCTGCGCCGCTCCTCTTCCTCGTTCGCCCCACCTTCGACAGCGCTCGTCCGCGCTCGTCGACGCCCAGCTCGCCTCAGCTCGAGTCGCCAACTCTGTGCGAGTCGCTCAACACGCCGACCGACGCCCGCACCTGATCGCCGCCGACGGGCAGATCCCCTCGCCGTCCGCCTGCCAGCTTTCGCACTCGCTTCTCGACACGGGATGGACTCTATGCAGCATGCGACTGCCGTTTGGCCAGAGGGGCAAGATTACCTGAGGCCCATCGTCGCGACCCGTGCGTCCTCCCTCCCCCACCTCCTTCCTCTCTCGCCGCCTTCGAGCGCGGAGGTTGACATTGCGCCCTCTCCCTTCTTACGCCAGTCTACCTGTTCGTCGTCGGGCTCCTCTCGATCCTGCTCTCTCGTCGATGGGGCTCGTGGCACTACATGCGGCGGCTGCCACTCATCCAGATCCTCGTCATCGTGCTCCTCGCCGCCTCGTGCGTCTCCTTCTCTCTCGTTACTCCCTGCTGCCTCGGCTCGGGCCTGCTGACGACGTCAATCGTGACACGCAGGCTCGCCTTCATCTTCATCAGCGCGATCCTCGTTTTGGGCGTCGGGTCGTCGTACTCGGAGGCCGCCTGCGACGGCGGCATCTGGCTGTGCGTGCTCTTGTACGCGGGCACCAAGGCAGTACTCTACTACCTGCTGCTCGAGAAGCTCCAGCGGGTGCACGCCCACGGCGTCAGGGGCCGCGTCGGGCGCTTCCACTCGTGGTGGTACCGAGGCGGCGTCGTCCTCTTCGTCGCGTGGCTCGCCGTCGCCGTGACCATGATCGTCGGGCGCATCAGCCACATCCGTCGCGACGACGGCGCGTGCATCATTGGGCTGCGGCTGTACGCCACGGTGCCCATGCTCGCGGTCGACGCCATCACCAACATCTACCTCACGACCGGGTTCTGCATCCCCGTCTGGCGCAGCAAGAACGAGAAGGCCCGTCGACTCGCCAAGGTGTCGTCGCTCGCCGCGTTCGCCTCGCTCGTTACCTCGTTCGCCAACGTCCTCGTCCTCTCGATCCTCCACGGCCACCAGCTCTCGTTCGTCTGCCTCGGCTCGTGCGGCCTCGACGTCGTATTCAACTCGATCGTCTGCTACCTCGTCACGACGGCGAGGCACGCTCGCGACGAGCAGACGTCGATGGGCTCGACCGACATGCGCATCGCCGAGCTGTCGGGCACGACACAGGGTCCGACCGCCGTCAAGAACGGCACGAAGCGCTCATCGTCGAGGGTCGTCGGCGCAGTGGGATCGGCGCACGGCGGTGGAGCGCCGTTCGGCTCGGTGAGCGGCATCTACGTCAACGAGGAGGTCTGCGTCGAGTCGGAGCTCGACGAGGAGCCGGCGATCCGGTCGTCGAGGCGCAACAGCGCTCTCGGCTTCTCGAGGGCAGGAGGCGCAGTGTCGGCGCTGCACACCGTGTCATTCTCGACGCCCGAGGTATCGACCGCGCTCGACGACGTCGAGGAGGAGAAGCTCGCTGCGGGGCCCGCGGGCTCGATGGACGAGAAGTGAGTGAGGGATCTAGCTGTACCACTCCCTTTTGTCATGCATTGGCATTGAGCAGCGAGGAGCGACCGACCGGCTTGTGAGCGAGAGAGCGAGGAAACGCGGGCTCGGAAGCGAGGGGGCAGGCCAACTTGAGAAGGTCGAGCGCTCGGACCCCTCCACGCCCGAATGGGCGTCGCTGCTGGGGGCTCCTCCGGTCCTCCGGATGACGAGGTCGTAGGGAGGAGCAGCAAGCGCGACGAGCGGCGAAGAGGCAGCAGCAGCGAGAGCAGTGCAAGAGGCGGATCTCGTCGACCTGGGACCTGTGCTTCCTCCTCGAGCTCGACGAGCTCTTTCTCTCTGCTGCAGATCGACAAGCCGAGGGACGGGAAAAGCGAAGATGCAGCTGCGACTACTACAAGCAAGAGAGAGGAAGAAGTGAAGACGAAGATGCAGGAGGGGAGGAAGAGAAGGGGAAAGAGCGAGGACAAGGGGGAAGAAGCGGACGAAGCGGGTTGCACGCCCGTCGACTGCGCAAGACTCACGGTACCGACGTCGGTATCACGACGAGCATGAGGGACGGGCGAGGTGCTGGCTGCTGCTCCTCGACTAGTAGTTCTTGCCGAGCCCGCCCTTGTTGCCCTGCTCGTCCTCGGTAAACTTCTTGAGCGTGCCGTCGTTGGCGTCGATGCCGTCGGCAGCAACGTTTACGCTTCTCACGGCGCCGCCGAGCCCGCCGTCGACGATCGAGGCGGCGTTCGAGTCGCCGAAAGCTGCGCGCGAGGAAGAGGCTCGAGCGGGTCAGCGAACGAGATTGACGACGAGCGCGACGAGGACGAGGGCGTACTCTTCTCCTTGTGCGACGAGTAGTGGAAGGCCTTGTAGCAGTACGACTGCAAGGACGCGAGAGAGGAAGGGTCAACCATGTTCGCGGCGTGGAGGAGGCGACCTGGCCAAGGTTTCGAAGGACGACGAGCGCACCTTGTAGTACCACTCCTGCTCCGACTCGTCCTTCTTGTAGCCGTCTGTGAGGTAGACCGAGCGCGAGAACTCTGCGAGCGGGCGAGATGGCTGCAGGTCAGCGAGGGCGACGAGGAGGGGAAGGGAAGGAGGTGCGAGCGCACCGTCCTTGATGAGCGTCTCCTTGGTGTACGACAGCGACGAGACCTGGCTCGCCTCGTAGAGCTCCATGAAGCAGACCTCCTTCTGCGAGACCTCTGCGGGCGTGAAGCCGTGTCGTCAGCGCCGGCGGCAGCTCGAAAGCGAGCTTCGACGAGGCGAGCCGGCGTCGACGCACGCTCTTGCTCCTGCACGTCGTCGATCCTCGACGAGCCGACGATCGAAGGGTCGAGACCTGCGTATGTGAGGAGCGAGACGAGCAGGCAGGCAGGGTCAGCTTGGTTGTCGAGCGAGACCTCCTCGCGAGCCGGAAGGTGCGCACGCACCGGCCGCAAAGACAGCGAGCTTGCCGCCGAGGCACAGGAGGACGATGAAGAGGGCAAGAAAGTGCGTCATGCTGTCTCCGAGAGGTCGAGGCGAGAGCTGAGGGTGCGGCGAGGAGGTCGAGGAGGAGCTGCGAGCGGCACGAGCGCAGGGTCAGTGCGCTGCTCGCAGGGGAGCGCAGCCGGCTGAACGCACCTGCTCGACGCTGCAAGGACTCGTTGTGGACAGAGGGAGAAAGGCGCGCCGGGAGGGAGAGAGCCGGCCAAGGCGATGCTGCGCACGAGGAAGACGGACATCGCTCGGACCCCTCCGGACCCGACGACGACGCCGGCGACATCGCTCGGAGCAACCGGAGCACGCCACCATCGACACGGAACGGTGTGTATCATTGACAAGGAGAGAACGTCCGACAAAAGGAGGATGGGCGAGGACCAGAAACGCGAAAAACCCGACCTCGTCGACCCTCGACCCTCGACCCGCCCACCTCACATCTCCGCCCAGCCCGACGCCTCCTCGCCGCCCGCGATGAGCGCGAGCAGGAACACGACCGCATTGGCCCCGACGCCCATGCCGAAGCCGCGGTACAGCTGGCGCAGGCCGCCGCTCGCGCCGAGGCCGGCCGTCGCGAGGTCCTCCTTGTCCTCGTCGACGGGGACGCTCAGGCCCGGCGACGGCGCGCCGCCCAGTCCGGGCGTGCCCGGCGCCGCGCTCGAGCGACGACGGCGGCGGCGGCGCGGGATCTTGCCCGTCTCCTCGGTGAGGATGCGGTACACGGCCTCGACGACGCCGGCGTACGGCTGCGGCCTCGTCTCGACGCACGTGCGCCACGCCCGCCCGACGCCGCCGGCGCGACCGGCGCGCACAAACGCGGCGCGCGACTGGAGCTGGAGGCGCTTGCGGACCGTCTCGAGCGGGAGGGTGATGAGGAGGCCGAGGGTGCCGAGGACGAGCTCGGCGAGGCCGAACGTGAGGGGCGACGACGACGGCTCGATGTGGAGGTACAGCGAGATGATGAGGGGCGTCGAGAGGTGTATGAGCGGGCGCACGACGCCCTCGAGGAGCGCCGGGAACAGGAGGTTCGGGTGAAAGTAGGTCGTCCACAGGCCGCCCTCCTCCTCGACGATCGTGCGCAGGGCGTGCAGCGGGCCCTTGTACTTGCGGTGCTGCGGCTGAGCGCTCTGGACGATGAGGCGCGTCCGGACGAGGTCGAGCGGCGACAGGAGGAAGGTCGTCACCGTGTGCGACACGGTCGTGAGGATGAGGAGCGGGCCGGGTTTCGGGGCGTAGATGAGCGGGAGGGCGCTGAACGACGACGAGGGGAGGAGTGCGGCCGTCATGGCGGCGAGGAAGAAGGGCTGGATGGCCGTCGTTAGGCTGTCGAGGACGCAAGTCGTGAGCTGGCCTGCCGACGAGGGGAACGAGCACGAGTCAGCCAAAGTTCCTCGTTCGGCCTGCACTAGATCTGCGCACCCTTCCACAGGCTCGCCCAGCCCTCGCCCTTCCACCTGCCGACCGCCTTGATCATGTCCCACACGCCGCCTTGGACGACGATGGGCATGATCCACTCGGGCCGGGTGCCGAGGGCCGAGTCGGCGCCGACAACGCCGCCGCGCGTCAGGTAACCGCCGGGGCTCGTCGGGCGCGGTGGTGCGAGGAACGAGCCGCCAGGAGGCTGGAACGACGGGCCCGACGCGGCGCGCAGGTCCTCGAAGTAGGCCTCGGCGTCGCCCTCGTCCTCGATCTGCGGCAATACGGCGCACGGCGTCAGCCTTCTCTCCTCGAGCGCATCGTCGTAGGAAAGGAGTGCGCACCTCGACGACCTCGTCTGCCACGTTGTCGGCGGCCTCCCACCCGAGCTCTGCCGCCTCCTCTCCCCGCGGCACCCACTGGACCTGGGCGAGCGTCTTGCCGACCTCGAACGGCTGGACGAGGGCGACGCCGGTGAAGCTCAGGAGCGAGCTCGTGACGAACGCGCGCAGCATGGCGCCGGCCTGGGCGGCTGCGCCCCCTGCGCCAGCGCCGGGCCCGCCGTCGCCCGCCGAGGGAACGCCGAGGAGGCCGTCTGCGCGGCCGTAGCGGTCGGTCGGGGGCGGGATGCGGAGCGAGGGCGGGACGGCGGTGCCCGTGCTGGTGCGCGACGAGGGGAGCGACGACGAGGACGACGAGGTGCCAGTGGGGGGTGCGCCAGCGGGGAGGGACCAGTCGTCGAGCGAGGGCGAGGTCGAGTAGGGTCGCAGAGGGTGGGTGCGCGGTGCGCTCGGCTGCGCGTCCATGGCGCGCGCGAGCTGGTCGTCGACGGAGGGAGAGGAACCGCGAGCGAGATGAGAGCGGGAGAGGGCGACGGCGGAGAAACACCCGCACCTCGCTCGCCTGCACAGCTTGCGAAGGGTGCCAGCGAGTTCACGAGAGCATCTTTGACCCTGAGCGCGGCTCCACCCTGCGCGAAGAGAGAGAGCTGTGCTCTCGACCTCCCCGGCTCTCGCTCGCTCAACTCGACCTCGCTCGACCGGCCCAGCGCGCGCAGGACTGGGTATGTCTAGTACAGCAGGGGAAGGACAGAGACTGCGGAAGCAACAACGGCGGAGCCAGGGCTCGTACAGAGGGGGGATATCGTGAGCGGGAAGGGCTGCGAGGTGAGGGGGCGAGCAAGGCGGGAGGCGTGAGGCAGCGAGGGCGTCTCGCCGACAGTCTCGTCGGTGGGTGGACGGCAGGAATGTACAGGAGGAGAGAGACGGGGCGGAGAGGGCGATGCCGAGGTGAGAGGCGGCAAGGGCGAGTCGACCTCGACCACGAGCGCGGTCACAGGAAGTACTGCAGCGCCGTGCTCTTGGCGGGGATCCCTCGTGCGTCTTGCTGTGGAAGAGAAGGAGCGACGCCGACTGGTCAGCGAGCCCCGCGACGATGGCGAGGAGGCACAGGCAGGCCGAGATGAGCGCGCATGCACCTGTGCGGCCGCCTCGAACGTGAGGTAGTTCGAGTTGAGGTTCTCGTCGAGCTCGAGGATCGACGCCACGTTGCCGCACCTGTGCGCGAGAGCGAGGAGCGCGAGGGTCAGCACGTCGATCTAGGCTGCGACGAGGAAGCGCGCTCGGGTCGAGGAGGGCAGGGAAGAGAGAGCGGGTCGGCGCACCGGTAGCAGTAGTTGGGCGCGCTCCACACGGTGACGATCTTGTCGTCAAACATGAGCTTGTGGCCCTCCATGACGAGCTGGTGCGCACGCGCGATCAGGTCGAGGTTGTTGGCGTGCACAAACTGCTTGACGACGTCGGCGCCGAACAGGTAGCCGGCGCCTCGAGGCGAAAGGCCCCAGCCCTCGATGTCTGCGAGGCGAGAAGTGCACGACGGAAGGTCAGTCCTGCGACAGGAGAATGCGAGGGAGTGTCGAGGTCGAGCGAGAGGGGAAGGGGAGCGTGCGCCGCAAGGCAGCGAGAGCGCAGAGCGCACCGTCTGGGTCGGACCACAGGAGGTCGCACATGGCGCCGTCGTGCGGCACTTCTTGTTTTCGGTCGATGAGGCGGATCTGCGCGCGAGGCGTGAAGGCGTGAGCGGTCTAAGTCCAGCTAGACGAGCGAGCGCATCGGCGGCATCTGCTGCCGCTCGAGGCCCGACAAGACCGGACGTTGCAGACGCACCTGGTCGAGGCTGTTGACGTTGGGGCTGAGGCCGCCGTGAACGCAGAAGACACGGCCGTCGACGACGGCGCCGAGGCTCATGTAGTCGAACACCTCGCAGCAGTGCCGCCACACGCTCGCCGAGCCGTACTTCTTCATGCACTCGTCGTAGAAGCCGTAGACCTGGGTGATCTGGCGCGACTCGTGGTTGCCGCGGATCAAGGTCATGCGGTCCGGGTACCGCACCTTGAGGGCGAGGAGGAGGAGGAACGTCTCGACCGAGTAGAAGCCGCGGTCGACATAGTCACCTGCGTGCGTGCCTTCGTCAGCAAGGGTGCTCGTGCAGTGCAGGGAGGAGCTGGAGAGGGACGCACCGAGGAAGAGGTAGTTGGTATCGGGGCACTCGCCGCCGACGCGGAACAGCTCGAGGAGGTCCCAGAACTGGCCGTGGATGTCGCCGCAGATCTGCGCGCGCTCGAGTGTGGGTCAGCTTGTGCGTATGAGGCGGTCGCTGCGGGCAAGAGGGAGAGCGCACGGTGACGGGCGAGTCGATCCACTGGATGTTGGCCTCCTCGACGAGGATCTCGCGGGCCTTGAGGCAGAGGTCCTTGACCTGCTGTTCCGAGATGGGCTGGCTGCAGGCGGGGCGTGCTCGGGTCAGCTCGAGGGCTGTGAGCGACGAGTGCGAGTGTTGCCGGACGAGGTGGAGGTGGGAACGCACCAGTTCCTCAGCTGCTCGATCTGGCTGCGGGAGGGGGCAGGGTGTGAGCTCTGGACGGTGTGAGTGAGGTGCAAGAGGACGCACCGGTCGAGGCTGGAAGCCATGGTCGCTGCGAGCCGGAGGGAGAGCGACGACGAGAGCGGCGGACGGCCTCGTTCCCTCGTCCCGACCACCACCAGCGTGCTTGCTGAGCTAGGCTGCCTCTCGCCATGTCCCGCATCACTCCCACCAGCTCGGTCGGCAACGTCAGTCCCGCCTCCTGCCCTCGCCTCGCCCCCCTCCTCCTCCGCAACTTTCCCATCAGCTCGACCTCGCCCTCGACCCACCACCCCTCGTGCAGGCCACCCGACTGACTCGCATTCACCCCGACTACAGACTGCACTCGCCTACGCCCGCGCCTGGCGAGGAGTCGACGCAGAGGGCCAGGTCCTCGGCCGCCTCGCAACCCGGATAGCCATCGTCCTCATGGGCAAGCACAAGCCCATCTACGACCAGGCCAGTGCGTCCACCCTCTCCCTGCGCTCTCCCTCTTGCCGCCGTCCACCCCGGCTGACTCGCTCTCACCCCACAGACGACTGCGGCGACTATGTCGTCGTCAAGAACGCCAAGAAGGTCCGCGTCACGGGCCGCAAGGCAGAGCAGAAGCTGTACCGCCACCACACCCAGTTCCCCGGCGGCCTCAAGGAGATCCCCTACGCCACCATGCTCGACCGCAAGCCTGAAGAGGTGCGTCCGCTCTTCCTCGACCTCCTCCTCGTCGCCTCGAGCGGGCTCGCCAGACAGCGCGAGCCTCTCGCCGCGTTCATGATCCGGTCCAGGAAGCGTGCACTGACAAGTCCTCCTCGTCGTGCACCATTCCCGCCCGCAGATCATCCGGCGAGCCGTGTCGGGCATGCTCCCCAAGAACCGGCTCCGGGCAAAACGGCTCGGGCGCCTCCTCATCTTTGCCGACGCCGACACGCCGCACGAGCAGAACCTCCTCAAGGACCACGCCGCCGAGTTTGGCCAGACGTTCAAGCGCGCGCGCAAGGTCGAGCAGCTCGCGGCGCACGTCAAGGATGCAGCCGTCGCCGAGCAGCAGTAGAAGGAGCCCGGTGTCGCCACGGCGGCGTGTATTGTACCATTCTCGCTCCCCTTCTCGCGGTCGAGCTCGTGTGGAAGGAGCGCAGGGAGAGCGCACGGGTCGCGAGAGAAGCTTGTTGCGGGCGGGAGGGCTTCTCCCGGCTCTCGCTCTCGCTCTTTGTTCGCGAGCGCCTCCCCGTAGTCACTCGAAAGCTAGCGGGGAGCAGCACAGTGCAAGAGAAGCTGTGCAGGTGCGAGGTGCGACCTTGGGCGGGGTCCGCGACGCGTCGAGGCGCCGGCGCGGGGGGAAGCTTCGCTCATCGCTCTTGGGCAAACACTCGCCGCCTCGCCCTCGAGACGACTGCGACTGCGCCTGGGCCACAGCCATTATGGCACCGCTGCCACTACGGCACCTCAGCTCGCCCGCCTCGTCGCCGCCCACCTCGCCTCCCTTCTCCGCCTCGTCCCCGCTCGCCCCGCCCTCTCCCTCGCCCGCCCACCACCAGCAGTACCACCAGGACGACTATGCCCACATCGTCCGCTCCCTCCAGCGCCGCTCGACCGACCGCGTCTCGCTCGCCGCCCTCGCCTCGTCCTCGTCGCCCACCTCGTCGAGCCGCACCCTCCAGGACTCGGCCCCCGTCCCGGCCCTCGAGGCCGACCTGCGCCTCGCCGCCCAGATCGGCCAGACGCTCCTCTCCGACAAGACGGCCCTCCAGGCCCGGCTCGACGCCGCCGAGCGCGCAAAGACCAAGCTCCTCGATCGCTTGACCGCCAGCGTCAAGGAGGGCAACGGCTTGCAGCGGGTGCGCTTTCTCTTCCGCCCTGCCAGAATGCGTACCCTATAGACGAGCTGACGCGCGCCCCTCTTCCCGCAGCGCCTCGAGGAGACGGTTGCCAACCTCGAGAACGCCGACGCGTCCAACCGCGCCCTGCTCGTCTCGCTCGAGGAGGACCGCAAGACCATCTCGCGCCTGTCGTCCGACGCCGGTCGCTCGGTCCAGGCCCACGCCCAGCTCTCGGCCCTCCAGCGCGCGCACGACGACCTGCGGCAAGAGCTCGCCGCCGAGCGCCGCCGCGCCGACGCCGCCGACGCCAAGGCGCGCAAGCTCGCCGAGCGCGCCACCGAGCTCGAGGAGCGCCTGCGCAGGGCCACGGCCGACCTCGAGGAGATGCGCCAGGACAAGGTGCTCAACGCGCGGCGCAGCCTCGATGCGCTCAACCGCGCGCGCGCCGCCGCAGGCTCGCACTCGTCGGCCGGCTCGTCGTCGGCCAAGCCCGGCTTGCCTCGCGTCGGCGCCCTCGCACTCACGACCGCAGACGGCAGCAGCAGCAGCGGCGGCGGCACGGTGATCGAGGCGCAGCTGAGCGACAACCCCGAGGCCAAGGAGCTCCTGCGCATGGTCGAGACGCTCGCGCGCGAGAATACGCTCCTGCGCAGCGAGAGCATGGAGCTCCGCGGCCTCCTAGACGACTCGCGCGACGAGCAGTGCGACCTGCGCAGCGCCATGGCGCTCGGCGAGCGCGAGCCGCTGCACGAGGAGGACGAGCGCGCGCTCAACGAGGGCGACGGCGGCGGCTTTGACGCGCCGAGGCGGCTCTCGCTCGCATCGCCGAGCGTGCCGCAGCAGGACTCGCCCGTGCTCGACGAGGACCGTGCGGCGGGCCCGTCGAGCGCCGCCGTCGATGCGTCGTTCCCGTCGTGGACGAGCAGCGCGTCCCTCGCGCAGTCGCACTCGTCGCGCGCCGCCGAGCTCAGCCGCACGCTCAGTGCAGGTTCGTCGTCGTCGCTCGGCGCGGCAGCAGCAGGCGGCGTCGACGAGCCGCAGAGCCGCCGCATCGGCGTCGGCGCACGGCCCCCGCCGGTCACGAGCGCGAGCACGGGTGCGCTCGGCATGGACAGGAGGCCGGCGGGGCGGGCTGCGAGGGGCCACAGCAGGAGGGCGATGAGCATGGACGTCACGCCGCAGGTCAAGTCGGTGCGTCCTCGTCCGCCTTCCGCTCCTCCTTGCTCCAGCTCTCGAGCTGACTTCCCCCTTGACATGCAGTTCATCGGCAGCGCACCGACCTCACCGCGCATCGACGAGTACTCGCCCTCGACCCGTCCTGCGTCCATCTTCAGCAACGCGAGTGAGGACGTCGAGCCTCGTCCTCGGCGGCATCACCGACCTTTGTCGCTCTCGCTTGGCCCGAGCGTCTTCCCGCTCGTCCCCGAGGACGACCAGGACAGCGGCCTCGTGTCGCCCTTTACGCGCCAGCCCGCCAACTCGCATCGCCGCCGCTCGAGCCAGGCGCCCTCGCTCGCCGGGCTCGGGCTCGGGCTCGCCTCGCCGAGGCCTGCGAGCCGCCCGAGGCGGTCTCGCTCGCCCGAGCGCGTCGAGATGGCGACGCAGACGACGCCACCGCCTCGAGCCGCAGCGATGCGCGCGCCGAGTCCGCCCCGAGTGCTGTCGCCCTCGCCCGGACCCTCGACCCCTCGTTCCCGCTCGCCGCGCCTATCGCGCAGCCCGTCTCCTCGACTCGGCCCGGCACCATCCTCATCCTCGTCCGTCCACTCTGCCGAGGCCCCCGCCCAGCCGGCCGTCGAGCGGCCGAACAGCCGAGCCGAGCAGCGCACGGCGGCGCTCGGACAGCTCATCGAGCACGCCGCCAAGCTCCTCGGGCGGGTCCAGGGCGCCGACATCGCGACGCAGGAGAAGCGCTTGCGCAAGCAGAACCTGCCCGGCGACGTGCGGCACCTCGCGCACGCCAACCTGCGCGACCTCGTGCGTCCTCGCCCTCCTCTTCTCCTCGTTTCCTCGCGCCGAAACGAGCTGACTCGCTCCCCGTCTCGCAGGTCAACGAGATCGACTCGGTGCGGACGCACTTCCGCCGCGTCGTCGAGCTCGAGCGCGCCGCACAAGCCCGGTCCTCGTCACCAAGCTCGTCTGCGCACGGACCTCCCGCCCTCGACACGTCACTCGTCACCCGCCGCGACTTTGTCTCGCTCGTCAAGCTCGTGCGCGACCTCCTGTTCGAGTCGTCGCGCCTGCGCACGCTCGTCAACCGCGTGCAGCTCGACCCGGCGCTCGCGAGCTCGCTCAAGGACCTCGACGTCCCCGACGCCATCGATGCGCTCGACGCACAGCGCTCGCGCACTGGCCCCGGGTCGGCCCAGCCCAGCGCTGCATCGTCATGGTCATCGTCGGCGGCGGCAGCGACAGCAGGCGGGCTACTCGCGCCGCTGTCGAGGCTGTTCGGCGCCGCGCCCGACTCGGCAGAGCAGCACTCGGCGCTCGCGCACAAGGCGAGCACGGCGCAGCTGCGCCCACCCATGGCCAAGCGCGGCGGCAGCAGCACGGTGAGCACGGCGACGGTCAACGTCGAGTTTGGGAGCGGGCAGGTGCGCCAAGCCGAGAGCGCCGGCTCGCCGGTCGGCCCGCCGCTCGTGTCGCCCTCATCCTCGGCGGGAGGAGCAGCGACGACGGGCAGGTCGTCGTCGAAGCCGAGGCAGGCGCAGGTCAAGCGCGACCTGGCGAGCATCTTTGCTGGCGCGTCGAGCCGGTCGACCGCCGGTGAGCAGCACCCGCACCTCTCGTCCTCCTCGCTCGCCGGCCACCACCAGACGACCGCAGCGCCCATTCCTCGAGCGCACGAGCACGCGCTCGGCGCAGGAGCGCCTGCAGGTCGGCTCGCCACATCGGCCTTCTCGTCGGCAGCGTCGTACATCCCGTTCGGCCGGCTTCTCTCGTCGTACCGCCCCGCCCTCAGCAGCACGACCAACGCCGTCCTCGACTCGATGCCGCACTCGTCCTCGTCGGGCGCCAACGGCGCTCGGCACCCGTCGGCGTCGGCATCTTCTGCGACCGACGAGCGCCCGCCGACGCTCCTCGAGCGGCAACTGCGCCCTCGCGGGCTGAGCGACTCGTCGATCCGCTCGACCTTCGTCGCGCACGCCAACCCGCATCACCGTCTTGTCACGGCGGCCGGGCTCGCCCTCAGCGCCGAGCCGGCGCGCGCGACCGCCGTCGCCAGGGCGACGGCGGCCGACCCGGACGCGGCGCTCGGCGCCTCGTCGCTCGGCACCTCGGTCGGCGCTGCAGGCGCAGGCGCGATGGACGCGCTTCGGGTGCAGCTCGACGAGGCTGCGCTCGGGCTCGGGCTCGGCGTCGGGCCGGGCGGGAGGAGCGTTTCGCGCCGGCCGTCGGCGGCGCAGCTGCGCGCCAGGGCGTCGTCGTCCCGCCTGCGCGAGTCGTCCTCGGCGCCCGGACACGCAGACGTGCCACTCGTGCCGCCGCTGCCGCAGGTCATGGTCGTCCCGACGTCGTCGAGCGCGGCCACGAGCGAGTCGTCCTTGTCGCTCCTCGGCTCGCCGCCTCTCGCCTCGCCCTCGTCGACGACGGCGACTACGACGACGGCGATGACGCAGCCCATCTCGATCTCGCCGTCGTCGGCGAGCTCGCTCGGCGCCGCCGCCGCGTCGCTCTCGCAGTCGCAGTCGTCGTCAGGCCTGGCTGCGGGCGCAGGTCCAGGTGCGGGCGCGTCGGGCCTCCTCGGGTCGCTCGCGAGCAGTGCGTTCGGTAGCTTGGCCAAGCAGGCGACGGGCGCGGGCATGGGCGACTGGAAGGAGCGCGGGCGGCTGGGCTGAGGGGGTCCGAGCGGGGGGAGACGAGGGCGTGCGTGTACCGAGTCTCTCTCTCTCTCTCTCTCTCTCTGGTGCTCGTCGACGTGCGAGTACGGGTCGTGCCGTGTTGTTCTGCAGAGCGTCGTCGTCGTGCGCCTCGTCTTGCCGCAGCTGTTGTAGATCGTCCTCGTGCATGCCCTCATTTGCTCGGTCCTCTCTCTCGCGCACGCAGACTTGACTCGCATCGAAAGCTCGCACACCGAAAGCGGCCGAAAAGCTGGTCTGCGTTGCGCACGCACGGGCCAGCACGTCCTGCCCTCGCCCCGCACGGACCCCTCGAACCGAGCCGCTCATCGCTCTGCCTTGACCTTCTTGCTCTTGCGGCCCTCCTTGCTCTCCTTGCCCGCCTTCTTGTCCTTCTTGGCCGCCTTCTTCGCCGCCTTGGCCGCCGCCGCCGCCTCGTCGACCTCGTCCTTGACTTTGACGCTCTTCTTGTCCTTCTTCAACGACGACGACGACGACGCGAGGTGCGCCGGCGCCGGGAGCGGGCTCGGGCTCCGACTGCTCGCGACGCTCTGCACGCGCTCGACGGTGGGCACGACGGCCTTGCCGCCGTGCTGCGCGCGCTGCGAGGCCTGAGCGGCGTCGACGCCGTGCCGCGGGATGCCCGTCCCGACGCCGTCGTCGTCGTCGTTGTCGAGGTCCGAGTCCGAGCTGTCGCTCGCGTCGGCGGCACCTCCTCGAGGCGCCGGCGAGGCCGACGACTCGCGGTCGTCGTCGTCGTCCGAGTCGGAGCCCGACGAGCCCGTGTCGCTCTCGCTGTCGCGGCCGCGCTTGCGCTTGTTGTCGCGCGTCGTGAGGACCTTGCTCTTGACGAGCGACGCGTCCGGGTCGGGCTTGGCCGAGAGGGAAGGGTGGTGCGCCGAGAGGGCGGCGAGCGCAGCGGGCGAGAAGGGGTCGGCGAGGAGCGAGCCCGTGCAGGACAGGAGAGAGTTGGACGTCGTGAGGCTGTGCGAGTGCGAGAGAGTCAGTCGAGGTGTCGAGACGGCGTGAAGGAAGAACAGAGAGCGAGCCAGACGCACTCGACGAGGGTAAACTCGATGCGGCCGTCTGCACCTCCGAGGGGCTCGTGCGTCGTGCGGTGCACCCACCAGCCGCGCTCGGCGTGAAGCGCCTCATCCTCGTCCTCCTTGACCTCGTCCGCCTCGTCCTGCTCCTTCTCGGCGTCCGCCTCGGCCTTGGCCACGTCGGCCTCGCCCGCCGCGCTCTGCGGGACGAGGTGCTCGCCATCGGCCTCGCCCGAGACCGTCTCCTCGACGGCGCCCTCGCCCGCCTCGCCGCCTGCTGCAGCTGCCGCGCCAGCGCGGCGCTTGACCGAGTCGACGACGCTGCGCAGCGGCACGTTGGCGTTGCGGCGCTCGAGGACGATGGGCGGGACGGCGCACTCCGGGTCGAACTCGTAGTCGCCGGTGGGGATATGGGACGAGGGAATCGAGGCGTTGAAGAGGTTGTGGAGGAGGAGCGAGACGTGCGAGGGCGAGGCGAGCGTGAGGGTGCCGACTGCGAGGTTCGAGCGCGAGGGTCAGGTCGAGGTTCATCACCAAAACGAGGGAGAGGAAGCGGAAGGACGGACCGAGCTTCATGCCGACGCGTGGCCGCCAGCCGACGCCCTCCCACTCGACGTTGGCGAGGGTGAAGCCGGTGCCCTGGACCATGGGGAGCGACTTGAAGCGGACCGTCTCGCCGTCGTCGTCGTCGTCTTGTGCGGCGGCTTCAGGTTGCGGGGTCGAGAGGAGGGAGCGCGGGTCCTTTGCCGGGCTGTAGGACGAGTCGAAGGGCGAGGCAGAGGCGGGGAAAGACGCTGCCGGGTGGAGGAAGCGGGGTGTGGGCGAGAAGGAGAGGAGGACGGCGCGGACGGGCGGCAGGTACCTGCGGGCGGGCCTAGCTGTCAGCGTGGCTGTCGTAGTTCAGTGAGCCCAGTCGGGGCGAGGCACGCACCGCATGACCCAGCCTGCGAGGACCTCTCGGACGCCGTCCATGCCCTGGTCGTGGCCCGGGTAGCTCGCCGAGTGGTTGGACGCGGCAAAGCGGGGCGAGATGGGGAGGCGCATGGTGGCCTTGAAGGTGATGAACTCGCCCTCGCTGCTGCTGCTGCTTGTGCCTGCGCCTAGGGCGGTCGACGCCGAGACGGACGAGAGGCGGAGCGAGGCGGCGGCGGTCGCAGACGCCATGGCGGGGGTTGCGCGCGGGCGAGTCGGGGCAAAGGGACCTGGCGAGTAGATCTAGCCCGGCAGCCGAGGCTCAGGAGATAGCGGCGGTCGTGGGTGAGCGTCGAGGCCGTGAGCTCGACGACGAGCGACGAGCGAACCAAGCTCTCGCTCCCCACACCGCCTCAGCTGCGCCTCTAGCTCCCTCCTGAGCCACACAGGTCGACTCGGCTCACTCCAACAGCCATGTCGGGAACCCGCCCCGAACACATCGCCCCGCCAGAAGTCGTCCGTCCTCTCCCCCTCGTCCTCATCTCTCATCACCCACAGCTCACCCACTCTTGCCCCGGCCCCAGTTCTACAATGCCGGCGAGGCCCACAAGTACACCAACAACTCGCGCGTCCAGTCGATCCAGGCAGAAATGACCTACCGCTGCCTCGAGCTCCTCGACCTCCCCGCCGCCTCGACTTCGACCCAGGCCTCGCACGCCGCCCACCAAGCCGCCATGCGTGACGACGACGACGACGAGCAGGATGGGCACGAGGACGACGACGACCAGGACGACCTGCGCCGGCCGAGCTTCCTCCTCGACATCGGCGCCGGCAGCGGCCTCAGCGGCGAGATCCTCACCGAGGAGGGCCATCAGTGGGTCGGCATGGACGTCAGTGGCGGCATGCTCGAGGTTGCGCTCGAGCGCGAGGTCGAGGGCGACTTGATGCTCGCCGACATTGGCCAGGGCATCCCCTTCCGGCCCTCGTCGTTCGACGGCGCCATCTCGTGAGCCCCTCGTACTCGTCCTTCCTCTCGCGCGCCCCCATACTGACCCTCGCCTACTCTTTCGCGCAGCGTCTCGGTCCTCCAGTGGCTGTGCAACGCCGACTCGACCGCCCACTCGCCCGCCGGCCGCCTCCTGCGCTTCTTCACCGACCTCTTTGGCGCCCTCCGCAAGGGCTCGCGCGCCGTCTTCCAGTTCTACCCCGAGAGCGACGACCAGGTCACGTTCATCATGACGCAGGCGACCAAGGCCGGCTTTGGCGGCGGCCTGTGCGTCGACTACGTGCGTCCCTCGCCCCGGCTCTTCTTCCTCGTGCACGGACCTCGACTTACGCCTCATCGCCCTCGCGCCCGCAGCCCAACTCGAGCAAGAAGAAGAAGTTCTACCTGATCCTGTTCGCCGGGCAGCCCATCGTCGGCGGCAAGCCGCAGCCGATCGCGGTCCCGCAAGGCCTGCGCGACGAGCACGAGCAGGTCGCGTTCGAGAAGAAGCGCGCCGACGCCGACGCGCGCAAGAAGATGCACCGCGGCTCGGGCGGCAAGAAGGGCAAGGGCAAGCGCGGGCTCAAGGAGGAGACCAAGGACTGGGTGCTCAGGAAGAAGGAGCTGTACCGCACGAGGGGCAAGGAGGGCGTCCCGCGCGACTCCAAGTGCGTCCCTCTGGCTCTCTGTCCTTCACTCGAGTCCCATGCTGACCTCGCTCCTCGCTCGCAGGTACACGGCCCGCTCGCGCAAGCCGCGCTTCTGAGCCGGATCGTCCTCTCCCTTTCTCCTCCCTTTGTCTCTCCTTGCCGCCCGGGGCTCTCGCCGTCGACCTCCTACCCTCCTCGGCCACTGTGTCATACCCTCTCGCCCGCTCGTCCTCGTGTCCTGTTGTACCTCGTCGCCCTCTCGCACTGCATCGTCGTCCTTCTTCCTCGGCCTCCTCTCCGTCATCGCGGGGCGCTCGCTCTCCTTTCTCCCAGAGCAGAGTGAGAACAATCTCTTCCGCCAACGCAGCTGCTCTCGAGCGAGACGGGCGCACCCCCGGCGCACCGAGAGATGTCGAAGAGAGAGCGCGCGAGGGAAGCTTCAATGTCAGGAAGAGAGAGCTCGAGGGAGAAGGGGCGTCTACATGCGGCCGTCGCAGCGGCGAGGAAGAAGATGCGAGAGGGAGGGAGCTAAGCATAGAGGGGAGAGAGAGCCTGAGGAGGGTGAGGACATACACGACTCGAGGGCGGCGGCGAAAGCTAGAGAGAGGGGGGACGAGGCAGGGGTCGCAACAAGGTGGCCGGGGCACAGAAAGGGTCGAGGAACTAGAGAGGGAGGTCTATGAACGAGGAGAGGAGACGAGGGGGAGGAAAAGAGAGGAGAGAGCGAGGGCTATGCGCCGACCTTGGCGACGACGGCGGGCGCCGACGGCGGGGCGGCGACGGGCTTGAGCGTCGGCGACGGCGGGACCGGGTAGAAGGCGCCGCCGACCTTGGTGAGCAGGTAGGCCTCCCACGACGAGATGAGGTACTGCGCGAGAGGAAGGGAGGGAAGAGCGTCAGGGTCCGTGCACGACGAGGGGTCCGAGCGCACGACGACGAAAAGAGAGAGAGACGCACGTTGGCGATGCCGAGGTACCAGAAGCTGGTCCACGAGAAGAGGCTGCTCGTCTCCTTTGCGACCTTGTCCCAGTCCTGCTCCATCTCCTGCCGCAGCTCGAGGAGCGCCTTGGTGCGGTCCGTCAGGATCGCCTTGACGCCCCACTTGGTCGCCTCGATCATCTCGCGGCGGTCGTTGACGGTCCTACGAGGGCAAGGACCAGGGACGTCAGCTCGAGCGACTGGAGCGCAAGCCGACGAAGAGGGACCGAGCGCCAACGCACCAGACGGTGATCTCCTTGCCCGCCTTGCGGCACTCGTCGCGGAACGACGCGCCCTCCGAGTTGACCATGCTCGCAAAGCTCATGCTGAACGTGCAGCACGCGTCCCAGAAGTACTTGCGCGCGAGCGCGGGCGACATGCCGATGTGGGCGCGGCGCACGTCGGGGAGGAGACGCTGCGCCGGCTCGACGTACTTGGGGTGCCAGAGGCCGAGGACTGCACAGGGAGAGGAGAGAGGGGTCAGCTCGGGTGCCGGGGGAGAGTCGAGAGAGGAAGAGGGGGACGCACGCAGTCGGGGCGCGAGCTTGGTCTCAAACTCGTCGTACGACGAGATGATGCTCTTCATGATGGTGAACAGGCGCTCGGGGTCGTTGTCGACCTTGACGTCAATGTTGAGGAGGACGTGCTGGTTGGCGGGCTGCATGAGGAGGTCGAGCGTCTCGCGCAGGAGGGGGATCTTCTGGTGCGGCGCCTGCACGGTGCGCAGCTGGTCGAGGCCGCCGTGGTAGTTCTGCGTCGCGATGCGGCCCGTGCCGTCGGTCGTGCGGTCTGTGTGAGGAGGAGGCGAGGTGAGCGAGCGTGAGCGGGTGCGCGTCGGCGAGCGCAGCCCGTCACGAGGACGAGGGAGGAGAAGGAAGGGGGACGCACCGACGCGAGGGTCATGGAAGACGACTGTGACAGCGACGTCGTCGAAGGTCAGGAGCTGCTCGCAGCGCACACGCACACGCGCTGAGGAAGCGGCGAGGCGGTTCAAGAGGACGTACGGATCTCGCCGTCGGCCGAGATGTGGACGTCTGCGAGAGGTGGCAGGACGAGGTCAGCTCGTCATGATCTGAAGAAGCTCGCGGTTGTCCTCGACGGGGTACTGCGCAGGTCAGGACCGCTCCACCGGTCGTCGACCGTGCCGGCCTTCCCAACTCCTCGACGACGACGATGCGCCCTCGCGCAGCTCTGCCCGCCCGTACCGCCGCGCCGCACGCAGCACCTCATCCACATCCAGCTGCGCACGCAAGACCGCATGGCGCGCCCGTGTCGAGGCGCCAAAATTGGCCGGAGCTCGAGCTCGCTCCAGCCGAGGGTGCCGGCCGGGAAGCTGGAGGAGAGGAGGACGCACCCGACTCGATACCTTCTGCGCCGTCGCGGATGGCGGCCTCGAAGCTGGCGAGCGTGTTCTCGGGGAAGGCGGCCGAGGCCTGCGGGTGCGCGAGAGGAGGGCATCAGCCGGGCGGACATCCGGCCGAGGGTCCGATAGGGCGACGCACGCCGCGATGGCCCCAGCAGAGCGGGACGCGCTCGAGGGACGGCGAGTTGCGCTCGAGGGAAGGTTTGGGTGCAGGCGACATGGCGGAGCGAGTCGAGGGGCGAGAGAAGAGGGCGGCCGAAGCTGCGGAAGCGGAGGCGGAGGGGAGGGAGCGCCACAGGCGAGTGGGCAGTGGCGCGCGGCGGAGCGTCGTGTGGGTGCTGCGGTGGGTCGAGAGGGAGGCTTGAGGCTGCGAACGAGTGCGCAAACAGCAGCGCGAGAGGGGGTCAGCCGACAGCTCGACGCACGAGGACGGACGGCCGGAATGTGCGCGGCGACGCTGGGGAAGGACGGGCACAGGAGGGCGGGCGCGACTCACGTGGCTGCCGTGCAGGTTGCTGTGTGCTTGTGGCACGGGTGCTGGAGAGCTGGCTAGAGCGGTGGGCGAGGAGCGGGAGGGAGGACGAGGACGAGCACCTTGCCCGAGCCGGCGCGAGCTGTCCGAGCGAGGCGGTGCACCCGCACGTTCTTTCGGTCAACTCGCTCAGACCTCCGTTCGCCTGTCCGCCGGACAACGTGCGCACGCTCTCCTCGCGGACTCTGCGCCGGCGAGAATGCCGTCAGGAGGACCTTGCTCTCCTCGTCCCACCTGCGCCCGCAGCAGCTCCGTCATCGCTCGACGCGTTCAAGGTAGGCAGGGGTGGATTGCAGGTAAGGGTCGTACACAGAACAGAGAGAGCTACGAGAGGAGAGCGCGAGGTCGAGACGTGGGAAAGGACAGGAGGGAGCGAGGAAGACCCTCGACGAGGGCGCACGAGGAGGAAAGGCGAAGGTCGAGTCGAGGCGGCGCACAGACAGGGGACAGGAGGGACGACGTAGGCGCAGGAAGGAGGTGAGGATACCGAGGAAGAGAGAGGGAGGATGGGTGAGGCAAGGGCGAGGTCAGGAGGCACGAGTGGCGCGCTCAGCGGCCGTCCCACGTCTGCACAATCGAGTCGCGCGTAGGAGCTGTGTGGCGAGAGCGCTCGGCGTCAGCTCTTGGCCTGCTACACCTAGCTGTGCGTCGACGAGAGCCAAGTCTGTCGACGCGAGAGCAAGAGAAAGACGAATGAGCCGAGGAGACTTACCCTTGAGCTTCTTCTTCTCCTCGACGAATACGTTCTCAGGCAGCGTGACGATCTGCGAGCGAGTGAGAGAGAGCTGAGTCAGCGGCGCAGCTCTGCAACCTAGCTTCTGGCGGCGCAGGTCATCTGCGCCGATGAGGAGCAGGAGAGGGTCCGTGCGGCCGACAAAGAGGAGCGAGGGAGCTCACGATCTCGCGGTCGCCGCCGAACTTGAAGTTGTCGGCGACGACGTCGTCCGAGAAGCGGCGCAGGACGTAGTTGTGCACGTTGCCCTGCTTGACCTGGCGGAAGTTCCACGCGACGATGAAGGGCCCGGTCGACGTGACGATCGTGCTCTCGAGCGAGCCGTCGAGGGCGGCGTTGAACCTGTAGGGCGAGCTTGAGGCGTCAGTAGACGTGGCGAAAGAGTGGGAGAGAGCGGCAGAGAGAGGGAGGGACGAGAGAAGGAGAGGGAGAAGAGGCGGAGGACGCACTTGGCCGCCGTAAAGTGGACGCCGTCGCCGCCCTGGACCTCCTGCATGTGGGCGGCGTGCTCGGGGCGGAGCGTGAGGCGCCTCGGCGTCGGCTTCTCGGCGGCGGGGAAGCTCCTGTCGAACCCGCTCTGGCCGGCGTACTTGCTCGAGCTCGACTCGGGGATGAGCGTGTCGATCAGGAGCAGGTACGTCTTGCACGTCGCGAGGACCCACCGGCCGTCGGCGCTCACGTCGATGCCGAGGATGGCGTCGCCGAGCGCGGGCAGGGCCGTCTTGGCCATCTTGCCGAGCTTGTCGAACAGGCGAATGTCGCCCTTCTTGCTCGCGACGGCGAGCCGGCCCGACTCGGTCGTCGCCGCCGAGGTAAAGTCGGCCTTGGTCGCGTACTGCTTGAACTCGCTGTCGACGAGCTTGGTGCCGGCGAGGCGAGGGTCGATCCGGAACAGGCCGTTCGACGAGTGACCGATGAACGTCTGCTGCTGCGTCGTCTGGGCGAACTTGCTGTCGGGGAGGAAGTTGGTGACGCCAAAGTCGTCGCTGACCTTGTACTCGTCGACGACCTTGCCCGTCTCGAGGTCGAGGCGGTACAGCGAGCCCGACGAGAGCGGGTTCTGCAGGATCATCGACGTGTCTGCGCGCGCATCGACAAGGGCAGGTCAGCCTCGTATGGTCGAGGGAGAGAGCGTTGCGTCGAGGAGGATGGAGAGGAGCGCACCCTGGTTGTGGAGCATCACCTTGCCCGGCGCAAAGTTCTTCTTGCCCGGCGCGGCGATGTTGACGATGCTCGTCACGAACTTGAGCTGCGCGACGAGGACGACGACGAGTCAGCTCGTCTCGGTCGCAGAGAGGCCAAGCGCAGTCGGAGAGAGAGAGAGAGCGAGAGGCGCACCTTCTTGCCGCCCTCGCGCTGCTGCTTGAAGACGCCGATCATGTCGCCCTGGACGACGAAGGACAGGTCCTCCTTGTAGCCGACTGCGAGTGCGCTGTTCTTGGAGCGGCGCTTCTCGCCAATCTTGAGCTGCTTGGGTTGGCGCGCCGAGAAGGCGCGGGCGGCCGAGGGCGCACGGGCCTCGTCGTCTGCGAGAGGGGTCCGAAAGGCGACGTCAGCCGGCGCCCTAGTCGCGTAGCCCTCAGACGGCTCGAGAGCCAGCACGAGGGCATGGAGGAGAGAGGCGAGACGCACCCGAGTCGTCGTCGTCGTCACTACTGCCCGCCTGCGGCTCGTCCTCCTCGCTCTCGTCCTCCTCCTCGAGCGCCTCGAGCCGCTCCTGCTCGTCGCGCGCCTCCTCCCTCTCGCGCTCCTCGCTCTCAGCGTCCCACATCTCGGCATCCTCCTCGAGCCACGCCCGGCGCGCGTACTCGCGCTCGTCGGCCTTCATCTTGTTCCACGCGCCCGCGCCGTGCTTGTCCTCGAACAGGGCCGCGCTGACGGCCTGCTGCAGCGCGACGAACGCGGCGTCGTCGGCGAGGCGCAGGAGCCACGTGAACGTCTCGGGCGCGGGCCCGGCGGCGGCGGCGGCGGCGTCGGCGCTCGAAGGCGGCGGCGGCGCGGGCGCCGTGTAGTTGAACACCATGGCGCGCTCGCGCTCGGCAAAGTTGACGGTCGTGTCCTTGTCGACGGCCTGCGAGACCCACACCTCGCCCTCCTCCTTGACGCTCTCGACGACGAGCCACTGGGCGGTCGGCGCCGTGCGGTACAGCTCGGCGCGCACGTCGGCGTCCTGCTGCATGAAGAGGCCCGTCGCGCGGTCGTACAGGTGCAGCGACGCCGAGACGCTCAGGAGCTTGTCGGGCGTGGTCGCCGCGCCCGAGGTCGAGGCCGAGGGCGGCGCGGGCGGAGGCGGGGGGCGGCGCACGGCGGGCGCGTACGGGTCGTCCAAGACGGCGGTCGGCTGGCCCGACGATGACGACGACGACGCCTTGGCCTTGCCCTTGCCCTTGCCCTTGCCCTCGACGGGCGCGAGGCTGGGCGCGGGCGCAGGGACCGGCGGCGCGAGGACGGCCTTGTGCTGCAGCTGCTGCGCGAGCTCGTCGTCGCTGTCGCTCGGCGCGACGCCGGCATCGTCCTCGCTGTCGCCCTCGGCGTACTGCGGCTGCGCGACGGGCGTACCGTCGTCGTCGTCGTCCGAGCCGGGCGTGCTCGAGCGGAACAGGGGCGTCTTGGCCGGTGCGCGCGCCGACGCTGCGGCGGGGGCGGCGACGGTGGCGCCCTCGCGGGGCGTGCCGTAGGGCGACGAGGCGGCCGAGGTGCGAGACGGGGTCGAGACGGCGGACGAGACGGCGGGGAGGGTCGGGTACAGGGGTGAAGGTGCGGGAGGAGCGGCGGCGCGCCTGCGAGCGAGAGCGTCCCGGTCAGTGAGTGTGCGCATGACGACGAGAGGGAGACCAAGGACGCACTCGACCTTGAAGTCGTCCTCGAGGTGGAGCTCGGCGGCGCGCGCTTCGCGGTCGTCCGAGGGCCAGTCGCGGCCCTCGCGGCGCTCCCACATGCAGCGCCAGCACAGGCGCTCAAAGTCGCGCGCGGCCTGGTCCTGGCGCGGGTTGGACGCGGCGGGGAGGATGAACTCGAACTCGTCGTCGGGCGAGTCGCCGTCCGGGTCGAGCCAGGTGAACGAGAGCGGGCGGGGCTCGTGCGGGTTCGAGGTGGCGGTCGGGTCGAGGGTCGGGCCGAGCGAGAGGAACAGGCTCGCGTCGAGGAGGAACGAGCGCTCGTCGGCCGACTCTGCGTCGTCGTCGAGGAGCTGCTCCTCGCCGTCCTCGAAGGCGCGGGTCGCGACGAGCTGGAACATGTGGTTGTGGGTCGTCTTGCGGATCGACAGGGTGGCGTCGATGAAGATGCACTCGCGGGCGCCCTTTGGCGAGTCTGGGCGGACGAGGAAGAGGCGGCCGCCGTCGAGCGTGGTTAGCTCGGGAGCGGGGCCCGAGGCTGCCGCCATGCCAAAGACTGCGTGTGCACGGGGTGTCAGTGGGTGTGGGTGCTCAGGAGTACGGTGAGAGGGACGCACGGCGGTTGACCTGTGGGCAGAGCGAGGGGGACCGGGTGGGTGAGTTGGTTGAGGGAGGGGGAGGAGGAGGAGGAGGAGGAGGAGGAGGAGGGGCGAGGTGAGTGCGGGTCAGAACGGGTGGGTGGCACAGGGGAGGGCAGAGTGGGACGCACGAGGAACATGGCTGCCTGCAGTGCGAGTGGCTCGAGACGGAGGAGGAGGGAGCGAGGCGTCGTCGTCGTCGCCGTTCCCTCTGTCCGCCGGCCGCCGCAGCTCTCTCTCGCTCGACACGGCCCTGCCTCGCTCTCCCGACAGCGATGCACGGCCACACGGCAAGCCCAGACTCGCCACAGTCCCAACTCGCCCTCGCCCAGTGGTCCCAGCGCAAGTGGTCCGTCGCGCCCCCTCCTCCTCCTCCCCCTCGCCTCCCCGGTGTCGCACCACCTCGCCCCTCTCCTGCCCCTCTGGGCGCACCACCTACCCTCCAGCACCACTTGCACCCCCCTGTGACGCGCAACGAGCTCGCGCACCAAATCCCGCGAGCCACCTTCGACCAGGCACGCTCCTCGCCCTCGGGGACCGTGTGTTGAACGATCACCGACCTTCGTCCTCGCCTCGCCGACCACCGACCTGCATCCTGCGCGCCTGCACCCCTTCGCCTCCCTCTCGAGCGTGTTCACATGGCCCAAGCAACCCTCCTCGTCTGCCCGACCCTCGCGCTGACCCCTCGCTTCCCCCTCCTCGCAGGGTCTGGGTCCCCGACGACCGCAACGGCTACCTCGCAGGATGGGTCGTCAAGGACAACGACGACGACGGCACCTCGACCGTCGCACTCGAAGCCGGCGACGAGGTCAGTCCCGCTCGCTCAAACCTGGGAGAGCTCGCTCGACTCGTCGTCCTGCGCGCCTCTCTGCTCGATCGCGGTCTTGGGGTGCTGACACCTGCATTTTTCTCGTCGCAGATGCGCACCGTCGAGACGGACCTCCTCACCCGCGTCAACCCGCCCAACTTTGACGGCGTCGGCGACATTGCCGACCTGACCTACCTCAACGAGGCGTCCGTCGTCCACAACCTGCGCTTCCGGTTCCACCGCGGCGACATTTACGTGCGCCCCACCCTCTCTCCCCGTCCACCCGAGCCCCTCGAGAGCGCGCTGCTGACGAGTCTCGACCTGCCGCACGCGCCCCCTTCCTCCTCCGCTCCGACCTCGCCCCGCCGCAGACCTACTCGGGCTTGTTCCTCGTCGCCGTCAACCCGTACCGCAACCTGCCCATCTACTCTCCCCAAGTCGTCGAGTGTGCGTCCTCGGCCCTTACTCGTCCTCTCGCTGTCCGCCCGCTGCCCGCACTGACTCGCCCTCTCCCCTCTCTTCCTCCCTTCCTCGCTGCCCCCTTGCCTCCTCTCACTTTCCGCTCCTCCTTCTATGCGCGCCACGCAGCCTACAAGGCTCCTCGCCGCGCCGCCCAACCGCCACACGTCTTTGCCGTCGCCGAGCGCGCGTGGCTCAACCTCGTCGACCAGCGCGGCCACCAGTCGCAGAGCGTCCTCGTCACGGGCGAGTCGGGCGCGGGCAAGACCGAGAACACCAAGAAGGTGATCCAGTACCTCGCTGCGCGGGCGGCCGACCCGCGCACGGCGGCGTCGGGCGCAGGAGGGCAGGGCGTCAGTAGGAGCGAGTCGGTCGACCTCGTCGCGGCGCGGCACGCGGCAGCGGCGGGAGGCCCAGGAGCAGGAGCAGGAGCAGGCGCAGGCGCGGCACCCCGACTCGGCCGCCTCGAGCAGCAGATCCTCGACGCCAACCCGATCCTCGAGGCGTTCGGCAACGCCCAGACGGTCAAGAACCACAACTCGTCGCGGTTCGGCAAGTTTGTGCGCATCTTCTTCACGCCCGCTGGGTCCATCTCGGGCGCCGCCATCGACTGGTACCTCCTCGAGAAGAGCCGCGTCGTCGGGCGCAGCAGGGACGAGCGCGGCTTCCACGTCTTCTTCTGGTTGCTCCGCGGCGCCGACCGAGGACTGCTCGGTGCGTCCCTCTCTCTCGCTGCATCTTGCTGTGCAAGCTCGTGCGTCGAGAGCGCCAATCGCTGACTCGCGAGCCTCCGGTCCGTGCACGGTCCCCCCTCGCAGACAAGCTTCTCCTGACGGACGAGGCGCACGGCAAGGGCTCGGCCGCCTTCGAGTACCTCGCGCACTCGCGGCAAGACGTCGACGGCATGGATGACCGCGCAGAATGGACAGCGCTCGTCGTGCGTCCTCCGTCTCCTCTTTGCCCTCTCTCGCCGCCTCTCTTCTGCCACCCTCGCTGATGCGCCCTCGCCCGCCCGCACCTCATGTTCACAGCGCGCCCTCGACACGGTCGGCTTCACCTCGGCCGAGCAGCTGTCGCTGTTCCGCACGATCGCGACCATCCTCCACCTTGGGCAGCTCTCGCTCTCGGTGTCGGGCACGACGACCGCCTCGCTCTCGTCGCGCACCTCCCTCGAGAAGGCGTCGTACCTCCTCGGCGTCCCCGCCGACGCCCTCGCCGACGCCCTCCTGCGCCCGCGCGTCAAGGCCGGGCGCGAGGTCGTCGTCCAGAGCCGCTCGCGCGACCAGGTCGTCGCCGAGCTCGGCGCCCTCGCCAAGAGCCTGTACGAGAAGAACTTTGGCGCCCTCGTCGAGCGCATCAACGTGTCGCTCGCCGGCTCGGGCGCGGGCGCGTCGTCGGGCTCGTCGGGCGCAGGTTCGGCTGCGGCAGCGGCGGCGCAGCACAGCAAGCAGGCGTTCATCGGCGTGCTCGACATTGCCGGCTTCGAGATCTTTGAGACGAACGGGTTCGAGCAGCTGTGCATCAACTACACGAACGAGGTGCGTCTCGCCGCTCGGGCCCTCCCTCCTGCTCTCGAGCGCGACCTCGACTGACGCACGACCCTCTCCTCCTTCCACACTCTACAGAAGCTGCAGCAGTTCTTCAACCACCACATGTTCGTCCTCGAGCAGGAGGAGTACGCGCGCGAGGACATCCAGTGGGACTTTGTCAACTTTGGCCTCGAGCTCCAGCCGACGATCGACCTCATCGAGGGCACGGCGCCTCTCGGCGTCCTCGCCTGCCTCGAGGACGCGAGCATCACTCGCAAGAACGACGCCTCTGTGCGTCGCTGTCCCGCTCTCGTCGCCGCTCATCGTCGCTGACCCGAGGACCCTCGCGCTCGCAGTTCACCAACGCCCTGCACCAGCTCGCGTCGACCAAGCCCGTCTCGGAGCCGTTCAAGCAGTACACGGCGTCGCGCCTCTCTCAGGGCTTCACGATCGCGCACTACGCCGGCAAGGTCGAGTACCGCACCGACGGCTGGATCGACAAGAACCGCGACCCGCTCAACGACTCGGTCACGTCGCTCCTGGCCCGCAGCGGCGACGACTACGTCAAGCGCATGTACGTCGAGTACGCCGACGTCGCCGCCGCGCCTGTCGCGCCCGACGCCGAGCTCGTCGCCGCAGGAGGAGGTCCGCGCACCAGGGTCCGCAAGGGCAACTTCCGCACGGTCGGGCAGCGCCACAAGGAGCAGCTGTCGCTCCTCCTGTCGCAGCTGCACGCGACGCAGCCCCACTTTGTGCGCTGCATCGTGCCCAACCCGGACAAGTCGCCGTCGAGCATCGACGTGCCGCTCGTCCTCGACCAGCTGCGGTGCAACGGTGTCCTCGAGGGCATCCGCATCGCGCGCCTCGGCTACCCGAACCGCCTCGCGTTCGCCGACCTGCGCCGCCGGTTCGAGCTCCTCCTCCCGCTCGGCACGTTGCCGTCGTCGGGCGGCGCGTTCGTCGACGGCGCCGAGGCGTGCGCGACCATCCTGCGCCATGCCGGCCTCGACCCGACCACGTACCGCCTCGGCCTCACCAAGGCCTTCTTCAAGGCGGGCATCCTCGCCGAGCTCGAGGAGCGCCGCGACGCGGCCCTGAGCGGCATCGTCACCCGGGTGCAGGCCGCCGCGCGCCGGTTCGTCGCCCGCCGCCAGGCCGTCAAGGTCTTGCACCGCGCCGGTGCCGTGCGCACGATCCAGCGCAACGCGCGCATCTACGCCCAGCTGCGCGCGTGGCCCTGGTGGCCCCTGTTCCAGCGCGTGCGCCCGCTGCTCGCCGCCGCGAGGAGCGACGACGAGCTGCGCCGGCGCGAGCACGAGCTCGTCGAGGCCAAGAAGCGCGCCGACGACGAGGAGCGCGTCCGGCGCGAGCTCGAGGAGCGCCAGGCCCAGCTCGAGCGCGACCAGGACGAGCTCGCGCGCAGCCTCGAACAGGAGCGGCAGCTCGGCCTCGAGCAGGTCAGCGCCCTCGAGCGTGCAGCGCAGCGCGAGGTCGACCTCCAGGCCGAGCTCGACTCGGCGCAGGGCGACTACGACGCCGTCGCCGCGCAGCTCGACGAGGTCCTCGCCGCGCGCCGCGCCGCCGACTCGCGCCTCGAGGAGCTCGGCGCGTCGTACGCCGCGCAGACCAAGCTCGTCGAGGCGCTCCAGGCGGCGCAGGCGGCCGCCAAGCAGCGCGAGGCCGAGCTCGCGCGCCAGACGAGCGTCGACACGCTCGAGTGGGAGCGCGTCCGGCGCGAGCGGGGCGAGGCGCTCGAGCGCGTCGAGCGCATCGAGCGCGAGCTCGGCGAGGTCAAGGAGGACCGGCGGCGCGAGCAGGAGAGGCTCGGCGCGGCGGTGCGGCAGCTCCAGGGGCGGGTCGAGGCCGAGACGAGGGCGTCGACCGAGGCGAGGGCCAAGTTCGTCGCGCTCGAGGCGGACGCGAGGGCGGCCAAGGCCGAGGTGGCGGCGCTGCAGCGGGCGCAGAGGGACGGCGACGAGAGCCTGCGGATCAAGGAGGGCGAGCTCTCCCGACTGCGAGCTGGTCCGTCTCCCTCCTCTCTGCTCTGCCACTCTCACGCCGAGCTGACCTCCTTTATGTCCTCGTCCAACGCACGCAGACGCCGCCGCCACTCGTCAGCAGCTCGACTCGGCGACCGACCGCGCTCGCCGGGCCGAGAGCCTTGCCTCGTCGCTGCAGCAAGAGCTCACCGCCGCCGACAGCTCCCTCGAGTCGTCCCGCACCGCCCAGGACAAGGCCGGCGCCGACCTACTGTCGCTCAAGAAGCTCGTCGACGAGCAGGCGTCGGACCGCCAGCGCGCGCTCGAGGTCGCCAAGATCCGCGAGGCCGAGATCGCCGACCTCAAGTTCCAGCTGTCCAAGGTCGGCTCCGAGCTCACGCTCGCGCAGCGCGACGGCGCCAAGCTCGTCGAGCGCCTGCAGGGCGACCTCGACCACGCGCGGCGCGAGGCGACCGACGCCGCCTCGCAGCGTCGCGACCTCGAGCGCAAGGTCGTCGCCCAGGCGTCGTCCCTCGTCCAGCTCGAGGACAAGAACGTCGCGCTCGAGCGCGCGCAGCAGGCGCACGAGCTCGAATTTGAGCTGTTGCGCACCGAGACGGCCGAGCAGATGCTCCACGCGCGCGAGAAGGCCGACCACGAGCTCGCCGGCGTCCGCGCTCAGTTCCAGGCCCTCGAGGACGACGCCGTACAGGCTCGTCGTGACCGCGACGCGGCACTGCGCGACGTCGAGGCGTTCAGGGCGCTGTACGAGGCCGAGCAGGAGACGGTCAAGCAGCGCGAGGCCGATCTCGGCGAGCTCAACAAGCAGGTCGAGGCGCAGCGCTTCCACCTCCTCGACCTCGACAAGATCAACGGCGACCTACGTGCCGAGCTGGCGTCGACCAAGGCTCGTCTCGTCGTCGCCGAGGAGAAGGCCGGCAGGACGGTCGTGCGTCCTTGTCCCCCTCGCCTGCGCTCGGACCCCTCCGCCTCCTTGCATCACTGACTCACCCTCCTCCCCGTCCGCAGGTCGAGCACATCCGCGTTCTCGAGGAGGCGCAGCGCCTGCAGAACGCCGAGATGGACCGCATCCGCGCCGACCGCGACAAGCGCGACGCCTACGTCCGCACCCTCGAGCGGGCCCGCGCTGCCCTCACGCTCTCGGTCGAGGACGTGCGTCTATCTCCTCGCACTCCCTATCTCTCGCTCGCTGTGCGGTGTGTGCTGACGCGCGCTGCCGCCCCGCCCGCAGTATCAGCACCAGCTCGAGGCCGAGCGTCGGGCGGCGTTCGCCAAGCAAGCTCCGCGCGACAACACGCCCGACCGCCTGCGCGAGGAGCTCGCGAGCGAGAAGAAGGTCCGCGAGCTCGCCGAGCTCAACGTGGTGCGTCGGCCTCGTGCACGGACCTCCCTTTCCGGCCTCGGCTGACTCGGTCCTCCTCCTCGCAGTCCCGCCTTCGCTCCGAGATCCAGCACCTCCAGTCGCTTCTCGACTCGTCCAGAACCGAGATCTCGGACCTCAAGCGGCGCAGCGACCGTGCCGAGCGCGACCTGCAGCGCTTTGCCGCCTCGGACGCCGACGAGGCCCTGATCGCCCCGAGCAGGTCGTCGAGCGCGTCGCCGACCAAGTCGTTCATCTCGTCGTACCCGAGCAACGCCATGCGCGACTCGCGCGCCGCCAACGCGCTGCCGAGCGTCCCTGCGCCGCGAGTCGGCGGCGGCCGCATCGACACGCCGTTCGGGTCCGGCACGGGCTCGGTCCACCAGTCGCGCAGTGCGTTCCTCCCACTTTCTCTCCTTGTCGTTTCGGCGTCGCCTGACCATGCTCCTCCTTGCGCAGCGTCGGTCGACCTCAAGCGCGCCTCGCTGCAGTTCCCGCTCTCGTCGAGCCCGTCGGCGCCGCCGCCGCCTAGCCCCTCGCGAGTCCGCCGCTGGGAGTAGCCGCGCCCTCCTCCTCTCTCCATTCGTCTTTCTCGTGAGTGCGCTTTTCCCTGCCGCCTTGACCAGCATCAAGCGCTGACGCACGTGCCATCGCAGAGTCCGCCCTCTTTCCTCGTCTCGCCGATCCTGTTGCGCCTCCTGCCTCCTCGGTGTCTGTCGCCCTCAACGTCCGCATCAGTATATACTTCCCCTCGCGCCGGGCTGCTGTACACTGCCTGTATGCCATGGACGCTCTTCCTCTCTCGCCCTATCTCGCCGAGAGCGCAGCGTGCGGCTGGAGTCATAGAGATGGCCAGCGCGCCGAGAGCCAGCGGAAGCTCGCCTGAGCGTCACAGAGCATGGTTGGGTCGTGCTGGCGGAGCACGAGCGTCGAGAGAGTGCCGCGAGCGGACCAGGGCGGCATGATCGCCCCGCTCAGGCCTCCTCTCGCTTCGTGACAGCTCGCTCTGCTCGGCGCCCCTCCCGACCTACCGCGCTCCTACCTCGAGTTGTCGAGATGCTCTGCAGCGAGCCAGCAAAGCCAGGAGCTCGAGCATTAGCCGGAACGAGGCGGACCGAGCGGGCTCGCTCAACCTCGACCCGGCGGCCGTTGGGAGCTCGAGCCGGCTTGCGCTTGCCCCTGTGGAGCTGCGCGGCACCTCACAGGCTCCCAAATGCTCCGGCGGTGGTTCGATGGAGCGAGCGAGCGCGCGGCTGCCCGACTCGAGGCGGGCTCGCACCTCGCTTCGCCCCTTTCCCTCCTTCCCACCACTTCTCCTCCTCGCCCTCGCTGCCTCTCCCCCCTCTCGCCTCCTCGTCGCTTGCCCGCCTTTCTACTTTCACCCTTCCGACCTACGCACACTCCTTCGCTCCCCTCGACTGGCTCGAGCATGAAGCTCTCGCACTTCCTCTTCCCCGCCCTCGCCCTGGTCGGCCTCGGCGCCCTCGCCATCGCCTCGCCCGACCCGCTCCCCGACATCGCCATCGACTCGTCTCCCGAGCTCGCCAAGCGCTCCAACAACGCCTCGGTCCGCGTCGAGGCCGACGTGCGCGTCAACGCGCAGGGCGGCGAGCAGCACAAGGCGGGCCGTCCCGGCAACAAGAAGCACGGCGGCGGCAAGCACGACAAGCAGGGCGTGCGCGTCGAGGTCGACATCGAGGTCGACGTCGAGATCGACCGTCACGGCGACGACATCCGCGACGGCTGCCCGAGGCGCTACCACCGCAATCGTGCGCTCGCTCCCCCTTTTAGTCTCCTCCTGCTCTCCCTCGCTCAAGCAGCTGACGCTCCCTCGCCTTGCTCCTAGGTCACGATCGCTGCGTCCCGAACCAGGGCAGCGGCGGCTGCATGCGTGGCTACCGCCGCAACAGTGCGTCGTGCTCTTTCCTCCTCTCCTCCGGCGAGCGCGAGGCTGACGCTCATCCGCTCGCTCACAGGCAAGGGCATCTGCGTCCGCATCGACATCGAGGTCGACGTCAAGGTCGAGCTCGGCTCTCGTCACGGCAAGTGCCCTCGTCACTGGCGCCCAAACGGTGCGCCTCGCTCTCTCCCCTCACTCGCTCGGCCGCTCGCTCGTCGCTGACCCCTCTCGCTCGCTCCCGACGCAGGTCACGGCAAGGACGGCTGGTCGTTCGACGAGCACGGCCGCGGTCCGCCGTCGTGGTGCCCGCCCGGGTGGGCCTACTTTGGTCGCAAGCACGGCTGGGCGCCCTACCACGGCTGGGTCCCTCCTCGTCACTGGCGCCCGATCGAGGTCTTCATCCGCATCTGGATCCGCATCACGTGGTAGGGTACGTCTACCTCTCCCTCGCTCGCTCCCCGCCTCGTCGTCGCCGCCGGCCGGAAAGCTGACGGCCCCGAGCGCACAGTCCCGCCTCGCGAGTGGTGCAGCTACTGGTCGAGTCGCTGGGTCGACAGCTGGAGCGTCCCTGCGCACTGGGCGTGGCAGCCGGCCAAGCGCGCGAGCACCTGAGTAAGCTTTCCCTCGTCGTCGTCGTCACCGTTCGAGCACTGACTTTCCTGCTGCGTGCCCGCAGGTCGACCCGGTCTTCCTCCCTTCCTCGCCGGTCGAGCCCTTTCTTCCTTCCGTCTTTCACCCCCAGAGGCTAGTCCTCGCAACCCGTTGTGCCCTTCCCTCCCCTCGCCGAAGTCGTCTCGATCTAGCTCTTCGTAGCTCGTGCCGATGCAGCGCACTTGCTCCCACCCCTCTCGCGATGCACGTGAGAAGTAGACCGCGCTCAAGCTACTGCCGAGAAAGCTCGTTGCCAGTTATCGTCGGCTCGACGCAAGCAGGAAGGGCAGCTCGACCTTCTCAAGTTCTCGCTCTCGCAGTACCAGGGCACGCTCGATGCAGTCGCGCTCCTCAGCGTCGCCTTAAACAGGCTAGCAGCAGACTCACGGAGGAGAAGGTGCGGAGAGAGGGAGCAGGCGACGGCCTTGCGCTCAGGCCTCTCGCCCCAGCTTCTCCCCTCGCACGGACCCTTGACCAGCGCCGGTCCACCTTCCTCCGTGCCCCGCCGTTCCCTGTCGTCGTCGTCGCCGCCGTACCTTTCTTAGCGCCTTGCCCTGTAGCACTAGCTCTGCCGCTCGCCGTCGAGATGAGAGGAGCGACAAAGCGAGAGGAACGCCTCGACGAGCGCGCCCAGCAGGAACCGAGCGTCGTGCTGCCTCGAGGCAGAGGAGCATCGTCACGAGCTGTGAGAGGGCGTGCGAGAAGAGCGAGCCGAGCAGGTGGGAGCGCCGGCGACTTGGGAAGGGAACCAGGTGCGACCGAGGGGTCCGTGCACGGACGAGCGGCAGCCTCTCCTGGGCTCGCTCGGCCGCTCTCGATAGCACTGCCGGCCTCCTCGCTGTGCTCGCTCGATGCTCGGTCGGTCGCTACGGAACCCGGGCGCGAGTGGGAGCAGAAGAGAGCGAGAGAAGCGGTCCGAGAGCGGCTCGGCGCGACAGCTCTTCCGGTACTCTCTCTCTCCAAGACGAGGCGCAGCTAGTTCCAAGATGAGAGCGCAGGTCATTGCGCACGCGAGAGGATGCCCAAGGGGTAGCTACGACAGAGGAGGGAAAGAGAGAAGGCGAAAGAGGTCAAGGAGGGGGGAAGAGAGAGAAGAGGGGGTGCGGGAACGTCGGGGGCTGCGAGCGAGCGAAAGAGGGGGGGGAGGACGTAGCGTCAGTGAGGGCTCCTTGGCGAGGAGGAGAGAGAGGGACGCACCTCGTGAGCGAGAGCTGCGGGACGACTTAGTTGAAGCCGCCGCCGACGAACGAGGAGCCGCCGATGCCGCCGCCAATGCCGCCGTCGATGCCGCCGCCGAGGCCCTGGTCGTAGTCGCCGTACCCGCCGTCGAGGAACGAGGTCGAGTCGAGCGAGCCGAGGCCGTCAAAGCCGCCGATCCCTGGTTTGCGAAGGTGGTCGAGGTCAGTGCGAGCGCACGGACCCCTCGCGCTCGCGAGAGAGAGAAGGGAAGCGCACCGTTGAGGCCGCCGCTCGAGATGCCCTCGAGACCGCCGCCCGAGATGCCGTCGAGGCCGCCGCCGAGGCCAAAGCCACCATCGAGACCGCCGCCGAGACCGCCGCCGATGCCTGCGGACGAGCGAGCGAGGAGGGGAGAGTCGCGCGAGGGTCAGCACTGGCCTTGCGCCGGGCGAGAGAGTGAATGAGGACGACGCACCGTTGCCGATGCCGCCGTCGCGCTTCTCCTTGAGGCCGACGAGGACCGAGTCGGCGCTGACTGCGGGCGTGAGGGGACGAGCGAGCGAGGGAGGGTCAGCGTCGAGAGCTTGTGCCGACGATGAGGGAGGAGGGCGCACCCTTAGAGTTGTGCTCCTTCTTGTGCGTCTGCTTGTAGCAGAACTCCTCGTAGTAGAACTCCTTGTCGTCGTACGTCTTCTTGAGGTTGGCGAAGAGGAAGACGTCGCTGTTGCCGGCTGCGGGCGAGGGCGCGAGAGGAGGTGGGTCAGTCACGGTCGTCCTCGTCGTCGGCGGGAGAGCGAGAGAGAGAGAGGAGAGCGCACCGTCCTTGATGGCGACCTCCTTCTCGGTGCGGAGCTTGAAGGCCTCTGCGAGCGGGGATAGAGCGAGGTTGGCGTCAGCTCAGGCTCGCGAGCGCGCGCGAGAGGAAAGAGAGAGACGCACCGACGTCGGCGTAGAGGTTGCGGTAGCAAATTTCCTTGTATGAGATCTGCTGCTCGGCCTCCTTCTGCGAGTAGTCGGACGCGCTGATGAGGCCGTCGCCGAGGCCGTAGTCGTCGTAGCCGCCGCCGTAGCCTGCGAGCGCGAGTGGAAGAGCGGGAGAGAGGGTCAGCTCGAGGCTCGAGAAGAGGAAGCGAGGGGGAAGAGTGAGAGAGAGAGGGACGCACCGCCCTTGCCGCCGCCCGAGGGGAGCACCGCGACGTTGAGCGCCGTGCCGGCGATCGTGAGAGCGAGGAGCGTCTTGGTGAGCATCTTGAGGGTCGTCGACGAGGTGTGCGAGGAGGGGGTGAAAGATCGAGAAGGGCGAGGAGGTCCGTGCGAGGTGCGAGGGAGGAAGGAGGGAAAGCGGAGCCAAGAGGCGGTCGCGAGCGTCGTAGCCAGGTCGTTCCGCGCCGCCTGCGCGAGGCTGAGCTGATGACGGACGACGCTGGACTGGCGTGGCCAGAGGGCGAGGAAGAAGCGGGGCGAGGAAGTTGACGCACGGATGACGCGCCGAGTCGCTTGGAGCAAGCGCGAACCGACGCGACATGCTCCTCCGTCGGAACAGGACGTGCTCTGAGCAGACTCGGCAGGCCATGCAGCGCAGAGAGGGCCGAGGTGGATCTGCGAGCGAGCCGAGTGCGTGAACCGGCGAGGGAAGCCCGCGCAGACGCACCGCTGCTGCGGACGGCTAAGCTGAGGACCTTGACGCCACGCCGAGGCGCTCTCAACCTGTCAGCCGTCGTCCAAAGCGCCTGCTTGCGTGCGACGAGAGGAGGCGGGACTCGAGCGAATGCCGAGCAGACAGCCGGGGCGAGAGGGCCGCCTGGGTCGGCTGAAGCGGCGGGCGCGGCTTATGCGAGTCTGTTAACGAGGTAGAGCGCACGTCAGCTGGCCTGCGGGCCGTGATTGCGGCGCCGGACGCAAATACTGATGAGGACGAGAGCGACGGACCACACCTCGCCCCGCTGCTCCACAGGGTACTGCGCCGCCTGGGACGATCATGCAGGACTGTCGGTAGCTCGGGGATGGACTGGATCGAGCACTAGAGCCCTAGACGAGGAGAGCGGAGCGTGAGCAGGAGATCCAGCTTCGTCTTCCTCACTCGAGCAGGCTCGAGGCAGCTTCCACGCCCGCTGCACAGCTTGCGCATGCTCGCACGCTCGCTCAGGACTCATGTGCCCCTCCCAAGCTGGCCCCAAGCTTGCCCCGACGTGTCGCCGTGGACCTGTGCGTTCTCATCTCCCCCGCGCCTTCGCCGTCCTCGAGCTGACCTGGACTGCCTCTGCAGCTGTACCGACCAAGCTCGCAACACGCTCCAAGGCTCTCTTCGACCGCCGAACTTGCGCGCAGCCCGCCACGGCAGCTTGCCGCCGCGTCCTCCCTCCTCCCCGTCACGACCTCGTCCGCGAGTCGTCTTCACCCTCGCCTCGGCGCCTTGTATCAGCTCGGACAGCTCCAGCACGGTTAAGGCACGGTGCTCGAGCTGCACCAGCCGCCTCCGCGCAAGACCCGCCAGCTCCGACCTCGCGCGACCCGTCCTCGTCGCGCGCGAGGCAGCTCTCGTTCGCCACGCCCTCTCTCGCGCTTCGAGCGAGGCCGGACTAGCTTGATCTACTTCTCAGCCGCACCTCGAACGCAGGGGAGCTGGTCCCGCCGCGGTCGAGCGCGTCCGGGGCTCGTCCTCGCTGTATCGGCGCGAGGTTGCTGCGGGCCGAGCCCGCACGGCCGCTCATCTCGCCTTGCATGCGAAGCTCGGCCTCGCGCAGGCGGCGCGGCGCGACCTAGCTACGACGCTCGCGACCGCCTCTTGGCTCCGCTTTCCCTCCTTCCTCCCTCGCACCTCGCACGGACCTCCTCGCCCTTCTCGATCTTTCACCCCCTCCTCGCACACCTCGTCGACGACCCTCAAGATGCTCACCAAGACGCTCCTCGCTCTCACGATCGCCGGCACGGCGCTCAACGTCGCGGCGCTCCCCTCGGGCGGCGGCAAGGGCGGTGCGTCCCTCTCTCTCTCACTCTTCCCCCTCGCTTCCTCTTCTCGAGCCTCGAGCTGACCCTCTCTCCCGCTCTTCCACTCGCGCTCGCAGGCTACGGCGGCGGCTACGACGACTACGGCCTCGGCGACGGCCTCATCAGCGCGTCCGACTACTCGCAGAAGGAGGCCGAGCAGCAGATCTCATACAAGGAAATTTGCTACCGCAACCTCTACGCCGACGTCGGTGCGTCTCTCTCTTTCCTCTCGCGCGCGCTCGCGAGCCTGAGCTGACGCCAACCTCGCTCTATCCCCGCTCGCAGAGGCCTTCAAGCTCCGCACCGAGAAGGAGGTCGCCATCAAGGACGGTGCGCTCTCCTCTCTCTCTCTCGCTCTCCCGCCGACGACGAGGACGACCGTGACTGACCCACCTCCTCTCGCGCCCTCGCCCGCAGCCGGCAACAGCGACGTCTTCCTCTTCGCCAACCTCAAGAAGACGTACGACGACAAGGAGTTCTACTACGAGGAGTTCTGCTACAAGCAGACGCACAAGAAGGAGCACAACTCTAAGGGTGCGCCCTCCTCCCTCATCGTCGGCACAAGCTCTCGACGCTGACCCTCCCTCGCTCGCTCGTCCCCTCACGCCCGCAGTCAGCGCCGACTCGGTCCTCGTCGGCCTCAAGGAGAAGCGCGACGGCGGCATCGGCAACGGTGCGTCGTCCTCATTCACTCTCTCGCCCGGCGCAAGGCCAGTGCTGACCCTCGCGCGACTCTCCCCTCCTCGCTCGCTCGTCCGCAGGCATCGGCGGCGGTCTCGGCGGCGGTCGCGATGGTGGCTTTGGCCTCGGCGGCGGCCTCGACGGCATCTCGGGCGGCGGTCTCGAGGGCATCTCGAGCGGCGGCCTCAACGGTGCGCTTCCCTTCTCTCTCTCGCGAGCGCGAGGGGTCCGTGCGCTCGCACTGACCTCGACCACCTTCGCAAACCAGGGATCGGCGGCTTTGACGGCCTCGGCTCGCTCGACTCGACCTCGTTCCTCGACGGCGGGTACGGCGACTACGACCAGGGCCTCGGCGGCGGCATCGACGGCGGCATTGGCGGCGGCATCGGCGGCTCCTCGTTCGTCGGCGGCGGCTTCAACTAAGTCGTCCCGCAGCTCTCGCTCACGAGGTGCGTCCCTCTCTCTCCTCCTCGCCAAGGAGCCCTCACTGACGCTACGTCCTCGCCCCCCCCCCCCCCTCTTTCGCTCGCTCGCAGCCCCCGACGTTCCCGCACCCCCTCTTCTCTCTCTTCCCCCCTCCTTGACCTCTTTCGCCTTCTCTCTTTCCCTCCTCTGTCGTAGCTACCCCTTGGGCATCCTCTCGCGTGCGCAATGACCTGCGCTCTCATCTTGGAACTAGCTGCGCCTCGTCTTGGAGAGAGAGAGTACCGGAAGAGCTGTCGCGCCGAGCCGCTCTCGGACCGCTTCTCTCGCTCTCTTCTGCTCCCACTCGCGCCCGGGTTCCGTAGCGACCGACCGAGCATCGAGCGAGCACAGCGAGGAGGCCGGCAGTGCTATCGAGAGCGGCCGAGCGAGCCCAGGAGAGGCTGCCGCTCGTCCGTGCACGGACCCCTCGGTCGCACCTGGTTCCCTTCCCAAGTCGCCGGCGCTCCCACCTGCTCGGCTCGCTCTTCTCGCACGCCCTCTCACAGCTCGTGACGATGCTCCTCTGCCTCGAGGCAGCACGACGCTCGGTTCCTGCTGGGCGCGCTCGTCGAGGCGTTCCTCTCGCTTCGTCTCTCCTCTCGTCTCGACGGCGTGCGGCAGAGCTAGTGCTACAGTGCAGGGCCCTAAGGAAGGGTACGGCGGGCACGACGACGACAGGGAACGGCGCGGAGGAACAGGATGAGGGAGAGACAGAGAGCTCACAGCTCAGCCCTGCATCTGGACGTACGCGCTCGGGAAGATGCCATTGCGGCCGTTGAGCTCGCCCTTCATCCAGTCGTCGCTCACTGCGCGCATCCGGGACGAGGTGAGCTCGAGATCGAGGACTTGGGCGAGAGAGAAGGACGCACCAATCTCGAGAACCGTGATGCGCTCGCCCTCGGCGAACGACAAGTCCTCGGCCTGACCGCCCTCGTACGCGTACAGCGCGACAGCCGTTCCGAGCCCGACCGGGTACGCCGGTGGCGCAGGCGTCGGTCGAGAGGCGGCAGGCGGAGCGGGAGCCTGCGCTGCGGGAGGAGGCGCGGCGCCGCCTCCGCCCTGGAAGAGGCTGGCAAACTGAGGCCGGCTCGAGAAGTACTCGTCGAGGAGGGCGAAGAAGGCCTCCTTCTCGCGCTGGTCCATGCCGGAGAAGACGCCCTTGCCGCCGACTGCTGCTGCGGGAGCGCCGTACGAGGACGAGGCGGCGCTGCCGGCTCGGCCGCGACCAGGAGGCGGCGGCGGTCCACCGCCGGCAGCGCTGCGGGTCGGAGGAGGAGGAGGCGGTGCCGGGGACGAGTAGGTGGCGAGGCCGGGAGACGAGGCGCCGCCGGGACCCGAGGACGAGTCGGTGCGCTTCTGGCTGCCGAGCGGGACGCGCGAGTCGAGCTGCTTGAAGCCTTGCTGGATCTGAGCGTGCCCCTTGTCGGCAAACGTCTTGGCTGCACGCACGAGAGGGTGGTGAGCGGTGTGAGGCGGTGCGCATGACGAGGCGGGGAGGAGGGCGCACCCGACTTGAACGCAGACGAGGCAGAGCTGTGGGCAGGGCACAAGGTCAGCTCTGGTACGGTCTCGATCGAGCAGGGCAGCTCACAATCCACTCATGGCTCGTGGGTGAGGTGTGGTGGGGAGGGGAGAGCGGAAGCTTCATCTCCCTTGGCCTCCTCCCGCTCACCGCACCGGCCATGGCCTCGTTCGTGCGGCCATTCCTCGTCCTGAAGGCAGCAGCTCGTCCCACACGACCGCCACCAGTCGGCATCGCCTTTGCCCGCCTCGTCTCGTCCTCGACCTCGTCGTCCTCCCGCCCCGCTTCCTTCTCCTCGGCACCCACCTCGTCCGACCCGCACCCGTACCTCTCGCAGCTTGACCGCGCAGGTGCAACCTCGGCCGGCGGCGGGCCCAACTCGGGGCCCTCCCTCGGCCCCTTCCCGCTCCCTCACCTCGAGCGCGAGGCCCGCATCCACGAGTCGGGCCAGAAATGGCGAGAGCTCGGCGCAGGCGGCAAGGCAAAGGTCGCGGCCACCCAGGGCGCGAGCTTCGTCGTCGTCACCTTCGGCGCGGGCCTCCTCGTCCTCGTCGCCTACGCGTTCGGCAGCGAGCTCTTCTCCGAGGCGAGCCCGACCCGCGTCTTCGAGGACTGCGTCGAGCGCGTCCGAGCAGACCAAGAGGTGCGCTCGCCCTTTGCCCTCCCTCGTCGTACCTTCTCGCTGACTCCCGACCGCCCCGCTCGCAGCTTAGCACGATGCTGCCCCCACCGCTCTCGTTCCACGGCTCGGCGTCGTCGACCCGCATGCGCCGCAACCGCCGCATCTCGTCGTCCCTGTCGGTCGACCCGCGCACGGGCGCCGAGACGCTCTTCGTGCGCTTCTACGTCGAGGGCACCGACCCGCTCGCGGCCGAGGCCCAGGCGGGCGAGACGTGGCTCGACTGGGCCAAGCGCTGGATCGGGCCCGCCGTGTGGGAGGACTCGCACCGCCCGGGCGGGTACGCGCCGCGCCTCTCGAACGGCCTCACCGAGGAGGAGGAGGAGCAGCGCCTCGAGCGCGAGCGGCGGCGGGCCGTCGACGACGAGCGGAGGAAGAGCTGGACCGGGTGGGCGACGAGCAAGGTCGGCGGCGTTGTCGGGAGCATGTTTGGTGGGCTCGGCGGCCTGAGGAACGGGCCTGGGGCAGATGGCGAGGCGGGCAGCGGCGGACCGGGCTTGTTCCGCCGGGCGAGGAAGCCCAGGCTCGGCGAGTACACGACGGGCGAGGTCGTCGCCGAGCTGCAGAAGGTGCGTCGCGCTCCTCCAACCCTCTCGAGGCATCTTTGAGCGCGAGCTGACGCGCATGCTGCGCCCGCAGGACCCGGTCTCGGGCCACTTTGTCTACCAGCAGCTCTTCGTCGCCCTGCCCGGTGCGTCTCCTGCTCCCCCTCGCTGCGACTCGTGCTGGCCGGCGGCCAGTACATCGCTACCTGCTTGCAGAGCTGTACTGACGCTCAGCCCGCACACAGACACGCGCACGCCGAACCACTACCGCCACGACATCGACACGGCGACCATCATCCCCTCGCAGGAGAAGGGCCTCGACCGGTTCCGGTTCTGGCAGCGCACCAAGGTCGTCGCGCAATGAGCGTGCGCCTGCGCCTGAACCGTCTCAGCCTCGCCGTGGTGCGGCTCGTCGAGAGGCTGAGAGCGAGCGAATCGAGGTCGTCCGCGCTCAGGCCTCTTCTCGACGGCTTCCGCTCTCTCGCCTCGTCTTCTTTCTCTCCTCGTGCAGCTTCTCGACTGTCTCGCTACGACGCTGCAGGCCGTGCCCACAGCAGCAGCCGAGCTGTCGAGCGAGGTCAAGTAGCGAGCCGGCTGCGGCGTGAGATCGTCCGGCTCGGCGAGTGCAAAACGCTGCACGGCGAGTGGCTCCTTCCAGGGCGAGGAGGGCAAGGTGTGCGCATCTGAGACGCTCGGCAATCAGTTAAGGTCGCGCGCTCTGTTAGCCTGGTCGGGCACCGTTCTCCGCGAAAGCTTGGTCGGGGAGCGCAAGAGCGGTCCCTCGCTCGCGCTCGAGGAAGCCGTGCTCTCGGTGGCCCTCTCCAGACGTCCGTGTGATGCTGTGCCCAGTGACGCTGGCCCCTCGACCGGTGCTGGTGCGCGAGAAGAGCGAGAAGAGGTGCGTCCGTCCCCGACTCCGCCTCCCCGTGAGAGCCGCTCGGCGCTCGCTCACAGGCTGCCGCGGGGAACTCGCTCCGCTGACCACGTCTCGACTCACGCCAGGCCTGCGCCGTTCGTGCCCTGCGCCCCTCGTTGCTGCGCACGAGCAGCCCTCGCGACCACCACCGGACACACACCCGCCGAGCCCGCCTCGTTCCCCTCCTCGTCGTCGCCCCTCGTCAACCTCCGCCTCTCGCTCTCGTCGCCCACCAAGGCCCGAGCCTGCCCCGCCCAGGTCTACGAGCTCTCGATGCAGGACTACGACCCGCTGCACCCGGCAGCCTACGACCCGGCCTCGCGCCCGACTCGCCCAGGATCGTCGTCGTCGCACCAGCCCCACCACCCGGACTCGCACCTGTCGAGCGTCGCCCGCCGCTCCCCCCTTGTCGGCTACGACCGCGACTACCGCTCACCGGGCTCGAGCTCCGCCGCCTCGCTCGGTCAGGGCGCGGCATGGTCGAGCGCGGCAGAAGGTGACGCGTGGGGCGGCAGCGGCGGGGGAGCTAGCGGCGCAGGAGGCTCGCAGCGGCCGCAAGGGCAGGCGCAGGGCGGCAGCATGGTCCCGCGCGACCCTCGCACCGTGGACGGCGCGGGGCAGCGCAGGGCAGACGACGGCGCGGCCGGCGGGCCGTCGCAGCAGGGGCAGCAGCAGCAGCAGGCGAGGGAGGGCTTCATCCGGGTCCGCATCCTCGGGCTCGAGCGGAACAAGCGCGACCTCTACGTCAAGTTCAACGTCGAGGTGCGCCGGTCCTCCTGCCGTTCTCGCCCGCGTCGAGGAAGCAGCACTGACGCCGCGCCCGCTCCCCCATCTCGCAGACCAACCTGCCCAACTTCCACCACTCGAGCTGTGCGTCGCCCTCCCTCCTAGCCAGCTCTCCGCCTCGAGTACCTGCTGATGCCGGCCTCCTTGTGCAGACCGCGCCGTGTCGCGCTCCTACACCGAGTTCACATCGCTCGTCTCGGCGCTCGCCGTCACCTGCCCGCAGTCGATCGTGCCCGCCCTCCCCATCAGCCAGACGTCGGCCGCGGCCGACGATGAGGACGACCGACTCATCAAGACAGCGTTCCAGCGGTGGGTCGTGCGGCTGACGGGCGACCCGGCCGTCATCCGCGACGACGAGACGAGGAGCTTCGTCGAGAGCGACTTTGGCGTGCGTTCCTCGCTCTCCTACTCCTCGATGCGCATCTCGAGCTGACCTACCTCGATGCCGCCCTCACAGTACACCCCTCGCGCGCGCAAGAAGTCGTCGGCGACGTCCATGTTTTCCCGCGCGTCTCGCCTCCCCGGCGAGCTCGACGACCCGCTCACGGCGGCCAAGGTCAGCATGTCGCGACTCGAGACGTCGTTCAACGACGCGAGCAAGGTGCTCGACAAGGTGTCGAAGAAGCGGCGCGAGGCGGCGACGAGCGTGAGCGAGTTGGGCGACCACCTCGAGACGTTCGCCATGGCCGAGCCGTACGCGCCGCTCGCCGGCGGCTTCAAGCGCCTCGCGAGGACGATGAAGGTCGACGCCGACTTGCTCGCTGCCCAGGTGCGTCGTCCTCGACGCGTCCCTCTGCCTCGAGTCGAGTGGGCGAGCCTGACCTTCCTTTGTCGACCCTTCTGCAGAGCACGAACGAGCAGGTGACGCTCGGCGACGTCTTCTTCTACCAGTCGGCCAACGCCAAGTCGGCAAAGGTGCGCCCGTCCTTCCTCCCGCTCGCGCACGTCCACGAGCGCGCACTGACCCCGTCCTCCCTCCATGTGCAGGACACGCTCTCGGGCCGAGACGCCGTCGTCGAGGAGCATCGTCGTGCGGTCAAGTCGAGCATCGCCAAGCGGCGCGAGATCGAGAAGCTGCGCAGCTCGTCGTCGCTCAAGGCGGACCGGGTCAGCGAGGCGCTCGAAGAGCTCGACGAGGTGCGTGCTGCTCCGCTCTGCATCTTTCCGGCTCCGACGAGACCCGAGACTGACGCTCTGCGAGCTCGTTGAACGCAGGCGCAACGCTACGAGGAGACGCTCGGTCGCCGGCTCCAGGGCATCTCGACCAACCTGCAGCCGTCGCTCACCCGCCACTCGCTCGACACGCACAACGACCTCCTCTCGGCCCTGCTCGACCACGCGCGCAACTCGCTCCTGTACGAGAAGCAGCGGCTGAAGGAGTACGAGGTGCTCCGCCCGGCCATGCGCTCGATCCGCCGACCCGAGGCCGGCGTCATTTACCACACGACGCCCTCGGGCGCGCCCATGGGCCGCTCGGCGAGCGGTACCTCGTCCGTCGCGAGCGCAGGCGGCGTGCGCGGCCCGCTCGCAGGCCCTCCGGCGTCGCCGACGCCAAGCCGCACGTTCCCGACCTCGCCGCTCGCCGCGAGCGTCCCTGCGCCCGGCTCGCTCGGCCCCGGCGCGCCCGATCCGCTCTCGGGGAGGACGATGGGCGGGCCCGACATGGGCAGCATGGCGCAGAAGGCGCAGAAGCGGACCGTGCGGAGCATGGCAAGCTCCGTCCAGGTCGAGGGCGACCGGCGGCAGCGGGTCGACGTGCGTCCTGCTCTCCTCCTCCCTAGTCCTCTCTCGGGATACACTACAGCATGCTGATGCTCCTCTCGCTCGCTCGCTCGCAGGCAAGGATGGCGGCGTCGCTGCTCGCGAACGGGTTCTGAGCGGGCCTCGTCCCCTTCCTCCTCGCTCCTTGTACAGCCTGTTCCTTGCAATCTTGCTCTCTTCCACCCCGTGACTGGCCCGAGAGAGAGAGCGGAATCCAAGATGGCGCGCGCGCGAGCCGCCCTTTGTCGCGCTCGGCGCAAACGCTCGAGCCTCGGCGGCGAGATTCTGCGGAAGCGGGGCGAGCTGATTCTCGAGCGGGGGCCGTGACGAGTGCGAGGCGATTGACGCGATTGACAAGCAGCGCTCTGTTGTCACTCGACGAGGCGAGCGACAGGGCGAGTGACGAGTGACGACGGACGCCGCGGCAAAGGCGGCCGGAGATCGGAGGCCGAAAAGTGGAGGCGAGGTCGAGAACCGTCGGCGGCCGACGCGGACCGCGGAGAGAGCGATGAGTTGCTCACGAAGCGGTTTTCGCTCTCGCTCAGCGTCCTCCTGCTCACCTCATCGCGTCGTCGGCCCTGCTTGCACCTCGGCAGCCACCTCTTCGACTCTTTCGACCTCCTCACCGACTCACACCGCCCGCCCGCCGCCTACGAAGCGAGCCGCCGCCGACCCTCATCTCGTCGCGCACGCCATCCGCCCTTCGACGCTCGCCGCCGCTCCACCCCTCGCCTCGGCACCCTCGCCCTCGCCTCTCCTCCCACCCACTCGACCAGCACAAACCATGTCTGCCCCCGTCGCGTCCACCTCGGCCGCCATCCCCGCGTTCGACGCATCGACCCTCTCGCAGGTCAACGCCGACCTCGCCGAGGCGTCGCCCCAGGAGATCATCCAGTGGGCCGTCGACCACGTCCCGGGCCTGTACCAGACGACGGCGTTCGGCCTGACGGGCCTCGCGGCGACGTCCATGGTGTCGAGCCTGAGCAAGCGCCGCAAGCAGCCGCACCTCGTCCCGCTCATCTTCCTCGACACGACCTACCACTTCGACGAGACGCTCGACCTCGCCCACGCCGTCGAGCGCAAGTACAAGGCGCCGCTGCACATCTTTGCGCCGATGGGCGTCTCGAACGCGCGCGAGTTCGAGGCCAAGTACGGCGAGCGGCTGTGGGAGGAGGACGAGGACACGTACGACTACCTCGTCAAGGTCGAGCCCGCCCGGCGCGCGTACGAGACGCTCGGCGTCAAGGCCGTCATCACGGGGCGGCGGCGCAGCCAGGGCGCCGACCGCGCGGCGCTGCAGCCGATCGAGGTCGACTCGACCGGGCTCGTCAAGGTCAACCCGCTGTGCCGGTGGGGGTTCCAGGACGTCAAGGACTACATCGACATGGCCGGCGTGCCGTACAACCCGCTCCTCGACCAGGGCTACAAGAGCGTCGGCGACTGGCACTCGACCGTCAAGCCCAAGGACGGCGAGGGCGAGCGCTCGGGCCGGTGGGCGAGCAACAAGACCAAGACCGAGTGCGGCCTGCACAAGGTGCGTCTCTCTCTCTCTCTCGTCGTCGTCGTCGTTCGAGAGCAGCGTCGCTGACGAGCTCGAGCTGCCCCTCGCAGGACTACTTTGCGATGAAGCGCGCGTTCGAGAAGAAGCAGCGCGAGGCCGACCGCGCCGCAGCCGACAAGGCCCGAGGCGACGACGAGGTCGGCGAGTCGTCGGTCGACATGTCCAAGGCCGAGGCGCAAGAGGCCAAGGAGGACCTGACGGCGAGCTTTAGCGATCTGCGCCTTGGGGCCTGAGCGCTCGCGCCTCTCCCTCGCCCTCTCGTCGCCTCTTCCCTCGCCCTAGATCCACTAGAAACTGCCCGTCGAGGGCAGGAGACGGACATTACGTGCTTCCCCCTTCGCCTTTAGATCCTCCTCTCGCTCTGTTGCAGTCCCCCTCCCTCGTCGCCCTTACCAAGTTGTGCTCCCTCTCGCTCTCCCTAGTTCGTTCCTGCATCGCCGTCTTATCTGTTGCCTCTCGCATCTGCGTGTCGATTGAGCGAGAGAGCAGCGTGGGAGGCTCGAGCGAGGCCTGAGCGCTCTCAAAGAGCCAGCTCTCGGGCGACGATGACCCAGGTTCGGCGAGCACCACCCAGTCTGCATTGCGCCTCGACCACTCCTCCTCGGCTCCGTCACCCTCGTCCACCTCACCGACAGCTGTCCCTCGAGCGCGCCCGTCATTCCGCCCTCGCCCGCCCGTCGAACCCGTCGCGAACTAAGCCTGGCAGGAGAAGCGAGGCGGCATCGCTCGATGATGAGGGAAGGAGGGGAACAGAGTGGGGGTTGGAGCGCGTCGAGGAGTCGAGTCGTCGTCGAGGGGATTAAAGGGAGAGGAGTCGAAGAAGGGGGGGAGGTCGAGGCACAGGGTGCGTCGAGGAAGAGGTGCGCCGCCGAGTTTAGGGGGGTTGTGGCGACGATGACGACGCGCTGTTTAGCGCGACGCAAAGTAGTCGAGGAGGACCGAGAGGGCCTCGGACTCCTGGCCGTAGTCCTTGACGACGACGCACGAGCAGCCGACGACCTTGCGGGCGACGCCCTCCTTGTCGAGCTTGCAGAGGCCAGCCCACTCGCCGAGGAGCTTGGGGTCCGAGATCTGCGCGAGTTGGACGAGAGGGTCAGCTCGAGAGCACAGCGCAGAGAGGGAGAGAGGGAGGGGGCGCACCTTGATGAGGTTGATCTTGTGCTCGGCGCAGAGGGCCTCGATGAGCTTGACGTACTCGCCCTCGGTGCACGACTCGTTGAGGACGCAGAGGTGGGCCTGGCGCTTGTCGAGGGCCTTGGCGCACTCGCGCAGGCCGCGGGCGAGGCCGTCGTGGACGAGAGCCTTCTTGAGGACCTCCTGGAGGGCGTCCTCGACCGACATCTTGCCCTTGGGGGCCTCGGTCTCCTGGACCTGGACCTCCTCGACGTCGGCCACAACCTGGGTCTCGCTTCCGTTGTCGCTCATGATCTGCGGGGGTCGAGGGGTGCGGTCAGCGAAAAGTTGCTGGCGCGATGAGGCGGCGAGGGTTGGCGAGGGCGGGTCGGCGAGTGGCTGTAGGTGTGGCAGGGGTGGGTGTGGGTGCAGCAGGGTAGAGGGACGCACTGCTTAAGGAAGAGTGACGCTGTCCTAAACGAGTGGAGACAAGAGGGGAACCCGTGAGACGGCGCGGGCGAGCTCGACACCAAGCCGGCGACGACGACGACGACGACGACCAGCTCCTGCTCCTGAGCCTTGTAGGCAGGCCTCACTGTGCCAGGCCCACCCTGCTCGCTCCATGGAAGTGGCCCAGGAACTCTCCCACAGTGCGCTCGCCCTTCTCCTCCTCCTCCTCCTCCTCGTCGTCGTCGCGACCCCCACTCACCGGCTCACCTTCCCCTCCCCTCCCCTCGCACGCAGTGGACCGCCTTACCCAGACACAGAACAGCATCGACGGCGTGCGCCCTTTCCCACCCCTCGCCCCTCCCGCCTCGCCCTCACGCTGACCTCGCTCGCCCCCCACCTCGTGCAGCTCGTCCGCATCATCTACTCGTCCCTCAGCTACCTCTCGCGCAAGACCAACTTCCGCCAGATCAACCCCAACTTCCCCGTCACCCAGTCCATCCCGGGCGCAGACCCCGACGACGTCTTCGAGGGTCCGTCCCCCTCCCCTTCCTCCTCTCGACCACGCCCACACTCGCTCGCGCAGCCAATCACTGACTCCCTGCACTCGCACAGCCAACCGCAAAGAGCTCGTGTCCGACTTTCTGCGCAAGGCCAAGCAGCTCGAGTACCTCATCGACGCCCTCCCCTCGTCAGCCCCCGCACCGACCACCGCCGCCGAGGGCACCCAGGACGACGACGACGACTTTCGCCGGCTCGAAGACGAGATGCAGCAGGTCAACACCGAGTACCTCGAGGCGCTCGGGCAGGCTGGTGCGTCACGGCGGTTCTCTCTTCGTCCTCCTGAGCCCTCGCCGGCGAGAGCGCTCGCCGGCACGAGCTCTTCGTCAGACGGAAGGCTGCATCGCCTGACGCCTTTACCCCTCGTACAGAGTCGCTCCACGCTCAGTTACAGACGAGCCTGCACGGCGTCCTCGATTCGCGCAGCTCGGCCCCCTCGACCGCCGCTCCGACCGCGGCAGCTTCCCCGGCACCACCTCGTCCAGCCGCAGCATGATCTGGCACCGGCCGCCGCACCTCGACACACCAAGCTCGTCATCGTCGTCTAGCGCGGTGCTGCTCGCCTACGCCCGGCGTGCCGTCGGCGCTCGAGCCGTCGATACCCTCTCACGTGATACCCTCTCGCCGTCGTCCCTCCTCGCACCCTGCATCGTCCAATCCTCGTTAATGCCTCCTACTCGTGCACTCGAGAGCGTCGCGGAGAGTAGGAGCTTGCAGAGAGCGAGACGAGCGCCTACGAGGTCGAGGCATGTGAGAGCAAGCGCGGTGCGCGGTGCGCGGCCAAGTCGCCGAGCGGGTGTATCGTTTTCGGACGGAGCTGGTGAGCTTGTGAGCAAGGACGCGCCAAGTGCATCAAGGGAGGATAAGGCGGGAATTGGCCGACGAGTTGTCCGCCCGGCAGCGGCAGCGTCGTCGCGGCGACGGGGAGTGGAGACCACGCGCTCCGGGCCTCGCTCCCTCCTCCCTCACCGCGCGCACCGCCTAGATGAAGCTCCCTAGAGCCATGCCCCACCCAGACGCCCTCGCGCCCGCACCCCTGTACCCGCCAGGCGACGGCGTCCCCCTCCACCGAGGACCGCCCCCACTCGCGCCATCTCGCTCGACCGGCGACGACTCGGTCGCCCACACCCTCCAGGACGACAGGGTCGACATGGGCCTCCTCTGGCGCAAGATTGGCCTCGCAGGCGCGAGCAACATGGTCCGTCGTCGCTCTCCTCCGTCCCCACTCCCCGCGCACCTCGTCGCGTGAGGTCTCCTGCCGGCTCGCCGTCCAGCGGCATCCGCCCTTGCCTGCCCACGCTGACAGTCCTCTCCTATGCCCGCAGACTGCAGCCATGGTGACCAACCCGGCCGACCTGTGCGTGCTCCTCTCCCTCTCCTTCTCGCCGCGCGACCTCCTCGGCCGACTCGCCCGGACGAGAGCATCCTCCTGCGCTCGTCCTCCTCGAGCCAGAGCAACGGAGACTAAACAAAGCTGACGCATCTCGAGCCCCCGCAGCATTAAGGTCCGCCAGCAGCTCGAGCGCCGCCTGCCCAATGCCGACCCGACCTCGTCTCGCCCGCGCACGACCAACGCCTGGCGCACCCTGACGCACATGGTGCGCGCCGAGGGCCTCGGCTCGATCTACAAGGGCCTCAGTGGGAGCTTGCTGCGCGAGTTGAGCTACTCGTGCGTCTCTTCTCCTCCTGTTCTCGAGCCTGGTCTTTCCCCGTCTTCAAGGACGTGCGCACTGACGCACGAGCGCCGCACGCAGCGGGATCCGCATGGGAGGGTACGACCTTGTCAAGAGCACGCTCGTCAAGTTTGCGCCGGGCGCCGACCCCAACGGGTTTGGGACCAAGCTCCTCGGAGGAATGGGCAGCGGGTGCGTCCTCTTCTCCCTCTCTTCCTCGTCCTCTTGCAGGAGGACCCTTCTGACGAACTCCTACGTCATGCAGCATGGTCGGCGCCGCCGTCGCAAATCCAGCAGACTTGGTGCGTGCCTCGCCCGCCGTGCGCACGGACCCCTCCTCTTCTAACCTCGCTCCCTCTCTCGCTCGCAGCTCAAGGTCCGCCTGCAGTCGCCCGCCGCCAAGGGCACGCTGCGAGGTCATGCGTCCCAGATCTACCGCCACGAGGGCATCAAGGGCTTTTACCGCGCGCTCGTGCCGACGACGATCCGGGCGGGCATCCTCACGGCGGCGCAGCTCGGCACGTACGACCACTTCAAGCACCTGTACGTCCCTCTCCTTCTTCTCCTTCTTCTCGAGGAGCAGCTACTGACGCTCGTCCCCTCCTCTGTGCGCCCAGGCTCAAGCGCGACTTTCCGCAGCACTTCCACGAGGGGATCCGGACCCACCTCGTCGCGAGCGGCATCGCGGGCTTCTGCTGCTCGGCGGCGAGCAACCCGATCGACGTCATCAAGGTGCGCATCATGAGCGACAAGACGGGCCAGTACCGCGGCAGCATCCACTGCGCGGCGCTCTTGCTCAAGAACGAGGGTGTGCTCGGACCTCTCTTTCTCCCTCTCGACCTCGGGCTCGACTGACGCCTCGAGCACCCCTCGCGCAGGCCCACTGGCGTTCTACAAGGGGTTCAGCATGTGCTTCTGGCGCCTGTGGCCCCACTCGCTCGTGTCGCTCGTCGTCTTTGAGCAGCTGCGCAAGGCGGTCGGGATGACGGCCATCTAGACGCTCTCTCTCTCTCTCCCTCTCTCTCTCTCTATGTGTCCCTCTCTCTCTATGTGTGTAGACCGCATTCCGCCAAGAGCGTGTTGTCATCGAGCCTGTACAGACGACGGACCTCGAGGAGCGAGAAGAGGAAGGGCAACTACGAGAGCGAGAGCGCCGCGAGGCTGTCCTCGACGGCGACAGCAGGACGAGCAGGCTCCACGGTCGACGACGCCGAGGAGACGGATGAGGAAGACGAGGCGGCGACGGCCTTGGCGAGGCGCCACCGCTCGGCGACGAGCTTGAGGACCTCGCTCTGCGGCACGCCCGGGTGGTCGGCGCGGACCCTCGGCGACTCGGTCTGTGCGCACGTGTCGACTCGAGTGAGTAGCTCGCTCGTCGAAGTATGCGGAGAGAGAGACGGAAAGGGGGCGCGAGCGCACCTGCATGAACTCCTGCCACTTGCTCTTCGTCCTCGGCGTCTCGGGCGCCGCGCCGCCCTTGCCCGTTGCCGACGACGAGCCCGGAGCAAGCTTGGCGTTGCCGTCCTTGTCGAGCGCGACGAGGCGTGAGCCGCACGGGCAGCCGTGCGTCGTCGGGTTGATGCTGTTTGAGTGGCGGCCGAAGCTGCGCAGGGACGAGGTGCGGGGGCGTCAGGACGAGCTCGAGAGGAGAGGAACGAGAAGGAGAGGGAGAGGGCGAGGAGGGAGACGCACATCTTGCCGCAGACGGCCGAGAGGCACTGCCACCTGAAGCGGTACTTGATCTCGTACGAGTGCGTCGTCGTCACCTCGATGTCGGGGCGGACGACCATGACGCGGGAGGCCCTGTGCGAGCACGAAGCCGACGAGGAATCAGGATCGATCGAGGACGAGTGGAGGAGAGGCTCGTGCGCACGCACCAGAGCTTGAACGCGGCGCCGTGCGGCGGCTTCATCTCGCCGCTGAGGGCCCACGCAGCGAGGTGGCACAGCTCGTGCGCGAGCGTGTGCTTGAGCTTGTCGGCCGTGTCGGTGACGTGCGTCGACAGCTCGACGAGTGCGTGGTGCGTCTGGGTGCGGATCGGCGGCGAGCCGGCGGTCGGGCTCGGGAGCGTCGTGCGGGTGCTGCGAGAGGGAGAGAGAGGGAGAGAGAAGAGCGAGAGAGGGAGGAGAAGAGAAGGCGGCGTCAGGTCGGGCGCGAGGCGGACGCTGAAGAGCAAGAGGACCGTGCACACCTCTTCCAGCTCGCCCTCCCCGCCGTGTTCCTCAGCCGCTTGTTCCACACGACCTCGATCCCGTCCGGCAGGCCCTTGCCGCCGCTCTCGCTCGTGCGGCGCTGACCGTTCCACGTGCAGCGGAAGACGGACCGGTCGAGATCGCGGATGAGGGCGATTGGGAGGCTCGAGCGCTGCGCCGCCGTGAGCGTCGTGGTCGACGACGAGGAAGTCGATGGCGCAGGGTCGGTGCGCGCGCGAGGCGTGGGTTTGGGAGGTGCGGCGAGGCGAGGGGCGCGAGCGGGCGTGCGCTGCGAGGAGGTCGAGGGGACGAGGCGGGTCATGAACGGCGGCGGCGGGAGCTGTGGCGAGACGAGGTCAGCACTCGGACAGGATGAGGATGCGGGACGAGGAACATAGACGCACGTCCTCGTCGCTGCTGCTGCCTGCGAGGTCGACCTCGGTGCGGAGGCTCGAGCGGGCCTGCCCGACCTTCTTCTTGTCCTCGCCGCCGCCCGCCTTGCTCGGCGTCGCCGTGGCGGCCCTCGAGCTCGACGGCATGGGCGAGAAGGCGGACGTGCGCGGCGTCGCCACCTTGACGGGCCGCTTCTTGGGCGTCGGGTCGCTGCGAAGATCGACAAGTCAGACGAGGCTCGAGCGCACAGAGAGCGCGAGAAGACGACCCACTAGACGAGCACGCCGTCGAATTCTTGCACGTCCTCGGGCAGGCGACGAGCGGCGACCTCGACGTCCTCATCGTCCGTGCACGCCGCGAGAATCTCCTCCTGCTCCTCCCGCCACGAGCTCTGCCCGGTCTTTTTCGCGCCGGCTCGAGGCGTCGCGGCCGGCGAGGGCAAGTACTCGTCCTCGCTCGACGAGGACGACGATGAGGAGGAGGACGCGATCGAGATGGTGATGCGCCGACGAGCGCGCGGCGTCTTGGTCGTCTTTGGCGTGGCGGCGGGACGGGCGGGAGGCGAGTTGGAGCGGGTCGACAGGGCAGTGGCAGCCGGATTGGTCGATGTCGAGGGCCTGGAGCTGCGAGAGCCAGAGGAGACAGCGCTGCGTCAGTAAGCTGAGAGCGAGTCGTGAGGAGCGGAGGGACGAGCGTACCTCAGTCCGAGATCATGCATCCGGGCTGCTAGCTCGCCCTCGTCCTCGCTCGAGTCGCTGAGCCCGTACACGGCACCCGACGTCCTGCGGCCCTTGTGCGCGCGCCGCCCGACCTTGACCGCCGATGCTGATCCCGCCGCCGCGACCGCCGTTGAGCGCTCGGCCTCCGAGTCCGAGATGAGGTCGGGCGAAGCGTCGCGCGCCCGAGTACGCTGTGCTGGGCGGTCAAGCGCGGTTGTCGGCGACGAGGTACGCGGCGCGGTCGTCGGGGCGTCTCCGGAGGCGGGAGGAGCGCGAGGCGGAGAAGGCGGGAACAGCTCCTCGGCGAGTCGGCGGTGGCGCTCACGCTCCTCGAGATCCTCGTCGTTGATCTCGGCGGGTGCTGCCCGGCCAGCCAGGGCGGTAGGGACGAGAGCGGGCGTGGTCGAAGCCGGGGCGATGAAGCTTGAGGGAGGACGAGGAGCGGTCGCGTCGGCGGTGCTGCGCGCGCTCGCCGGCTGGATGGAGGCTGGTGGCGGCTTGTGGCGCGGGCTGGACCGCCTGGCGGGTGCGTCGAGAGGTGGGCAGGGACGCGTCGACGAAGCGATGGTCGAGGCGGCGCGCGGCGGCGCAGGGTTGAAGAGGGACGAGGGAGGCGGGAGGTCCTCGTCGCTCGAGTCGTAGGGCGGTGCTGGCATCCTGGCCAGCTGCAAAGGCGAGGGAGCGGTCGAGGCAAGCCACAGGTTGAGCGAGCGCTCGTCCTCGCCGCACGTGCACCCAAAAATCGCCCTCGGCTCCTCCTCTGAGCCTGGTTGCTTGTACGCGAGTGTTCGTATGATGGCAGTGCGGCTCGCCCTCTGCACGCGTTGGAAGGCTGCCGACGAGACGAGCTCGCGGTGCTCCTCGGAACGAGCCGCGGCTCGACTTGGCTCTGCTTTCTCTCGCGTCCCACGCCCCATGGCTACCGTAGCGGCACCCAGCTTCGACGAGGACGACCTCCTCGACCGCTCGCCCGCCCTCGCCCTCCTGCGCCGCAAGCGCCTCGCCCCCTCGCGCTGGCGCGACCTCGTCAAAGCCGCCGCCTCGTCTCGTCCGCCCAAGGAGCCAGAGCCGTGGGAGTGCTGCGGCAGCAGCTGCAAGCCTTGCGTCCTCGAGCTGTACCGCGTGCGTCGGCAGTCTCTCTCCGCCTCCCTCCCCGCTCGTGCACCCAGCTGACCCCGTCTCCGTCGTGCAGGAGGAGCGCAAGGTCTGGCAGGAGGTCCACCCCAACGGCGTCAGCGACGACGAGGATGAGGGCGAGGGCGAGGCGGGCGAGGACGAGGCGCGGGCAGCAGGCGCAGCGCCTCTCGAGGAGGACCAGCTCGAGTGCACCGCTCCCCCTGCGCACGAGGCGGCGGCGGCGCAGCGCAAGGCCGACTCGCCCGCACTCGAGATTGAGCTCGAGGCCATGGCGCTCGTCGACCCAGCAACGGCCGAGCTGCAGGCGACTCGCCTCGTCGAGGCGGCCGGGTGAACGAGGTCCCGCCGGTTTGTCTCCTCTCTCTTTCTGCGCCTCTCGTCGCTTCCTCTTCCTTCAAGGACCTCGTCCTGACTTCATCATGCACGCGCAGACGTACCGACCTGGCTTGCTCGCCGAATCCCGCCCTCGCTCCACGACGCGCCGACGACGAGCACGCCGCCCGCTCGGACCCACTCGGCGCAGCTTGGCGAGGCGATACAGCACCGGCCGAGCGCGCTCGCGTCCTCCTCCAGCCCACCTCTCTCGACCTCGACCGTGCACGCACGAGCGCGTGGCCTGTACGGCACGTGCGACGACTCGTCGTCGGGCGAGAGCTCGAGGATTCGTAGTCGATCGCGGCGAGGACCGACCAGCTGTCGCTACGAGCTTTGAGCCCTCGAGCGAGCTCGGTGCGCGACCACGAGCTCTAGATCGTCCTGCAACGACAGCACGAGCGGGTCTGCGTCTTCTCGTCCACGAGAGGTCCCCTCGCTTGTTTCGAGTCGCTTTCTGCTTCCGAGCCAGCTCTTCTCGTAGCTCAGCCGGGCCTTCGTGAGTGCATCTGCGTGCTTCTCTGGAGCCTCGTAGAGACTTGCCCAGAGGCCGAGGCAGAGCTAGAAGAGCAAAAGCGAGTCGTCGCCGACGCGGCGACCGTGCGCTCGCCCCGCTCGCGCTCTCTTCCTCCGCCCTTTCGCTCGCCGGCTCGGCTCGCCCGCTCTCGATCGCTCGTGAAGCGGTGCTCGCAGGCACAGCTGCCGTTTCGCAGTGTCTGCCTTCTGGCCGAGGCAGCGGGGAGCCGCTGTCGGGCCTCGGACGCACGATTCGGCCGACCGTGCTCTCTCCCGCGACTCCTCCTTCGAGCTTCTGGCCGCTGCTGCTCGAGGTGCGGGCTTCGCTGCTTGCGGTGTACATACGTGCATCGCAGCACCGGGCCCGGAGCGGCGCACTCGGCGGAGCTGTGGAGTTCGGCCTCCCCCGGGTGCGGAGGCGGAGGCGTCGAACGGGGTCGGTGCAGATGCCCGACGTGCCATCGGGAGCGAGCTTGCTGCTGCCTCCCTCCCTCCCTCTGCTATCTCGCCAGGCTTGCACTCGTCCAGCTCACTGTCGCCAGCAGTCGCACCTCGACTCTCTCGCGCGCTCGAGCCTCTCCCGCCCGCTCTCCTCCTCGTCGCTTTCCTCCTCGACCACCGCCCACGATGAGCGACGCGCCGGGGTCTACCGACCCCACTCTCCAATATGGTTACGTGCCTTCTATCTCGCTCGTGAGTACGGTCTCTTTCAGCCTCGGGACGACGAGGAAGAGCTGACCCCGAGCGCCGAGCAGGGAGTTGTCTTCCTCGTCCTCTTCGCCCTCACGGGCCTTGCGCACCTCGGCCAGGTCCTCTACGCGAGGCGGTACTGGTGGATGATGTTCATGGTCGTCGGCTGCCTACGTGCGTCGTCCCCGTACAGCTTGAGAAGGTCGAGCGCACTGACCTCTCCTCCTCGCGACGCAGTCGAGATTCTCGGCTGGGCAGCAAGGCTGTGGGCGCACTGGGAGCCGTTGTCGTTCAACGCCTACGTGATGCAGTGCGTGCCGCCTTCGTTGAGTCGAGCGCGACGAGGACAAACACGCCGTCGTCGCGCTCGAACCTTGTCCCGCTCTTTGAGACCTCGCGAACGCTAACTCAAACCGCTTGCTCGTACTTGCAGGATCTGCTGCCTCATCATCGGCCCGACGTTCTTCTCGGCGGCGCTGTACTGGGCCGGCGGCATCATCATCGAGCACGTCGCGCGGGACAAGAGCTGGCTCTCGGGCAAGTGGTTCAAGACGGTGTTTCTCACGGCCGACGTCGTCAGCCTCGTCGTGCAGGCCATCGGCGGCGGCATGGCTGGCTCTGCGGTCGGGACGGACAACGTGCAGCAGTCGGAGAACGGCAGCAAGTGCGCACGGACCCCTTTCCCTCGGACTCGCTTTTCGAGCTGACGGGTCGTGCGCGCTCCTGCAGCATCATGCTCGCCGGTATCGTGATTCAGCTCGGTGCGTCCTCCTTCCCTAGAGAATGCTCGGCGCGGCGAGAGCGTCGTGGTCGTCGTCGGCACTGAGCAGCTTTCGCCGAGAAACTCCTCCGGGCTCTCTTCTCGCACGGCACTGACCTTCTCCTGCTCTCCTTCGCAGCCGTCATGGTCTTCTACGTCGTCTACATGGCCGTCTGGTACTTCAGGTCGCGCGCACTCGTTGTGCGCCAGGGAACGCGCCTCCAGCTCATGCTGCTCGCCATGTTCGCCTCGTCGGTCGCCATCATCGTGCGAGGGGTGCGTCTCCTCCCCTCTTCACCTGCTCACCTATTAGCTACTCTCGAGTGCGCCGACGAGCGCTACAGCAGAGGAAGCCGCGCAGCGACGAGCACCGCTGACCCTCCTTCTCCTCCTCGCCGACTCGCAGTGCTACCGTACGCCTGAGCTCGAGGAAGGCTTCAGCGGCTGGATCGCACAGCAGCAGATCTGGCAGCTGTTCGACGCCATTCCCATCGTCTTCGCGAGCGTCGTCCTCAAGTGCGCCGCCTTCCTGGCCCTCTCCTCTGCGCTCGAGCCCCCTCCTGACCCTCTCTCGCTCCTCGCTCCTCGCCTCCTTTGACAGCATCATCCACCCGCACTGGTTCCTCGTCTTCGCCTCGCCGAGCCGCTACGCCTCGAGCCGCAACAGCGACGCGACCGTGGTGCCGATGACGGGCCTGAGCGGCGAGAAGTTCGCGAGCGCGCCCAACTCGGTCTGAGCGTGCGGCTCGTCCGGCGCGTCTCTCTTCCTCTTGCTCGACCTTCGTAGACGCTCTCTCCCTCTCCTTGCCGTGCCCTATGTACCACTTTCGACCCTCGAGTGACGGCGAAAGAGAGAGAGAGAGAGCAAGTCGAGCGAGCAGCTTTCACAACGTCGCACGCACTCGTGAAGAGGATCGACGACAGGCTGACTGATAGCAGAACTGAAGGCTAGCTACAAAGAAGAGGCACTACGAGTTCGAGGGTCTTTGCACGATGAGGGAGAGAGAGGGTGGAGGGGGAGGATCACCTCGCGACGCCGAGGTTGGTGTTCTGCATGCCGTGCTCGAGGCCGGCCATCTGCGGCGACGACGCCTGCTGCTGGTGGAGGCCCTGGTGGCCGCCCGTCGTCGTCGGGAGGTGCCCGCCGGCGACCGTCTGGCCGAGCGACGAGGTGCGAGCGTGGCGCCCGCCCGAGCTCGACAGGCTGCTCTGCCTCGCGTGCGCGCCGGGGATGCCGACGCCCGGCTGCTGCTGCGCCTGGAGTGGCTGCTGCTGGCCGTGGCGCTGGACCGGGTGCGTCGCCGACGAGGTGAAGACGGGCTCGCGGTTGACGTACTCGACCTCGTACGCCGTGCTCTCGCCCCCGATCTCGGCGCGCGAGTCGGGCACGAGCTTGTGGCCCTCGCGGGCCTGCGGCGGGCCCATGAGCGACACGCCGCCGGGGACGACGCTGGCGCCGGGCGGGTGCGAGACGGACCCGAACGCGCCGTGCTGGACCGACGGCGCCGCGACGTTGTGCTGCTGCGCGTGGCCGTGCGCAGCGGCGGGACCACTAGTCGAGTTGAGCATCGAGGCGGGCGAGAAGTTCGAGTTGAGGCGGTAGCTAGAGGTGAGAGAGAGGGAGGGAGACGAGGAAGGTCAGGAGGGGCTCGAGCGCAACGACGGCGAGGGGAGAAAGACGCACAACTCGTGCAGGTCACGCTGCCAGACGGGCATGACGATCGTGTGGTACTGTAGGATGCAAAGCGCGAGTCAGAGCTGCTCGTGAAAGAGCGCGAGAGGGAGGAGAGGGCGGACGTACGTGGTGAACGACGTTCTCGGTGACCTGCGTCTCGCCCTTGTCGACCTTGACACGCTGGTGCGGCACGACCGTGTAGGTGCTCATGCTCTGGGCGTTGAGACGGGCGAGGAGGGCGCGATCGTCGGGCGTGTTGGCGTGGACCTCCTCGACATGCGTGACGGGGACCTCGCGGTACGAGTGCACGGTCTCGAGGTGGCGCTCGTCGACGAGCGGCTGCACGTGGTGCTGGACGTGGTGCACTGCGAGAGGGAAAGCCAGGTCAGCTCTATCCTCGAGCTGAGAGAGGGGAGAGAAGACGACGAGGACGCACCGTGACGGTCGACGACGCGGTGGCGCTCAAGCTCCTCGACCTCGTGGATGTGGCGGCGCTCGTGGACGACGGGCTGGAGGTACTTGTGGTCGTGCTCGGCGAGCTTGGCCTGCTCCTCGCTCAGGACGGCGTCCGAGCCGGGCTGAGCGTGGTGGCTGTGCGGCGCCGCCGAGCGCTCCTTGAGGGTCGCACCGCGGTTGAGGCCAGCCGACTGGTCCTGGATCGAGGGGAGGCCGGCCGACGCGGCGGCGGCGGTCGAGGGGGACGAGGACGAGGTTGGGTTGACGTCGCGAGCCGAGGTGGGGGCGAGGGTCGGGAAGGACGAGGTCGAGGTGGTGGCCGCGGCGGCGGTCGGGGCAGCGCCAGCGGGGAGGCCCGACGACCTGGACGGGCTCGAGTGGAGCTCGTTGGTGAGCGGGCCGGACGAGCGCGCGTGGTCGACCTTGGGCGAGGCCGATGCTGAGCCGCCGTCATGCGAAGTGCGCGCCCGGCTGGCTCCAGCTGCGCCCGCCGCGGCCGCAGCAGCAGCAGCGCCTGCGCCTGCGCCTGCTCCAGTCGACGAGGTCGAGTGGCGGGGCGTGTCCTGCGAGGTCCTGCCGGTGCTCCTCGCCGACGAGGTCGAGGTGCGCGGGCGGTTGTTGATGGCGTCAGACTCGCTGCGCTCGTCGGTCGGCGTCTGGTCGACCGTGAAGAAGCCCGACGGCGACGTCTTCTCCTTGTGCGAGAACAGGCCCATGGATGCGAGGTGCGAGAGAGGGGAGCGGGGTGGGTGAGGGCGGCGAGAGAGTGAGGTGAGGAGGTGAGGGAGCGAGGAGGAGCTGGACGAGCAAGGGCGGCCGTGGCCGAGGGCGATCAGCCGGTTCCTCGTGCGCGTGCGTCGGTCGCTCTGTTCCACCGTGCCTCCAGCTCCAGGCCCGTGCGGGCTGCATGCGCAGCACAGCCACCGAGCTCGCAACGACGTAACCTCACCTCGGCGCCGGGAAACTCTCGGGCAAGCCAATCTCGACGACGTAACCGAGGCCGATCTCCGCTCCAGGCCTTTCCCCCCGGCTCGCTCTCCCCGCCGTCGGCTTCCCCACTTTCGTAACGCTGCTTGAGAAGGCCACCCGCTTTCGTCTCGCTCGTCACCTGCGAGCGCTCGCCGCACTGCGGCCTTCCTTCTCCTCGCGCAGGGGTACGCAGTGATACGGTGCGCATCGACCAGCTCCTCCCTCTGACGAGTGCAAGCTGCGGGAGGAGGTTCGCTGCCTCCAGCTGCGGTCGGTCCTCTCGCAGCTGCTCTCCTCGGCCGCAGCTTGCCTCTGCTGCTGACGCTCCGCACAAATCATCTATTCAGCAGGAGAGAGAGAGCTACCGAGAAGAGCGAGAGACGAGCGGGATAGAGAAGGCGCTCGCGAGGTCGTCAAGTGGACATGCAGTCTGCGTTCGAGGAAGCGGGTCAGCTGAGCAGCGGCGAGGGATACTAGGTTCGCAGCACGCACAGTCGGGCTGTTTGTCGGCCGGGTTGAGTCCCCACGAGCTGCGATGGAGGACGAGAGAGCGAGGAGTGAGTCGCGGACGAGTGAGGAAGAGGCTCGAGCGCGACGAGGGACGCACGGCATCGTCACGGTCCGTCCTGCGCCGCCCTGGATGGCGAACGTCTGCGCGGAGGACACGAGAAGTCAGCGAGTCGCTCGTGGTGAGGGCGGGTCGGCTCGAGCAAGGTGTCCTCGACCCCGCCGAGCGGCTCGTGCGGCCCCACTCGACGGCGACGACGAGAGCCCGAGGAGGATGAGGGAGAGCGAGCGACGCACCGCGACAAAGACAAAGACCTGCGTGCCACCGTCGAGCGCGGCCGAGAGCAGGAAGTTGTACTTGCGGAACCACGTCGAGCGGTACTTGCGCAGGTACCACTGGGACCAGAAGGCGAGGAGGACGCAGAAGAAGTTCTGCGAGTTGATGCCGGCGTTGAGGTACCCGAACGCGTAGACGAGGAGCGGGACGACGACCTTGTCGGCGCCGAGGCGCGGGAAGAAGCGGTGCGCGGCGTAGAAGGGCAGCGGGCACGCGAGGCCGATGAGGATCGCCATCGGGATGATAAAGTAGGTGCTGCACAGCATGCTCGTCGTCAGCAGACGCTCGACGGCGACGATGAAGGAGGAAGGCGCACCTAGAGGGGCCATACATGTGCTGCGAGAGGGCGTCTCGTCGTCAGCTCTCGTCCCTCACGAGCCCGAGCAGCAGGCGAACGCGAGCTGCGCACCTTTGCGAGCGCTCCCCAGGTAACGGCCTCCGTGTTGAACGACTGGACGTTCTGGCCCGACCAGAAGTTGTTCCCCTGCACGTCCGTGAGGAGCTCGCGGTGCGAGGAGATGATCTGCTTCATGATGACGAGCTGGAGGATGGCGCCGACGACGGTGCCGAGGGTCTGCATCGACAGCGTCGTACGAGGCGGGATTTTGGTGTACCTGTAGTGCGAGGAGGAGGGTCAGCATCCAGGAGATCCGGTCGAGCAGGAAGGTCAACGTGCAGAAGGGGAGGAGAGCCGGACTCACTGAGCGAGCTTGAGGTCGACGGCCATGTTGATGCCCTGCGTCACTGACGACGACGAGTAGAGCGCAAAGTACTGCAGAGCTCGGCGTCAGGGTGGATCGTCGTCGAGCTGAGAAGGAGGGGTCCGTGCGCACCATGTTGGCCTGCGAGTTGCCCGGCACAACGGCGGCGCCCAACATCTGCGCGAGCGTCGTCAAGCCGACCTGCCAGCCCGTTATGGCGTAGAAAACGGAGAGCATCGGCAAGAAGACGGCAGCGATGATGATGGCGACGATGAGGGCCCACCAGGGCAGGTGCGAGTGACCCGTGTCTGCGCGGCGCGAGCGAGAGCACGTCAGGTCGTGCTTCTCGAGGCTCGAGTAAGGCGGAGGAGGGTGTGGAGAGGGCGGTGAGACGCACAGCAGGTCGCCATGGCCATTGCGAAGGACGAGAGGACGATGCCGCCGTAGACCCACCTGCGCGAACGACGAGCGTCTCAGTCAGCTCGTCTCGCTCCTCGCCGGCCCTGCACGAGAGCTCGAAGAAGATGACGACGCACATGGGCACCTCCTTGTAGACGCGCATCTTGGCGTAGTGCGCGTCGTCGACCGCACCCTTGCGGAACTCGCGCGCGGCCTTGACGATCGGCTCGCGGTACCACAAGGCGACGTACGTGATCGTGGCGCCGATGGCGAGGTTGCAGCCGATGTAGTACATGGCGTAGGACGGGCATAGCCAGGGCAGGCCTTGCTCGGCGAGGGCGGCGTCGTTCAAAGTGTAGTCGCTGTTGAGGATCAAGGTCTGGTCGTATTGCGTGCCTGCGCGCGCTCGACTCGTCCAGCATCAGCTCGAGTACTCGCTGAGATAAAGGAGCGAGAGGGTCGACGCACCGTTCTCGTAGAAGAGGTCCTGGCTCATGAACGGAAAGTTGTGCGCCTGCCACGAGTTGGCGGCGTACATGGCGCACGCGATGACGGCGCAGACGGCGCACCCGGCGTAGATCGAGAGCTGTGTCGCGAGCGGCGTGTAGAGCGGGCCGGCGCCGCTGATGTAGGACCAGTCGAAGCTGAGGGAGGACGACGTCAGCTCAGCTCGAGGTCGGCAAGGTCGACGAGGCGCACCAGAACTGGAAGAGGCCCATGCCCTCGTTCGGATACGAGCCTGCGGGCGAGAGAGGAAGTCAGCGCTCGACGCCTCGTCGAGGTCGAAGAGGGAGGACGCCGTGCACGGACCGCCAAAGATGCGGGTCACCCAAGGCGAGTTCTGGCGGGCGAGGCAGAAGATCGAGATGCCCGTGAGGCTCGGCGCGATGAACTGCGCGAGGGGCAGCGTCAGCTTGAGCTCGCTCGAGAGGCCGGGAGACACGGCGGCGGACGGACCTCGGGCACCCACTCCCAGACGAAGATGGCGACGAACACGACGAGGAAGAACCTGAGCCGCTTGCGCTGCGCCGAGTAGTCCTTGTCGCGGTGCACGAGGTCGAACAGCTGCACGACCGGGATCAGGCTCGGGTAGACGCAGTAGGTCGGGAAGACGATGACGGCGCGGCACAGGCCGGCGAGGCCATAACCTGCACGTCGGCGCGTCAGCTCGGCTCTTCGCGTAGGAGGAGGCGAGACGAGCGCACCGAGGAGCTGCGAGCCGATGAGGGTGAAGATGGCGACGGCGTAGTTGGCGTTCAGGTCGTAGTAGAGCTCGTCGGCGGCAAAGACGTTGATAGCCTGGGCCGACGTCGTCGCCGTGCTGCACATGATGTTGATTGCGACGTGCCTGCGGGCGCGGGAGGCGAGCAGAAGGGCGAGGCGGGCGTCAGCGACGAGCCCATCTCGAGGCGGCGCACGGACCCTCTTAGGCGAGGCAGACGCACTCCTTGATGTTGAAGTCGCACGGGTTGAGGAAGGCCCAGAAGCGACCCTTGTCGGCCTTGGGCAGGACGGCGCTCCACACCTTGCCGAGGATGAACGAGACGACGACGAGGAACAGTTGCGAGACGGTGAGGCTCGTCGGGCGGAAGTAGAAGATCTGGCCGAGGACGGCAGAGAAGCACGTGAGGCCGAGTCCTGTGGGAGCGAGGAGGCGAGTCAGCAGGCGCGGATGAGGGAGGAGGAAGAAGCACGAGGGCGAACGAGGTACTCACCGAGGACGTACATCCGCAACGTGTGGATCGACATGCTCGGGTCGTCGTCGAGCGAGAGGCACCGTGTGCCGATGTCGCTCGCCGTCTGCGGGTGTGAGCTACCTCGTCAGCGGCTCGCTCGACGAGAAGGAGGGAGAGGGAGGGAAGGAGGCGCACCTCGATCGGGCGCTCCTTGCCGTTCGAGAGCAGGTCGTCGGCGTCGAGCTCGTCAGCCTCGCGCGCCGCAGGGTCCGTCGCGCGGTGCTGCTGGCGGTGCAGCTCGTGCGCCGTCGTGAGCGCCGTCGGGCGCTCCTCCTGGTCGAGCGCGTCCTTGTCCTTGACCTCGTCGTCGTCCTCCTCGATGCCGTGAGCGGCGGGCGCAGGCTTCTTGTCGGCCGGAGAAGAGGCGGCGAGGGTCGGGACCGAGTCGGGACCGGCGGCGGAAGACGAGGGCGCGTGAAGCGTGTCGAGGGGGACCGAGAACGAGTCCTGCCGCTTGAACGGGTTGCGGACGCGGACCATGACGGCGAGGAGCTGGGGAGGAGGGACAAGTCAGGTCTTGCTCGAGAGAGAGGGACGGAGGAGAGAAAAGCCGGCGGGCTCGTCGAGGCGAGAGCGGGCGAGCACCCGAGGCGAATCTCCGTGTCTCAGGCTCCGGACCGAGGCTGATCAGATTGTCGACCCGCGGTCGCCGCCGCCGCTCGCGTCCGTTTTTGGCGCGACGATGCGGAGCAGCTGCGAGGAGGCCGCAGGGCGCGGTACCGGGAGGCCGGATGCGGGCGGCCGAGGCGGTGGAGGAGCGGGGTGAGCAGCGAGGAAGAGGAGCGAGGACGATCGAGGTTTGCCGGCCGAGGTGCGGCGAAGCTGGACGCTCTCGAGGACGACGCGTAGAATGAGAGGGAAAGCTGCGAAGGTGAGGGGTCAGCAACCTTGAGGAGAGAGAGGACAGAGGAGGTGACGTACCTCGACCAGGTTCCAGCTCGAGCGACGTCCTCCCTGCTCACCGCACGGTCTATGTACCCTCCTCCGCCTCGTCGAAACCTCGAGCATCTTCCGACGAGGGCCCTTATTCAGTACCACCCTCCTCCACCGCCGCCCGGCCGCGCGTACGGGTTCCTCGAACCCCACCTCGCGCCCTCTCCCTCGCGGCGGCCCTCTCCCGACCCTCCTCCTTCGCCTCTACCGCCCTCGACGTATCGTTCAGACCGTCTCGGTCCACCATGCGCCTCGCGCGAGTCGCGGGCGCGCCCGCCGGCCGTGTACCACCCGTCATCGCGCGCCGGCTCCGCGCGTGCGCCGCCGCCGCTCGAGCGCGGTGCGAAGCACGGCTCGGCGTCGCGGCGAGAGTTCGGCGAGGCGTAGGACGGAGGAGGACGAGCACCGGGTGCAGCGCGGAAGGCCTGCGGGTCCGGGTGCTGGCGGGTTTGGGAGGGGGAGGAGGTGTAGGCGGGCGAGGGACGAGCGGGGTGGAACCGCCCGGGAAGGTCGCGTGTCGAGGAGGTAGACGGGGCTGGGAGTAGGCGAGGCGAAAGAGAGGGGAGAGAGGAGGAAGACGAGGAACGCAGAGTCAGCGAGGGGACGAGGACCGTGCACGGCGACAAGGAGGAAGAGCAGTCGCGCACCTGCGTGGCCCTGCACCGGTGGCGGTCCTCCTGCCCATGCACTGCCCATGCGCTCCTTCTGACCCTCGCGCTGTCCATCTTGCGCCCTCGCCGGCGCCTCTTCCTGCGCCCCGCTCACCGGCTCGTGCGACCTCTCGCCGCCCTGCCCGCCCGCCTTGACCCACTGCGGACCCTCCTCGCCGCGCTCCCTCGCCTCGAAGCAGTCCCTGCGCCACTTTTCGACGCGCTGGGCCTCGCGGTCGACGGCGGTGACGAGGTTCTTGCGCTGTTGGCGGACGGCGGGGTCGCCGGCGCTGTCGACGGCGTCGAGCTCGGTGAGGAGGCGGGTGAGGGCCTCCTCATAGCCGTGCACGGGGGCGTTGACGGGGGTGAAGGCGAGCTTGGGGGACGATGGCGAGGCTTTCGGGGTGAAGACGAGGGAAGAGGGTGCGGGGAGGGTCGTGTCGCGGTCGAGGTGGTGGAAGCGGGCGGCGAGGTGGGCGAGGGCGGTGAGAGAGCGAGTGCGCTCGTCGACTGGCTCTTGGGCTTGTGGTGCAGGAGAGCGAGGGCGGGACGAGGGAGTGCTCGACGACGAGGGAGGCGGTGCTGTTGCTGGAGCTGGCCGGGGCTGGCGCGGGGCCGGGGCCTGCGAGCGCGAGCGCCACAGGTTGCTCGTGTTGAACATGGGCATGGTCTCGGCCGCTGCACTCGTCGTGAGAGCGCGTGAGCGTGAGGGAGGAGGAGCAAGGCGACCGCCGTCATCAGTTCGGCTCGCTGCTGTTGACCGCGAAAGACTGCATCGCGGTAGACCCAGAGCAGCACATGGCTACGAGCACATTCACCGCGCAAGGCACCGAGCTGCACGCGCTCCTCGGCCTGTCGCCCTCGTCGCCTCAACTCGCCGCCTTCCTCTCCAACCTCGAGCCTCGCTCCTCTCCCGCACCACCGCCAGAGGTCAAGGCCTACTCCGACATCGTCTACCTCAACTACCGCCACATCGGCCTCTCGCTCTCGTTCGAGCCCCTCGCCCCCTTCCGCCCCTCGTCCTCCTCGACCCTCGACGACCTCTGCCGACAAGGCGCTCAAGGCCGCCTCAAGTGCTCGGGCATCGATCTGTACAACCACGACGACGCCGCAAGGGCACCCGTCGCCGACGACAAGAAGAACAAGGCCCCGCGGCAGCGTGCAGAGGACCGCTGGGAGCCCTTTCCTGCGTACCCGGTCCTCCTCCCTGCGTCGACCTCGCCGTCCAGCTCTCCTGCGCCTTCCTCCACCGCCTCCAAACCAGCACCCGACGGCGCTCCGCCTGCCCCCGTCCCTCAGCCCCACCTCCCCTTCCCCCTCGAGTCCTCAACCACCGGCGCCGCCCTCCTCTCGCACCTCGGCGAGCCCACCCGCAAAGGCGGCGGCTCAGCCTCGACGCCCGGCGTCGGCATCTGGACCGAGTGGACCCCGCACGGCGTCATGGTCGAGTGGGCGAGCAGCGGCCTCGGCGCGTGGGAGAAGGGCGGCGAGAGTACGTGGAGGTGCTTGAGCGTGTTTGAGCCGGGCAAGGCGCCGGGCGGGGCATAGCGTCGCGAGGACCGCGCTCGAGCATGCAGCAAAGGGCTTGAGGCCCGAGCGAGCAAGGTGCGCCGTCCTCGCGCTCCTGATTCGCGACTTGCGCACTGACCCTCTCCTTCTCGAGCTCGCAGACTCGCAGCCTCTGGCAGCCTCGCGCAGCCGCACGGCGCCTCTCCGTCTCACATCGAGCTCGTGCCGATCTGTAGTAGCTGCAACCTTGCGCCCTTGACCCGCTTCCCCAGCCCGGCTCGAAGGAGCGAGCGCGAGCGAGCGAGCAGAATCGAGAGCGAGAGCGGTAGAGCAGCCTCTCCTTGGCGAGTCCATGCACAAGTAAGCATCGTTGTGGGCTACTCGACAGCAAGCCTGCCTCCCGCCGCATCCTCAAGCCCTTCCTCGCCGCCCCCTCTCGCGCACGGACCTCTTTCCCCGCCTCCTCCCGATTCGCGCCGTCCTTTCTCGCCACACCGCCACCCGCCGCCGACCTAGTCGCTCTCCTCGTCCTCGGTGTCGACCTCCTCCTTGCTCAGTCCCCTCCCCGACCCCCTCACGCCCGCCTTGTCCGCCGTCGGCGCGCGCGGCTTCTTGTCCTTGACGTCGTCATCGGACGACGCGGCGAGCGTCGACGAGGGCGCGGGCGCCTCGTCGTCCGAGGGCGGCGGGACGAGGTGTGCGTGCTGCTCGGGGTCGAAGGGGAAGAGGTGCGGGCTGCGGGCGGGCGAGACGATCGACGAGGCGGAGAGAAGGGGGACGACGAAGGCGTAGGAGAGGAGCGCTCGGCAGTCAGCAGCTGCGGCAAGTACTCTGAGTCGCTCTCCTTCGCTCAGAGAGCGAGAGGGAGCGACATTGGCTGTCGTGAGGAGGCTGCTCACCTGATGTGCTTGGCCATCGTGAACGAGCTGCGGGAGGAGAGCTCGTCAGCGACGACGCTCGAGGAGCGGCAGACGGTCGACAGCGACAGGGACGCACTTGATGCGGGTGAACGGCAGGACGCGCTGTGAAGGACGAGAGGGAAAGAGGGCCGAGGGGTCAGCTTAGGAGCCGAATCGAAGACGACGAGGACTGAACAGGACGCACGTGCAACGTCTCGTCGGGCAGGATGTCGGTGCGCTTGTTGGCATCTTGCAGGTCGTGCGCCTTGATGTAGCGCCACATGAGCTGCGGGGGAGGGAGCGAGAGAGCAACATCAGCGATCGCTCAACCAGCTCCACTCGCACACGACCAGGCCCTCAGGAAGGGGACGCGGAGACGCGAGCGAGAGCTGTGCGAGCGCACCTTGGTCACCCTCGGCCGGCTCGCCACCTCCTCGCCGCAGATGGCCGCGAGCTCAGGCGACAGCAAGTGGTACTTGTTGAAGCCCGTGCCCGGCGCCGCCTTGCGCTTCTTCTTCTTGGGCGCCGACGCTCCTCCGCCCTCGCTGTCGTCGTCGCTGACGCGCGCCTTGCTCTTCTTCTTGCCGCCCGCCGCCCGCTTCTTGGACGCCGACGAGGTGGTGCCGTTGCGCGTCGTGCGGCCGCCCGTCTGCGAGGCGAACTCGGCCTGGAGGCGGCGCGCCATAGCCGCGTCGTCCTCCTCGGCCTTGGTCTTGGTCGTCGAGGTGGCGGCGAGGGCAAAGGCGGGAGAGGAGGTCGGCTCGGCGGCGAAGCCGTTGGCGGACGGCGAGCGCGAGCGCTTGAGCTTCTGGAACGACGGCAGCTTGGGCTTGACGTCGGGCTCCTGCGAGGCGCGGAGAGCATGTCAGCTTGCTCGAGGCGCGCGGCAGAGAGAGAGAGGACGCACCTCGTGCGTGCGACCACCTTCATCCGCACCCGAGGTGAAGAGCTCGGTCGTCAACGAGTCGATCGCCTGCTTGTGCGCCTTGACATCGAGCGTAGGGTACTTGGCCTGCATCGAGCATGTGTCCGAGTCAGCTCGTGCCCTCCTTGAGGTGAGAGAGGTCGGGCGGGGAAGAGAAGCGCGATGAGACACGGCCGGCGCACCTGCAGGGCCTTGCGGACGGCCTTGGCCGACACGCTCGAGCGGTCTGCTTGGCTAAGGATGCTCGCCTACACGAGGAAAGGCACGCAGACGGGCGTAGAGCGAGTGAGGAGGCGTCGGGAGCACGAGGTGGGAGAGCGGGGGAGGAGGCGAGGCGAGGTCAGCACGGCACTCGGAGCAGACGGGGAGCGTGTGGGCGCACGATGTCGGGACGCAGGCTCTGTGGGTCAAAGCTGGCCATGGTCGCCGAGGTCGAGCTGAGGGTGCGGAGCGAGCCCCAAGTCCCCGCTCGTCGCTCGCCGCCCAAGTCGCACGTGAGCCACGCTTTCGGCGCTCCCAGGGCACGCAGTCGAGCGGCATGTGCAACGGGTCCTACTTGGATTAATCGAGCGTGCTCCGAGGCGCGCTGTACTAAAGGCTACATCCTCCTCGCCCGGACCCCTCCTCGCACCCGCCTCGCTCAGTAAGTGACGATCCGCAGCTCGCCCTCGTCCTCGTCCTGCGCGACGCCGAGTCCGACCACGTCGCCGTCGCGGTGCGCAACGACAAGCTCGAACCGCCCGACGACCTGCTCCGTCACGTCGGCGTCCTCGCTGGCCCTCGCCCCTCCCGCTCGAGCCGGCGAACCCGGCGTGCGCTGCGCCTTGCGCTCGACGACGACGAGCGGCCACGTCCCGGCGTCGATGCGGCGCGCGAGCCCAAACACCTCGATCGCCGCGCCGTCAAAGTGCACCCAGTCGGGCAGCGGCGCGATGCCGTCGTCGAGCTCGTCGGCCGAGAAGCGCCGCGCGAGTGCCTCGTCGAGGAGCGCCGTCTCGATCCAGGCGTGGTACGTCGCTCGCGGCGGGCCGTTGCGGCCCGGCGACGACGAGATCGAGGCGAACGGCGCCGGCTCGAGGCGAGGCACGAACCGGAACGGCTCGCCGACGTGGAGCGAGACGCGCAAGGGCTCGAGGTACGACGACGAGCGCTTGTGCCGCGAGTCGGCGCTCGTCGCCGCCGTCGGCTGGGACGAGGCCGCCGAGAACGCGATCGAGCGCGGCGTCGCCGGCACGTCCGACTGCGAGTACCGGCTCGCCGAGTCGTGCGTAAAGTGCGACGCCATGGCCGGCGAGACGTTTGTCGACGCCACCGAGCCGACGTACCGCACGCCGCCGCCGCCCGTCGCGCTGAGGCGCTGCTCGTCCAGGATCTCGTTGTCGAAGCTCGTCCGGCTCAGGACCGAGTCGCCGTACGCCGAGCGCGACTGCCACGTCTCGCGCTGTGCACTCGGTGACGCTGCTGCTGCCGACGGGTAGAAGACGGCCGAGGTCGTCGGCGAGCCCTGCCCGTCGCCGGGAACGTAGACGGCGCTCCTCGGTCGCGGTCGGTCGTCGCCCTCGTCGTCCTCCCACGCGTCTTCGACCGCCTCGTCGCCGTCCTCGCGCTGCTCGGTGTCGGTCGGCTCGGAAGGTCGGCGTGCGGCGAGCGAGGTCTGCGAGGTGAAGGTGCGGCTGAAAGGTGGCGGGCGGCGCTCCTGGGTGAACGAGATGAGGCGCGGCGGGGCGACGAGCGAGTCCTGCGACGGCGAGTCCGACGGGTAGCTGCCGGACCGAGAGGGCGACGAGTACTGCTGGAAGTGGCGGGCCTCGCTCATGGCGACGCTCGTGTCGGGGCGGCGGTCCTGCGACGAGCCCGACGAGCCCGAGTGCGAGCCGACCATGCGGATCCCGCCGGCGGCCTCGTCCTCCTCGACGCCGTCGCTCATCGTGCCGCTGCTGACGTCTCGGGCGAGGTTGAGTGGCGGCGTGACGTCGTAGGTATCGCGAGTCGGGCTGGGCGCGGGCGAGTCGACGTTGGGCGCTGTCGGGCTCTTGAGCGGGAGGGGGAGGAAGTCGCGCCTGCGCTGCGGGATGCTCGGCGGCCCGCGCCTCGTCCCGCCGGCCGAGACGTTGCTCGAGCCGCTGCTCGCCGAGGGGACCGGCGAGCCGTACCCGCCGCTGCCCAACCCGCTCCCGCTCGCACTGCCCGTCCGACTTGCCGTGCGCCGGTGCGGCATCGAGCGCGGCGAGCCCGACGCTGCCGAGCGGTCCGAGTAGAACAGGCTCGAGCTCGCGCCGCTCTCCCAGCTCGAGACGCGCCCGCTCGCCCCTGCCGCCGGCCCCGCCTTGGGCGAGGCGTACGTGCCGTCGACGCCGCGGCCTCCCTCCGAGACGACGACGATGCGGCGCGTCTCGTCCGACGCAGGGTCGTCGATGCCGAGGCCGAAGAGCGACGCCTCGTGCCGCACCGCTGCGCCGCCGCCGCCGACACCTCCTGCTCCTGCGCCGCCGCCGAGCGAGGCGAGCGAGCGCTGGCTCCGCTCGCGCCCCTTGCCCTTGCCGCGCACGGCGTCGAGGAAGCTCTGGCCCGACTCGCTGCGGAAGAGCCGGCCCATGACGTCGAAGCGCTTGGGCCCCTTGGGCTCGGTCGGCGTAGGCGGCGGCTCGTCGGCCTCGTGCAGCGTGTCGAGCTTGTGCGGCGCGTGCGGGTACTGCGACGCGACGGCGACGGGGAGCGCCATGTGCTCGGCGCCGCCGACGGCGGGCACGTAGCCCTTCTCGGCGCTGCCCCACCCGGCGCTCGAGAGGACGGGCGGCGACGCCTTCTCGCCCTTGCCGCCGCCGCCGCCGCCGTGCCCTGCCGAGCCGACGATGGTGACGGCGCTAGCCGAAAAGGCGCCGTTGGGCGCGGGCGAGGTGCTCATCGGGCGCGGGTGCGAGATGAGAAGGCCGCCGGGCCGGCGACTGCTCTTGCCGCCCGACCCGTCGGCGCCGTCGCTGCGGCGGCGCTTGCGGATGCAGCACGCGACGAGGACGAGAGCGAGGATGAGGAGGGGCAAGCCGAGGCCGAGGCCGAGGCCGAGCCCGAGCCCGAGTTTGGCGGACGACGAGAGGCCCTTGTCGGCCGAGGGGGACGAGGTCGGGAACGTCGAGTTGCCGCCGCCCTCGATGACCGAGAGGACGAACGAGGCGCGCGAGATTGCCGACGTGGTCGGGTCGAGGGCGTCGAGCGTGACCGACACGTTCTGGTAGTCGGGCACAGACGACGGTGCGGTGCCGGACAGGGTAAAGGCGGACGAGTCGAACGAGAGCCAGGACGCTGCTGCGGCCGGCGCGATCGACGAGTTGAACGTGACGTCCTCGAGCGACGAGGGGAGGGACCGCTTGCTCGACGACGAGGAGGTCGAAGCGAGGTACGCCGACAGGTCCTGCTCGAACTTCTTGCCGACCTGGACGTCGATCATGGCCGGAAACGACGCCGTGTCGAACAGCGACGGGTAGACGACGAGCGACAGGTTGGCCTGGAGCGTGTCGTTGTTGCGGTCGACGAGGGTGAGCGGGATGGGGACGCCCGAGGTGCTCGTCGGCGAGTAGTTGGCCGGGACCTCGCCCGTCACGCTCAGTGTGGCGGCGTCAAGCGCGAGGAAAGTAACGTCCGCCTGCGCAAAGTCGGCCGACGCGCTGCTGATGTCGGTCGCGTTGACGGTCGAGTTGTCGAGGCGGAGCTGGTCGAGCGGGACCGTGTAGTTGACGGGCCCGCCGACGGTCGCGTTGACGGTCGGGAAGACGCCGTCGCCCGTGCCGTTGGTGCCGACGAGCTCGAATGCGTGCTTGGTGACGAGGATCGTGAAGCTCTGCCGGGCGTCGCCGTACCCGAACCGCTCGCTCGCGACGACGTCGACCTCGTACTCGCCCGGCGTGTACGGCGCGAGCCCGTTGAACGTGACCGTCTCATTGTCGAACGTGATCCACGACGGGAGCGACGTCGTGCCGTGCACGAACGCCGTGTAGTACATGCGCTGCTGGAGCGCGTTCTCGATCGTGTACTGCTCGAACCCGAACGAGAACGACCACTGCGGCGGCACCTTGAGCGCGCCGCCGGGCGTGAGGGTCCCGCCGCCCGAGATGGCTGCCGCCGAAGCGAGCTGCGACTCGAGCGGGAGGCGAACGTACGGCGCCGGGTCCGACGCCGGGTCGACGACGAGGAGCGTGAAGCGCCCAGTCGTCGTCGCGCCGTCGCTCGCGTCGGTCGCACGGACCGCGACGGCGACCGAGCCGAGGTCGGACGAGGTCGGCGTGCCCGAGAAGGACCCGCTCGAGGCGTCAAACGTGGCCCAGGTCGGGAGAGTGGACGTGGTCGCGAGGGTGAGGACGCCGCCGCTCGACGACGAGAAGGTGCCGGAGAGGAGGGTGAAGGTCCAGCTCTCGCCCGAGCGAGCGACGGGCGGGCGCTGCGCCTGGAGAGGGTAGACGAGGGTCGGAGCGGCGAGGACGAGCGGCGCGAGCGCGGCGACGAGGCTCGCAAGCGCGAAGGAGGGCATGCGCATCGATGTTGTGGTGCTCGGCGGGTGATCTCGGTGGCGGTCGGGCGAGAACTAGTGCGAGGAGGGGCAGTCGCGAGAAGGAGGGCGCGGCTGAGCCGGCGGTGCGGGTGGAAGGAGCGACGATGAGCGGATGGCTCAGGTAGTGGTGTCGGGCGCTGCAGAGCACAAGAAGGTCAGCATGGCTGTGCTACGCAGGCGCATGGTGTGAGGTTGCGGCCGCACCTTGTCCTCGACTCGGGATGGGCGGTGCTCGTCCTGGCAAGCGTGTCCTGCGCGTAGGGGACCGTTTACGGCCTCGAGTGACCTGTGCGTGGGTTCAGCGAGCGCTATGTCAGCTTCCTGCGCTGCCCAGAGGCGAGGAGGGAGCCCGGACGCACCTGGGTGATGAGACGGCGAGCTTGTCCGGGAGGCTCTGCCTGGCGGAAGGTCGACGGGTGCGCGCTAGACCAGCGAGGCGCAGAGAGAGGGTGCGTGCGGGCAGGCGGATGCCTGGTGCGCTGGTAGGAGCAGCGAGAGCGAGTGGGAGAAGAGCGAGAAGCTGCTCCCGCACAACGGCCGCCTCGAGGACGCGACTCGGACGCGACGGCACCTCGTCTCGCTTCCAGGCGGGCGGCCAGAGCCATGGGTTGCACAGAAAGCCGCTCACGATCTTCATGCGCGTCGTGCACGCCGAGGGGGCCAGAGGCGCTCGCCAGCGGCGGCGAGGAAGCGGTTTGCGAAGGTCGAGCGTCATCCTCCTTCTCGGCCGTCGCGCTCGCTCATCTCGCAGCTTCTTCCTGTCTGGAGCACTCCGCCGGGAGCAAATAAAGCGTGAGCAGAGGACGGGCGGGCGAGAGCCGCAGAGAGCCGCCGTCGAGCCAGTGAGGGCTCGCAGTTGCACGCGCTCAGGCTCTCGCTCGAGGTTGCGCTCGCAGGACGACAACGAGCGACACTCTCCTCTCGCAAGAAAGAGCCGATGAACCTGTCGATCGTGACAGAGACGGCGCGCTGGCGTCGAGCCTACATGGGTGAGGGAACGAGCGAAAGAGAGAGCGAGAGAGGGAACGAGGGGACTAGTCAAAACACGTAGGGACAGCGCTGCACAGCTGCGACACAGAGTGGGATCTAATAGAGGAGACGAGAGGAGAAGAGGCACAAGGCCGCAGGGAGGGCGAGCCGTTTTGCGATCAGAAGTGGGGCGCGTTGAGGATGATGCCCATGAGGCAGCCCGCGAGCGTGCCGGCGATGGGGACGGTGAGGACCTGTAGAGGAGCGAGGCACGTCAGCAGCTGTCGCCCAGGGAGGAGCGCGAGGGCGGCGGGAAGTGGAGGGAGGAGGAGGTCCGAGCGGCAGGAGGGGAACGACGACGAGGGACGAGAGACGCACCCATCCGAGGAAGATCCAGCCGATGGCGCGCCAGTTGATCGAGCGCAGGTCGCCGTTGCACAGCGCGACACCGATGGTCGAGCCCGTGATGCACATGGTCGTCGAGACGGGGAGGCCGTACTGCGACGCGAGGATGACGGTGATCGAGGCGCCGAGCTCCATCGAGAAGCCACGCGACGGCGAGTGAAGCGTGATCTTGTTGCCGAGGACCTTCATGCTGCGAGAGGGGAAGGGCGAGAGGACGGTCAGGATTACCGTCGAGGAGGAGGACGACGACGAGGAAGAGCGCGGCGCACATGTTGTAGCCGTACGTGGCGAGACCGATGACGATCATGACGGCGCCGAACACGAGAATCCAGATGGGGACGGCCGCCTTCTTGCCGGCAATCTCCATCGAGGACCAGACCTGGTAGATGGCGGCGTACGGGCTGAACGGCGAAGACGAGGGCGGCGGCGACGAGGCAGGAGCGACGGGCAGCGAGGATGGTGCGGCGTGAGGAGCGAGCGAGGAGGAGAGAGCGGGGGAGGAAGAAGGTCAGCTCGAGAGCGAGAGGGGCGAGGAAGGAGAGAGGAGAGGCGCACCCGATGGCGTTCGAGACGTCGTTGGCGCCGTGCGCGAAACTGTTGGCGCACGCCGTGAGGACCTGGACGAACGAGAAGCACGCCTCGGTCTCGTTCGGGTACTGCTTGGCGCGGGCGTAGATCTCCTGCATGCGCTTGGCCTCCTTAGAGCCGGCCTCGCCGTTCTGCGCGCCGTGAATGTCGTAGTTGAGGCCGTGCGTCGCGCTCTTGACGATCCACGGGATGGCCTTGTAGCGCGCGATGATCCACAGGTTCTTGGGCGTCGCCCACGGGCCCTCGATCGGGTGCGGGTCGGCCTGCTCGACCTCCTTGTTGAGCGCCGAGGGGTGGACCGGGTCAGACGGCGACGGCTCCTCCATGATCTTCTCCTCGCTCGAGAGGTTCGACGACTCGAGGTCGGGGTTGGCCGCCGTCTGCGCCTTGAGGTTGCCCTGGACCTCGCCCGGGTTGTCGGCGCGGACGCGGTAGTCGACGACGTTGGCACCCATCGACGCGGCGTCGGCGGGAGCCTGGCGCCACCACAGGGCCGGGCCGAAGAAGAAGTGGTACCAGCGGATGGCTGCGCGGGGAGGAAGGACGAGTCAGCTCCATGCTCGAGGGGGGGGGTCCGAGCGCCGTCGAGCGGGCCCGAGTACTGCGCCAGAAGCGCAAGAGGGGCGCCGACGCACTGTAGTCCTTGCGGGCGACCTTGCAGTAGACGTACGGGACCCAGAAGAGGACGGCGAGCGCCATGACGACCGAGGCGGTGCCGACGATGGCGGCGGCGAGCTCGTTCTGGGGCAGCTCGTCGAGGCCGAGCGAGGGCGAGCCCTTGAAGACGATGGCCATCGTCATGACGGCCGACGTGAGGAAGAAGACGAGAGGGCCGCAGGCGAGGGCGTAGGGGAAGGGGTTCTTGCGAGCCTGTTCTCAGATTGGGAAGGTCAGCTTCGGGCCCGCCGCTCGACGAGCTCGTCGCCGCAGAGAGAGCGAGGGAGGAGACGCACGAGGACACCAAACTTGACCATGAGGTAGAGGACGGCGCCAAAGCCGGCCGAGATGCCCGGCGCGATGAGGAAGCCGGCAAAGATGGTGGCGAGGCCCTTGCCGCCGTTCCAGCCCCAGTTGACGGCGTCCTTGCCGCCGACGGCGACACCGACACCGGCGACAGCCGAGACGATCGAGTAGGTCGTCGAGACGGGCCACGAGTAGCGCGTGCAGACCATGAGCCACGAGGCCGAGACGACGAGGGCGCAGGTAAAGGCGAGCATCTGGACGCCGGCGTTGCCCTGGAAGATGGACGGGTTGATGATGCCGTTCTTGATCGTGTCTGTGCGGATGCGAGCGTCAGTCCTGCCGAGTCGTCGAGGGGGAGGGAGAGCTCGCGCACCAGCCGTTCGTGCTCCGACTGCGACTGCGCCCGCAAACTCCATGACGGCCGCCGCGAGCGTCGCCTGCTTCATCGTGAGCGACTTGGACGCGACCGACGTCGCGAACGAGTTGGCGACATCGTTGGCGCCAATGTTGAACGCGTCGAGCGCGGCAAAGATGGTCTGCGAGCGCGAGGGGCGGGAGGGCAGGGTCAGCGTCGGCCCGCTCGCTCGCTCGCTCGCCGTCTCGAGAACGTCGTCGAGAGGGAAGTAGGACGCACGCCGATGGCGAAGATGTAGTCCCACTGATGGAATGGCATTTTCGACGAGAGCTGCTCGAGGGGAGGTCGGCGGAGGAGGAGGAGGGAGAGGTCCTAGCGGGTGCTCAAGGGATGGCGGTCGGCGGTAAAGGGTCGGCAAGGAGGAGAGAAGAGGGAGGCCTGCGAGCGGCGAGGGAAGTCATCAGTGTGCGCAAAGATGAGTGCACGTTCGACGGCCAAGATTTGTGCCAAGAGGCGTCCCCGCACACAGTCGCCCGCTGCCGGTTCGTCGGCGACGCTCGATCGCACCTCCGCGGCGCTCGTGGGCGATCCACTTACCCTCGTTCGTCGGCCCCGTCCCATGGCCGCAGCCTCGCAGAGCCTCGCCCGCCGGTCGATGCGGTGCGCCCTTGGTCCAGAGCTGAATCTTGTCGCGGGACGTGCTGCAGCGCAACGTGCGGCGGGAGCGACACGTGAGAGCTGCCCTCGAGCGAGCTAGCCGGTAAAAGTGCACTAGCCGGCACGGCAGCCGCGCACGACGACCCGGAGGAGCAGGGATGCGCCTGCGAGCCGACCTCGCCCCGGAGCCACGACGACGACGACTGGCCCGCCCGCCGGCCGATGCGCGCGCCTGGCACTGACTGCTGAGGTGTGTGTCGAGTGGTGGCGATGCGGTCGGACGCACTGGGCGGGCGTGTGCGAGGTAGACGAGGTGGCGGGGTCGAGGAGGTGGAGGATGGAGGGGGGAGGAGCGTGGGACGTCGGGTCGCGGCAGGGCGGGGTTTGGGGTAGCAGGAAAGCGTGCAGGGAGTGCAGCAGTGCACTGTACGAGGCTCGGAGCGAGTCCAGAGGCGAGCTGGCGAGCTGCGACGGAGCAAACAGCTGCCAACACCGCCTCGTCGCGCATCTCGCTCAACCACACGCGCCTCAATCGCACTCCCGGCAGCTTGCCAGAGCCGCAGAGCTCTCAGCTGAGCTCACTTGCCATGAGCGCCCTCGCCAAGCTCGTCCCGCTCCTCGCACCGGACGACGACCACTCGCTCACCCTCGACCACCTCGTCCGCGTCCACCGCATCACGACCGGCACGTTGACTGCCTCCTCCGCGTCAACCTAGACCCTGTGCTGACCCTCGTCCCGATGCGCGGTCCCGCAGATGTCGAGCTCGCCTTTGCACCGCCCCTTCCGCCTCACCCTCTCCTCCCGCCGGCTCTCCTCGACCACCTCCAGCACCTCGTCACGACCCACCTCGCTGCGCCCGCCATGAGCGGCACCTACCTCCTCCAGCAGAGCCGCGACCGCAAGGGCAAGCAGCGCGAGCGCTACTCGACCTCGCTCGACGACCTCGACGTCCTCCTCGACGGCGGCTTTTCCTCGGGCGAGCTCGTCGACGTGTCCGGGCCCCGCCGCAGCGGACGCACCCTCTTTGCCCTCTACGTCGTCCTCCTGCACCTCCTCCTCCACGCCGACAAGCGCGCCGCCTGGCTCGACACGACCGGCTCGTTCGACGCCTTCCGCTGCCTCGCCATCCTGCGCGACGTCCTCGTCCCGCGCCTGTACGCCCTCGGCGGCTCGTTCGCCGGCGACGACGGTATCGAGCCCGAACCGCAGGCACTCGCCATCGCGACGCTCGACCGCCTCGCCGTGTCGAACCCGAGACGGTCCGGCGACGCGCTCGACGTCCTCGCAGCCGAGACCGAGGCGACGGGCAAGAGCGAGACGCTCAGCATGGTCGTCGTAGACTCGCTCGACGTGCTCGTCGGCGGCGAGGCGCTCTCGAACGGCTCGGCCCAAGGTGCGTCGACCCTCGGCCCTCCTCTCTCGAGCCGAGGCTCCCGACCTGACTTTCTACCCCGCTCGCTCGCAGGGCACGCCAACCTGATCGCCTTCATGCGCCGACTGGGCACGCTCGCGCGCTCTCCCACCGTCCCTCTCGCCATCCTCGTAGGTCATCTCGCCGCGCTCGCACCCCTTGAGCAGGCTCTCGCGCTCGTCGTTGACAGTGCTAACCTCGGCTCCCTGCAGGTCGTCACCGCCGCCCTCCCAGCCTCCTCGCCTTCCACCTCCCGAGCCCCTGTACCCACTGCACCAGCCCCAGCCGCCGGGCAGCCTCCCCCGCTCTCGTCCCTCCCCCTCCCCGAGCCGCTCAGGCCCTCTCTCGGCTCGACCTTCGCCTACCTCGTCGACCTCTCGGTGCTCCTCACGCCCGCCGAGCCGCTCTTTGGGCCCGTCGACGGCAAGGGGAAGACGGTGCTCGAGGTGACGAGGAACGCGAGGGGCGACAAGGGGGCGACGGTCGTCTTCAAGCTGGTGCGCCGGTCTTCCTCCCTCTCTCGCTCCTCCTCGTTCGCCTTTTCGAGCGACGTCGACGAGTCTGACTGACTGAGTGTGCTACTCCCTGCGCAGGAAGGAGGAGTCGCTCTCGAGCAGCTGTAGAACGAGGACCGTGCACTTGATCACGAGCGAGTCGCTCGCACAAGCCCGCTCTTCGGCGCGGACGTCTCTCGTAGAGCGAGAGCGCCTGAGGGAAGCTGAAGAACTGCTGCTTCTAATGCCCGAGAGAGAAAGACCTGCATCTACCGCCCGCTCGCGACCCTCACTCGCCGCCCTCGGGCGTCTCGACCTCGCGCCAGAGCCTGCCCGCCGCCCACTGCATGGCCGCCCTTCCGCCCGTCGCGTTCTCCTCGAACCGGCCCTTGCTGTACTCCTCGACCCTGCGCCCGGCCGCGCGCTGCGGGAACGTGCTCGCCGCCGGGTTGGCGAGCGGCGGCACGGGGCTGTCGGGCGAGACGCCGTGCGGCGGGTAGCGCTCGCACGCGAGGACGCCCGTCGAGAAGATGAGGGCCGACTGGGAGAAGAGGGTCGTCGGCGGCATGGCTGGGTGCGACAGCGGGTGGTCCGTCTCGGCGGGGGAAGGGTAAGGGGGCACGCCGGCGTCGTCCGAGTCGTCGTCGGCCTCGCCCGGGATCGTCCCGCAGTCGTCGGCGCTGTCCTCGTCTCGGACCGAGAGCGCAGGCGCAAACTGCTGTCGGGTCGGCGGCGGGAGGTGCGGCCACGGGTGCGGGATGTACGAGATCGACTCGCGGCACTGGAGGAGGGACGACAGGGTGAGGTTGGTCGACGCCATGAGGAGCTTTGGCGGTTCGAGGAGCGCTCGGGCGGGCGACTGGTCCGGGTCGGAGCTGCTCGGGACGCAGGAGGGGACGACGAACGAGACCTCGCGCGCGTACGTGACGTCGGGCGTGCCGAGCATCTGCGGGAGGCGCGCCGATCAGCGAAAGGTCCTCGCTGGGGCGGAGAAGTGGGCGAGGGAGGGCTGGACGCACCCTCCTGACCCATCGCGGGCTGTCCTGCTGGATGCCGAGGATGCGCTCGCTGCGGATGGTGCCGTCCTCGAGAATCTGGCGGTCGACGACGTCCATCGAGACGACGTGGGCGGCGAGCGGGTTCGGGTACTTGTTGAGGACGGCGTAGACCTGGGCCGGCCAGGGCCAGCCAAAGTGGAAGGCGGTCGTGAACAAAGCGACCATGGCGGCTCGGCGGGCAGACGGTGGTAGGGCGTGCCGAGGCGGGCTGAGGGCAGCTAGTGGACGAAGAAGGGCTGTGGTCGCGGTCGAAGGCGAGTCGGGGTGCGATGGCGAGCGTGAGGGCGGCCGAATGGAGAGAGGAGGAGGAGGAGGTGATGAGAGACCGGCGAGGTGAAGGCGCGACGGTCAGCTTTCTGCTCGAGCAGGGGGGCAGAGGGACTGTAGAAGAGACAGATGCGCACCTTTGCAGCTGCTCTAGACCGTTGGCGAGTCGAGGAGCGGCCTGGCCTTGAAGCGAGTGAACGAGCGGCGGTCGAGGTGGGGAGGCGCAGTCGTGGCCTCGTTTGCGGGCGCAGGTGCCGGGTGCGGACGTGCGTCAAGATGCTGCCGGTGCTGTGCTGCTCTGCGGCGGTCCTGGTGCAAGAGGAGAGCGTGGTCGAGGATGGAGCCCGCCTCTCCCCACGTTGCCCTCGCTGTTCCTCCCTCTCACTCACCACAGCCACCAGCTAGAGCACGGCCCAGTCGACGAGCTAGACTCAATCGCGCTGCACCTCTGCGCGCCGCCCCTGCGCACAGACGGGAGGGTCGCTCCTCCTCCTCCGCCTCCTCCTGCCCTCACACCGGCCGACTCGCTCGTTCAGCAGTCCTCTCTCTGTCTGGCTCGTGCAACGAGGGCATAAGGATCGTTCTTTGGCATGGCAGAGAGGGATACGAGGAGTACCGGGTTGACCAGCAGCGACGGAAGAGGTTCGTGAAGGAGAAGGTACTGACGAGGAGAGGAGCGCCGAGCGCGAGAGGGGTGGGAACGGCAAGAGGGCTTGAAGGCGACGAGGAAGGGCGAGAGAGAGGTTCAGAGGGCCATCACGACGAGCGCGCCGCCGAGAACAGCACCGACCAGAGCCGCACTGCCGACGTGCACGATCCCCGCCGCGCTGTCGCCGCCCTGCTGCGGCGCGCCCGAGTTCGTCGCGCTCACCGCAGGAGCACGACTCGTCGCCGAGTTGATGTCGCTCAGGATGCCGCCGCCAATCGAGCTGTCGTCGTCGTCGTCGTTGGACCCGGTCGAGGTCGCCGAGGCAAAGGCCGACGTCGCGGACGCAAACGCCGACGTGCGGGACGACGCGCCGATAGCGGTCGACGACGAACCGAAGCGCGACGAGGCCGACGAGAGCTGGTCGAGGGCGGAGGCGCAGTAGTCGCTAAAGTCTGTCGAGAGAGGTAAAGGCGGCTTGAGCGTCAGCCGAGGGCGCTCGCAGACGGCGAGGGGGCACTGGACATACCGCTTGCGCCTTGCTCATCCGAGCCGCCGTAGCCTATAGAGCGTCGTGCGAGCTGTCAGCCTGAGGCACACGACGAGGAGCGAAGAGAAGAACGAGTGAGGGACGCACAGCTGCCGCACGTGCGCATCTTGGAGGTCTGGTCGCTGCCGCACGCGCAGATGCCGACCTGCGTGTACGTCGCAGCGTCCGTGCAGTCCTGTGAAGAGGAGGAGAGCGTGGGAGGAAGGGCGCGTAAGCATTCTGCGTGCGGCGTGACGTGGTCGAGACGGGGATCGAGCGCACGGTGATCTCGTCGACCCAGGCCGAGCACTCGCTCGCGCACTGGCCGCCGTTCGAGTCGCCCACTGCCTTCTCGAGAAGCCCTTCGAGGCCGTTGAGGGCGTCCGAGGTGCTTTGGCGACGAGCGAGGTAGACGTCGACGGCGGGGACGAGGGCGTGGAGCGCGCGCACGACGGGGGTGAAGTCGCGCACTACGACGGGAGCCGGAAGGGCGAGAGCTGCGACGAGAGAGCTGATCAGATGCGTCTTGCGCGAGGAAGAACGAGGGGAAAGGGTCGCGCACCCGCCGAGAAAGAGAGGGCAACGAGGGCGAGCTTGAGCATGGCGGCGAGGAAGCTCTCGAGGGCGAGCGGTACAAGTGCAGTAGAAGGTGCAGGAGGAAGCAGAGAGAGCTGGGCAGCGAGCGGCGCCAGCGAGGACCCGCAACCGTGGGACGGGCGGGCCGGACGACAAGCGGACGTCGGACCCGCTCAGCTCCCTCGCGGACAGGAGGCGGACGACCTAAACTGACCGAAGCGACGCTAGCGTAGCGAGACAGGTGATCGCGCTTGGCGCACGTGGGACCCGTCCGCCGGGGAGGAGAGCGTGGAGGATGCGAGCGGGGAGAGCGCGGGGAGGTCAAAGCGCGCAAGGACGACGTCGTCCCGAGCAGCTCGCCGACAACCTCAGCACAGGCGCACAAGTTGCAGAAAGGACGAGCCGACGCACACGCTGAACAAGGTTTGGCGGCGGACCCTCGGCGAGAAGATGGAGGCCGCGAGCTTCGGCCGAGTGCGGTCGCGAGAGGTGGGAACGCGGTTGCAGCGCGAGGATGGGGTGCGAGGGAGCTACAACAAAGACAACAGTGACGACGACAGGGACAGCTCAGTCGTCCCACCCGCGCTGACCTCCTCCCGAGCGAGAAGAGCCCTCACGCCCCGGGCGGCCCGAGCGCTCATCGCGCCCGTCGAACCTCCTCGGGCGGTCCTCCCTGCGCTCAAAGCTGCGCTCCGAGCCACGCTCGTCACGCGGAGGACGCGCGGCTCGGTCGAAGCGAGGGCGCGCCGACGCAGCGCCGTCGCCGTCGTCTCGACGCTGCGGCGGGAAGCGCGGGCGGTCGTCGCGCCGCTCGAAACGAGGGCGGTCCTCGCGGCGGTCGGGCCGCGCGCGGTCGTCCCTGCGCTCGAAGGAGCGACTCGGGCGGTCCTCGCGCTGCCCCGAGCCGTACGTCGACCTGCCGGGGCGCTCGTCCCTCGAGCCGCCCTGGTCGCCCTCGAACCTCGCTCGCCGGTCCTCCCTACGCCCGCCCTCCCAGCGCGGCGCGCGCTCCTCCCTCCCTGCTCCTTGCCGAGGAAGGTCCCGAGGCGTACGCCTCCCGTCGCCCGTCTTCTCCCGCTCAGCACGAACCTGCGCCCACTCCTCCTGCCGATCGCTCCACCACTTCTTCCTGCGCTCCGTGTGCTGCGGCTGGCCGTCGGCGCGAGGCGTCCTCGCCGCAGACCCGGCGCTGGCCGACGAGGGACCCTTGCGGCCCGCCGCAGCCGTACGCGCACGCTTGAGCGCGACCATCCTCCTGCGCCACTCCATCTCGCCCTCGCCCTCGCGCCTCTCCTCGCCGCCGCCCGTCTCGGCGTCGCGCAGCGCCGCCTCGCCGGCCCAGGCACTGACGCGCGCGCTCCACTGCTCGAGCTCGGCGCGCCGAGAGGGCGGCACCGCCGCGGGCGCGAGCGAGTCCTGCGCGCCGTGCGGCGCGGCGACGACGCGGCTCAGGGCGAGCGCGAGCGAGTTGGCGAGGGCAAGGGTGCCGGCTTTGGCGGCGCGAGGCTCGGAGGCGGCAGGCGGGAAGGCGCTCGGGCCGAAGGGCGAGGACGCTGAGGGGGCCGACTCGGGGTCGAGGAGCGCGACCGCCTTGATGGCGCGCCAGACTTGGCCGCGGTCGCGGGTCGAGAGGGCGCACCGCACGAGGCAGTCGGCGGCGGGCGCGTAGAAGGGCTTGATGGCGGGGGAAGGAGACGGGTCGAGGGTGCCAAGGAGGAGGGACCAGGTGCGGAGCGAGGCGTCGACGGCGGCCGGCGTGCCGATGCGGGCGAGAGACGTCATGGCGAGGGTGAAGGTCGACAGGTCGGGGCGGTGGAGAGGCGAGAGGCGCAGGGAGGGTGAGAGGAGGTAGCCGAGGACGTCTGCGAGGGCGGAGGGCGACAGGGTCAGCAGCTGCACGAGACAGAGAGAGAGCGCGCAAGCTCGACGCACCCTCGATGCCCTCGACGTCACCGGCAGCTCCACAAGCCCGGAGTACGACCTCGCCCTCTTCCCTGCCCCTCACCTCCTCGGCCGCGCCCTCGCCCGCCAGCCCGAACCGCGCCGGGTAGTCCCTCACCTGCTCCCACCAGCCCTTGACCCAGTCCTTGCGCCCACTCGCAGCGACGACCCGGAGCGCGACGCCGAGGCCCGGCGCGTCGAGCGGCGTGCACAGCGGCGGGGCGAGCCCAACGCTCGGACCCTTGCTCGCGCCGCCGCGCTCGCCGTGCGCCGACTCGAGCGACGCCAGCTCGGCAGGCGGCACGAAGCCGAACGCCTGCTGCGCGGCGTCGAGTGCACGGGTGAAGAGCGCGGCGGGGAGGACGGCCGAGCTCGGGATGAGGAAGAGGGCGAGGAGCGAGGTCGGGATGACGGGGCTCAGGGGCGCGGCGCTCGAGGCGAGGGGTGCTTCGGGCGCGGCAGGGTGCTCGAGGAGGTGGGTCCAGGAGGCGAGGGCCGTCTCGAGGAGCTCGGTCGGGGTCGGCCAGCCCGCGTCGGGCGCGGCGGCATCGGCGGAGGATGAAGGGGTGGGGGAGGAGGGGGACGAGGCGGCCGCGCACGAGGCTTGAAGGCCGGCGCGCAGTGCCGAGAGCATGATCGAGTACGACACGCCGGTCTTGGCGAGGCGAGAGAGCGTGCCCTGCGAGAGGTCGTCGGCATCGGGGAGCGAGTGAAACGTCTGGAGGAGGTGCTTGAGGATGGACGGGCCGGCGGCAGGTGCGGATGCGGCGACGGGTGCGGCCTTGTCGACGGAAGGGAGGGTCGAGAGCGAGAGGGACGAGGCGAGGAAGGACAGGTACTGGTTGGTCGGCACCGCCGAGAGGTCGACGGGCGTGTCGGCGCGCCCGTCGTCGGCATCGCGCTCGGCCGCCTCGACCTCGACGCCGTCGAGCCCGACGAGCCCGGTCACGTCGCCGGCGCCGTCGTCGCCCTTTGCGAGGACGCGCTCGCAGTGGACGAGCCACTGCTTGTGGATGATGTCGACCTTGGCGCGCAGCTCGGCGTTCCACCCCTCGGCCTTCTTCCTGCCGCGGCTCGCGTCGTCGAGGGCGAGCTTTGCACGCTTGGCGACGCCCGTGAGGACGGTGCCGTAGCCCCTGGCCGACGGCGTGATGCCCCTGCGCTTCATCTCCATCCAGACGTCGTACGCCTTGCGCACGGCCTGGGCATGGGTCGGGCCCGTAGTCGCGGTCGAGGCAGTGGACGAGACGAGGATCGAGTTGAGGAGGACGTTCCACACGACGACGGTGGCGGCGTCGGCGGGTGCGGCGCGGACGAGGTTGAGGGCGGCCGAGACGTCGCCCTTGCCGAGGAGGGTGAGGCGACGTACCTCGGACGCGAGGTGGTACGAGTCGCGGGCGAGGGGCGAGTCGTCGTGTTGGGCGTCGGTGCGCCTGGCGGGCCTCGAGCTGACGACGAGAGGCGGTGCGGGTGGTCGAGGCGGGAGGTTGAGGTGGAGCGAGGTCGACAGCGGGCGGTGCGGGGCTAGGGGCCGGGCATGGCAGCAGTGAGTGCGCAGAGCTGCGCGCGACCAGGCGAGCATGCGATGCGGTGTAGGGGTACAGGCTCTCGAGACGAGCGGCGAGCTGATGAGGAGGACGAGCTCTGGTCCAACCCGCTCGGCCGCATCCCGGTGAAGGTGTGCCGCGATAGTCTCGCTGTACTCGTTGTCTAGTCGTGTGATTTGTCGAGGTAAACAGCCCGCAGCTAGTGAGAGTGCAAGTGAGCCAGGTCTCGGAGATTCTGAGTGGTCCGGCTCGGGCGACGGTCGACCCGCGGACGAGGAGAGAGGGGCGGGGAAAGGGTGCCGATATCTCCTCGCTCTCGTCCTCTGCCACCTCCTCCTCAGGCTCCCCTCTTGCACAGCTCACCAGCACACCCGACCCGCCCCCCGTCCCCACCCCCTCCCTCCTGCCACCGACAGCACCATGGTCCGCCCTCCCCCCGTTGTCTCTCGCGCCTCCACGGTCCGCAACCTCATGCAGCGCCTGCACAAGACCCACTGCGGCTGCCCGATGTGCTCGACCGGCGCTCAGGCCGCCGCCAACTCGCCCCTCGACATCCTCAACGCCGGCAACGCCATCCGCTCCGGCGGCCGCTCAAAGGTCCTCACCCGCGCCCCGCTCGCTCGCGGCTACGCCACCCCGGTCGACGCGCCCCAGGGCGACTATGCGTTCGAGGTCGCGGCGAGCAACCTGCGCTTCGGCGAGGGCGTCACTCGCGTGCGCCTCCTCCCTCTCCTCCTCCTCCCCCTCCCCCTCCCCGAGTTGCCGTCGGCCCCGCCCACGCCCGTCCCCCACAACTCGCCCGACCATCGCCATCCTTTCCCTCGTCGCAGCGCCGTGCACTGACTGATAGACGACCATTCCCGCAGGAGATCGGCATGGACTTTGCCAACATGAAGGCGCGCAAGGTCGGCGTCTTCACCGACTCGACCCTCGCCAAGCTCCTCCCGATGCAGATGGCCCTCGAGTCGCTCGACGCCAACAACGTCAGCTACGAGGTGTTTGACCGCACGCGCGTCGAGCCCAACCAGGAGTCGTGCGTCCTTCCTCCTCGCCTCGGCTCCCCCACCTCGACGACTCGGGCTCGGGCGTCGCTCGCTCCGAGCAGCTCTCGCTCGACGACTTGCTCACTGGCTCAGAGCTGACGTACGCACGTCCTCGCAGCTGGGAGGAGGCCATCACGTTCGCCAAGAAGCACGACTTCTCGCACTTTCTCGCCGTTGGCGGTGGCTCGGTCATTGGTGCGCTCCCGCGCTCTCGTTCCGTCATCTGCAGCAGCGAACTGACCCTCCGCTTCTCCCACAGACACCTGCGTGCGTCGAGGTCGGTCTGCGTACGGCAAGACGGCTAGAGCTGACCTTTCCCTCCTCCTCTCCTCCTCAAAATCCTCCTCCCGCCTTCCTGCCGCCCTCTACACCCCTCTCCCATCTCGCACACACGTTCTTCACCTCTCGCAGAAAGTCGCCAACCTCTTTACGGTCTACCCGGACGCCGACCTGTACGACTTTATCAACGCGCCCATCGGCAAGGGCAAGCCCATCGAGAAGACGCTGCGCCCTCTGATCGCTGTGCCTACCACCGCAGGAACGGGCAGTGAGGTGCGTCGAGATCGTCCATGCTCCTCCCGGCGAGGGCTCTGCTCGTCCAGAGCAGGGTCGCCGTTGCGCCTAGATGCGCTCCTGACCGTGCTCTGCCTCTGCTCTCGCTCACAGACGACCGGCACCGCCATCGCCGACCTCCCTCACCTCTCGGCCAAGACGGGCATCGCCTCGCGCGCCATGCGCCCGCTCCTCGGCATCGTCGACCCGCTCAACACCGACTCGTGCCCGCGCGAGGTCCACATCTCGTCCGGCCTCGACGTCCTCTTCCACGCGCTCGAGAGCTGGACCGCCATCCCGTACACGGAGCGCGTCCCGAGGCCGTCGAACCCGATCCTGCGCCCGGCGTACCAGGGTGCGTCGTCGTCGTCGCCGCACGGACCCCTCGACCCTCCTCGAGCCTCTTTCCCTCGAGCGCTCGCTGACACTCTCGACTCGACGTGCAGGCCGCAACCCCGTCGCCGACATCTTCTCCGAGTGGGCCCTGCGCCAGACGATCATCAACCTGCCCCGCGTCGCGCGCGACGGCAACGACCGCGAGGCCAAGGCGAGCATGCTGTGCGCCCCTCCTCGGCCTCTCTCTCGCTCAACCTCGAGCACGTGCAAGGGCTCTCGCTGACGTGCTCGGCACCGCCGCTCGCAGCCTCGCGTCGACCTTTGCCGGCATCGGCTTCGTGAGTCGCTCTCGCTCAGGCCGCCTTGAGCTCGTCTCGGCACCATGAGGACGCCGAGACTGCTCTTCGCGCTCGGACCACACGACTGACACACCTTTTCTCGTCATCGCAGGGCAACGCCGGCGTCCACCTCGCTCACGGCATCTCGTACCGTGCGCCCCCTCTTCCTCGCTCCCGCTCTCGACGAGGTCGCCTCGCCCGGCCTTCCTCCTCCTCTCCCACAGCTGCTGACGATCCCTACGTCGCGCAGCCGTCTCGGGCTTGAACAAGAAGAAGGGCAAGTGGCAGCACCCGGGCTACGTCGTCGACCACCCGATCGTCCCTGTGCGTCCTCCTCCTCGACCTCCCGGCGGGAACTTCGCTCCTCGACCAAGCTGACCCTCGCTCTCTTCCTGCGCGCGCAGCACGGTATCTCGGTCGCGCTCGCCGGCCCGTCCATCTTCCGCTTCACGGCGCCGACCGACCCGGCGCGCCACAGGCAGGTCGCCACCATCTTCGAGGAGCTCGCCGAGCCGCACGCCAAGGACCACATCGACACGACGCGCGTGTCGGACGCCGACCTCGGCCAGCTCCTGTTCGACCGCATCGCGCGCTTCCTCGTCAACCTCGACGTGCCGCGCGGCCTCAAGGCGATCGGGTACGGCACGGGCGACGTCAACGACCTCGTCGAGGGCACCCTGCCGCAGCGCCGAGTGCTCGACCTTGCTCGTGAGTCGACGACGCCTCCCTCTCTTGTGCATCCCGTCAAGGACGGCGGTCGAGCGAGGACTGATGATGTCGTCGACCCGCAGCCGGCTTCAAGGGCAGCGATGGGCGCGAGGAGCTCGCCCACATCATCGAGGGTGCCAGTGCGTCCTCTTCCTTCCCATTGACCTCTGCGCCTCGTCGAGGTGCTGCTCGCTGCGGTCGTGACGTCGAGCTGACCCCTCCTTCCTCCTCCCCCCTTCTCTCACTCGCAGTGGAGTTCTGAGCTGCGCTCTCTCTTCCTCGTCCCGTACCATAGCTGTCATGTACTGCAAAGAAGTATCTCCTGCTCATGGTCGAACGTCTAGCGCGAGCGAGCGCGCGAGCAAGATGCGCGCTCGGACCTTCGCAAGTTGCCCCTCTTCCTCCCTCTCGCGCGCCCCCTCTCTTGCTTCCGTACTCGAGCACGCCGGAGCTCAGAGACGCGCTTGGGTCGCCAACGCGCGCCAGTCCACACGCCTGAGCCCCTGTCCGTCTTCTCCACCTTCGTCCGGGTTCGCCGACGCGCCTCTCGTCCTCCTCCCCCTCCCTCGACCTCTCGCCACCCTCGCAGGCGCAGCTCTCGACACCTCATGTGCGCCGCACGCGCGCCACTCGGGCCGCAGTCGCGCTCCCCCATCGTTTCGGTGCCAACTCGTGGCGCCAGCTCGGCGGGGGCGGCGCGTGGCGATGAGGAGGAGGAGAGGGTCGGCAGGGGCGGCGGACACGCGCAGGCGAGGCTCAGAGTCGACAAGGAGGTCGTACAAGGTGCGTGGACGTCTCCCTGTCGCCGTCGAGGTGGTGCTGCCTCGACTCGAGCTGGCCGACGAGCCGGAGCGGGACTTGGGCCTCGCCTGGCGCTCGTACGCAGTCTTCTGGTCGCAGACAGTGCGCTGACCTTTAACGACACGCACACAGACCTCGTCCGACACGTCCTCTCGCCGTCCTCGCCGTCGACTCGTCGCAAGATCCCCTCCTCGACCCGCCGCCTCGTGTCGCCCAACCTCGTCGTGTCGGTCCCGCTCCTGCCCATACCCGAGCCCAACCACCAGCCCTCGTCTGCCCCACCTCCACGCGAGCTCGTCGCCACCGCGCAGCAGGCCGTCGCCCTCTTCCGCCTGCCGACCTACGCCGTCTCGCTCCTCCCCTTCGCGTCGTGGGACTTGCGCGTAAGCGGCGTCGAGGAGACGTCGCTCGTCGTCACCGTCCCCGAGCACGGCGCCGCGTCGCGCAAGGGCAAAGAGCGCGAGGTCGAGCACATCGAGCACGCCGAGCACGTCCAGGTCGTCGAGCGTTGGACTGCCAACGTCGAGTGGACGCTGCGCATCGAGTCGCCGGTCGCCCGGCCGGCTCAGCAGAACGACGACAAGCAGCAGCAGTCGGCCTGGCTCGAGTCGACGACGGCGCCGCGCAAGGTCGAGCTCGTCTTTGCCTCGCGCTCCCACCCCGACTCGACGAGCCGCGGTCGTCAGCAGCGCGGCGTCGCCGCGGTTGCAGGCCGGCAGCGCTCCATCTCGGGCTCGTCTGGCGACGACCGCGTCGAGCGCGAGATCGGGGCGACAAGCTCGGCGGGCCTCGTCGAGAAGGCCGCCGAGGAGGAGCACGCGCTCGAGCTCGTCTACGTGCGGTACTCTGTCCCGCCCTCGTCGCTCCTCTTCCTCGCCCATGGTCCCTTCTTCGACCTCGTGCGCTCCCTCCTCGCCGCGCTCCTCCCCCTCGCCGCCTTCCTCCTCGCGCTCGTCGGCCTCGACCAGCAGCTCAAGGTCGACACGCCGCCTCACCTCGTCAAACCGCGCCTCACGCACCACCCGAAGCGCAAGCTCGAGTCGACGGCTTTGCTGCGTGTCGGTGCGCCGGCGCCGAAGCGCCGCAAGTACCGCGACTCGGCGCCGCCCGTCGCCTCGACCAGCGCCAGTCACGACCCCGAGCTCGGCGCCGAGACGCCGCACCTCCTCGAGGCGGCCGAGGCGCACCTCGACAAGCAGTCACACCTGACGAGGCGCCGGCGCTGGTCCACGTCGACGCCTGCGTCGGTCCCAGCGTCAAGGTCGGCGTCGTCCTCGTCCGCCACGCTCCAGGCGTCGCCCGAGCGCGTCCCCGGCCCGTCGCCCTGGGCGCCGCACCTCCCGGCCGAGCTCGCCGCAGTGCTCGAGCTCGTCGCTGCGGCGTTCGCGGGCCTCATCGCGGCGTGGAGCGAGGTCGCGCTCCTGCTCTGGGCGGTCCGGCAGTCCATCCTCTTCACGACCGAGCTCGTCGAGGAAGGGTGGACCGTCGCCAAGGAGGTTCTGCGCGAGTCGCCGCCGGGCTCGCAGCGCAGAGGGAGCCAGCAGGGCAGCGAGGGCAGCAGGGAGGGCGGGAGCGGCGAAAAGAGGAGGAGGAGCGCGATGAGCAGCGGGTCCAGGTGCGCCGCTCTTCTCCTCCTTCAGCTCAACGAGCAAGCTCTCGCCAGACATGTGGAGCAGCAGGCTGACCTGAGCGTGAAGCCCGCAGGCACAAGCGCGAGTCGATCCTGCACCGCCACGTCACCTTCTCCGCCTCGTCTCCCCCACCTCCGCCCGTCTCGTACGCGTCGGCCGCGCCTCCCTCGCCCGGCTCCTCCTCGTCTACCCTCAGCGGCGACTCGCCCTCTACCCGCAGCCCGACGCCCTCACCGCCCGACGACGACCGCGAGCCCGTCCCGCACCGCCACCTCGCAGGACACGCGCCGACCGAGCACGACCGCCCCGACGCTGCGGCCGCCTACGCCCTGTCGCAGCTACACGCGCTCGTCTCGCGCCAAGCTGCTGCCGAGGGCCGCGCGCTCGCTCCTACGCTCGCCGCCGAGTACTCGTCGCCCGGCGGGGAGCACGAGGGCGAGCGCGCCGACGCGCGTGACGGGCGCGATAGCTCCTCAACGGTGCAGCAGCCGTGGGCGCTCCCGAGCGACGAGGCGCAGGCGAACCAGGCGCACACGGCGCACGCGTCGTCGGGCTACGAGTTCCCGCCGCGCTCGTCGGGCCCGCGCGCAGGCTCGAGCGCCGCCGACGACGACGACGCCGAGCACTCGGCCTCGACGAGCGCTCGCGGGCCCGGCGGGCGCCTGTCGCCCTTCTCGGCGCTGTCGCAGGGCGACGTCGCCGCGAGCGTCGCCGCGTCGCAGCCGCCGTCGCGCCGCAGCTCGCTCGCGCCGTTCCAGCCCGCGCCGCACAGGCCTCGCGCTGAGGACGCCGGCCCGCCGCGCGCTGCGCCCGCCGGGCGTGCCTCGCTCGGTGACGCAGGTCGGACGGCGACGGCGAGCTCGAGCAAGGCGCAGGCGGGCGGCGGGAGGGAGCAGGAGCAGGAGCCGTGCGGGCCGAGCGGAGAGCACTGCGCCTGGCAGGGCGGCAACTCGTCCTCGTGCAGCAGTGCGTCCTGATTCATCTTCCCTGCTCAACCCGGAGCCTGACGAGTCTCTCTCGCCGTCGCTCGCAGCTTCGCCCGCCGACTACTACACGCCGCAGGGCTACGCCTCGCCCATCACGCCCGTCCGCCCTCACAGCGCCGGCTCGTCGCCGCACTCGAGCCCCGAGGACCCGATCTCGAGCGAGTACCGCATCGGCTCGTCGACGTCGACCTCGGCCACGCCGACCTCGACCGCGACCTCGACTCGCCCGACGGCGGCGCGCGCGTCGTCCGACTCGGCGGTCGCGCTGAGCGCGCTCGGCCCGCAGAGCGTCTTTGCGCCGGCGTTCCACCCGGCCGTCATAGGCACGGGCGCCGGCAGAGGGTTCCAGCCTCGTCCTCGCCCGGGCCAGGTGCCGCAGCCGGTGCCGCAGTACCTTCCTCGTCCCGCGCCGGCGGCCGCTCCTCAGCCTCGGCCGCACCCGCCGCCTCTCGTGCGTCCACCGCCTGCGCCGCATCGGCAGCTGTACGTGCCGCCGCAGCCGGCCGGCATGACGATCACGCTCAGCAGCGACGAGGAGGAGGACGAGGAGGGCGAGGAGACGACGACGACGACGTCCGGGTCGCCGTCGGGTGGGCGGCAGAAGAAGAAGCAGCGTGGCAAGAAGAAGAAGAAGGGCAGGCGCGGAGCAGGAGGCGGCGGCGGTCCTGGGAGCGGTGCGCCGCGGGAGGAGGACCCGCTCGTCGCGGCGGGCGGGTCGCTGAGCCGGCTCTTTTTCGCTTGAGGGTCGAGGACGCGGAGCATGAGTAGCTTGAGCTTGCAAAGGAGCAGTACAGCAGTCGCACGCGCTCGTGAGAGGAGGACTTGGCGGCGCAGATCTCTCCCGCGCGCACTCGAGGAGGAGAACGAGCGACGTCACCGCTCTGTTCTCTCTCCTGACGGCCTCTGTGCACGGGCCAGCTGCTTCAGAGCGACCAGAAGAGCAGCCACACACGGCCCATCCAGTCAACAGAGCAGCTCGAGGCGTCGTCGCCGTTCCCCACGCACCTCCACCGGCCGCCTTCGCCGAACCGGCTCTCACCTCCCCCGACTCGCTACCGCGCTCAGCCGTGACAAGCTCGCACCCGGCACCAGCCCATCTGCAGTACCGCCAGCAACCAGCGCCGTCCTCCCCGAGTCTAGCCGTCGAGGTGGGTCGTCGCTCCCTTGGCCTCGCGTGTCAACACTGATGAGGCTCGACTGCACCGCCGTCTGCACGAGGGCGGAGTGGGTATGGCATACGCTGTGCTCATAGCTGTTGTCGAGCCTCTGAGCACCCCGTCCAGCGCCCCAGAGCTGTGCTGACCACTGTCCTCGTGCCCGCAGCCCCCTCCTCACCCTCCCTCCTCTTTCCCGCCCTCACCCCTCGCCCACTCGCCCGCCATTACGCTCCAGACCCGCCGTTCGTTCGGCTCGCTGTCGTCCGAGACCAAGGGCGCGCCGTCGTCCTCGTCGGCAGGGCAGCAGCAGCAGCAGCAGCCCGCGCTCCACATCGACGTCGACGCCGTCAACACCTCGACGTCGCCCGCCTCATCGTCAGCCTCGTCGAGCGCACCCTCACTCGCATCAGCCCAGTCCCGCCCAGGGCGCGACCGCACCATGAGCGACCCCAACGCCAAGGTCGTCGAGGTGACCCAGGCAGAAGGCTCCGACACGTACGGCTCGGTCAACCAGCACCCCAAGGTCGAGAGCCCGCAGACGGCCTTCAAGGTCGGCGTCAGCGTCGACCGCAACAAGAAGTGCAGGCGCACCATGGAAGAGTGCGTCGGTGCCCCTCGCGCTCGACCTCCTCTGCTCCTGCTGACCTCCCTTCCCTCCTCGTACTCGTCTACAGCGCGCACTCGTTCATCTACGACTTTGGCGGCATCCGTGAGTACCCTCTCCTTGCCCCTCATCCTCGCCGAAGCCAAAGCTGACGTTCTCTCGTTCCTCGCTCGCAGGCGGCCAGGGCTACTTTGCCGTGTTTGACGGCCACGCGGGCAAGCACGCCGCCGAGTGGTGCGGCCACCACTTCCACGAGCACCTCCTCGACAACCTGCGCAAGGCGCCCGTCACGCCCATCCCCGACCTCCTCAACGCGACCTTCCACACGGTCGACACCAAGCTCTCCGAGCTCGCCGCAAGCGGCAACACGCACTCGGGCTGCACGGCCGTCACGTGCTTCCTCCGCCTCGAGGACGACCAGGGCCAGCCCGCCGGCGACGCGAGCGGCGTCTGCAGCGACGTCGTCGCCGTCAAGGAGGGGCAGCAGGTCGTCGCCGACGAGGGCGCCGCGCTGCGGGCGGCCCAGGCAGGCGGGTCGGCGCCGGGCGGCAGCGGCGACAACTCGGCGGCGCAGGGCCTGCCCGAGCTCAAGCGCGACGGCGAGGGCGCGGGCGCAGACGCAGGAGCCGGCGAGGGCGCCGACAAGTCGAGCGGCGGGCACAGCCGGCGCAGGAGCGCGCACGAGGTCAAGAGCCGCATCAGGAACCTCCTCACTGGGCGTTCGGACGACTTTACCGCCTCGTCGTCGTCGTCCTCGGCCTCGGGCTCGACGACGCCCGCCGCCGCTCGGACCCCCTCGGTCGCGACGCCCAACGTCGAGATCGCCGGCCCGGCCGTCACCAAGTCGGCGGCCAAGCGCACGCTGTACACGGCCAACGTCGGCGACGCGCGCGCCGTCCTGTCGCGCGGCGGGAGGGCCGTCCGCCTCACGTACGACCACAAGGGCAGCGACGCCAAGGAGGCCAAGCGCATCTCGGACGCGGGCGGGTTCGTCCTCAACAACCGGGTCAACGGTCCGTTCTGCTCTCGCTGCCTTGCCCCGTCTCGTCGACGGCGTCCTGACCTCGATCGCGCTCGCTCGCAGGCGTCCTCGCCGTCACGCGCTCGCTGGGCGACTCATCGATGAAAGAGTTTGTCGTCGGCTCGCCCTTCACGACCGAGACGACCCTCGGCCCGCAGGACGAGTGGCTCATCGTCGCGTGCGACGGGGTGCGTCCACCTCTCTTTCCTCGATCGCGGAGAGAGGCTCGTTGTGAGGACGAGCCGCTCTCCCGCCCGTTCTGCGTCTCGACTGACGCTGTCTCGACCTCGTTCACGTGCAGCTGTGGGACGTGTGCAGCGACCAGGAGGCCGTCGACCTCATCAAGGACGTCGAGTGCCCGCAGGAGGCGTCGCAGAAGCTGCTCGACCATGCTCTCGTGCGTCGCCCTTCCCTCTTCTTTTTCCTCTCTCCCTCTCCACGACAGCAGCTGATGGAGCTCGATGTCGTGCGGTGCAGTCCTCGTTCAGCACCGACAACCTGTCGATCCTCTGCGTGCGGCTCAACAACAGCGCAAACCCTTAAAGCCTCCTCACAACCGCGTCCCGCCGTTCCTCGCCACGCCTCGCTCTCTCACTCCCTCTCCTCGCGCCTTCTACTGTCACTCCTTCCACTCAGTCAGAACCCTCGTCCGCTTTGTCCAACCCTTCGCTGTCATTTTTACATACCCTCCTTTCGACGCTCGAGCCCCCTTTTCTCCCTCCTCTCGTACCTAGCCCGCCCTTCCGCTCTCGCCTCTCTCTCTCTCTCCCATCGTTCCGGCTCGCCGTTGCACATGCATGCCTGTCGACCTGCTCGCCGTACGAGACTCCGAGAGTCACCTCTCGAGCTGCGAGAGGACGAGAACAGCTTCGCGACGGCGGTCGGGCCCGCTTTCTCCCGATGGTGAGCTCTCACACGCCTCTCGAGCGGCAGTACACGCGTCCGCCTGGCTTTCCTTCAAGCTCGAGCGGGCATTCGCACTGCGCATGAAGGGGGGAATGCCGACAAGCGGCGGTACAATCTCCGAGGATCCGCGGTCAAAGCGCGCTCAAGGAGAGAGGCTTTTCCTGCGCCGTCTGCCAGGGTTTCCCGCTCGAGCGTGACCTCCTCGAAAGGTCCGGAGAGAGGTTCCAGGAACAGGAAGCGCGGAGAGGCGGGCTTTCGAGCAACATGTCCCTCCCCCGCCGCCTCCTCGAGCACAGAGTCGAACGGCGAGTCTCACGAGCGGCGCTTCGCGCCGCCTCCATCGTCGAGTATCCGTCTCGCAAGGTCAGTAGAGAGCCTCCAGGAATCAGCATGATCAGAAAGGTGAGCTAGAGAGCGACCTCCTCCTCCCCGCTCGGGCCTTCTCAAGCACAGAGTCGGGCGGTGAACCTCTCGAGCGGCGCTTCGCGCTGCCTCCATCGTCGAGTGACCGTCTCGACAGGTCGATAGAGAGCCTCTCGAGATCAGCAAGTGCGAGCTACAGAGCGACCTCCTCCTCCCCGCTCGGGCCCTCTCAAGCATAGAGTCGGGCGGTTCCAGCGGCAGTCTGAGATGCGAGAGGATCTATACACATGGTCTGCTACGAGATAGAGCTGAAGGACGAGACAGAGAGGGAGAAACTAGGGGAAGAGCTTGACGCTCGAGCCGCTCGAGACAGCGACGACGCGCGAGCCAAATTCGAACGGGTCGCGCTGCAGGTACAGCAGGTCGTCAGTCTCTGATGTAGATCGAGAGGGCGAGGGCGGAGCGGAAGAAGGAAAGACGAGCGCACCTCGAAAGCGGCAAAGTCAACCATCTCATCGTCATCATCGACGCTCTCGTCCTCGAGCCCGAACAGCTCCTCAAAGTTGGTCGACACCCACGCGATCGCCTCCTTGCGGCTCACCTGGCCCCTCGAGAGCTTCTGCGCCCACGCCGCCTCCTGCACGACGCTGCGCGGCTGCCACTCCTCGTCCGTCCCGATCGCGAGCGTGACGCCGGCGCGATGCAGCACCGTCTGCGGCGTGTCGAGCGTGAGCGGCGGGCCCGGAAGCGCACGGCGCTCGTCCCACGTCTCGGGGAGGGAGCGGCCGCGCGAGAGGATGACGCCGATGTGGGCGGCGGCGAGCTCCGGGGCGAGGAGGTGCGCCTCGGCGGCGCCGTGGCTGCGAGCGAGGAGGCGTTGTCAGCGACGAGCTCGATAAGTTGAGGAGAAGGAAAAGGGGACGCACATGATCCAGCGCTGCGACGTGTCGCCGGCACGCTCGACCTCGTCCTTGAGCCGGATGAGCGAGGCGATCACGTCGGCCTTGTTGGCCTTGATGACGAGCGGGATCTTGCCCTTGGCGACGTCGCCGAAGTAGTCGACGGGCGCCCACTTGTCGTCCGAGGTCGAGCTGTCGAGCCCGCCGAGGAGGAGCGAGCGTAGCTCGCCGATCTCGAGCGCGACAGGAGCGGCGCCGCCAAAGTGACCTGCATCGGCTCGAGGACATTAGTTCAGGGTGCGAGATGTTGTGCAGCAAGAGGACGCACCGACGGCGATGTGCAGGGCGACGACCTCCTTGACGAGAGCGCCTTCCTCGAGAACTGCGAGCGGGAGAGGATCAGCCGAATCCATGTTGAGGGGTCCGAGCGGGCTCGCGCGCACCATGAGCTGCGCCAGTGCGGAAGGCGACGCTGACACCTCGGCTGCACGACGAGAGGAGCGAGTGAGTACGGCGCTCGGACCTCGAGGAGAGGGAGAAGACGCACAAGAAGCCCTTGCCGAGCGGCGCCGTGATCGCCTTGCCGACGCCGTTCTCCTCGGCCGTCACGAGCTGCTTTCCGCCGAGCGAGAGCCCGTCGAGGGCCCGCACCGAGACGCGAGGGCCGTACTGCTGCTGGGTGAGCGAGAGCTTGCTGTCGAGGAGCGGGTCGAACGAGGGCGAGTCGGTCGTCGCCTTCTCCTGCGAGCGGGTACAGGCAGGAGCGCAGCAGATGGTGCAGTGGGTGTGAGAGAGAGACGCACGGCGATGATGTCGGTCAAGCCGAGGGCCGAGCCGAACGTGACGAGCGTCGGAAGGAGGCTGCCGTTCTTGAGGTCGACCGTCTTGACCTCGGCGGCCGTGACGCACTCGTTGCGCATGCAGACGATCTTGCCGTCCTCGATGACGATCTCGAACAGGCCCTCGACGCTGTCCGACTCGGCCGGCTGCTGGCCGTCCTTGAGGAGGACCTCGCCGACGTTGACGAACTTGACGCGCTCGACGACCTCGGGCTTCTTGCGCCGCACCGTCTCGCCCGGGTTGAGCCAGTCGAAGCCGTCGTCCTCCTGCTCGCGGGTCGGGTCGTAGTCCTCGCGCAGGCTCGCCTGCGGCGGGCCGTTCTTGCGCGAGAGCTCGTCGTCGCCGGGCGGCGCGGGCGGGAACGACTCGGCGAGTTGAGCGACGCCGTCGATCCAGACCTGCTGCGGCGTCGCGCCGAGCGAGAGCGGGTGCGCGCTCCACAGGACGACGTCGGCATCGTAGTTCGGCTTGAGGAAGCCGATGCGGTGCGAGAGGCCGGCCGTGACGGCGGGCACGGTCGTGATCGAGGCGAGCGCCTTGTGCGCAGGAAGCCCAAAGTGGTGGCCCTGCTGCGCCTGGTAGAGGAGGTACCGCGAGTCCGTGACCGGGTGGTCCGACTTGAAGATGACCGAGATGTTGTGCTGGTCGAGGACCTTGGCGGCGTACTCGCTCCCTCGCCACGCCTCGCGCTTGTACCGGCCGTTGGTCGCAAAGAGGGCGACGGCGGGCGTCGAGGTGCCGTTGCCGGGCCAGGCCGACTTGAGGAGGTCAGGGACGAGGTACGTCTCGTGCGCATGGTGGAACTGCGAGAGAGCGGTCGTCAGGTCCCTGTCGAACCTCGAGGGTAGCGAGGAGAGAGAGACGCACCGCAGCGACAGGGAACTTGAACTCGTGCGTGAGGCGCACGTACTGGTCGAGGTCGGTCGTCTCGTAACAATGCGTGTTGACCTTGACCTTGCCGCGCAGGACGTCGACGAGCGCCTCGAGCTGCAGGTCGTCCGGGAAGCTCTCCGTCTCGCCCTTGTCGTTGACGAGCGCTCGACCCGACTGCGAGGCGGCGAGGGCGCGCGCGCAGAACTTGTCCTGCTGCCGCTTGAGCGTGCGCGCCTTGTCGAGGTTTGAGCGCCAGTTCCAGGCGAGGTCGAGGCGAGTCTGGCCATAAACGCGGCGGATGTTCTCGCCGCAAGCGTCTGCAGAGAGGTGATGCTCGTCAGCCAGGAGCGAGAGGTGGAAAGGGAGGACGGCCTGGGAAGGACGAGAAAGTGGCAAGAGCGAGGACGAGACGACGCACTCTTCATGTGGCGCCATCGAGGAGGGTCGCCGCGCTTCTTGCGCTCGCCCGACGGCAGCTTGACGTTCCAGGGCATCTCGAGCACGAGCGAGTCGATCGTGCGCTCGGCGGTCGGTCGCAGCTTGATGACGAACGCCTGGCCGCCGACGTTGTTGGCGCTGCCGGGGAGGACGAGCGACGACGTGACGCCGCCCGAGACGATGCGGCGGAACGCGAGGTCGTGGCCGTTGATGCCGTCGAGCGAGCGCAGGTGCGGGAGCACGGCGCCCTGGACCGAGTTGGTGTCGTCGGCACCCGACAAGCCGGGGAGCGAGTCGACGCCGACGTGCGAGTGCATGTCGAAGATGCCCGGCGTGAGCCAGGCGCCGTGAGCGTCGACGACCTGCGTGTGCGAGTCGCCCGACTCGAGGCGGATGTCGTCGCCGATCTTGACGACGAGGCCGCGGTCGAGGAGCACGTCGGCGTTGTAGAGGACCTGCTTGCCGTCGTCTTGGCCGGTCCAGACGGTCGCATTGCGGATAAGGGTCGGCGATGTGCCCTGCGAAGCGGGGTGGAGGTGGGGAGGTCAGCTGGAGAACGGCGAGTTGGGGGAGAGGGGAGCCAGGAAGGGCGCACCGGTGCAAAGCGATCACTGCTGTTCCTGCTCGCGAACGACTCGGGCACGCCAGGCAAAGTGTGCAGCTCGTGGCAGCGGTCGACAACCTCGAGCGACCACGCGGTGCGCTCGCTCGTGGCGAGGGCGCTCAGGGGACGGACGCCAGGCTGGCCGTGGTGCTGTGGGATACCGAGGTGGCGGGACGAGAGCCACAGGGCGGCCGCAGCGACGAGGGCGAGCGAGATGGTGCCGATTGACGAGGTGGGGTGATGAGGACTCGGAGGAGCGGGGCGAGGACGACTCGGAGGGCGGCTGGTGGTGCGCTTGACCTTCTCCTCGTCGTCAGAGGAGCTAGCGAGGCCCTTCATGGTGCTGGATCAGGACCTGGTCGACGAGAGGGCCGAGACGAGGATCGGGCCGGACGCAGTCACTTGGCGCCCTCGCGAAGCGGCGACGAGTCGTGCTCGCTCGTCAGCTTGCGGTGCTCTCGAGCGGCGCGCACACGCTCATGGAGGTCCTGCACTGCATGTCTGCCCCGAGCCCCTGCTAGGAACCCGCTACGGCTGAGCTACCTCACGCCGCCTCGCTCTTCTCCTCGCCCGGCGCCGCCTTGTTCCCCTCGCGCGCAGGCAGCGACTGCTCGGCGCCGAGGACCGGATCCTTGAGGATCAGTCCGCAGCCGACGAGGAGCACGGCGAGACAGATGCCCGTGATGCACAGGAGCTTCTGCACGTGCCGGTACGCCTCGACGACGCCCATGCGGATCGGCTCGCCCCACTGGCCGTCGGGCTCGGTAATGGCGGCGAACGGCGAGCCGTACCACAGCTCGACGGCCGTCGCGTTGTTCGTCACCTTCTCGAGCTCGCCGGGGAGGACCTGGGTCCAGATGGCGCCCGAGATGCTGTTGCCGAACGCCGACCCGACGCTGTAGATGGCTGCGAGCGGCGCACGAGCAGGTGTCAGCGAGGCGAGCGACGGGCGTGCAGCTTTGTGACGGGGAAGGTGGGCGAGAGAGGTAGGCGAGAGGGAGAAAGAATGAAAGGCGGACGAGACGCACCGAGGTAGCTCGCGAGGAGGATGGCCGTGTGCTGGTGCCCGCCCTCGGTCTGGATGAGCGCCTGCGCCGAGTACGGGAAGAGCCCACCGGCGATGCCGAGCAGGATCTGGCCGCCGAGGATGCCGCTGTGTGCGTTCGAGCCGCCCCGAAAGCGGATGAGGATGCCGAACGCGACGAGGAACAGGGCGATGCCGGTGAGAATGACGGGCTTGAGGCGGCGCAGGTAGAAGCGGACGAAGAGGCCTGCAAAGATGCCCGTGATGACCGAGGCGAACGAGTACACTGCGTCGAGACGAGGTGTGAGCGGGCGAGAGAGGAGGCAGAGAGGGACGAGCGAGAGAAACGTACTCGACGTGATGCGCGTCGCAGAGAGCACGCTCTCGTTGGCGGCGACGACGAGCACGGTGTAGAGGTAGTCACCCTGCATGTACCAGCACGCGTTCAAGAGGAAGGCGATCCCGAGGCAGCCAAGGACCGTGCGCGTGCGCATGAGGGCGAAGGGGAAGAGCGGCACGCGCGCGTACTTGCTCTCCCACACGATGAAGAGCGGGATGCACACGAGGACTCCGACGACGAGCATGGCGATGTTGTGCGCCGCCTTCCACGACCGAGAGACGCCGCCGGCGAGGGTGAACGGGAGGAGGATGAGCGAGAGGACGGCGATCGTCTGCGTGAGCGACAAGGTCAGCCTCGGGAGCTCGTGCGAGCTGCGTGAAGCCATGAGTGAACGAGCGGGAGGAGAGAGGAAGAGGGCGAGTTGGGACGGAGAGGCGAGATCGAGACGGAGAGGCGGGGCGGGGAGGGGTCGAGGGGCTCGAGCGGGCTCGAGAGAGTGGCAGCGAGGAGTAGGGACGCACCAAGATCACTCCAACGACGTCAATCTCCCAGAAGAGGTGCCGGCACAGGCCCTTGAAGCCGTGCGTCTTGTACGGGCTCGAGTAGTTGTCGAGGAGGCCGGCGCGCTTGGCCTTGCGGCTCGCGACGACGAACGGGATGATGACGAGGAGGGCACAGAAAGGGTAGACGGCGGCCCACACGCCGATGCCGACCTGCCACGTCGTGTTGGCCGTGATCGCGTCGACGACGTTCGCCGAGAGCTGCAGAGGGACGCGAAGGTCAGCCTTGACCGACAGGCGAAGCGGGAGAGCGGCGCAGACGCAAAAAACAATTGATTAGGAACGGCCCAGCGGGTATGTAGGAGAAGAGGAGGCGGCTCTGGAGCGAGGTGAGGTCGGAGATGATGACCTCGAGCAGGAGGATGGCGGCGCTGTAGCCGAACTGGAACAGGACAGCGCCGCCGCAGAAGCTCTCCATGTTGGTCGCACACGCCTCGACGATGGTGCCGACGACGTACTGCAGAGGGAGCCGTCAGCGAGGCGCGGGAGGGAAGGATGAGGGGGAGAGGCTCGAGCGCACCATGACGACGCTGAACAAGATCATCTCGACGCGGCCAAACGTGTCGGCGAGCTTAGCGTAAGGTGGGTACGCTGCTGCGGCGATGATGCTGTGCGAGAGGCGTCAGCTCGCTCGAGGAAGAGGAGCGGAAAGGCGACGAGCGCACCTCTTGAGGACGTTGACGGTCGAGAGAAGCGAGTGGTGCGAGAACGACGACGTCGCGTACGACTGAAGCGTGCCTCGCACAGTCGCATCGAGCGAGTAGCAGTAGGCGGTGAGGAAGACGGCTGTGGAGGTCGTCAGCTCAGTCCCCGAGGGGGGGGCGAGGAGGCGTGGAAGGACGCACCGACCCAGAGCCAGGCTCGCCAGAACGGCGTGAGCTGCGAGTTGATGATTTCGATGCGCTTGACGCCCAGCGACTGCTTGACCTCGGCGACCTCGGGCGCTGCCGCGGCCAGGGAGCGCTTGTCGTCCGGCGTCGACGACTCGCCGAAAGCGTTGGCGCTCAACTGGGTCGTGACGGGCCCGCTGAAGGGGACAGACATGGCAGGCTTGAACGAGCTTAGAGCGAGAGTGAGAGAAGGAGAGAAGCAAGATGCCGAGCGAGGCCTGCGAAAAACCTTGCGCCCGAGTCCTCGCGAGGCGGACGGCGCGCGGTCCATCAGATACCCCGCCGCCGGCCGTGCCGTGAGACGACGGCCGAGACAGCAGAGCGATCGAGTCGCAAGCAGACGCAGGGTCTGGGGAAGCGCTCCTGCTGAGGAGGGCAAGGTCGGCGGTCCTCGTGAGCCCGTCAAATCTCGCCGCCGCCTGCAGCGCCTTGCCGCCTTTGCTCGGACACCTCCTCTCAGTCCTCGCAGCGTTGTCGTTCCGCACCCATAAGGCCTGCTAGCGAGGCGAGTCGTCCTCGGCATGTCGCCGTCGCGAGGCAAGTCGTCGTTCGCGCTCGCGGCGCGCAGCTCGGTGCCTGCTTCGAGCTGCGGAAGATTGAAGCCGGACCGACTGGAACCGGGGCGCAGTACACCGTGCGACATTGAGAGCGAGCGCTGGCGCCGAGAAGAAGGAGCGAGGTTCGGCCGGCACCTCGGCGAACGAGGGCATCGCTGCAGGTCGCGAGAAGGGTACTGGACGGTGCCGAGCGCAAGTGATCGGGACTTGAGCCTGTGCAGAGCTCGCCCTGGCCATGAGGCGGCGGCGGGCGGAGCAAAGAGGGCGACAAACCACGGGTCGAGGAGGAGGTCGGCGGGTCAGCTCTCGTCCACGTCGCTCAGCCGCATTGCTGTGGTCTAGCCAGCTCGAGAGCATCCGCCAGCTCCAGTACTCGCCGAGACTCGCAAGCTCTGCGGCCGCCGTCGACAGCCGGCCTCGCTGTTCTCCCCCTCCCCGACCAGCTCTCCGTCGACACGCCGCTCTCGCGCAGTGCGGTCCTCAAGCAGCTCCACACCCATATTTGAGGAGTAGTACGAGGTCAGTCGAGCCCCCACCCTGCCCCTGCGCGTCGAGGGTCTCGGAGACTCGAGGCGGACGTCCTCCAGGACTGATGAGGACTTTGCGCGTGCGGGCGGCTGGACGGGGCCAGCGCTGACACTCATACACCTCCCGAGACGACTTAGGGACCGTTACCATGAGTCCAGAGCTCCCGTGTAACCTGCTGACGCCCCTCCTCCTCGTCCCTGTCCTCGGCAGCAGCGCCAGCATGTCCCTCTTCGGCTACGGCAGCCTCATCTTCAAGGGCCCGCCGTTCAACCTCGAGAGCAAGCCTGGCTACATCAAGGGCTTCGTCCGCCGCTTCGCGCAAAAGTCGCACGACCACCGAGGAACGCCCGAGAACCCTGGTCGAGGTGCGCCGGTCCCGCTCACTCGCCGCCGAGCCCAAGCTGACTTGACCTCCTCCCGCAGTCGTGACGCTCGTGAGCGAGGCCGACTGGGCCGAGCACCGCAAGGACGACCCGCTCGGCTCGCACCACGTCTGGGGCCGCGTCTACCACATCCCCTCAGAACCGGCGCAGCTCAGCGACGAGATCTGGGCCTACCTCGACCACCGCGAGAAGGACGGCTACACGCTTCGGTCGGTCGACGTATTCGGCATCGACGAGCGAGGCGACGAGGTCGTCATCGAGTCGGGCGTGCGTCCCTGTTCCCCCTCGTCAGCCTCTGCTGCTCGCTCGAGCTGACGCTGTGCTTCACTCTGCAGGTCAAGGTCTACGTCGGCGAGACGGACAATCCCTCTTTCGGCGGCGGCGAGCCCATGGATCAACTCGCTTCGCACATCGCTCGCACGGCCGGTCCGTCGGGCCCGAACAAGGTGCGCGCTCGACTCGTCGGCCACCACAGCCTCGACCCGACAAGACGCTGACGATGTCGTTCTCGCACAGGAGTACGTCTACAACCTAGCCGCCGCCGTCCGCAAGCTCGACCCGCACTCGGAGGATCAGTACCTCAAGGAGCTCGAGCGCCTCGTCCGACAGCACGACCCCGACGCCGACAGCACCGCCTCCCCAGCACCATAGATCTAGACGACAGCACCATCTGCATCGCACCGCATCGCGCTCCGCCCTCGAGAGGCGCCCATCTTCCTCGAGCACTCGCTGCGGCCTCCTCATCCGCCCGCACGGTCCGACTTGTCGATCGTCTCGGTCATCGGCCAGCACGACCCTCGGCGGTCCTCTCGCTCGCGACCCGTTCGGCGCGCTCCTGTCCGCACGGACCGTCCGCGGAGTTGCCGAGCCCGAGCCCGCCTCTCCCGTCGTCGCTCGCCGTCTTTGTCCTCCTCGACCATCTGCTCATCGGCAAGGTCAAGCCTCGCGCAGTGCGTTCAAGGTCCTCCTCCACGCGCATCCGCAGCACGCACGCTGATGCTCTCGCCGCACAGTGTCCTCGCGCGTCCGCTCCTCTTCGAAAAAGCGCCTCTCCTCGCTCTTCGCCCGATCCGCCACGCCCTCGGGCGACGCTCCACCTCGCATGGCCAACTTCCTGCACCTCAAGTTCGCGAGCGGCCGCCCACCGCCCGTCGCCGCCAACATCCCTTGGGCGCACGAGGTCGACCCGGCTCGCGACCCTCTGCACGAGACGATCAAGGCCGACACGCAGCGCGAGGGCCTCGTTCGGCACCTGCAGCAGAACTTTCCGGCGGGCAGCTACGTGCACGACGTCGTCCACGAGCGCGAGGGCGACGCGGGCATGTACATCCTCTGCACCAAGAACTGGGCTCGGTCGGTCGGCGACCCTGTGCGTCTCTCTTCAGGTCCCCTCTTCTCGAGCAGCTAGTCCTGACGCGCTTCCGTCCACCCGCAGAAGCTGCACCTGTCGCTCTACGTCTACCAGGAGGACTCGCACTGCGCTACCTGGGTAAATAGGCCTCGCTCGACGCTCACCTCGAGGATCACTCGCTGACCTACGAGCTACAGCACGCCTATACCGACCGCAGCATCTCGTACTCGCGCGATGGCGACGAGGCCGACCCGCCGCCCGAGGGCGCCGACCCGTACAGCACGCCCGACGCGCTCGCTGCCGCAGCCTCTCGCGCTCCGTCGCCGATGCCGCCGCCCAAGGACGACGACCGCCCGCGCTTCGACCGCCCCGCAGCCGCACCCGACTCGGACGAGGACGCCGTCGAGGAGCCGTTCCAGCCCGCCGAGCTGCTTAGCCCTCGTCCTGCAGCCGCCGCTTCGGCTCGGTCCAGGCGGTCCAAGAAGCCCGAGCCGGTTGAGTCCGGCAGCGAGACGGAAGACGAGCCCCCAACGTCTCGCCCGGTGCGCGAGCGCAACGACAAGCCCGCGCAGGCTCGCGAGTCGCCCTCACCCGCCGAGGCCAACGAGCAGGTCGTGCCCTCGCCGCCCGCTCAGCAGCGCAGCTCGCGCTCAAGCCGACGTCGTTCGCCCTCGCTCAACGACGCGAGCGAGAGCGAGGGCGAGCCGGCCGAGCCCGACGTCGACCTGTCCAAGCCGGCCTACCCGATGCTCAAGTCGAAGCCGCTCGGTCGGCCCTCGACGCGAGCTCGTCAGCTCTCGCTGTCTCGCTCTCCGCCGCCGCCGCCACCGACTCGCTCGTCCCGCTCGGCCCGTCGAGCGCGCTCGCCGTCGCCCGAGCCGCCCGAGCGGGAGCGTCCTGCCGCGTCGCCGTCGTCGAGCAGGTCGCCGTCGCCCATCCCGGCGCCTCGCTCATCGCGACGAGCCGAGCCGGCGACGCAGGACCGCGAGCGGCAAAGGAGCCGGCGGCGGCAGCCCGAGAAGGACGAGTCGCCGTCGCGCTCGCCCTCGCCGCCACCGAGCAAGCCCGCCTCCGCCCGCTCGAGCCGCAAGCCGCGAGCGGTGTCGCCCGAGCCGGCCTCGGCCGACGACCGCCGCAGCCGCTCGGCTTCTCCGCCGGCCCGCACGTACCGCGGTGCGGTGGCCGTGCCGGCGTCGCGCGGCGCAGAGCAGGTCGAGGACGTCGCCGACCACGGGCCACGCCGTCGACCGTCGCCAAGTCGCTCCCCTTCGCCGACGCGCTCGCCCCCGCCGCGCGCTTCTCGCTCGACCCGCCGAGAGCGCAACAAGGCCGCCGAGAGCGCCGTCAAGGAGGCGCCTCGCCGCGCTCGCTCAACATCCCGCTCGCCATCTCCTCCTTCTCGCACCGCTCGCCGGTCCCGTTCGTCTCCCCAACGCAGTCGTCTCGAGCGCGACAACCATGCCGAGCACGCTGAGCGCGACGAGCTGCCAGTCGACCACGAGCGCTCGGGCCGCTCCTCGACCCGTCCTGCACCTCCGCCCACGCCGTCCGCCCCGCCGCTCGACCGCACCCCGTCATGGCGCTCCGTCTCGCGCAATCGTCACCGCCGCGAGGACTCGGACGACGACACGCTCGTGCGCGGCAACATGGACGACCCCGAGCTGGACGTCCCCGCCGGCGGCGAGGTCTCGCTCCTCGAGGCCAAGCGGCGCTCGGCGTCCAAGGACAGGTCGGCCCGCCGTCCTCGAGCGCGAGACCAAGGGTTCGACCCGGCCGTGGTCGCGCAGCCGCCGCCTGCGCCGCCGAAGCAGACGGCCGGCGCGCTCCTCGGCGGCTGGGTCAAGAGCGTCGTCGCGCTCGTCAAGACCGAGGGCGAGCTCGCCGGGAGCGAGGTCAAGGAGAAGATGCACGAGGTCGAGGAGGAGACGGAGGAGGCGCGCCTCAAGCGCAAGGAGGAGCGCATGAAGCGCCGGGCGGCCCGGGCGGCGAGGCGGGCGGCTCGGGCCGACAGCGAGGCGCAGCTCGACGCTGCCGAGGCGAGCCAGGCGCGCACGCAGCGCAAGGCGCTCGAGCACGCCGCCGACGAGCGCAAGGCGCACGAGCGCGACGACAAGGTGCGGGCCGCTGCCGAGGGCCGACTTGAGAAGGCCCCTGCGCGCGAGCCGCAGTCGGGCACGACTCGTCCTTGCGCCTCGTCTCGTCGACCATCCCCTTCTCGCTCCGCTTCCGACAGCGAACCCGCACCGCCGCCTCGTCCCCGTCGCGTCGAGCCCGCCGAGCCCGATCGCGCCCAGGTCCGCTCCTCTCGGCACCGCCATCGCGGCTCGTCCAACGTCGACTCGCCCTCCGAGCTCGGCGACGAGCCCGAGCCGCCTCGCCCAACCCCTCGTCAGCGCGCCATGTCGGTCTCGGCCACCGTCGAGTCGGGCCTGCGCGGCATCCGCGACTCGGTCACCAAGATGGTCTCGGGCGCGCACGACGTCGAGCATGCAGTCAACGACAAGCTGCACCATCGCGCAACGACGTCGTCGAGGATCAAGCACGAGACGAGGCGCCGCCATGTCGAGCCCGACGGCGACGGCGAGCGCGACCAGCCGGGCCGCTCGGACCGCTCCCGCCGTCCCACCATCGCCGTCGAGACGGGCGGCGACAGCCACCGAGCGGCAAGGCGCCACAAGCCGGCTGCGTCGCCCGTCGGGTCACCCGTCGCGCAGCACCGGCACGAGCGCCCTCGTGCGCCGTCTTCTCGCCCGCACGACTCGGACTCGACCGAGGGTCCGCCTCGCCGCCTCGCTCGTGTCGCACCTCAAGAACCTCCCTCGCCTTGCGTCGACAGCGAATCGGATACGTCTGAGCTCCCGTCGAGGCCGTCATCTCGTCTGACGGTCCGCAGCGAGTCGGAGGGCGACGGGCCGCGCCATCGCCTGGCCAAGCTTGACGCCGCTCGTGCGTCTTCTTCCCCTCTTCCATGTCTCTCCTCCTCGACTCGTTTACGTGTGCTGACTATTCGTCTCGCAGTCAACGCCGTTCCGCCCGAGCCCGTCCAGCCACCTCGCTCGGCTCGGCTCGCCCTCGTCCCCGACAGCCCGTCTGCGGCGCACGGTCCTCGATCGTCGTCGCCTTCTCGCCCTCTCGACCACACAAGCCAGCATGGCGAGCGTCGACCTATCGGACGCGGGCGCCGCTTCGTCGACGAGCTCAAGGACGACGTCGAGCGGTTCGAGCGCAAGGTCGTCGCCGAGGTTCCTACGCACACGCTCTCGCACGGTGCGCGTCAGCGTCGAGGAGCAGACGACGTGCGCCCGCCTCGGCACGGTGACTCGCTCGACGCGCTGCAGGGCCATGGCCGTGCCGCGCCGCCGCCCACCTCGTCCGGCTCTCGTCGCCCGGCCGCGCACGTCCCTCTCGACCCGCCGCACGCGTCCATTCCGCCCATCCCCTCGCCCCTCTCGCCGGGCGCGTCCCACTACCCGTACGGCTACGACCGCTCGTCGTTCCCTATCCGGCCCGAGCCGGTCAAGCCCTCGTCGTACGTGGCGGCCCTGCAGCAGAAGCGCATCCCGCCGCCGTCGAGCGTCGGCAGCTCGGACGAGGGCGACCTGTCGCGCCCCGCAAGCGCCATCAGGCGCACGAGGAGCGGGTACTTGACGGCGTCGGGGTCCGAGCAGGACGACGGCCACTCGGGCGGCTCGAGCGCGTTCGAGCCCGAGTACGGGCACGCCGCGACCGACTCGGAGCGCGAGGCGCCTGCGTCGAGGGCGCACGAGCAGGACCGCAGGCGGTACGACCGCTCGCCGTCGCGCTCGTCCTCGCCGTCTGCGCCCAGATCCTCGATGGTCAAGCGCCACTCGTTCTCGCGCACGGGCGGCTCGTACCCGTTCTCGAGCGACGAGTCGTCCGACGACCTCTCGGCGTCGTCGTCGGAGAATGCGGACCGCGACGGCGGCGCGTCGTCGACGCACGGGCCCTCGTCGGCGGGCGGGCACACCTCTCGCACGCGCGTCTCGTCCGCTGCGCCGACTCGTGCGGCCGAGCCACAGCCCTACCGTGCTCCTCCTGCCTCAGGTGGCGGTAGGAGGACCATGGTATCGTCGCCGTCGACTGGCTCGGCGCCGTTTCGCTCGCCGGGCAGGACGGCCGTCTCGTCGGCCGCCGCGGCGACGTCCGCATCCGGCCCCTTCAGCCCACAGCAGCAGCCCTACTCGTCGCTCGACGATCGTCGCTCGCCCTACGGCGACTACGACCCTCGCGACGCTCCCTCGTCGCCCTACTCGGCGCCGTTCCGCCCTCATATCTCTCCCGCCTCGCCGCCCTCGCCATCCGCCTACCACCGCCCGCAGCCCTCGCAACTTCTCTCGCGCGAGGGTCCGTCGGGCTTCACGGGCTTCGACGTTCGCGGGCACGAGCGCGAGGTCGACGACGCCGAGTTTGAGCGTGACGAGCGCGAGCGCGAGCGCGAGCGCGAGAGGAGGGAGAGGGGGAGGCTGAGGCAGCAGGGCATGGCGAGCGGGAGCGCCAAGCGGTATGGTGAGCATGGTGCGCCGGTCGGGAGGAGGATGGCGAGCCGGCTCGGGCTGTAGCGTGGGTCGCTGTCGAGGAGGAGTTGTAGACGAACGGGCACGGACTATCCATTTTCGCTTTCTCGGGCGGCCCTCGAGGCGTGCACATGAGCACGACACAGCGAGAGTGCCATCTTGAGCGCAGCGAAGCGGGACAGAGAGCGCAGCTCGAGGCCCGAGCGAGCGCCGACCCCAAATGTGGGGACGCTCCGACCACGACCTCGCCAGGATGTGGGGAACCGGCGTCTCTGAATTAGCACTCTTGCTTGACCTCTCGCTTGACTTCCTTACTAATGTTTCTCGCTCGTTTGCGCACTCGCCGTCCTCGCTTCGTCTCGAGGGGATCTCTATAAGGGCTAGGTCGTCGTCTCGAAGTGAGAAGGCGATAGCGAAGCCGTCTCGGCGACGAGCTGGAGAGGTTCGTCGCAGGACTTTGAGCTGAGAAGGCTGGCGAGGAGGAGGAGGAAAGCGACAATCCCGAGCTCGCTGTACTGCACTTCCTGTCCCTACAGCGCTCGATCGTCGTGTCGAGCCGATGAGTCGACACTGAGGTCCTCTGGGCGCCGAGCTGGACAGATTCAGCGCACGATCCCGAGCCGTGAAGGCGGTCGAGAGCAGGAGAAGGTCCAGTCGTGAGCTCGCAGCCGTGCACTGTGTGAAGCCTCAGAGCGCCTGAGCACTGGTCGACAACGTCCCAGCCGCCGAGCCGAGGTGAGAGAGCAGGAGAAGGCGGCCCTAGAGCGGAGAGGGTCCGAGCGGGCCTTCCCAAAGCGAAACCTCCCGAGGCGAACTCGCTCGTAAGCTACCTTTCCGCCTGCGTTCGTAAGCGGACCTGTCGAGCGGCGCTCTGAGCTCTCGTAAGCAGTTCGGCTGAGAGAGAGGTGCGGAAGAGGGAGCGGGTCGACCTGCACCCCGAGCCTCTTCCTGAAGCCAGAGTCCCGCTCGCTCGTTCTCCCGTTCCTCTTCGGCACTCGAGAATGGGCGCGCGAGAGCGTCGAGAGCACGAGAGGACCTGGCGTAAAGGCCGAGCTCGAGGTGCGAGAGCGTGGGCGAGGGCGAGGCACGGCCGAGCGAGCGAGCTCCTTGGTCGCGATTAGCAAACGAGCACAAGGAAAAGTCAACAAAAGTTCACCAAAAAGGTCTAGGAGCGCGTAGGCCTTGCCCTCGTCCGCTCGAGTCCTGAGGGTCAAGCCCCTGCTCTCGTCCGCTCGGTAATCCAGAGGGTCGAGCAGGAGCGTCCGCTCGGACCTCGAGGGTCAAGCAAAGCTCGCGTAGCTCTTAGTTCAGCCCGGTGTGCGTGCCCCAACGTCTCGAGGTAGTCCCGTAGCCTGCTTGCTGAGAGGGACCCACTTCACCCCACTGCACGAGAACAAGGAATGTACTGTTTTGCAAACACACGCAACACGCATTCGGTTCACCTTCTCGTCGTCCTCCCTCTCGCTCCTCGACACGCCTTGGCTTGGGAAGGTCGCCATCGTCTCGAGCATTTTCTGCTGCACACCTGGGTGCGCGACACGACCCCCCTCGAGCGAGGTGACGAGCGAGGAGAGAAGAAAAACGCTCGACGAGGAGGGCGCGCGCGCCGGGTCGGCTCGCCACTTGCCCACACTCGCGCTCGTCCACCCTCTCCTCCTACTGCCATCGAGCCCAACTTTGTTCGAGAGGCAGTTCTGATCGGCACGCGACTCGAAGCAAGGCCTCACGAGCCGAGCGCGAGGGGGTCGAGCAGCGAGTCGGGCTCGAGAGGAGGCGAGGCGGGCTGCTAGCTCGAGCTTGCTCCTGCTGCTGCTCCTGCGCTTACCAGACTCGCTCGAAGGCGCCGGAAGCGCAGCGCGAGAGGCCCGTCCAAACGTGCGCTGCAAGCTTGGGAGGGGTCCGTGCGTCTCCACGAGGTCGAGCGGTTTCGAACCGGTCGAAACCAGGCAGAGCGGGCGTGCCGACCAATCCGAAGTGGGGAAAGAAGTCCATATGGATTTTACCCCCCACTTTCGGCCGAGCGTGCCGAGGGTTTGAGCGAGACGACGACGCACGACGCTTGAAGCTCGAAGGGCCGACTACCTCAGCAGCTCTCGACCGCTCATGCCGCACATCGACAGCTAGGCAGAGGGCTACGCCCAGCTCGAGGAGCTCTCGAGTTGATCGAGGTCAAAGCGCCGCAGCTCGTCGTTCGCTCGGCGCTCTCGCTTTCGCTCCACAGCTTTGGAGGCGGGGCGCACAGCATCGTGCAGGCGTCCCAACGAGATGAACAGGGTGCTCGCTCAACGGCGAGCAGGGAGGTGTGACGCCCGATCTTGACCTCAGAAGGACGGCGAGCAGGAGAAGGTCTTTCTATTCTCGCTCGTCGCGCTCGTCAACCACACAGGTGAGAGTCGGACATCACTGCATAGTAGTTACAAAGCTGACAGGCGAGCGCTCGACCCTAGCGCCCCGCCACCTCACTGCGCACGAGCCTCCGCCATCCCCTCGAGGCGCAGCGCTCCCGGCTCGCCCGCCCGCGCCCTCACCTCAGCCCACTCGTCCTCCTCGTCACTCAGACGCGACCACCCATCCTCGTCGTCACTGCACGCCTTTCCAGCACCGCTCAAGCTCGCCGGCGCAGACGGCGCCGGGCTCGGGAGGACCCATTCGTCGGCGCTCGCGGGCGATGCCGGCTTGGAGACGGGTGCGGCGGGCGCGAGCACGGGGGGAGAGACGGGGATGGGCGAGATGGGAGCGAAGGAGGCGCAGGAGAGGGCGGGAGAGGCGGTGTCGAGCGGGGAGGAGGACGAGGGAAGAGGTGCGGTGGAGCTGACAAGGTCGGCGAAAGGGTTGGCCTCGACCGTCGGCGGCCCCACAGGAGGTGTAGAGGATGTCGTAGCGAGCTCGGCGCCGGCGCCGAGGCGAGACGAGGCCGACAGAGGCGGCGAGAGGAACGGCGCGGTGCTGGGCTCGGACGGCGAGGTGGACGCCGTGCGCGAGCGCGAGCCGGGCGGCGATGCGGCGGCGCTGCCGCACAGCACGGTAGGCACGTCGTCGTTGCTGTCGTCGTGATTGCCGAGCGCAAAGTCCGACTCGGCGGCGGTCGAGTCGCCGCCGAGAACGTGCTGCGGCTCGTGGACGAGCGGGTCGAGGCGGTAGCGGTTCTGCAGAACAAGCGAGGGGTCAGCGCACGGCCCTAACAAATGTAGACGAGCTCCAGGATGGGGCGCACCTGCTCTGCGTCCTCACTGCGGGCTGCTGAACCCGTCGCCGTCGTGCGCTTCCTCCTGCGCACCTCATACTTCCAGCCGCCCTCTGGCACCTCGACGCCGCTCGTCCTCGCCGTCTCCTCGACCGTGCTGCGGTAAGCCGGCGGGGGCGTCTCGACTCGGTGTCGGACGGGCCTCGCCAAGCGCCTCCTCCTGTGCCGCTCGCGGGAGCGCTCCTCGAGAACGGCGGGTATGACCTCGACGAGGATGACGGCGACGGCTGCGACTGCGACGAGGCCGACTCCGAGGGGCACGGCGTAGGCCCAGGGCATGCTGGCGGTGGCTGGGTGGCGAGAGCAGGCGGGACGACCGAGCGGGCGAGATGAGGACGGGGGTGGCGGTGCGGCGAGGGTGCAGGCGAGGCGGCGTGGGTGGCCGTGGAGGGTGGCTGAGGTAGAGCTCTAGCGAGTGAACCGGATCGCAGTCGAGCGCGGTGAGGAGCGAAGGAGAGCGACAACGCGGCCCCGACTCTCGCACTTCTCCCCCCGCCCCCACTCGGCCGCTCGCCGCCCCGCGGAATCGCAAGACAGCCCTCTCGCGCTTGCTCTGCGCGCTCATGCTCACCGAGGTCTGCTGCAGGAAGACGCTCGCGACGAGGTGCACATCGTGCGCCGCTGCGCCTGACCAAGCGGCTCTCGATTCTCTCGAGGCTCGACGAGAGGAAGACTGGTCGCCGCGAGCGCGTTGCACGACACCGTGCGCTACGCCACGCTCTCGAGGTACCTCGCGAGCTGGTAGAGGATGGCCCTGCGCTCCTCGCCCTCGGTCGGCGGCGCATCCTCGGGCACGTCGTCGTCGACGCCGATGTTGTCGCGGTACTCGTCGAGGACGGCGACGACGTCGCGCAGCGACTTGTCGCGCCGCGAGAGGAGCATCTTGAGCTGGTCGCGAGCCTGCAAGAATGGAGGGAGCCGAGACCGAGGGCACGTCAGCTCAGGCCCCATGGCGAGAGAGGAGGGAAGAACGAAGCGAGACGCACGCCGTCGTCCTCCATGCACACCCAGGCGGCGACGTAGTCGGCGAGCTGCAGCGCAAAAAGGCCGTTGTCGATCTTCTCGAGGTACAGCTCGTCGTCGTCCATGTCGGCCGCGACTGCCGGGTCGACGCCCTTCTCGATCCTGCGCTCGAGCTCCTCGCGCACCTCGCACAGGCGGTCGACCTTCTCGTAGTCCGACTCGACGAACTTGGCGAGGAGGCGGGTGCGCTGGGGCGTGTCGGACGGGAGCGAGGTGAAGAGGGACGAGAGGAGCGACAGGATGTGCTCGGTGTCCTCGTGCGTCGGGGCGAGCTGCGCGTTCTTCTTCTTCTTGCTGCCATCGCTCTGCGGGCATGTGCGAGGCGAGTCAGCTTGAGTTCTGAGCGAGCAGGAGGATGGCGACGACACGAGGGAGGGGAAGGAGGACAGCCGACGCACCCGGCCCATGAACGCGGCAAACAGCGTCTTGAGCCCGAGCGCCTCGACGAAGCGCTCGCACAGCGGTGCGCCCTCGCGACCTTGAAGCGCATGGTCGAGCGCCTTGATGGCCCTCGTGCGTGACAGGTTCTTCCCCTTGAGCATGAGGACGAGGAGCTCGACGCCCTCGCCGTCGAGGAAGGCCGACTTGACGGGGTGCACGGCGGGCGCGTCGGGCGACGAAGGTGCAGGAGTCGGCGACGAGAGGGCCGAGCACAGGGCGTCGAAGCAGTTCTCCATGAACTCGACCTCGTCGCTCGAGGCGGGTTCCCGCTTGCGGTACACCTGCGGGTGGGGCACGAGCGCGGCACCGTCAGCTCGGCATAGGCGTAGAGAAGAGGCAGGAGGACGCACCGAGAGCGCCTTGAGGAGCGAGTCGACCCAGCCCTCGGTCCCGACGCGCTGCCTCGCCTCGTTCTCGCCGTCGACGACCTCTGCCGGCAAGCTCAGGACGAGGGCGAGCATCTCGGCGGCGTAGTAGCGGTTCTGGTCGTACTCGACAGGCTTCTTGTCCTGCCCGAGGCGCTTGACGAGGAACGAGAGGAAGGAGGATTTGGGCGAGAGGAAGGGGGACGCGAGTTGCGGCGTGAGGGTGATGAGGTTCTCGATCAGGCCTGTAGGGCGAGCAGGTCAGCAACGCCAGCGCAGGAGAGGGAAGGGAAAGAGCTGAGCGCACTGAGGGTGTGGAAGACGCCGTTGCGCTCGCTCTCGTCCTCCTCGTTGAGCCGCTGCAGCTGCGCAACGACCAGGTCGACGACGCCCGCCTCGACGAGCCCATCAAGGAGCGCCTTCATCGCCGCACGCTTGGCCTCGGACGCCGCCTCGTCCTCGTCCTCGTCGCCGTCGTCCTCGAGGTCCTCCGGGTCGAGCAGCTCCTCGAGCACCTCGACGACGGCGATAGGCACGTCGAGGTTCTCGTGCGACAAGAGGTCGGCGAGCGTGTTGGGCGTCGAGTTCTCGAGCAGGATCGGGTACGTCATGGCGGGGTTGGTCGACAAGAGGAAGAGGGACCGCAGCGCCTCGAGGAGGTTGAACTCGGAGTCGACGAACCTGCGAGAGGACGATGAGGGTCAGCCACCGCTCGTCGAAGGGCGTGAGAGTCGCATGACGCACTTTTCGGGGTCGGTCGGGTACTTTGTGCGCAGGTCGCGGTTCTTGTTGACGGCCTTTTCGAGCGAGAGGAGCGACTTGCGGACGCTCTGCGGCGTCAAGTCCTCGCCCGGGAGCTGCTCGTCGTTGCCCGAGCCCTCCATGATGTTGAGGACCTGCTTCTGGACGTTACTCAGCCCGCCTCCGCTGTGAAGAGTGATCGTGGTCAGCGGTCGTCTCGAGAGAAAGGGGAGGAGAGGAGGGAGGGTCGCTCGACGCACAAAAAGCGGCCGTCCTCGTCCTCCTCGGCAAAGTAGTCGGCGTCTTGTCCCGGCGCAAACTCGGCTCGCGAGTCGTCCTCGTCCTCGTCGTCGGAGCCGTCCTGGATGGTGACGGCGCGGCCCTTGCCCTTGGTGTCGGCGCCGGCGGACGGGGTTGGGCCGTTGCCCGAGTCGAGGCGAGCCGACTTGTACGACTCTGGGTCGAGTGTCGGGGCCTCGAGCTTGCGCTTGGTGCCTGCGGTGCCGTTCTTTGGCAGAGGTGGGCGCTGTTGCGAGGTGGGGCAGAGCGAGGTGAGTACAGCTCGTGAGAGGGCGGTAGTCGGCTGTGCACACCTTGAAGATGTCGTCGATGTCCATGGTGGGCTGAACGAGCTGGCTGGCGGTCGAGGAAGACGCGCTCGAGAGGTAGAAGACCCGAGAGGGAGATGAGCCGCTCGCTCGCCTCTCCCTCTCGGCACACACCCGCTATGGCTCGATGCACTCAGTCAGGAGCGTAGCCTTTTTCTTGCGGTAGGGTGCGCCCCATCGCCAAGGCAGCAGGCAGCAGCCGCGACGAGGCCGCCTCGTCCCCCCTCTTGCTTCAACCTCTCGCTCGCTCACGTCGCCCGCACGCGGCATGGGTGCGGTTACCTCGCCAGCGCTCTGCTCAGGCTACAAGAAGGTACTCGGGCGGCACAGCTGATCTGCCGCAAGGCAGCTGCCTCCCCTCCTCCTCCTCGCTCGACCACCTCTTCCTGGTTCCGAGCCTGGGCTTTGCGCGACTTTCGCTCGGCGGCGGTGCGTTCGTCGACTGCGGCGGCTGCGGGCTTTCCGCAAAGGGCGAGACAATGAGCAAGTCTCCTGTCCGCGCACGCTCCTCCTCGGCGTCGCCTTCTCATCCTCTCGTCCGTCCGTCCCACGATCTGGGCCCCCACGCCTTTCTCCCTCGTCCTCGCCCTTGATCTCTCGACTCTCGCTTCGCACCGCCTTCATCGTCGCCAGCCTCGCAGCATGTCGACGCCCGACACGCCCACCTACCCGCCCTTCGCGCACCTCTCGCCCATGTCGCCCGTGTCGCGCTCGCCCGGCGTCGCCTCTGAGGCTCGCACCAGCTTCACGGGCTACTCGAACGAGTCCAAGGGCAAGGAGCCGCTCGTGCACTGGGGCGAGAAGGACGGCAAGGACCAAGGGCTGCGCCGCCAGCTTCAACCGCGCCATATCGCGCTTATCTCGATGGTCCGTGCCGCTCTCTCCTTCGCTTCTTCTCAGGCGCCACGACTGACTCTCCTGCACGGATAGGGCGGTGTAATCGGAACTGGGCTCTTCTTGGGGACGGCGCAGAGCTGTGCGTCTTCTCGAGCCCTTCCTCGCGCTCCCTCCCTCGCCCTCGCGAGGTCCGGGCGTCGTCGCTGACCTCTGCACTCCCTCACAGTGACGATGGCGGGTCCCCTCGGCATGCTGCTCGCGTTCAGCCTCGTCGGTGCGCTCGTGTGGGCCGTCATGACCTCTCTGGGCGAGATGGTCGCGCACCTACCTCTTCCCGGCGGCCACATCACGCTCGCGACCCGCCTCGTCAACCCGGCATTCGGCCTCGCCGTCGGCTGGACGTACGCCGCCAACTGGCTGCTCGTCCTCCCCGCCGAGCTGGCCGCGGCGGCGACCCTCGTCTCGTTCTGGAGCGACGCCAAGTTCGTCCCCTCTCCTCCTTCTCGCCTCGCAGCTTCCTTGTCCTGCTCTCCTCCGCTCTCCTTCTCTTCGTCTTCCTTGATCCTCTGTTCCCCCTCGAGCTACTGAGGACTCGGGCGAAGAGCTGACGCGCACGTTCCCTCTCCTGCGCAGCCCCGCAGGATACGTCGCCGCTCTCTGGGTCGTCGTGGCCGCGATCAATCTGGGCGGCACGAGGGCGTTCGGCGAGCTCGAGTTCTGGTTCTCGAGCATCAAGATCATCACGATCATCGGCCTGCTCATTTTGTCCGTCATCATTAGCGCCGGCGGCGTGCCCGGGACCGAGTGTGTCCTCGCTCACTGCCTCTCTGTCACATCTTCTCCCTGCGCGCATCCTGACGCCGTCCTTGTCGCCGCAGGCCGATCGGCTTCTCGTTGTGGGACTCGCCCGGCCCGTTCGTCCAGTTCCTCGGCATTCAAGGAGCTGCAGGTCGCTTCGCCGGCTTCGTCGCGGTCCTGCCCAAGGCCGCATTCGCCTACGTGGGCTCCGAGATCGTGAGCGTAGCAGCAGGGGGTGCGTCGTCGCATTTTGGACGAGTTAGGGCCGACTGAAGCTGACTCGCCTCCCGCAGAGGCCCGAAACCCGTCTCGCTCTATTCCTCGAGCTATCCGCCGCATCTCGTTCCGCATCGGTCTCTTCTACAGTGTGTGCTGCTCCCACACCGACCCTGGCGCAGGAGCTGACCCTCGGCGTCGTGCAGTCCTCGGGACCTTCGCAATCGGGATCATCGTCGCCTCGAACGACCCTGCGCTCGCCCGCAATGACGGTACCGCCCTGTCGAGCCCGTTCGTCGTCGCCATCGAGCGCGCTCAGATCCACGTGCGCTCGCCCTGTCTTTCCCGCCTCGCCGCTCTCGCTGACGCTCCTCCTCGTTGTTGCGCTCAGGCCCTCCCGAGCGTCGTCAACGCCGCCTTCCTCACGGCGGCGACCTCGGCCGCCTCGTCCGGCCTCTACACCGCATCGAGGTGCTTGTACGGCCTCGCGCTCAACGACAACGCGCCGAGGGTCTTTGCGCGGCTCAATCGGTACGGCCTCCCGTACGTGTCGGTCGCGACCGGCATCGCGTTTGGCTCGCTCGCCTTCATGTCGGTGCGTCGGCCCTCCTCTCCTCGCTCTCTACTACATCCTGCGAGCTGACGTGATGTCGTCGAGCAGGCCGGCACGCACGACGCCGCCGTCGTCTTCAACTGGCTCGCTAGTTTTTGCTCGGTCGGGGGCCTCCTCAGCTGGGCGTGCATCTGCTTCTGCTACATCCGTACGTCGTCTCTCGCGCTCTTCATGAGCTACGCCGAGCCGACGAGCTGACGTCGTCGAGCGCCCGCAGGCTTCTTCCACGCGGCCAAGGCGCAGGACATCTCGAGGAACTTCTTCCCGTACCGCGCTCCTCTGCAGCCTTACGCAGCCTACATCGCCTTCGTAGTGCGTCTCGTCCTGCTCTCCTCCTTGTCCAGTCGCCGACGCTGACCTTTCTCCTCGTCATCGCCGGCGCAGGGCTTCTCGATCATCCTCCTCGTCCAAGGCTTCCACCTCCTCCTCCGCGGGCGCTGGGACACGTCCGACTTTATCACGCGGTACCTCATGATCGTCCTCTTCCCGCTCATCTACTTTGGCGCTCGGTGGTGGCAAAAGTGCGAGACGCTCGACCTCCTCGAGATCGACTTCTTCAGCGGCTCGCGCGAGTATGTCCTCCTCTCCCTCACACTCTCTCGCTCTCCTGCCTACGCGAGAGCATGTCGCTGATGACACGTCGACGACGCAGCAACGACGAAACGCCTGTGTCGGTCGGCAAGAGCAAGTGGAGGAGGGCGCTCTCGGCGATGGCCTGAGCGCAGGAAGGGCGCAGCGGCGGCGGCGCAGCAGCAGGCTCTCCTCCGGGTCCTCTCTCTCGGTAGTATCGCAATGGCACGTCTCAGTTTACGACCCACTCGTCGATGCCGCTCGCTCGGTCCTCGCCTGCGAGCCCACCTGCGAGAACTACCGGATCGCCATGCCGCCGACGCCCCTCTCGACGCCTCCTAGGCCCGCCCCGTTGCCGTTGACCCTGAACGGGTCGGCGAGTCGGCCCGTCTTGTCGCGGTAGATGGCGCGGTACGCGTCCTTGAGCTGCTTGAGGTCGAGGTCGAGGGCCGAGACGGCGCTCGCGAGGCTGACGAGCGACGCGTGCTGCGCCTTGAGGGTCGGGATGATGGACGAGGGCGAGAGGGCGTGCGAGGGGGACGAGAGGAGGGCCGAAATTTGCTGTGGGCGCGAGGGACGAGGGGAGGAAGAGAAGGGGTCAGGGCGGGGAAGGGGGAGGGAGAGGCCGACGACGAGCGGCGAGAGACAAGAGTGAGAGCTGCGACGCACGTCCATGGTCGCCTTGTACCGCCCGACGCGGTCCTTCATCTCGTCCGTCTTGCGCCGGAAGAACTCGTACGGGAACGTCGCGACCTGCTTGGCCTCCTGCGCTTTGGGCGACTGGGGCGCCTTGAAGCCCTCGATGAGGAGCGTCGTCTTGGTCAGGTCGGTGAGCGACTGCTCGAGCTCGGCGCGCAGGGCCGACAGGAGGCGAGAGTCGGTCTGGAGGAGGGACGAGACGGTCGCGGCTTCCTGTGGGCGCAGGGTCCGGGTCAGCGCTAGACGCAGCGAGAGAGGAGGAGCAGACGCACAGCAGAGTACTGCTCATACATGCGCTGTGTCGAGGCGATGTCGCTGCCGAGGTCCTTGGCCTTGAGCTCGTCGGCGAGCGAGCACTGCTGCCGGATGAACTTGCTGCTCGAGGTCGGCCGCTCGTCAGCTCGCGCTCCGTCGGTACCTCGCCACCGCGAGAGAGGAGGAAGGAGAGACGCACTCGATCTCCTCGACAACATTGCGCGCAGCGTCGGGCAGGTCGTTGAACTTGGTCGTCTTGCTGATGGCGCCTGCTGCGGGTGCGCCGGTCGACGCGCCGAGTCCTTGAGGTGCCGTGCTGTGGATTAAGCGAGTCAGAAGAGCTGCCCATGCACACGCTCGACGCACGCAGCAACCGCTGCACGGCGAGCGAGGCAGGTCAGCGAGAACTGGCTCACCTCGGCTGCTGCGACCCAAAGAGCCCTCCCGCCCCCTGAGCCGGCGCCTGCCCCAGCCCCTGACTCTGCTGCCCGAAGAGCCCGCCGCCGAACCCGCCCGTCTGCGGCTGCGCCTGACCAAAGAGGCCGCCGCTCTGCTGCTGCTGCTGAGGCTGGCTCGTCGCAGTCGAGCCGAAGAGGCCGCCAGTCGCCGGTGGTGCCGAGGCGGCGGGTGCTGGTGCGCCGAACGAGAAGGCGGGCTTGCTCGCGGCTGGTGCTGCCGTGCTCGTGCCGAAGAGGCCGCCGCCAGTTGCGGGAGGAGGAGCCGAGGTCGAGGTCGAGCCGAAGAGGGAGGGTGCGGCGGGTTTGGGTGCGGCGCCGAACAGGCCTCCTGCGGGTGCAGTGGCGGCTGACGCAGCTCCAAAGAGCGAGGGTGCCGGTGCAGAGGTCGCGGGTTGTTGAGTGGACGCAGGAATTCCGAACGAGAACGACCTGTGGGGACAGCGACGGCGCGTCAGTAGGGCCCTGGGAGGTGCTGTAGCAGGCCAGAGCCAGCTTACGGTGCGCCCGACGTGTTGCCGAAGAGCGACATGTTGGTGATGAGGACGAGGCCGCTGCGCCGCCAGAGTCGCGAAACGGCCAGCTTGGCCTCGTCGCAAACCCTCTCTTTCGCAGAACGTGTGCGTGCAAGACAGTCGTGCAGATGCAGCAAGACGGATGGCGGGGCGGGTATACAGCGACAGGTACAGTACAAAGAGCGAGACGACGCCCTCCCCTCCGTCTCCTCGACAGCTCACTCCTCGCCGCCCAGCTCCTCCCCGATCGCTCTGCCGGGCAACGAGCTTGTGCATGTCGACCTTCTCCTGGACTCGGCGCTCACCACATGTCTGCGCAGGGGGACAAGGAGAGTCAGCGCGGAGCGAGAGGGTGAGCGGGGACGAGCGAGGCGGACCCTCGAGCGTCTGCGTGGGCGCACAAGCAGGGCCGTCAGCAGGGCTCCGAAGATGAGAAGGAAAGAGGAACCACGCACCATCTGCTTGGCGATGTCGGTGCTCGCGACCATGTCTTTGAACTCGCCAAAGCTGAGCTTGCCGTCACCGTCCTGGTCCGCCTCCATCATGGCTGCGCAGCACAACAGGAAGGCGTCAGTCGCGAAGTCCAGCAAGTAGGCTGCGTAGCTCGCGACGAGGCGAGCGACTATGCCGTCGCCGAGAGACGCAGACTGACTCTTGTCGACGATCTGCTGCAGTTGCTGGTCCTGCACAAACGGCGTCAAGAGCCGAGTCAGCTTCCGCGCGAGAGAGAGCCTCAGGAGCGTCGAGAGGCCGAGGTCGCACCTTGAGGTTGTTGCCGACCATCATCTTGAGCACGAGGAACAGCTCGCCGTTCGAGATGAAGCCGTCTCGGTCCATGTCGTACACCTTGAACGCGACTGCGAAGGAGGATAGCCGCCGTCAGCATGGGACGCTCGTGGCTGAGCACGCTCGACGAGAGCTCGACGCACACTTGAGCTTCTCGTCGCGCTCTCCCCGACTGCTGAACGCGCTCAGGCCGGCGACGAACTCCTGGAAGTCGACCGTCCCACCGCCGCTGCAAAGGTGCTCGGCTGGGTCAGCTCGATGTCCTCGACGCTGCGCGCAGGAAGCAGAGAACGAAAGAGACGCACTCCTCGTCAAAGATGGCGATCATCCGGCTCGCGAGCGGGTTGGTCGCAATCTGCGGGATCTGGAGGAACTCCTCCTTGTCGATCGTGCCGCTGCCGTCTCGGTCGAGCTTCATGAAGCGCTTCTTGAGGCGCTGGATCTCGACGGCGGAGACTGGGTCGTGGGAAGGCGGTGAGGAGGTGGGGGAGGGGAGGAGGAGCGCGAGGTCGTCATGGCGAGCGCGAGTGTCGAGGGGACGGGCGCAGGGACGGCAGTAGAAGTATGGCGAGTGTAGACAGGCAGGACAAGGTGCAGAGTCGGTGCGTGAGGCGAGCGCGAGGTGCAGAGAGAGGAGAGGGCAGCGGTGCGTCAGCGAGAGAAGGCCGCCGGCAGGACTCGAGAGAGGGCACGAGGAGCTGGGTGCGCACAGTTGGTGTTCTTCTCCATGTCCTCGAGGATCTGGCTCTGTCCTGCGCCCATGGTTGCGGCTGCGCGAGGGTCGACAAAGGGGGGAGCGGGCGGTGGGGAGGGGCGAGGTGGAAGCTCGGTGCGGTGCGGGTCGGGGCGGTCAGGCGAGTGCTCGAGTGGCTGGTGTGTGTGGTGGGCGGGCAGCTGGCTCGGAGCGTGCTGCGTGTGGGACGAGAGCTGGCCCGACCTCTCATCGCCTCGTCGACGCGTCGCTCTTGCCTCCACCCTCGACCCTCGGCTCTCCTGTAGCTCACAAGCACGGCCAGTCGCTGAGCCATAGCTCTGCACCGTCGGCGAGTGCGCGCGCGGTATCCGCCGCGTGCGTCCGACCTCCTCGCCTCCTCCTTGCTCGGCGCCCGTGCGCGGCGCACGAGCAGGTCTGAGGCCTTTCGCGCTTTGCTACCGGCTGCCGTGCTTCCTGCGCAGAGGGCGGCGCGTACTGGACCTGCTCGCGTCGCGCTCGCAGCTGTGCAGCTCGCTCGAGGAGGGACAGGCAAGCCGGCGACGACTCGATGCGATTTCACAGCGACACTCGCGGCACAAATACCCTGCTGTACACTCCCTGCGCATCTAAAGAACCCGCTCAGAGGATGTAGCGGAACGCCAAGTCTTCAATGTCGGTCGTGTTGTCCTCCTTGGTCGCCGGGCGAGGACGAGCCTCCTCGACGCCCTCGGCAGCGAGGCGGTCGCGGCGGCGGTTCTCACGGCGCGAGAGCTCCTGGTAGAGGAACATCGAGGCGATGTAGATGCAGTAGAGGGCCTGCGAGGGATAGAGAAGGAGTCAGTGAGAAGGTCGAGCAAGGAGAGGCTCGAGCGAGCACGAGCGGGGCAGGAGGAGAGCAAGGACGCACGATGATGGCGTTCGTCGCTGTGCGGTAAAGAGGAGCCTCGACGGTGCGGAAAAGCTGAGGGCCTGTCGGGGAGTGAGAGCGTCAGCGCAGAGCTCGAGAGATGGAGAGCGTCCTCGCGAGGACGAGCGACGCACCGGCGACGCATCCTGCGCAGTAGCCCATGAAGTAGACGACCGAGACCATGCTCTTGCGAGTCTGCAAAGAGGAGGGCGAGGTCAGTTTTGGGAGCGGCACGAGCGGGCGAGGGACAGCTGGCTTGAGGACGCACGTGCCCCTTGAAGTTCGAGGCGATGAGCGACATGTTGACGACGTAGACCGACGAGTTCGCCGTCGCCATCCAGTCTGTGCGCGGCGAGAGTTCGACGAGCGCGAGAGCGGGTGGGGAGAGGGTGAGGGAGAGAGGGAGGGAGGATCGTCAGCTTGAGAAGGTCGACAAGGATAGACGAGTCGACGCACAGCCGGCGACCAGGCCCCAGCGGTTCGCTTCGGTCAGAGGCAGCGTGCGCATGACGATGACGCCGACGAGCGGGACGAGGGTGAGGGCCATCTGGGTCCAGCCGCGCGAGTTGGGGAAGCGCTTGAGGGCGAGGGCGCCGACCCAGATGCACACGAGCTGGATGCCGGGCCCGGGCAGGCCGACGAGGATCGTCTTGAACGGGTCGAACTTGAAGCCCTTGATGATGATCGAGCCCATGGTCACGATCGAGGTCACTGCGAGCGAGACGAGGCAGAGAGGTCAGCTTCGGAGAGCGAGAGCAGGCGGACGACAGGACGCACTGCAGACGAAGACCGCCCAAAGGAAGACGATGTAGAACCGAGGGTCCATGAGGGTGCTCCAGAACTGCGGCCACGACCACTCCGAGTGCTCGCCCGACTGCGAGGGAGGAGTGTCAGGACGGAGCGTCGGCGACATCCGGGTCGGGAGACGGCGGGATCCAGGTCGAGAGAGGACGTACGGCTCGCTCGGACGCGACACGCAGAGCAGCGACCTCGCGCTCCTCGGGCTTGAGGAACCAGGCCGTCGACGGCGACTTGGGGACGAAGATGAAGAAGAAGACGCCGCCGACGAGGGTCAGGATGGCGCAGATGATGTACGAGAGACGCCAGCCCTTGAGGGCGATGTTGTCGATCGACCCGCAGCCGTACAGGAGGAGGGCGCCCACGATCTGCGCGAGCGCGTTGAACGAGACGAAGACGGCGAGGCGGATAGGCTGCTCGCGCTTGCGCCACCAGACGCTGCTCAGGACGATGAAGGCCGGCGCGACGGCGCCCTCGGTAAAGCCGAGCTGCGAGGGGGTGCGAGACCGAGTCAGGCCCGTGCACCTTTCGAGCGAGGGACGGGGAGTGGCGCACCATGATGCGCACGACCAGCATGCCGACGTAGTTGTGCGGCGCAGCTTGAGCAGCGACGACGATGGACCAGGCGACGATCGAGATGGCGACGAAGGTGCGGATCGGGAGCTTGTGGAGGAGATAAAGGACGACCGGCTCCGAGGCGAGCTGGCCAAAGTCTGCGCATACAAGGTGGGACGAGTCAGCCACATGCCGAGGAGGACGTGAAGGGAGGGAGCAGAAGAGCGAGAGGACGACGCACAGAAGTAGCTCGCGAGGTTCTGGTACTCCTGGCCGACGAGGTTGAGGTCCGTGCGCATGCCGAAGATGGCGGCGTACGACAAGCCGATCTACAGGCAGGTGAGGCGGAAGGTGAGGCGGAGGTAGAGGACGGGGGAGAGGCGGAGAGAGAGGGTCAGGACGCTCGCTCAGAGAAAGTGAGCGCGCACGCTCGAGGAGGGCTGGAGCGGGCGAGGCTGCTCGAGGGTCGACGCACCTTGTCGAGATAGTTAAGCAGGACTGCAGAATACGACGTGGCAGGTCGTGAGCGGAACGAGCGAGACCGGAGGAAGCGGGATGAGATGAGGGGAGAAAGGGAAGGAGGTGAGGGAGGGACGAGGAGGAGGCGAGGAGGGAAGGAGGGGTAGCAGGTGGCTAACGTCAGTAGTCGCTCTTCGTGTCGTGTTGAACAGTAGAGCAGGAGGTTGCGCACAGATGCTGCGAGCAGAGGAAGACCGTCAGCAGCCTGAGCGTGGGCAAGTCAAGGAGGAGGGAGACGAGGACGCACATCGCGAAAGCCGGCAGCACGGTCATGTCAATCTTGCGCAGGACCCGACGCTGCAGTGCATCGTCGAGTCAGTGAGTCGCACACGGCGAGAGAGGGACCGAGCGAGAGAGCGCGAGGACGCACCTCGACGACCGGGTCAATTTCGACGACGGACGAACTCGCCTCGGCGGCGCCGCCAAACTTGCTGTCGCCCTCGATGCTCTTCTCGTCGGTGGAGCTCATCGTGTCGGTGTCGGTGAAGGTGGTGGAGAAGAGAGCAGAGAGGCGAGAGGCGAGCGCGACGACGACAACAGGAGGCGAGATACGGCTGAGGAGCGGGGCCACGCCGACGGCGGGCGAGCGTTGCGCGAGTCGGGGGACGCTGGCCGAGTCGGCCAACTTGCAGGAGAGCGGCCAAACCACGTGGGTAAGCTCCCCGCGAGAGAACGCGGGTGAGCCGGGGGAGACTTGGTGGCGAGGGCGAGCTGGCGCACCGCACCGCTGGCAGCTGGCAGGACGGACGCCTGCGTCGTCTGCACGAGTGCCGGTCGCGCGCAAGCCGAGCTGGCGGTCGAGGAGAGAGCGAGCTGGCCAGCTTCGCGGCCGGAAGTCGCCCGACCAACCCTCTGGAGCTGCGACGCTCACCTCTCTGCGGCCAAGGTTGTTGGCCGACTCGGCTCAATGCTCGCCAGCCGCTCGCCGCACACGGCCCCGCAGCCGGCCGTATCGCTCTCGGCTCACCCCTCGTCCCCCTCCTCCTCCTCGACCTCCTCCTCGACCTCCCGCCGCCTCGCTCTACACCTGCACACCTAGTTGGACCTCTCAAGATGCCCTCGGTCGACCACCTGCCCCACCAGAACGGCCACACCAACGGCCACTCGCACCGCGACGACGTCGACAAGCCGTTCCCCGGACCCTCTCGCACTCGACCCAGCCTCCTCCCCAAGCTCGCCCTCAAGCCCTGGCTGTCGGGCGCACCGGCAGGCCTCCTCCTCCACAACGCGCGCGTCGTCGACCCGCGCTCGGGCGCGCTCCTCGACGGCCTGCACTCGGTCGTGGTCGAGCAGGGCAAGGTCACCCACGTCTACCCGGTCGACGAGCCCGACCTGCTCGCCGAGGAGGCCGCCCTCAACAAGGTCGACGTCGCAGGGCGGTACCTGTGCCCCGGCCTCATCGACGGCCACGTCCACGTCACGGCCGTGCCCGGCGTGAGGACCATCGGCGAGCTCGTGCGCACGCCCGAGGAGCAGGTCCACTACGCGACGACATACGTGCTGAAGGAGATGCTCATGCGCGGCTTCACCACGGTCCGCGACACCGGCGGCGCGAGCCAGCCGCTCGCCAAGGCCATCGAGGAGGGCCTGCTCGTCGGTCCTCGGCTCTTTCAGTGCGGCAAGGCCATCTCGCAGACCGGTACGGCCTTCTCTCTCTTCCCTCTCGAGCCCTTGTACTCCTGAGCGCGAAGCTGACGCTCGAGCGCAACAGGCGGGCACGGCGACTTCATGCCGGGCAAGAGCGGCGGCGAGCCTGGATGCTGCGGCGGGCACTCGGCGTCGCTTGGGCGCACAGCAGACGGCGTGCCGCAGGTTCTCAAGGCGGTCAGGGAGGAGCTCAAGGCGGGAGCAGACTGTGCGCACCGCCCTCTCTCGACGTGCAGCCGCCCTCTCGTACGCTCGAGCCGCTTCCTGACCCGCTCTTCCTCTCTCTTTCCCTCGCGTTCCCGCTCGCAGTCATCAAGGTCATGGTTGGCGGCGGCGTAGCGTCGGCGACCGACGCCATCGAGACGGTGCAGTACTCGTCCGAGGAGATCCGCGCCATCACCGACACGTGTCGTCAAATGGGCCGCAAGCACACGACGGCGCACGCCTACACGGTCGAGGCGATCCGGCATGCGGTCGACAACGGCGTCAAGGGTATCGAGCACGGCAACCTCATCGACGAAGAGACGGCCGAGTAGTGCGTCTCGCTCTCGCTCCTCGAGACGATCTCGTCGAGCACTGGCTGACCTGTCCTTCCCTCTCCGCCGCAGCTTGGCCGAGAAGGGCATCTTCCTGACGCCGACCCTCTCCTGCTACGGCATCATGGTCCGCGCGCCGTTCGAGGACTTTCTGCCGCCAGACGGCCAGGTCAAGAACAAGGAGGTCATGAAGGACGGCCTCCAGGCGCTCAAGCTCGCAGAAGAAGCCGGCGTTACCGTCTGCTAGTGCGTCTAGCTCCCTCTCACGACGCCTGCGAGTCGAGCTGACCCTGCTCGTTGCTGCCCGCAGTGGCTCGGACCTCCTCACGTCGATGCACGCGCTCCAGACAGAGGAGTTCACCGTCCGCGCCGAGATCCTCTCCTCGCCCGCCATCCTGCGCCACGCCACCATCAATGTCGCCAAGATGCTCGGCAAGGAGGGCGTCCTCGGCGAGATCAAGCCCGGCGCGCTCGCCGACCTCCTCATCCTCGACGCCAACCCGCTCGAGGACATCACGGTCCTCGACCGGCCCGAGGACCACCTCCTCGCCGTCGTCAAGGAAGGTCGGGTCGCCTTCAGCTCGCTTCCCGAGCTCAAGACGGTCGAGGACGAGGCGAAGGAGGACTCGCTGCGGCTGAAGAAGCGCGCGAGGCTTGCCTGAGGACGAGTCGGCCGCCTCTCGCTTGTGTAGACTATTCATCGTCGCATTGCATCCGCTCTTGATGAGGTCGTGCCCCTGAGAAAGCTCCTCGGGCCCGAGAGCGGGCCGTCTCCTCGCCGCCTTGCGGTCGACGAGGATTGGCGCGCTCACTCCTGGCTCATTCTCGCCGGCCAAGCTCGACCGAGCCCTGCAATGAGCTGCAGCACGTCCAGACGCACTCGGCCAAGCCCCGCCTGACGCTGAGGACAGCTGCGCGCTCTTCCCGCCCTCCACCACCACCTCCTCGCCCGCCGTTCTCGACTCACCGCCTCTGAGCGGCAGTATCGTCCCGCGACTACTCGTACGGCCTACTGCGGTCTCAGCTAGCCGATTCAGCAAGCCGCAGCGCCATGGACGACAGCACCACGGCCCTCATCGCTTCATCCGCCTCTGCTTCCGCCCAGCCTCAACACGCTCACGGGACGGCCGAGGACACATCTGGTGCGCTACGTACAGCCCTCTACATGCGCTACAGAAGCTGACCGAGTGCTTCTCGGCGATCTCTTGCAGAAGCAGGTCGGGCCAAGCGCTCACGACGCGACCGTCCCTGCGACAACTGTGCGTGCTCCTTCCTCTCTGTGCAGCCGCAATAGGTGTAGTGAGGGCTGGGACGGGCCGCGGACGAGTCGAGGACCTGCGCAGAACAGAACTGACATCCTGCTGTGCTCCCGCAGGTCGTGCGCCTCCTGATCAACGTTCCTCGCCGCGAGGGCGTAGCTGACTCCTCGATCCGCTGTCGCAGGTCGAGCAAAGCATCAGTGCGATATCCCTGTTCGAGGCGAGCCGTGCAAGACGTGCAAGTCGCGGTCCAAGACGTGCACCTTCCTCGACCCGCCGACCGCTCGCGTCCGCAAGCCCAAAGCCGACACGCCGTGCATCGCCATCGAGCAAGACCCACAACATGTCTCGCAGGGCGATGCAGCTCCTCTGCTCATCGAGGTCCCGCAGCGAGATCCTGAACGAGCTCCAAGCCAGACACGCACGTCCTCGGTGCGCTACCTCTCTCCCTCGACCACCGCGCTGCAGATGGCTGACCAGCTCCTTCCTCCAGTCGAGCGACTCTTTCGCCTACGCACGACCATCGACGACGCTGTCCTCGGTCCTGTCGCTCGTCCGCAACTTTGTCGAGCAGGCGCCGCTTCCGCTCGCAGGTCCCGGCCAGCCGCCGCCGACGGGTCCCTTCCTGTCGCCTGGTGGAGGCCGAGCCGAGCTGCACTACATTTCGGCGCACGCCTTCAGCGACCTCACGTTCTCGGTCGCCGACGAGCACGTCGCCGCCTACTCGGGCGACGTCGGCTTTCGCCAAGTTTCCGCCGATCCCGCCCTGCCCGCCTTCTTCGTTCAGACGCCAAGCTTGATGTACGGCACGACGGCGCCGTCGGGTCGACAGCTCTACGAGGCCGCCTGCGCCGCTCTCGCTCCCGGCGCACCACAGCAACTGGTCGAGATGTGCGCTCGGACCCCCTCTCTCTCTCGGGCGCCTCGACAGCTGCCGCGCCTTCTGTAGCATGACTGACTCGCTCTTCACCTGCTCGCAGCTTCATCAGCCAGACGCAGCCCGCCTTCCCGATCCTCGACCTGCACTCGTTCCCCTCGTCCGACCCGGCGGCGGCAGCTCAAGCGGGCGTCTCTTACGGCCTCCTCACGAGCCTCCTCGCGCACTCGACCTGCTACGTGAGCCCGTCTCTCTCTCAACAAGCCCGCCGAGCGGCCGCTGACCTTCCTCCCTGCGCGCAGGTCCACGAGATCCGCCCCGCGCACAAGCACCTCTGGCGACAAGTTCTTCTCTCGCTCGAGGACGAGTACCGCAAGCCTACCCTGCAGACCCTACAGCAGGCTCTCGTCGTGCTAGCGAGTCGGCCGCCGCTCAACCTCGCGCAGAACCACTTGGCGATGGGGCGAGTGCGTCTCTCCCTCGAGCTCGACTTCTCGACCTTGTCGACCATGCTGACCCGCCCTCTGCGCCCCCCTACAGCTCGCGAGTGCCGCCCAGATCCTCGGCCTGCACCTCGACCCGACGCTGTGGCGCATCCCTCGCGACGAGCGCGTTCTGCGCAAGCGACTTTGGTGGTCCGTGTTGATCACGGACAAGATGCGGGCGCTGTGGTACGGGCGACCGAGCAAGTGCGTCGCTCTCCTCCCTTATCCCCTGCATGCCAGACGGCCGCTGACGAGGGCGATCCTGCAGCATCTCGCGCGACAGCTGGAACGTCTCGCTGCCGACCCTCGACGACCTCGACGCTGCACCCGACTCGCTCTCGGCTCAGTCCTTCATCGCGTCGTGCAAGCTCACGGTCATCATCGAGTGCGTCTTCCGTCTCGAGAGGCCTCTCGTCCTCGGCGCTGACGCCAAGCATGGGTTCGTGCGCAGCTCGGTCCTGTCCGACTTCTTCACCGTGCGCTCCCTCGCCTCGCCTCGCTCTCCTGCCGCACGCCTCGGGTCGATCGAGCAGGTTGGCCGCGAGCTCTCGGCGCTCGAGCAAGATCTGCCAGCAGCGCTGCGACGGCTCCCAGGTCCCGACGACCGAGACTCGGCTCCTGCTCCCAGCGGTGTCCGTGCGTCGCTCCTCCCTTAGGCTCGCCAACGCCGCGAAGAGTATCTTACTGACTCACATGGTCGTGCGCAGGTTCGTTCCAGCTCTGCAAGCTCGGCCTCGAGATGTCGCTCCTCCGGCTCGCGACGACGACGCTGCGCAGGCCATCGGCGCAGCAGCTCATCTCGACGTCTCGCACGGCTCTCGGGCTCGCGCAAACCCTCGTCGAGTTTCTCGAGAACCTCAACACGGGCGACTTTGGCATGTTCTGGGCCCCCTGTGCGTTCTTCTCCGCTCATCGTCCTCGCCGGCCTTGCCGCTTCTCCCTCGCCCTGCGACCTCTCTTCTGCGACCACAGGCTGACTTGCGCACGCTGCAGACTGCTCCTTCATCATCTCGGCGGCAGCGGCGCTCCTTATTCGCACCGCCTTGACCGCGTCGACCCTCGACCCGACGACCAGGACCGCCGCCGGCGTCTTCTTTACCCGGCTCGTCGTCTGCCTCACGTCGAGCCACCACGCCGCCAAATGGGACGTCGCGTCGCTCGCGCTCGACCGCATCGCGACGCTGCTGCGCTCGCTCAACGGCGAGCTTCCCGAGCTTGTGCCGCTCCTCCAGCTGTTCGGCCCGCCAAACCACGCCAGCACGGGTGCGTGCCTCCCTCTCCTGTCGCCCCACTCGTCCGACACTCTCCTTACGCTGCTTTGCACTTGCAGGACCGCCGCCGCCGCCACCGCCGCCTGGACCTCGCGCCCCGCAAGCCCGCACGGACCCCTCCCCGGCCGACCCTGTTTCCGCCCTCACGCCCCCGACCCTCCTCCTCTCGCCTTCTGCTCCTCCACATTCTCTCGCCCACTTCAGCACCTCCTCGCGTCGGCCGGCACCACCCGCCGCATCGCCCGCCGCAGCAGGATCCGCCGCCGCCGACCAGTCGTCGCCGGCGCTCGACGCCTTCTGGTGGATGACGACCGAGATCCTCTCGCTCCCCGACCACCTCGGTGCGCCCTTGCCCGACATCTTCGAGGGCTGGCCGACCTTTACCGACCACGATCACGCCGGAGCGGCGCTCGGCGGCCCCGAGCAAGGAGGAGACGGTGCGGGCGACTTTGCGACGGGCGAGGGCATGCTCTTTGACCTGCGGAGCTTCCTCGAGGGACCGAGTGCGGGTGCGCAGCCGTCGAGAGGAGGCGGGGCGGCAGGTCCAGCTGTAGGCGTCGCCGCAGCGCCCGATGGGACATGACGAGCTATTTGAGAAGGTTGACCGGCTCTTTGCGAGCGAGGCGCTCTCGAGAGCGAGTAGTACGAGGACAACGACGATGTAGGTACTGCACAGCTGCGAGACGACTGACTGATCTACAAACGAGAGGAGAGGAGGGCCAGAGGAGAAGAGGTCCGAGCGCTCGAGGCGGGGAGGGTCTAAACAGCGAGGGCGCGCATCTGGGGCTGCGGCGTGGCGTAGCCGCTCTGGAGGCCGCTGTCGACCTTGTCCATGTAGGCGAGGAGGTCGAGCAGGCGGTACGAGTAGGCGTACTCGTTGTCGTACCACGCGCAGATCTTCCAGCAGGTCGGCGAGAGCATCGTCGTGGCGGCGACATCGATCAGGCATGACTCCTTGCGGCCGATAAAGTCGTGCGACACGAGCTCGTCGTCGACGACGGCGATGACGTCGCTCAGAGGCGCGATCGACCACTTGCGGCGGCCGGCGGCCGCCTCGCGCAGCGGGAAAAGGAGCTCCTCCTTGGTCGCGGCGGGTCGCTCGAGGGTGACGGTGAGGTCGACGAGGCTGACGTTGTTGGTAGGAACGCGAACGCTGATGCCTGTAGACGGTCGTGGGGGCGGCGTCAGCTCTGCTCGAGGAGAAACGCTGCGAGCCGAGGAGGGGAGGTCGTACCGGTGAACTTGCCCGCAAGCTCTGGCAGGACGAGCGCGACCGCCTTGGACGCTCCCGTGCTCGTCGGGATGATGTTCTGGCCGACGCCGCGACCTGAGAGGGCGAGGAAGGCCGAGTCAGTGACGGCGAGGGGGAGGAGGCTCGAGCGCAGGACGACGACGACGACGACGCACCGAGACGCACGCTCTTCTTGCTGTAGCCGTCAAGGACGGGTTGCGAGGACGTGGATGCGTGGATTGTGGTCATCATGCCGGTCTGGATGCCGAACGCGTCGTTAAGGACCTTGGCGAGGGGCGCAAGGCAGTTGGTCTGCGGACGAGCGCGAGACGGCGTCAGCGCCTTGCTCTCCCGAGGTTAGGAAGGGACGCACTGTGCAGCTCGCGTTCGAGACGACCTTCATCTCGGGCCGGTACTCCTTGCGGTTGACGCCGACGACCTGGTCGAGAGGGACAGGGTCAGTGCGCGCGCGAGGAAGGGAGCTCGAGCAGGCAGAGGCGCACGATCGTCTTCGTCTCCGTGTCCCTGCGAAGGAGAGTACGAGTCAGTCGGCCATCGAGAGGGCGCAAAGGCGAGGAGGAGGAGCGCGACGCACTTTGCCGGCGCGCTCATGACGACCTTCTTGGCGCCCGCCTGGAGGTGCTGGCTTGCGAGCTCGGTCGTGAGGAGCTTGCCCGTGCAGTCGGCGATGTATTCGGCGCCGACGCTCGCCCAGTCGAGCTTGAGCGGGTCGCGCTCGCTGAAGAGCTGGATGCGCCGCCCGCGCCAGACGAGGCAGTTGGCGTCCTCGTCGATGGTGAGGTCGGCCGAGTTGGGCAGGCAGCCGTGCGTCGAGTCGTAGTGGATCGAGTAGAGGAGGGTCTGCGGTGCGCAACAAGGAGAGAGCGGGCGAGAGGGTCCGAGAGCGGGAGGACGAGTGGCAGGGTCAAAGCGGGGCAGTCGAGGTCAGCGCGTCGTCGCCGCAACTCAGCGCAGGAGCTCGTCGGCGGCTGTGCAGGCTCACCTTGAGGTTCGGCGCCGTGTGGTTGATGGCGACGACTGCGGGACGAGGTTGCGAAGGTCAGCTCGTCGAGCTCTCGGCGGGGCTCGAGCGCGCGAACGGCGGCGGCGCACCCTCGAGATCGTCGCGCACGAGCGAGGCACGGAAGACGGCGCGGCCTGTGTGCATGAAGAGGATCAGCAAGCGCCATGAAAGCGAAGGGCGCTGCTGCTGGGCTCGAGCGGGCGAGGGGAGCGCGAGGACGCACCGATCCGGCCCATGCCGCTGATGCCAATGGCGGTGCGGTTCTGGATGCTAGGCATGGCTTGCAGGCTGTACGAGTGAGGAGGAAGGAGCTGCGAGCGCGTGCGGGCGAGCGAGCAAACGAGACGCCGCATCGCCGGGCGAGGACGGGTCGCGGAAGTGCGATCGCGCGGGCGAGAGTGGGGGGGCGGGCCGTCTCGGCTTACGAGGCGCGAGGCCAAAGTCGTTCGGGTGAACGCTCGCCCTATCCGCGGCAGCCGTTGCGCTCCTCCCACCGGCTCGGAATCCTGCAGCCTCGTCCACGCCGTCGCACCGAAAGTCCGCACATCCGCCCATTCTCTCGCTCGAGCTCGACGAGGAGCAGGGTAGGATTACAACGACACGAAAGGGCAACAAGAGAAGGACAGGACCCACCTCAGCTCCAGCTCCACCAGCTCGCACCGGCCCTCTGCTGCGCCGCACCGTCGCCCAGACTGGCGCCGCCTGCCTGCCCCTCGGCTTTCCCCACTCGCGCACTCGGCACGCTCGCCGCACCTCCCGCGCCTGCCACGCTCGCACTCGCGCTCAGGGCCTGCAGCGCGCCCCTCGCACTGCCCGGTGCGCCGGTCCGTGCGCCGGCGCGGACGCCCGCCACGAGCGGGTCGCGCTCGCCGTCGAGGTCGAGGTCGTGCGCGAGCGACGTCGTCGTCGCGGCGCGGTGCTGGGAGAGAGAGGTGGCGAAGGCGGCGGCGCTGGCTGCTGCGGTCGAGGTGCGGCGGTGCTGAGGCGGTCGAGACGAGGCGGGCGAGGTCGACGGCGACGCGAAGGCGGAGGAGGAAGGGGTACCCGAGTCGTCGACGATCGACGATGAGGACACGAGGATGGGTGAGAGCGTCGCCGAAGCGCGATTGTCGCGAGCGCGGGAGGGCGAGGGCGCAAAGAGGCTGGAGGGGGAGGGTCGAGCGGAGGTCGCGGTCGAGGCGAGTGTCGCCGGGCTGGGCGTCGCATGCTGGAGCATCGAGGTCCGGCGAGTCGTGGGCGTGCGGGGTGGGGCGGCGGACGAGCTTGCGGTGCACTGCGAAGTAGAGGCGGGCGAGGCGAGAGCGGACTTGCGGAAACCGCTGCTCGACGTCGCTGCCTCGGCCTGCTCCTCGGCAAGCGCGTGCAGGGTCGTGCGCGATCGAGAGGAGCTGATCGAGTGCGGCGAGGGCTCGGTCGACGCCTCGCCCGACCCTGGCTCGCCGTCGTCGAGTCGTGCCACCTCGTCGGCCGCCGCTCCCGAATCTCGCCCCGCTAGCCGTCCGAGCAGGTCCTGCGCTGCGCTCGACCGCTTTTGAGCCGGCCTCGGCACAGCCTGCGCTGGCCCGCTCGGCCCCTCCTGCTCCAGCCCGCTCCCCAGTGCCGCCTCTCCCTCGTTCACGGCGCCGACCTCGTCGAACCCGGCCAGGAAGCCCGAGCCCGCGCCGGTCGCCGTCGCGTACAGCGTCCTTGCCCGCTCTGCGCGCTCCTGCCGCCCCGCGAGCGAGCCGTCGCCGCGCGTTACGCGCCCGCTCGAGCTCCCGCTCGGGCTCGGGCCCGCCTGCAGCCCGCTCGACCTGCGCGCCCAGCGGTCCGTCGCGCTCTCGAGCTGCGACAGCCTCTCGCCGGCGCGGTCTGCTGCATCGACGCCGCTGCGGAGCTCGAGCTCTGCGCGCGAGTCGGCGTGGGCGAGGTGCGGCGGGCGGGCGACGGCGTCTGAGGAGAGGAGGCGCGAGAGGGAGGAGTGGAGGGCGGTCGACGAGGCGAGGATCGAGGTCGAGGTCGAGAGGAGCGAGCCCGTGAGGCGCAGGAGGTGGTTGAGCGGGTCGTCCGAGTCGCTGGTCGGGTCCGACTCGTCATTGTCGACGTCGTCGCCGTCGGCGGTTGCGGGTGCAGGCTGGGGCCGGGCGCGAGGGGTGCGGGATCGGCGAGCTGAAGGTGAGGGAGGAGGGGACGAGGAGCGCGTCGCCGTCTCGTACGGCGGCGGCGGGGTCGTGAGCGACTCGGCGAGGGCGCTCGCGGTCGAGAGGCGCTTGTGCGGCAGCTTGGCGAGGGAGCGCTTGCGCGGCGTCGTGAGACGAACTTCTTGGGGCGAGTCGGCGAGTGTGTCGCTGGCCTTGCGCGAGTCGGCGGCGAGGTCGCCCAGATCGGCCTCGGTCGAAGGGCTCGGGTCCATCTCGTCGCCTCGAGCGGCCGCGCCGTGTGCTGTGTGGGCTGTGCTGCTGCTACAGAGCGAGCTGCAAGGGTAGGAGCTGGGGCTGGTGCGGTGGTCGAGGTGTGGGAGGCCTGCGATGCGGGAGGACGGCGATGAGCGATGAGCGGGTGTGGGGAGGCTCAGGGCGTGAGAGCGCACCGTGTGCAGAGCTGGCGGGGCTGCCGTGCTGCTGCAAGGTCGGTAGCAGAGGTGCGCTGGTCGACAAGGCCGTGCGAGAAAAGCGAGTGACGGAGACAGGGCCGAGCGGAGGTGCGTGCTCCTCGCCGAGCAGACGGACGGACGACAGTCTCTCGTCCTCATCGGGTGCAGCTCGGTGCGCAGGTTGCAGTGCTCAGTACGGCTTGAACCTCCCTCCTCGCCCACCCCTCCCGCCGCTGCTCCCGCCCCGGCCGCCGCCTCGTCCTCCTCCGCCGCCGCTGCGCATCCGGTCCACCCGCCGCTTGTCCTCCTCGAACCGCGTCTTGAGGCTGGCCAGCTCTGCGTGCATACGCACAGGTCAGCCAGGGAGCTCACGAGCGCGAGAAGGAGAGAAAGCGCACCCTTGCGGCGGCTGTCGGCCTTGTTGAACCGGTAGAAGCCCTCGCCGACAATCTTCTTGATGCCGGCGTCGCGCCGCAGGTCCTCGTCACCCTTGGTCGCGCCGCGCTTCTTGCCCGCCACCTTGACGCTGACGCCGCCGTACCCCTGCACGGTCGGCTCGACGCCCGTCGGGAGCAGGCTGCGCCCGTGCTTGCCGCCGCGACTGACGGTTGTCCACTCGCCCTCGTCGAGCTCGTCCGGGTTGTAGTTCGGGTCGGCCATGCGCGCCTGCAGCGCCGCATGCCGCGCGAGCGCCTCGGCCGCGCTGCCCTCCTTGGGCTTCTCGCCGAGCGCCGCCGCCGCGCCCGCCTTGCCCGTGCGGCGCAGCTGCTTGGCGAGCTTCTTGGCGTCGCGCTGAGCCTGCTCGCGCTGCGCCTGGGCGCGCTCGGCGCTGTACCCGACGGGGAGGCTCGCGGCGCGCCGGGCGTCAAACGTGCGCATCCAGGCGTCGACGTGCGACGTGACGAGCGAGCGCGGCGGGCGCGCGAGCGTGTGCCGTGCGCGGGCGGCCGACAGGAACGAGGGGGCGGCGGGGAGGGTGAGCGGGGTCGAGGCGTCGTAGGGCGGGGGAGGGAACGTCGGCGCGGAGGAGAAGGTGGCGATGGCGGAGGTAGACGAGGAGGAAGGCGCCGAGTCGACGACGGCGGACGGGTCGAACAGGGGCAGGTAGGCCTCCTCGGCGTCGCTCTCGGCCGCCGCGAGCTCCTTCTGCAGCACGCCGACGACGGCCATGCCCTCGGCGTCCGTCTCGGGCGGCGGCAGCATCCTCACCTCGCGCACCTTGACCGTCGAGTCCTCGCCCCACACCTTGCCCAGCGCCGCCTTGAGCCCCTTGGCCGTCGCGCCGTGCGGGAAGCCCGTCACGAACAGCTGGGTGCCCAGCGCTGCCGCCTGATCGTCGTCCGTCGGGTCGTCGTGGTGGTGGACGCGGGCGAAGAGGTGCACCTTGCCGCCGCTGAGCGGGAGGGCGTAGAAGCCCGAGCGCAGTGCTATGGGGCGCGCTTGAGGTTGCTGAGAAGGCTGAGTGGGCAGGCGAGCCATCTCGAGAGCTGGCGGGTGTGGTAGAGAGCGAGGAGGCCGGCAGGAGCTCGGACGAGATGAGGAGACGGAGTCCGCGGGGGCAGCTTCTCGCTCTCGCGCAGGGCTCTCTCGCTGCCGGGTGCAAGCCGCGTCGCACTCAGGAGCTCGAGCACCAGGTCGGGCACGCAAGTCACGACCGACGAGCGGGAGCCTGAGCTGCACTCGGACCTCGCTCGCGCTCTCGCTCTCTGCTCGACCACAGGCCGTGTGCTAGGTGATCAGACATCGTTTATGAGGCCCCGCTGCTGCTACCGTGTCGAAAGGGATGAGGGTAAAGAATGAGAAAGAGAAAGAGGAGGAGGAAGCGCCGTCGCCGTCGTCTACTTGAGCGCCTTCATGACGGCCTGGGTGAAGTCGGTCGTCGAGTTCTTGCCGCCCATGTCCGGGGTGCGGATCTGCACGAGCGGATGCGGAGAGGGTCAGCTCTCTCGAGGGCGACGAGGAGATCGAGGAGGAGGTGCGAGCGCACCTTGCCCGCCTCGATGACGCCGTACGTCGCCGCGGCGATGTTGTTGGCGTGCGCGTCGAGGCCGAGGTGGCGGAGCTGCGCGACGGATCCGTCGTACCGTCAGCTGCCTGGCTCGAGCGAGGAGTGAAACGGAGAGGCGAGCGCGAGCGACGCACCATCATCGCCGCCGAGAGGAGCATCGCACTCGGGTTGGCGACGTCCTGGCCTGCGAGCGTCAAGGCGAGCTCGTCAGCAGTCTGTCCTGTACGACGAGAGAGGGAGAGACGCACCCTCAATGTCCTTCGCGACGTGACGGCTGTGCGCACAGAGGGAGAGAGGGTCAGCCGGCTCGTCTCAGACGAGCGCAAGCTGCAGCCCGCATCGTCGCATGCACGAGCGCACGACGGCACAGGCTGGACCCGCATGCGCGAGCTGAGAGAGCGAGAGGGAGCAGGACGCACCAGCCCGGCTCAAAGAGGGCGTACTCGCGGCCGATGTTGGCGCCGGGGACGATACCCGGGCCGCCGACGAGCGCCGCACCGATGTTGGACACGATCGAGCCGTACAGGTTGGGCATGACCATGACGTCGAACTGCTGCGGGCGGTTGACGAGCTGCATCGACGTGTTGTCGACGCTGCGAGGGGGAGAGGGCCGTGCGTCAGCGACGAGGTCCTCGACTGAGCCCGACAAGCGAGCGAGGGGGACGCACATCATGTCGGAGAAGGTGATGCCCGAGTCCTTGTACTCCTCGGCGACGCGGCGGCACGTGTTGAGGAAGAGGCCGTCGCCGAGCTTCATGATGTTGGCCTTGTGCACGGCCGTGACGTGCTTGCGGCCGTTCTTGATGGCAAAGTCGAACGCGAAGCGCGCGATGCGCTCCGTCTTGTGGCGCGTCATGATCTTGAGCGACTCGACGACGCCCGGCGACGACTGGTGCTCGAGGCCCGAGTACTCGCCCTCGGTGTTCTCGCGGATGATGGCAAAGTCGACGTCGCGGTGGCGGGTGGGGAACCCGGGCACCGACTTGCACAGGACGACCGAGGCGTAGATGTCGAGCTGCTGGCGCATGGCGACGTTCCACGACGTGTGTCCCGAGCGCTCGACCGGGGTGTAGAGGATGCCTGCGGGCGCCGAGAGCTCGGGTCAGGCTCTGCGCGGTCTCGTCGACGTCGTCGGACGATGCGAGAGAGAGAGGACGCACCCTTGAGGCCGACCTTGTTCCTCCTGAGCGAGTCCATCGAGCGCTTGAAGAGAGCCGCATCCTCGGTCGTGTCGCCCGAGACGTTGAACTTCTCAAACTCGACGGGGACGTTGGCGTGCTGTTGCTCAAAGAGTCAGCCGTGATGCTCGCACGCTCGAGGCGGGAGCGAGAGAGGGGGCGCACCTCGAAGATCTCCTCGACCGACTGCGTGATCTCCTTGCCGACACCGTCACCGGGGATGAGGGTGACCTGCGGGAGAGCTCATCGTCAGTCTCGTACGGTCGTGAAGGAGGGGCAGAGAAGAGCGAGCGCACCGAGTAGACGCCGCCGTACTGCGCGAGCGAGAGGAGGAGCCGACGAAGATGAGCGAGGGGAGGACGGGGTCAGCGGGTGCTCGCCCAGGTGTGGGGCGGGGGCATGCAGAGAGCTAGAGAGGGACAGCGAGGGTGCGCACCTTGGTCGGGACGACCGGGGTGGGCCTCGAGATGTTGACGCCGAGCGTGGTCGCGGTGCGCGCCTGGCCAGCCTGCGGGCGCGCGACGATAGGCGAGGCGGGGTGCGTGGGCAAGGAGAGGGGGACAGAGCGTGTCAGTGGCAGCCGCTCGAGGCTGGTCGAGGCGAGGAGGACGAGGAAGCGCAAGGGGAGGAGAGGAGGGAGAGAGGGAGGGAGGAGAGAGGGGCGAGAGAGGAGAGGGGAGGGACGCACGAGGGCCGAGGTGGCGGGGCGGAGGAGCTGGGGCTTGGGGAACATCCTGGGCTGAGCCTGAGCGGTGTAGACGGGGTGGCAGGAGGGAGGAGGATGCGCCCGAGGTCCGCGGAGACGGAGCGCGGGCGCGAGCTCCCACGCCGAGCTGCGGCCCGCTCTCCTCCCTCCCTGCTCCGTCGCACCCTCTAAGTAGCCACGCACAGTCCACCATGCTCGCTCGCACTTCGCTCCGCTCGGCCGCCCGCGCCATCCCCGTGCGTCCCTCTTTCCCCCCGTCTCCCCCTCCCCTCTCCCTCCTCGTCCTCCTCCTCCTCCGCGCTCCCCCTCGCTCTTCGCCCTACCTCGCCCCTGACTGACTCGAGCCCGCCTCTCCTTGCGCCTCGCCCTCTCGCCAGGCCACTCGCGCCTACGCGACCCCGGCCAACAAGGGCACGGGCAACTTCGTCCCGAACACCAACCCGGATGGTCCGCCTTGATCTCTCTCGCACCCTGCCCTCCCTGCACCGCGACTGACACGCTCCTGCTCTTCTGCAGGCACCACCAACGTGACCCTCATCCCCGGTGACGTGCGTCTCCTCCCTCCCGACCGACTCGACGGCCCGCTCTCGCCCGCCGTGTTGACCGGCGTGCTGACGTCCTCTCTCGCTCTCGCGCGCTACAGGGTATCGGCCCCGAGATTGCCGAGTCGGTCAAGGAGATCTTCACGACGGCAAAGGTCCCCATCAAGTGGGAGGAGGTCTCGGTCGCGCCCATCCTCGTCGACGGCGTGTCGACCATCCCGGCCGACGCCATCTCGAGCATCAAGAAGAACACGATCGCCCTCAAGGGTCCCCTCGCCACCCCGAGTGCGTCCTCCTCGAGCCGCGCTCGAAGCTGCTTACAGAGCTGACCTCGTGCTCCCTCGCTCGCAGTCGGCAAGGGCCACGTCTCGCTCAACCTGACGCTCCGCCGCACCTTCAACCTGTACGCCAACGTGCGCCCCTGCCGCTCGGTCGAGGGCTACAAGACAGCCTACGACAACGTCGACACGGTCATCATCCGCGAGAACACCGAGGGCGAGTACTCGGGCATCGAGCACGAGGTCGTCGACGGCGTCGTCCAGTCGATCAAGCTCATCACGCACGAGGCGTCGAACCGCGTCGCCCGCTACGCCTTCGAGTACGCCCGCGCCAACAACCGCCTCCACGTCACGGCCGTCCACAAGGCGCCCATCATGTCCGTCCCCCCTCCTCCTCCTTCCTCGCGCGCACTCTCTCCCTCTCTCCCTCTCACGTCGCTGACGCTCGCTCCCGCTGCCCCGGAACTACAGGAAGATGTCGGACGGCATGTTCCTCCGCGCGTGCCGCGAGCTCGCGCCCGAGTACCCGGACGTCAAGTACGACGAGGACCTCCTCGACCGCGTCTGCCTCCGCATCGTCCAGAACCCGGGCCCGTACGCCGAGCGCGTCATGGTCATGCCCAACGTGCGCCCTCACTCTCTCGGTGTGCGCGAGGAGGAGCGACGAGAGCGCGCCGCTGATGTGCTCGAGCCCCTCCTCCCCCTCGCTCGCAGCTGTACGGCGACATCCTCTCCGACATGTGCGCCGGCCTCATCGGTGGCCTCGGGTGCGTCCCCTCCCTCTCCCCTTGTCGTGCATGCCCACGCAGCTGACGAGCCGAGCGACGTGCAGCTTGACGCCGTCGGGCAACATCGGCAAGGACGCGTCCATCTTCGAGGCCGTTCACGGCTCGGCACCCGACATTGCTGGCCAGGGGTGCGTTCCTGCTCTCTCCCTGTCGTCTGCGAGCTGTCGACGGGCCGTCGGCGGGTGTCGGCGAGGCGACCGCTGACCCTCCTCCCCTTCCCCCTCCCCTTCCCCCTCCCCCTCCCCCTCCCCCTCCCCCTCCCGACCATCCTCGTCTCGCCCGCTTGCAGGAAGGCCAACCCCACTGCCTTGCTTTTGTCGTCATGCATGATGTTGAGGCACATGGGCCAGTTTGACGCCGCCGCGAAGATCGAGTCGGCCGCGCTCAAGGTGAGGCCCAAAAATCGCGTTTTGCTCTGTTCCGGCCCCGCTGACCCTCCTACTCGCTCGCAGACGATCGCAGAGGGCAAGTTCGTCACCGGTGACCTGCGCGGCAACGCGACGACCCAGCAGTACACGCACGAGATCCTCAAGAAGCTCGGCGCCTAGACGGCCGACGACGACGACGGGTCGCTCTCTCGAGGTGTGCTAGACTGGCTTGGATTGAAACTGAGGGGCTTTGTCTGTCTGTATCTGCTGCGACCTGCGAGAGTCGACCCGGACGAGGCTGTCTGCGAGAGACCGGGTCGTCGAGAGGGCCGAGGAGGAGAAGGGGGTCCGGCTCCGTTCCCTCGCCCCTGCCGCTTCCAGCCACAGCACTGTATACCCCGACGCGACTACCTGCGCCAGCCCAGCTGCGCGCGCTGAGGCAGGGCGCGCCTCGACTCCTTCATCAGCGACGAGCTCGACGGCGACCTCGTACGCTCGCCTCGGGCTCTCGGGCCGTACAGGTTCAGCTGGAGCGCCGCGTACTAGGGTCGAATCACCGCCACGCGCCGCTACAGGGCTGCCCAGCTCGCTCGACGAGGCGGCACCTTTTTCCTCCCCACCTCGACCCGTCTCCGACCTCTCGCTCGCTCGCCGCGGGCGCAGCGCGATTCGGAGTGAGCGCACGAGGCCCTGCACTTGCTGGAGAACACGTCTATACACTGCTCATCCTGCTCCGAGGGCACTTTTCTGCGGCTCTCCCCCGCAGTCGCCGAGGCTCGCCTCGACCGAGCGGGCGCGTCGTCCGCTCTCTCTTCCTCCTTCCACCTCGCACTTCTCCTCGTCGAGCCCATCGTGCGTCCCCCGCTCCTGCCCCGCCGCACGTAAGCAAGCTGACCTCTCGAGCCCCTCGCAGATGCACCGCTTCCTCCTCGTCGTCCTCGCCCTCGCCTTCGCGCTCATCACCGCCGCTGCCGAGGTCACTGAGCAGTTCGTCCTCGGCGACTGGACCGACGACCCCGAAACCCTCGGCGACAAGCTCACCGGTGCGTCCCGCTCTCCCGCTTTCCCCTCCTCGCACTCAAGCTGACGATTCTGCCCTCGAAGCGCACGCGGTCAAGTACGAGGACGACGACGGCGCCTTCTGGGCCTGCTCGAGCGCCGACGAGCCCGCCGAGCAAGGTGCGCTCTCTGCAGCCTCCTCTCGCTCGTCCAGGCCCTCTCGGCTGACCCTGCCCCTCTCCCCTCGTCCCCATCCTCTCGCTCGCTCGCAGCTGCCCCCACCGCTCAAGCCGCTCAAGCCGCTCAAGACATGCTCGACCTGCTCGCTGGGTTCGCCAAGGGCTACACCGGCCAGGACGGGCCGGACGAGATGGGCGGGGTTTGGACGCGCCGCATCGTCAAGGGCTAAGTCGAGGTGCGCGCTCTTTCCCGCTCTCGCCGCACTCAATGTTGAGGCTGACGCTTGACGTCTCCCGCAGGTCGTCGCCCTCAAGCTCGAGCTCCCGAACCCCCCCCCCCCCGCTCTTCCCGCTCGCATGTTCCTCTGCATTCGTCCTCAGCCTCTTCCTCGTCTTCGCCGTCGTCCTCGAACTGGCTGTAACGTCGTTCTGTGCTCGTCTTTGCCTGGCGAGACGAGCGCGAGAGAGCGAGCGCCTGCTCAGAGCTGATCTCGCACAGCCGTGCTCTTGCTCGAGGAGAGGGCTCATAGCGTCGCCTGCCCTGGGTCTGCCCGAGCCGACGATGTTCACCAGTAGGCGAGAGCTCCGTCAGGGAAGCATGCGCTCGAGCTGCTCGCTGGGAAGGACACAAACCGAGGTGCGATCGAGCGGTCCGTGCACGGTTTGCGGCTCTCTTCCTCTCTCTCTCTCTTCAAGGGGCAGCGAGAACGGGACGAGAGCGTAGCTCGTTACAAGTGCGTAAGCTGTAGCTACGAGAGAGGGAGGAGGAGGAGGCGAAGAGGCCGAAGAGGGGAGAGAGAGAGATGAGCGTGATGCTCGGGGCTGCGAGTGAGGAAGAGGAGAGGGGCCCACGAGGGGGAGAGTCAGCGAGGCCGTGCATGACGATGAGGAGGAAGAGAGGGAGCGCGCCGCACCTTGTGGGAGACTGCGCGCGGGCGCGAGGAGCGACAGCGGCTCGAGGAGCAGGAGGTGCGTCGCTCAAGGCCGGCTCGATGGATCGTCCCTCTCGGTCACGCCGCACAGAGCCTCGCCCTGCGCGAGCCGGGTCCGCTCAACCCAGAAGACGACGAGGGCGAGGCGTGAGGAGGCGCAAGAAGCGGAAGCGTGAGAGCGCGACTCGGAGGAGCATCCGAGTCGGGCGCATGCGAGCTTGTCGCGCGCCGCTGCAGACATAAGCGATACCTGTGTGCAAGCCTGGCCGCACCGGAGAGAGCAGGAAGGAGGAAGCGAGGCGAATTCGACCGACCGCGCTCGAAAGCCGAGGTTGACGAGGAGCGCATGGCCGGCCGCCCAGCAAGGTAGCAGCGTTAGCGCCTGTGCCAGTCGAGAAGCAGGCTCTGGAGGGTTCAAGCACGCGTCAGCTCCCTCACGGGGCTGTTCGGTCGAGAACGAGGAGGAAACTGATGAGGATCGAGAGGCGGCGCACCTCGGGCGACTGGCAGCGCGGCGCGGGCTCTGACGACCGGGGCACGCGGCGATGAGAGCTCGACAGCGCAGCGCACGCGCCCAAGCACAAGTCTCGGCAGCCGGGAGCGAGAGGTGGGTGCGAAGGGCCAAGCTGAGGCGGTGCCGACCGCGAACGGCTCGCCTCCTCGCTCCTCACCACCACCCCCAGTTCAGCTCGACGACTGCCAGACGCGCTCCCGACACGCCCTGCGACAGGCCCAGAGCCGACTGCGCGCCACCACCCGCCTCGCGCATATCGCCCAAGCCCCCTCCTCCTCGGCACCTCGCTCGACCTCACGCTCCCCGCACACGCCCTCGATCCAGCCAGCGAGTCGCTCAGAGCGCGTCAACAGCCCAGCAGCAGCTCGCACTAGCCCGGTGAGGCCCTTCGAGCGATGGCAAGCTCCGTCATCTTCACGGCGACGGCGACCGTGGGCGAGGTGTTCGCGACGACCGTCGTCGAGCCGACACACGCAGGCGGGCACTCGATCAACATCCTCAACGGCGACAATCCCATCGTCGTCAACACCTCTAAGTGCGTGCTCATCGTCTCGCTCTCTGCGACTCGACCAACCTGACCTCCTCCCTCAGCCCTCTCCTCCTCGTCATCGTCCAGCTGTGCATCATCCTCGCGCTCAGCCGAGGTCTCGCCTTCGTCTTTGGGCGGTTCCGCGTCCCGCGCGTCGTGTGCGAGATCGTCGCCGGCATCCTCCTTGGGCCGACGGCGTTTGGGCGCGTGCCCGGCTTCACCGAGAACATCTTCCCGCCCGAGTCGATCAGCTACCTCACCCTCATCAGCAACCTCGGCCTCGTCCTGTTCCTCTTCTGCGTCGGGACCGACGTCGACTTCAGCCTCTTGCGCCGCAACGCCAAGCCGACCATCGCCGTGTCGACGGCCGGCCTCCTCGTCCCGTTCGCCCTCGGCTGCGGCGTCTCGTTCGGTCTGTACGGCGCCTTCATCCCGGACGACGTGTCGCAGACGACGTTCCTCGTGTTCATCGGGACGTCGATGAGCATCACGGCGTTCCCGGTCCTGTCGCGCATCCTCGGCGACCTCCACCTCTTCCAGGACCCGGTCGGCCTCGTCGTCCTCGCGTCGGGTGTCGTCAACGACGTCCTCGGGTGGTGCCTCCTGTCGCTCGCCATTGCTCTCGCTTCGTCTGGGAGCGGGGTTGTCGTTGTCTACGTCTTGTGCTGCCTCGTCGGCCTGTGCGTCCGTCTCCCTCTCTCGACGCCTTGACGGACGATGATGCTGACGCTGCACTTACACAGATGGCTCTTCCTCTACTTCATTTGCAGGCCGGCCCTCGTCTGGCTCGCGCGCAAGACGGGCTCGTTCAGCCGGCCCGACGGCCCGACCCAGGGCTACGTTTGCGCCGTCCTCGCGCTCGTCCTCGTCGCGGCATGGTTCGCACAAGTCGTCGGCTCGAGCGAGATCTTTGGCGGTGCGTCGTCCTCGATGTGCGCTCGTTGATCCCCGACGGGCGCTGACCTGCTCTCCCCCACACGGACCCCTCGCAGGCTTCCTCGTCGGCCTCATCATCCCTCGCTCGCTCGGCCACCACTTTGCCGCCAAGATCGAGGACCTCATCCTGTGCCTGTTCCTGCCGCTCTACTTCGCCACGAGCGGCCTGAACACGGACCTCACCCTGCTCAACACGGGCACGATCTGGTGCAGCCTCTTCTCCTCTTCCAGGCCTTCTTCCGCCCTCACCTCTCGTCGACGTTCAAGCATGCTGACTGGTCCGATGAGCGCGCAGGGGCTGGACCGTGTGCGTCATGGTCGTCGCCTTCCTCGGCAAGTTCCTCGGCAGCGCGCTCGCCTCTCGCGCGACGGGCTTCTCGTGGCGCCAAGCAGGCGCAGTCGGCTCGCTCATGAGTGCAAAGGGCCTGGTGCGTCCTTCCTGCGCCCTCTCTCATTCGCAAGGACGGCCGAGGCTGACTCATGCCTCGACCGCAGATCGAGCTCATCGTCCTCGGGCAAGGACTCGCGGCGGGCATCATCACCCAGACCGTCTTCTCCATCTTCGTGCGTCACCTCCCGACTCTCAACTTGCTCAGTGAGCCATGACTGACCCACACCTCGCGCTCCTTAGGTTCTCGAAGCTGTGTGCGTCGTCCTCCTCGTTGCGCACGGTCCTCTCCCGCTCGGCCGGCACGAGCTGACTCTCCTGCTTCTGCAGCGTCCTCACCCTTGCTGCCACGCCTCTCGCCCTCGCCTTCTACCCTCCGCACGTCCGCCCTTCAGCTCGAGACGCCGCCTCAAGCTCCGATTCAAAGGACCTCGCCCGCTCGTCGTCGTCGATGGACAAGCCCGGCTTCGGCGGCGTCGCACAGCAGCGCACTCGGTTCGCCATCGTGCTCGACCAGCTCGAGGCGCTCGGCGGCGCCATGGTCCTCACGCACCTTCTCGCGGCGGGCAGCTCGGCGGTCGGCACGTCGTCGTCGTCTACAACCGCACCGCCTGCAGCCGCCGAGCCGAGCACGCTCAAGTCGGAAGACGCTCTCCTGACGGCCAACCCGGCGACGACGACTACGAGCGCGACCTCGGCGTCTGGAGCACCGACGCACGGACCCTCATCGACGGCGCCGCTCTCGCTCACGCCCCTGCGGCTCGTCGAGCTGACCGAGCGCACGTCGGGCGTCATGCTCGCGTCCGAGGAGGCGGCGACGCACCTCGCGCGCGACCCGCTCGTCGCGCTCGTGCGCACGTTCGCGTCGCTGTTCACCGGCAGGGTCGCGCTCGAGCGCGGCGAGTTTGCCATGACGGGCCTGGAGAATTGGGCAGAGACGGTTGCGCGGTGCGCCAAGGAGGGCGAGCAGGACATGCTGCTGCTGTCGTGGCGGCTCGGCGGCGGCAAGGGCGAGGTCGAGCAGCCGGGCGTCGTCGAGTCGTTCAGTGCGTCCTCTTCCCCGCGCTGCCCCTCGCGGCCCCTCTCCCGCCGCGCTCCTCTCATTCGTGCTGTGCTGACGTGCTTCTCTTTGCAGTTCCGAACCCGTTCGAGGCGCTGTTCGGCAACTCGTCGGCCGGCGCACCCTCCTCCGCCGCCGCCAACGCCAACTCGGCGGCCAACGCCGGCGCTCCCCTCTTCGCCGCCTTCGTCCGCGATGTCTTCCTCGACACGTCTTGCGATGTCGGCGTCCTCCTCGACCGCTCGTCGACCTCGTCCGTCTCGCCCTCGGCCGCACCTCGCCACCTCTTCCTCCCCTTCTTCGGCGGCGCAGACGACCGCGCGTGCCTCTCGCTCCTCGCCCAGCTCGTCCGCCGCGCAGGTGGAGCCATCAGCGCGACCATCCTCATCCTCGAGCGCGCGCCCGAGCCGACCGCCGAGGACCGCGACCAGGTCGGCGCCGACGCGCTCAAGGTCAAGCCGACCGAGACGAGCGGCGAGGGCCGCAGCAGCAGCCCCGGGCCGCTCGCGTCGCCAGCGCTGTCGCACCTGCACACGTTCACGCACGGGCACGGGCACGGGCACGGCTTGACGACGCGCGCGGGCGAGACGCACTACGGGTCGCTGCACGCGCCGCACGGGCTCGCGAGCGAGACAGCCGACGACGTGGCGCTCTCGGCCGTCGAGACGCTCGCGTCGACGATCGGCGGCGGGCCCGGCGTCCTACGCGTCGAGCGCGTCCAGACGGCGTTCCCGCTCGGGACGCTGCGGCGGCGGGTTGGCGCGCTCGCCGAGCCGACACTCGTGCTCGTCGGGCGCTCGCGGGTCGATGCGCCGAGCCACCGCGCCGAGTCACGTGCGCTGCTCGAGGGCGGGGCGGCGAGGGGCAGCGTGTGCGCGAGCAGCGAGGTGCGGAGGGCGGTCGGCGAGGCGGGCACGGCGCTGCTGCTTGGCGAGGCGAGCGGCGCCGCAGAGTACGTGCTCGTCGTGCAGAGTGAGCGTACGGCGGGGCGGAGGCGGGAGAAGAGGATGGCGGCGCTCAAGGGCGAGAAGGAGGACGAGGCCTGAGCGCGGTCAGCGGGCAGCGGGACTGCCTCTCCTTCCGCTCTCTCGCCTTGCCAGAACTGTTGTGCTCTCTCTCCATTGTCGATACCCTCATCTATCTGTTCCAGTCAACCCTCTAGACACTTTGTCCTCGTCCAGCCTCCCCTTGTCGTTCCTCCGGCTCTCGAGCCCCTCCTGCACTTTCAGCCCTGCGTCTTGTTGCTCGTCCTGCCAGTCTGCCCGAGGAACCCGCCGAGAGCGAGAGCGTCCTTGCCGACCTGTGGCAGCAGCGTATCAGTGATCCGGCGAAGAAGTCGTCAAGGACCGAGAGAGGGAGCGGACGGACGGTGTTGACGACCCGAAAGCGGTCAGGGCCCATCGACACGCCACCGTACCATCTCGTGACGACTAGGAGCACATCATGGACGTCCTGCGGGATGTGCGCCCGTCAGTGACCCGTGCTGCCGGCGTCGGAGAGAGCAGGAAGAGGGCGCACGAGCTTGTTCAGCAGGTCGAGGAGGTTCTTGCCCGCAGGTGACTCGCCATCGCAGTCACTACCAGATGTCGGGGTCGAGATTTGTGACGTTGATGGCGACGAGCAGCGCCAGGCGAGGATGTGGTGGCTGCGAGAGAAGGGGAAGGAGAAGAGGGGTCAGTGAGCGACGCGCAACAGCACGAGGCTCGGGCGGGAGGAGGGGCGCACGTCGCCTTGGTCATCTTCTTGCCCGTGAGGATGTGCTGCAGAGCGAGCGTCGCCTGTGTGGGAGGAGGACCGTGAGCTGCCGCACGAGCGAGACGGGGAGCGAGACGAGTGCGCACCTCGTCGACCGACTCTACGCGGACAGCATGCCCGACAAAGACGCTCTTCTTCTCGGTCGTCCTTGGTGTCGAGCAGAGGACCGAGTGGGGCGGGAGCGGTGCGAGGTCGTGAACCTTGAGAGGTCGTCGCGGGAGGAGATGGTGCAGGGCGAGGCGAGCGGCTGGACGCATGGCGGGAATGGGCGGCAACGCTCAGGACATGCTCCTTGAGGCAGCAAGCAGCAGTCGGGTGCCGGCTGCACGCCAAGCGAGGTAGACGACCGGGCAGAGGTGCGAGGAGAGCGGCCGCCTCGTCCGCCTCGCCTACACCACCGGGCCGAGCTGTAGGCCAGTCTACGCGCCACCAGAGCATTCTCAGGTCACCCTAGACTGCTCTCGTGTCGTCGCCTTGCTCCTCTGCGCCGTGCTCGTTTCCCCTCGACCTCATCAGCTCCTCGTCAACCAACTCGACCCACCTCCTCATGGACCGCTCGCACGACGATACCGACGCTGTCGGCGAGCCCATAGACTGGCTCAAAGCCGAGGCAGCCGCGTGCGAGGCCGAGAACGAGCTCCTGCGGTGCGAGATCCTCCAGGTGCGCTCCTCTCCCTCTCGACCTCCCTCGCGTCACGCCCCAGCTGATCTCGCCACGCGTTCTACAGGTCGAGGCGCAGCTAGATGGACTCGGAGGAGAGCCGGAGAAGCCGAGTGACGCCCTAAAGGTGCGCAAACGTACCTCTCTCCGCGTCTCGCGCTCGCCCCGCTGACCTTCTGCTCGTGTGCGCAGCGCGTTGCGGCTCTCGAGCTCGAGCTCGCGAGCGTCGAAGCGTCCCTCACCATGCTACGGTCGTGTGCGTCGTCCTCGGAGCCCGGTTCACTGCTAGTCGACGCTCCTCAACTCACCTCTTCCTCCTCCCTCTCGCAGCTCAACCCTCTTCGCCCACGTCCGAGCTCCGCATGAGTGAGCAGGCGCGCCTGGAGGTCGTGAACACGGTCGAGGAGCTCGAGAAGGCGATCGCGTGGGAGGAGCAGCGGCGAGAGGAGGAGGAGGGCGCGCTCGAGTGGTGCGTCATCGATCGCGAGCCTGTCTGTCTCTCCCGCCGAGAGCGCACGGCTGACGGACTAGGGCTCGTTCTCGCGCCACAGGGACAAGCTCTACCTTCAAGACGCGACCACCTTGTACGCCACCCTCGCAGCCCGCGCCTCGTCCGCCGACGACTCGTTCTCGCCTTGCACAGCCGGCGACGCCTTCGTGCTGTGCGTCCCCGCCTCTCGACTACCTTCGCGTTCATCCTGGCCTCCCTGAGTCGATCTCACTACGTGCAGCCGCACCCAGGGCCTCGTGCACCACCTCTCGCGCCGCACCGAGGCGCTGCAGCGCGCGCTCATCGAGTTCGTCGACCAGCTGGCGCTCGGTGGACCTGCAGGACGGGCAGTCGAGGCTCGAGAGGAGCACGAGCGGGAGCAGGAGGAGGGCGTGAGCGAGCGGGAGGGCAAGGAAGGCGCAGAGGGTCGCGACGGAGAGGGAGAGGGTCCGTGCGAGGGCGGTCGGGCGACGAAGCGCCGACGGCTCAGCAAGGTGCGCTCCTCCTCTCTCGAGATCGTCTCTTTGTCTCTCGCTATCTGCTCACGCTGACGCGGCACCCTTATTCGCGCTCGAGCAGGTCCCCTCCTCGTCACCGTTCAAGCTCGGCGAGTGGATCCGCGCCGATCCTCTTCTGCAGGGCGCCGGCGCTGCAGTTGCACAACGTAACGGCGAGAAGGACGACGCCGAGGCGGGCATCGTCCAGCTCGAGAAGGTGCGCGAGACGCGCTCGTTCCAGGTCAAGAAGCTGCTCGAGGTGCGCTCGCTCTCGCTCGCTCTCGCTCGATCTCGCCGAGCTCGCCGTCGTGCATGGCGAGCTCGGCTTCAGTCGACATGTATCAGTGCTCATGCCCTTGCTCGCACCCCTCGCAGGTCCTCCTCAACCGCTCGGTCCTCTGCCGCTCGGACCCCTGGCTCGACACCTCGCCCTCTTCCACCTCCGCTTCCGGACCCGACAGCGCCCCAGAACCCGACGACGGCACAGGCTCGTACGCGCCCGAGCTCGTCGCGTTCCTCGTGCGGGCGGGCATCGTCGTTCAGCACCCGGTCGAGCGGGCCAAAGTGCGCCTCGAGGACTTTGCCGGGCTCGGGTTGTAGCCTCTCTCTCTCTTCGACAAGGGTCTATGCGCACGGGCTTCTCCTCTCCTCTTCTGCTGCGAACTCCGTGGCCTCTGAGAGGGAGAAAGAGCAAGAAGTTGGGGCAATCGAGCCGTTTTTGCGTTGCACAAGGAGGAGCCGAGAGGAGGAGGAACACATGACAAGGGGGAGACAGGGGAGAGACAGAGAGACACGGTCTATGGCTCGCCTACTGCTCGTCGTCGTGGTGCTGATCGCCGCCGCGACGCCTGTCACCGCCGGCACCGCCAACGACCTCTGCCGCGCCCGCGCCGCTGCTGACGCCGAGCGCGCGGTCGACGCTCGCGCGCACGCGGCCGAGGCTGACCTTCCAGCCCTCGAGGCGCTGCTGGACCGTGGCCCAGTGCTGGGGCGTGAAGGCCTGGACCGGGGACGCGCGCGAGACGGCGAGCGTGCGCGAGGGCTGCGAGAGGCGGCCGAGGAGGAGCGAGGCGCGGATGGCTGTGGGCGTCGAGGGTTGCGTCAGTCGAGGGATCGAGAGGGTAGGAGGGCGAGGTCGAGAGGGGGAGGGCCTGGGAGCGAGAGAGGAGGGGCGAGGAGGGAGAGAGAGAGCGAGAGAGAGAAGACGCACCGTCGATGACCCAGCCCTCGACCTCCTCGCTCTCCTCCTCGCTGCCCTTCTGCGCCTCGACGCCGCACGCCTTGGCAATCTCGTCGTATGAAACGGTCTGGCCGACGCGCTCGGCGCACAGGTCGGCGAGCTGGACGAGGCGCAGCTTGTGCTCGAGCTGGGCCTTGCTCAGCGGGACGGCCGGGACGGCCTCGAGGGCGTCTTGCGGGATGTCGGACGACGAAGGGGAGGAGGACGAGGACGACTGTTGGAAGCGCGAGAGGAGGGTCGAGAGGGACGAGGGGAGGGACGCGAGGGCGGGCAGGCGCGCGGGCGTCAGGGCGTGGAAGTCGTACACGTCGGGCGCGGCGAGCGACAGGGCGACGAGGGTCGCGGCGAGCTCGGGCGCGACGCTCGACTGGGCGTCGTTCGAGGCGGCGGCGAGGTGCGACGCGACGAGCTCGCGCGCCTGCTTGGCGTGGCCGTGGGCGACGAGGTGGGCGACGACGTCGCGCACGGCGGCGTCGCTCTTGTCGGCGCCGAGGTTCCACTCGGCGAGCCAGTGCTCGAGCTTTGCGAGGGCCGGGGCGACGACGCTCAGGTCGTCGTTGGACGCGGCAAAGGCGACGAGCTTGAGGAGGAGCGAGAGGCGGAGGTCGGCGGCGCCCTCGGTCGGGAGGGCGTTGAAGAGGGTCGCGAGGGACGCGTACCGTGCGGCGAGCGAGGGTGCGGCCGAGGCCTTGGTCGAGGTCGAGGTCGAGGTCGAAGAGGTGGAGGAGGACGAAGAGGAGGCGGTGGTGGTGAGGGCGTCGGCGAGGGTCGAGAGGAGCGAGGGGTACTCGGTGTCGGCGGGGGTGTAGTGCGACAGGACGAGGGCGAGGACGAGGTTGGCGAGGCCCTCGAACTCCTTGTCCGACGAGGCCTCGAGGCGGTGGCCGTCGAGGGACTGGACGAGGCGGGCGACGACCTGGCGCTTTGCCTGGCGCGACTCGGGCGTGTCCTGAGCCTTGGGCGGCTCCTCCTCGTCCTCCTCGTCGTCGTCGTCGCGGTGTGCGGGCTCGGGTGCGGGCGGGAGGGCGGCGGTGGCCTGGTCGACGAGGTCCTGGATGAAGGCCGAGCGGTCGCCCTCTGGCCGCGAGCGGGCGAGGACGGTGGCGGCCTCGGAGACCTGTGTGGGTGTGGGTGGGGGCAGGGTGAGCACTGGTGGCTCTACAGTGGGACAGAGTGGCTTGGTCGGGGACGCGCCTGGTGGTCAAAGGCGGGGTCGACGTCGACGAAGAAGCACAGGCCGCCGTGGTTTGCGGTAAAGTCGTCGGTGAAGGCAGTCGAGGCCATGGTGTGCTGTGGTGGTGCACTGGTGGCTCTGAGGGCTAGAGGAGCGGCGGCAGAGGGGGAGACGGGCGGGCCTTTGTGGGCTCGTCGCCTCCTCGAGCTCACGCGGCGGAGTCGTCGCTCGTCTCGCCCTTCCTCCCACTCTGAGCGACTCTGTGCGCCACCTGCTAGCACCGCACTAGCACCCACTCGACTCCACCCCGAGCCCGCACCCCGCCCAGCCCTCCCGCCGGCTCGCGTCCTTCCCTCCCTCCTCCTCCTCTCCGTCCTCATCTCTCCCTCGTCGTCGTCGACACTCCCCACCACACGCCACCCCCGGCCATGTCGCTCACCCTCAACCTCCCCTCGACCTCGCTCGCCGCGTCCCGCCCCGTCGCCCGCGTCGACGCCCACCCGGTCGTCCTCGCAACCATCCTCGACGCCCACCTGCGTCGCACCACCTCGCAGGACCGCGTCTTTGGCACCCTCCTCGGCCTCCGCTCCGACACCGACAACTCGGTCCACGTCCGCTCGGCTTTCGCCGTCCCGCACGAGGTCCGCGGCAAAGGCCAGGTCACGATCGACATGGACCACCACCGCGCCATGGTCGACCTCCACACCAAGGTCCACCCGCGCGAGCACGTCGTCGGCTGGTTCGCCTCGTCGAGCCACCTCAACTCGTTCTCGGCCTTGATCCACAACTTTTACGGCTCCGAGGCCAACCCGCACCCGGCCGTCCACTTGACCCTCGACCCGGAATCGCTCGCCTTTGCCGCCTACGTCTCGGCCCCGCTCGGCGGCAACGCCCAGACCCAGGGCCAGGCCGGGTCCGGCGCCCACCTCGCCTTCCTCCCCGTCGACGCCGCCCTCGAGGTCCCCGAGCACGAGCGACCGGGCCTCGACCTCTTGACCCACAACCTGTCGTCGCTCGCGACCGAGCTCGCCCAGCCCCTCGCGCCCGAGAACGTCGCGCCAGACTACGCGCCCGGCTCGGCCCTCGCGAGCCTCGCCCAGCTCCTCGCCCGCGTCGAGTCGATGCTCGACCTCGTCCTCGAGTACGTCTCGGCCGTCGCGAGCGGCGAGCGCGACGGCGACGACAAGGTCGGCCGCGCCCTCCTCGAGACGGTCGGCCACGTCCCGAGGGCCGCGCCCGTCGACTCGGCGCAGGAGGACGGCGCCGTCGCCGCCGCCAAGGACGGCGACCGCAAGGACTTTGAGGAGGAGTTCAACTCGCACCTCGCCGACGTCCTCATGGTGCGCTCCGTCTCTCTCGCACGTGCGAGCTTGACGGCACTGACTCTCGCACTCGCACGTCAACAGGTGAGCTACCTCGCCAACGTCATCAAGACCCAGGCCGAGCTCTCGTCCCGGCTCAACCTCGTCGTCTAGAGCACCCTCTCTTCTCTTCCGTGCTCTCCCACGTGCCCATAGAAGGCGCTCTCGTACCCCCTCCCCTCCCCGAAAAGCCTTCGTGCCCCGCACTGTCCCCCTCCCCCTCCCTCCTCCTCTCGCTCCCTCCCCCTCTTTTCTCCCCACCCGCTCTCGCATCCTCCCTCTGCCCGTAGATGTGCGACCCCTCCTAGGCAACCTGTACTTTCTCTCGGTCTCTCGTTCTGGCCCGCCGAGAGCCTCGCTCAGAGGCTGAGTGGGTCGACGACGAGAGAGCTTCTCGCCGCTCATCGTCACTCTCGCTCACGTACGAGCACGACTCGGTCGACGGCGAGCTCGACGCAGCGCTCGACGCAGTGCTCGACGTCGACAGCTCGACTGAGGGAGGTCGTCGAGCGAGCGCGCGCAGCACGTTCGAGAGCGCCACCTCGCCCGCGCACGGTCCCCTCGCCGCCTTTCCTCTCGCTTTCGCGCAGACAGAGGAGGGAGAGAGGGCAAGAGCGAGCTGTGCATGGTATAGGACTGCTGAACGACGACGAGCTACGGAGGACGACCGGGACAGGACGAGCGGGCGAGAGGAGGAGAGAGAGGGAGGGAAGGGGACGAGGGGGGAGGAGGCATGCAGCGGCGGTACGACAAGGAGGAGAAGGGGAGGGTCGAGACTGCGCGTGTATGGACATGAGGCGGCGAGACGAGACGAGGAGCCAGGGCAGGCTGGCTCAGAGGATCGAGCATTTCCGCTGCTTCTTGGCCTTGTGCCGCACGGGCTTGGCCGCCGTGCCGCCTTTCCGGGCCTCGACTGCGGGCGCGCACGAGAATGCAGGTCGTCAGAGACCGCTGTCGGCAAGAGGACAAGGAAGGACGGCGACGCACTCATCCGCACGGCCATAAAGTACGCCTCCTCGAGGTTGACCCTCGTCTTTGCGCTCGTCTCGATAAAGGCGCACCCGAGCCGCTTGGCGAGCTCCTCGCCGTGCCGCGTCTCGACCTCGCGCTCGTGGACCCGGTCAATCTTGTTGCCGACGAGGACGACGGGCACGCTGTCGCTGTCCTTGACGCGCGCGACCTGGTGCCGGAAGCGCTCGACGCGGTCGAACGAGGCGCGAGAGGTCGTCGAGTAGACGATGAGGAAGCCCTCGCCTTCTCTGCGGTCGCGAGACGGCACGTTCGAGGGTCAGCGACTCGCTCGACGAGGAGAGAGAGCAACCCAGGAACAGCTGCGCGCGACGCACCGGATCCACTGGTCTCGCAACGCCGTATACTCCTCTGCGGGACGTTCGGAGCGTCAGTGTGCGCTCTATCCGTCAACTGGAGAAGGAGAGGGAGCAGGACACACCCTGTCCCGCCGTGTCGAGGATCTCGAGCATGTAGGGCTGGCCGTCGATGATGGCGTGCTTGCGGTACGAGTCCTCTGCGGGCAGGACGCTGTTACTCGTCAGCTCAGGAACCTTCTGAAGTTGCGCTCGAGGCGAGCGCACCGATCGTAGGGTCGTAGGTCTGCGGCAGGGCGGTGCAAGGGGTCAAGGTCAGCGAGGAGGCGGGAGAAGGGCGATGACGCGGGCGAGAGCACGCACCTCGACTGGAGGTGAGAGAGAAGGGTCAGCATGGTGCCCTGTACGAAGCACAGCACAGCAGACAGAGGGCACGAGCAAGGCGCACCAAAGTAGTTGAGCGCGAGGCGGAGCGTGAGTGCCGTCTTGCCGACGCCGCCATCGCCAAGCACGACGAGCTTGACCGTCTGCACCATCCTGCGAGCGCTGTGTCGGGCTCGGCTGTGCGCTGTGCTGTCGCGGCGGGGAGGTGCCGGAGGCGGAGGGCGAGGCGGCGAAAGTGGGGTGAGGAGGAGCGGCGGGTCGTGCGAGCGAGCTGGGTGGACCGGGCGAGGTGCTGAGGCGGCTGGTGAGGCTAAAGAGCAAGCTCGTGCGCCTGCGCAGGGCTCGACGAGGACAGAGGGAGCGAGCCAAGGCGGCGGACGGCGACCGCGAACGACGGCGCCGCTCACGCTTCCTCGTCGGCACAGGCTGGGCTGGCTAGGCCACCATGCTGCTCTGGAGCACTCTGCAAGCCTGTCCCAGAGCCGGCGGTCCTCGAGCGAGACGACGCACCTCTCGCTTGCACCTCTTCCTCGACAAGAGCTCCTCGCAGAGCGACAGAAGCACAAAAGACCGTTGCACCCGCTCTTCGCTCTCTACACTATCCTCCTCGACGCACACGAGCGAGACGCGCTCACTTCTTGGTCGCCTGGTCCTGCTTGGCCTTGTCGGCCTCGTCCTCCTTGGGCGGCTGCAGCACGAACTGGGGCGCGCGCGCGTCGATGCCCGTGCCCGTGCCCTCCCACGGCTGCGAGCGTGCGTCGAGGAGAAGTCAGTACAGCTCTAGGGAAGCAGAGGAGCGGGGCAGGGCGACGCACCGAGGTCGCGCCCTCAAAGTTGCGGAACGCCTGCGAGAGCTGCAGCGGCTCGGACACGACGCGCTTCTTCTCCTCGTCGTAGCGCACCTCGGTGTAGCCCTGCCGCATCAAGATCTCGTCAGTCGCTTGTCCTGCCTGAGTGAGGATCGAGAGACAGCGAGAGCGGCGAGCGCACCGTCAAGGGGAAGTCCTTGCGGAGCGGGTGGCCCTCGAAGCCGTAGTCGGTGAGGATGCGGCGCAAGTCCGGGTGGCCCGAGAACAGGATGCCGTACATGTCCCACGCCTCGCGCTCGTACCTGCGGGCGAGTTCCTCGGGGTCAGCCTCGAGCCGCCGCGAGGGCGAGGAGCGGGAGGGAGGGACGCACCAGTCTGCGCCGCGGTAGATGTGGCAGATGGACGGGACGGGCGACGTCTCGTCGGCGTACGTCTTGACGCGCAGGCGGTGGTTGTGGCGGACCGAGAGGAGGTGGTACACGACCTCGAAGCGCTTGGAGCGGGTCGGGTAGTCGGCGCCGCAAATGTCCATGACCTGCTTGTACTGCGTGTTGGTGTGGTCGCGCAGGAAGAGCATGGTGGGCTCGATGGCCGACGGCGCGACGTAGATGGTCAACTCGTCCTTGTAGACGCTCGTCTGCTGGACGTATTTGGGGAGCGACGCCATGATCCAAGCGCCAAACTCTTGCAGCTGGGCCGAGAAGGGCTGCGACGCCTCTGCCGGGTTGACGCCGGCCGGCTCGGTGAAGGGCGACTCCTTGCCCGTCGGGACTGCGAGCGTGCGAGAGGGCGATGAGAGGGAGGAGGGGGAGGGGAGGAGAGGGTGGCACCAGTCAGCTCGAGGACCGGGACCGGGTGGCTCACACGTAGCGCATAGTGCCTGTACGTGCAAGAAGGGTGACTCACTGGCCTGGCTGGCGGTGTGGGCGGCCGAGAAGGAGCGCGAGGCGACGGCGCGGAGGGCGGCGGGGCGAGCAGCGAGCTGCGGGCGCACGGCTGCGCGGGTGGCCTGGGCGAGGCGGGTGACTGCTCGTGGTGCGCTCATGGCTGACTGTCGAAGAGCTAGCTAGCTGCGAGGTGGTGAGAGGGACGAGGCCGGGGCGAGGACCAATCGCTCCTTGCTCCTCTCCCCATCGCTCGGCTCGACTCCAGCTGCCGCATGGGATACAAGGAGGACAAGGAGGCCTTTGTCTCGCATGCCACCGGCGGCACCGTCTCGCGCATCAACGCCGTCTCGCTCGTCGCAGTGGTCCGCTCCCCCTCCCCCTCCTCCTCGCGAACCTGCTCTCCTCTGCCCCGATCTCAGCTTCTTACCTGCTACCTTCGCTGCCACCCAGACGTCGTACGCGCTGTGGACCGTCGCACACCGCCGATGGCTCGCCAACCTCTCGAAGAGCGACCCCGCGGTCCCGCTCGTCGAGTTCACCCTCCTCGTCCTCCCTCTCGTCCTCTCCCTCACCCTCCTCTCGGCGCACCCTTACCTCGTCAACTTCGCCCTCACCCTCGTCGCCTCCCTGTGGTCCCGCCTCCCCGAGCGCGAGTCCCTCACGCCGCCGCTCTCGCCCACCTTCTCCAAGAAGGGCCCCGACCGCGACGACGACGACAAGCGGCGCTGGCCCGCCGCGCCGCAGCCGTTCGCAAGACCCTTCGTGACGAGCTACCGCGCCATCATGATGGTCATGACGGTCCTGTGCATCCTCGCCGTCGACTTTCCCGCCTTCCCGCGCGAGTTCGCCAAGGCCGAGTCGTGGGGGACCTCGCTCGTGCGTCTTGCTCTCTCGTCCTCGCCACCTCTCACGCACCGCCTGACTCGTCACACGATGAACAGATGGACCTTGGCGTCGGCTCGTTCGTCTTCTCGCTCGGCCTCGTCGCCGCCCTGCCCTTCCTGCGCCAGGCCGCCCTCCCTCGCACGGCGGCGACCTCGACCCTCAAGAGCTACTGGGCGTCGCTCGCGCGCACAGCTCGCAAGACGGTACCGCTCGTCGCTCTCGGGCTCGTCCGCGTCGTCATGGTCAAGGGCGTCGACTACCCTGTGCGCTCGCGCCCCTTCCTCCTCCTCGCGCTCGACTCGGCTGATGCTCGTCCCCCGCTCTGCAGGAGCACGTCACCGAGTACGGCGTGCACTGGAACTTCTTCTTCACGCTCGCGCTCCTGCCCGTCTTTGGCGAGGCCGTCGCGCGCGTCGCCGTCGCTCGAGGATGGGATGTCCATGCGGCCGGGCTCGGCGTTGCCCTCTGTGCGTCTCTCTCTGCTCGCTCTCGGTCTTGAAGGCTCTCACTGACTCACGGATGGCCTGCACGTAGTGCACGAGGTGCTCCTGCGCACGACGGGCTTGCAGAGCTGGGCGCTCGAGGCGCCGCGCACGGGCCTCGTCAGCCAGAACAAGGAGGGCCTGACGTCCTTCCCAGGTGCGCCCTCCCTCCTCCTCCTGCCCCGTGTACGAGCGCGCAGACGCTGACTCGCTCCTTGGGGCCGACGCGCAGGGTACCTTGCCATTTACCTCGTCGGCCTCGCGACGGGCCTCTACGTCCTCCCGCCCTCGCCGTCCTTCTTCCGGCTGCACGCCCTCCCTCCCTCGGCCTCCTCCCTCTCTCCCTCGACGACGGCCTCGTCCTCGGCCGCCGAGGACCGCCGCCTCGCCGACAAGCGCGCCAAGGCGGCCGACCCGCACCGGGTGCGCGACGGCAAGCGCGCAGAGTGGCTCTCGAGCGCGGCCGTGTGCTTCTGGGCTGCGTTCGGGCTCGTGCGGCTCGCGACGCCGGGAGGCGTGTCGAGGAGGCTCGTGCGTCTCTCCTTCCCTCTCTCTCGGCGCGAGCGAGGATCGCGAAGCTGACGACGACGACGATCTGCAACAGGCCAACGCGCCGTACGTCCTCTGGACCGCAGCCTTCAACACGTCCTTCCTCGTGCTGTACCTCGCCGTGCACCACCTCGGCGGCTCGGCGGCGGCTCGAGCGCCGACGACTGCGTCCTCCTTATCGCCGAGCGCGGCGGCGAGAGCTGCTTCTCCGCCGAGGGACGGCGCCGTCCTCCCGCCGCCGAGGCTCTTCAGCGCCATCAACAAGAACGGCCTCGCCGTCTTCCTCGTCGTGCGTCCCTCCTCCCCTCTTCCTCTCCCTCTCGTTCCCGCGCTCAGACCTCGCCGACTCGCTCGCCCGCAGGCCAACCTCCTCACCGGGCTCTGCAACGTCTCGCTCTCGACGCTGTACGCCTCGGACGCGCTCGCGCTCGGCGTCGTGACCGGGTATGCGGCGTGCGTGTGCGCCGTCGCGTGGCTGCTGAGGGGGACGAGGGTCAAGCTCGGGTAGCTCGTCGGCGTTGGTCGAGCGGCGTGCAACTCGGTGCCTTTCTGCTCTCGTCGGGACGTCGAGCATGCGGAGAATGAGAGAGTGAGGGACTGCGCGATGCGGCTAGCGATACAAACAAGCTCCTGCGTCGACACCTCCTCGACCTCGCGACCGTCTCGACCGCATTCCCCGTCGCCCCGCTCACGCCCGGTGCTCGTCGTGGAAGGCGCTCCACATGCCCCTGACGCTGTCGGTCGCGCTCTGGACGCCTGGCCGGCGAATCGGGGTGATCTTGGCGCCGGACGAGTCGAGGAGGAGCTGGGCCTTTTGGGCGATCGACGAGGGGTGCAGGTTGCGGACGCAGATCTCCTTAGTGCGGCCGTTGACTGTGGGGGGTGAGGGGTGGGTCAGGGAGGGAGCTCGCGGGTGCACGAGAGGGAGGGGAGAGCGCACGGTAGACGCCGCGGAGGAGAGGGTGCCGGCCCTGGTGCTCGGAGCGCTCGACGACGACCTCGGTGGTCGGGTGGTGGTGGGCGATGCGGGCGAGCATGCCCGACTGGAGGAATGCGCGCATGCCCTTGTGGGAGCCCTGGTGCTCCGAGTACTGGACGACGAGCTTGTGGCACGGGCGGGTGAAGGCGGCCGAGGACGAAGGGGCGGTCGAGGGCAAGGGGGCGCGGAGGGAGGCGCGAAGGAGGCGCGAGGCCATGGTGTGCTTGTGACGGTGGTGGTGGTGCTGGGCGAGGAAGCGGAGATGGGCGAGCGAGATGAAGACGACGAGGAGGCGAGCGCGACCTTGATCAGCTGCGACCCACCCGACCACGCCCTGTGCTGCTCTCGACAGGATGGCAGGCACAAAGGCTAACCCTCCACAAGGTGCGGCCACCTCCCACGCCCCGTCGAGCCCTCGCCGTGAGCTGACCCCGTCGTCCTCCTCCTCCTCCCTCGTCTCCCTCGCGTCGCGGTCAACACAGACTCGACCTTGTCCCTCCAGGACCGCGACAAGCTCGCAGTCGTCATCATCGAGTGCGCCACCCTCTCCACGGCCGCGCGTGACAGCCCTCGCTCACCCTCCCGCCCTCCCCACCACAGCCTCGCTCCTCCCCTCATCCTCGACCAGCCCCTGTCCACCCCGCTCGCACCCGGCCCGACCCTCCGCCACGCCCTCGCACTAGACGCCCCGCTCCCCTCGGTTTCGACCCTGCGCGCCTGCATCAGCGAGGCGGCCACCTCGGCCCTCCTCGCGTCCGCCCTCGACTTTGGCAACAACGACCTCGACTCGGCCAGGCTCCTCAACGACACGGACGACTTTCAGCGCACCGTCGAGGCCCTCTTGGACCAGCTCGACCGGCCCCAGCACGATGCGCCCTCGGCCACCAAGCGCGTCAAGCGCGACGACGACGCCGGTCCGTCCTCGGCCTCGCCTTCTCTGCGTCCAGTCTCATGCTCCATGTACTGATGCACCTCTCGTAGCAGATGCAGACGCACAGCCGGCGAGCAAGACTCGCCGCTACATGCTGCACCGCACCCTCGCGACCGGCGTCGACCTCTTTACCTCGTCGGCCATCCTCTCGGACGCAGAACTCGAGACGCTCGCAGCACGTGCGTCGCTCTCGACTTCGATGTCCACCCCGTCGAGCCGAGGAGCCAGCACTGACGAGGACGTTATCTTTCCTGCCCGCAGTCGACGACACGGATCTCGTCGCCGTCCACCCTTCCGCATCCTCGTCCTCCTCGGCACCGCCCATCCCCTCACTCGGCGACGCCTCGCCCGCACCACCTGCACCGGCGTTCCCGCCGCACGTCCCGCCTGCGGCACGAGCAGGGCGCGCGCCTGGCCTACACCTGCAGCGCCTCGAGCCGACCTCGGGTACGTCTCGCCCGTCCCTCTCTCTCCCCATCTTCTTCGACTCGCTCCTGACTCTTCCTCCCTCCCTGCTCCTCTCCTGGTCCCCTCCCGCACTCACAGCCGCCCACCCGTCCCGCCAACCCACCGCCCTCCTCTCGTACCCCTCACCCTTCCTCTCGTCGCTCGCGCCCACGCACGACTCGACCTGCGCCACCGAGCCCTACTCGCGCACTGCCGCACGGGCGCTCGGCGCGCTCAGGGCGCAGAGGGCCGAGGAGCGCCTCGCGGCGGGCCGGGAGGGCGGGCTCACGCGCGACGAGCGGGACGCGCTCAAGGAGGTGGGCGCCGACGTCGAGGGCGTCGTGCGCGTGCTGCGGGGCGGCGAGGCAGGTGCCGAGCAGGTGCGAGAGGGCGAGGACGTCGCGGCGAGGCTGGGGCGCAACGCCGAGCTCATTGCGCAGGTCGGGCGCGCGCAGGTCGTGCGGCTCAGGAGGGCGGCGAGGACGAGGCCGGTGGCGGCAGGTGTGGCGGGTGCGGGTGCAGGGCGTGCTGAGGGGACTGAGGAGGCAAAGAAGGGCTCTGTGGAGGACGAGGAGGAGGGGTTGACCAAGGCGGGCAGGCAAGAGAAGGAGGACGGTGCGTCGGCCCTCTCTCACCCTCTCGCGCCTCTCTCGCCGTCTCGCGCTGTCAGGCGCATAGACTGACACGCTCGCACGCCCCTGCAGCCGCCGCCCTCCTCACCTCGCTCACCTCGCTCCTCTCGGCGCACTCGTCAACGCGCACGGACCCCTCCCTCTCCTCCGCCTCTGGCGCACCACCCAGCACGCCCTCGCTCCTCCCGCCGCGCTCGACCCTCCGCACCCTCACGCCGCTCCTCCTCGCGGCACGCACGACCGCAGGCGATGCAGCCTACGCCGGAACGCTTGACGAGGTCAACTACCGCGCGCTCCGGGAGGGACAGCTCGCGGGGTCGACGGCGGCGGCGGGCGAGGGGATGGGCGAGGAGCACGTCGCGGACTTGAAGGTCGAGGGGTGAGAAGCCGGAGCGGTAGAGTAGACAGCGGGGCCGTGCAGTAATTTTGACCTCGCGAGCCGCGTCCGCACGGGCCTCTTCCCCCGGTCGAGAAGGCTTGAGAGCTTGGGCGCCCTCCTCATGCGCTGTCGGTGCTGTCGGTCTCGGGCGCGTAGAATCTGCAGAGCGAGACGGGCTGCGACGTGCGCACCCTGCGCCGCGACGACGTTACGCTCAGCAGAAGAGGAAGAGGAGGTTGGTCATGAGCTCGCAGTTCTGCTCTCTCCCGGCCTGAAACGCTCCCGATCGACGTTTCGAGACGATTCCTCGATGGCGAGGCCTTCTCGGCGACGAGCTGGAGAGGTTCGCAGCATAGCTCTGAGCTGAGAAGCCGAGTGAGGAGGAGAAGGTCCATTCGCGAGCTCGCGGTTCTGGGCTGCACTACTGCGCTGTGCGCAGCCTGGATGTGCTGTGGGCACTGTTCGACACCGTCCAAGCCCGTGAGCCGAGGCGTGCGAGCAGGAGCGAGCGGCGCAAGAGAGGGTCCGAGCGGGCCTTCTCAAGGCGGAGGCTCCTGAGGGGAACTCGCTCGTTCGCTCCTCTTTCGCTTGCGGTCGGAAGCAGACCTGGCGAGCGGCACTCGGAGCTCTCGTGAGCAGTTCGGCTGAGACAGAGGTGCGGAAGGGGGAGCGGGTCGACCAGCACCCCGAGCCTCTTCCTGAAGCCAGAGTCCCGCTCGCTCGTTCTCCCTTTGCTCTTCGGCACTCGAGAATGTGCGCACGAGAGCGTCGAGCGCACGAGAGGAGCTGGCTTAAAGGGCGAGCCCGAGGTGCGAGAGCGAGGGCGAGGGCGAGGCACAGTCGAGCGAGCGAGTTGCTCGGTCGCGGTTAGCAAACGAGGACAAAGGAAATGTCAGCAAAAGTTCACCAAAAAGGTCTAGGAGCGCGTAGGCCTTGCCCTCGTCCGCTCGAGTCCTGAGGGTCAAGCCCCTGCTCTCGTCCGCTCGGTAATCCAGAGGGTCGAGCAGGAGCGTCCGCTCGGACCTCGAGGGTCAAGCAAAGCTCGCGTAGCTCTTAGTTCAGCCCGGTGTGCATGCCCCAACGTCTCGAGGTCGTCCCGTAGCTTGTTGGTGAGGGAGACCCAAGTCACCCCACTGCACGAGAACAAGGAATGTACTGTTTTGCAAACACACGCAACACGCATTCGGTTCACCTCCTCGTCGGTCCTCCCTCTCGCTCCTCGACACGCCTTGGCTTGGGAAGGTCGCCATCGTCTCGAGCATTTTCTGCTGCACACCTGGGTACGCGACACGACCCCCCTTGAGCCAGACGACGAGCGAGGAACGAGGAAAAACGACGAGGAGGGCGCGCGCGCCGGCTCGGCTCGCCACTTCCCCACGCTCGCGCTCGTCCAGCCTCTTCTCCCGCTGCCACCGAGCTCAGCTATGCTCGAGAGGCAGTTTTGATCGGTACGCGACTCGAAGCGAGATCTCACGAGCCGAGCGCGAGGGCGCGAGCGACAACTCGGGCTCGAGAGGAGGCGAGGCGAGCTGCTGGCTCGAGCTTGCTCCTGCTTCTGCTCCTGCGCTTACCAGACTCGCTCAAAGGTGCCGGGAGTCGCAGCGCGAGAGGCTCGTCCAAACGTGCGCTGCAAGCTTGGAGGGGTCCGTGCGTCTCCACGAGGTCGAGCGGTTTCGAACCGGTCGAAACCAGGAGAGCGGGCGTGCCGACCAATCCGAAGTGGGAGAAGAAATCCATATGGATTTTACCCGCCACTTTCGGCCGAGCGTGCCGAGGGTTTGAGCGAGACGACGACGCACGACGCTTGAAGCTCGAAGGGCCGACGACCTCAGCAGCTCTCGACCGCTCATGCCGCACGTCGACAGCTAGGCAGAGGGCTACGCCCAGCTCCAGGAGCTCTCGAGTGTATCGAGGTCAAAGCGCCGCAGCTCGTCTTTCACTTGACGCTCTCGCTTCACTCCACAGCTCACGAGATTCTACGTGCAGGATTGTGCAGTTGCCGCGGGGAGAACGCCGAGGTGCTTGCTCAGCGCCGAGACGGGGAGGTTGATGCTCGACTCTGAGCCGAGAAGGAGGTCGAGGAGGAGGGATGCGCCTTCTCGCAGGTTTACCTCGCTCTCCTCGACCCTGCGTCGCTCGAGGGACCTCTTAGAGACGACGACTGGAGGATCGACCCGCTTCTGCAGAAGCTCTGGCTCTCGCTGCCGCCTCGCCCTCCTCCAAGCTGATCCTCGAGCCGCTCGCGCTTTGGTAAAGGGTACTGCTGTGGGTCATTGCGGTTCTTTCCGGTGCGGCTGCGCTACAAGTGGATCATACTGCGAGGGTGGCGACGAGCTGAAGTCAGCTGCAGGTCCAGGAGCGACGTGAGGAGAGAACGAGGGCGACGCACTTCTTCGTCTTCTCGAGAGCCGTACCGCCTCGCTCTAGCCGTCCCACGCCGAGAGCACGCGCTGTATACAGTAGATGGCGTCAGTAAGAGAGAAGGAGGCGAGAGAATGACAGCGAGCGCACCTCTCGACGACCTCGCGGCCTTCCCAAACCCGCCTCCTCAGGGCTCGCCTCGTCGTCCTGCGCCTCCTATCCGAGCACCTCGTCCCTCATCGACACCTCGCTCACGAGAAATGCGCCTCGACGTAGTTGCGCGGGATCATGCCCTCGCGCAGGCGCAGGCGGCCCTTCCACCACTCCTCGTCGTCCATGGCGAGGATCGTGATGGCGTCGCCCTTCTTGAACGGGAGGTCGGTCGACTGCGCGCAGGAACGAGGAGCAGCGTCAGGATGTGCTGTCGTAGTGTCAGAGAGGCGAGAACGAGAGGGAGCGCACCTCGACGCCGGGAAAGTCAAAGAGCGCGACGGCCGTGCCGAGCCCTCCTCCCGTGCCGAGCCCTCCTCCCGTGCCGCTGCGGCTCCTCCCTCCTGCGGGGCTCGGCGCCCCAATACCCGACGCCGCGCCGACCTCGCCGTCCCCTCCATGCTTGGACAAGCTCAGGACGCGCTCAAAGTCGGCCTCGACCGGGCGCAGGTCGAGCCCGCCGCTGCCGCCCGTGCCCGACCTCGCGCGCCCGCCTGCGCCCGAGCCCGGCGCGTCCCACGGCTTGGGCACGTACGCCGACGCGCCGAGGCCCTGCGTCGCCGAGCTTGCGGCGCGCGCTCGGCCGCCGCCTGCAGCAGCGAGCGCCGAGGCCGGCGGCGCGCGGCGCGTGTCGCCGCCGGCGAGAGTCGCCGCGCGGTCCCTCGCCGCGACGCCGTTACCGTACGACGGCGACGACGAGCGCTGTGCGGGGCGCCCAAAATCGTCGAAGTCGTCGCGGTCGCGGTCGCGGTCGCGGTCGTCGTCGAGCAGGTCAAAGCTGTCGCGCCCGCGCCCGCGGTCCGACTCGAACTCGCGCCACGCGCCCGGCTCGCCGCCGTGGTCGCCCGGCTGTGCGTCCCAGCGCATGGCGCTCGCTCGCTCGCGCAGGCCCGAGGTCGCCGCCGCGTTGGACGACGAGCGGTTCTTGGTCAACTTTGGGCGTGACGACGACGACGAGGTCGACTTGGAGAACCACGACGAGCCGCCGTTGTTGCCGGTCGAGGCGGACGAGTTGGCGCGCGAGCGACCCTTGTCGGGCGACGAGAGGGGCCCGTCCTTGCGGGACGAGGTGGCGGGTCGACTCGACGACGGGTACTCGTCGCGCTCGTCTTCGTCGCCGTCGAACGCCATGAGGTCCTGGCTGCGAGGCTCGGGCTCGCCGCCCTTGGCCTTGTCGCGCTGGAGCGTGCCAAACCCGAACGGCGAGCGCGTGCCCGAGCCCGTCGTCGACGGCGTCTGCGCCTTGGGCGACGGCCCGCCCGAGCGCGACGCCGCAGTAGCCGCCGAGTCAAAGTCGAACTCGTCGGCAAAGTGCGTCTCGAATCGGGTGCCGCTGCCGGCTGCGGGGCCGGCGGGTGCGACTTCGGCGAACGGGTCGTCGACCGCCGCCGCCCTCGAGCCGCCCGCTCCTGCGCCGAGCGAGCTCTTCTTGCTCATCGACGTCGACGATGCGCCGAGGGCGCTCGCGCTGCCGCTCCCACTCCTGCTGCGCCCGACGCTGCCGAGCATGGCGCCGAACCGGCCGCCCTTGTCCTTGGCCGGCGAGCCCGTCGCGCCCGGGCTCGAGTACCCGCCGCCGCCGCCACCACCGCCACCGCCACCGCCGAACCCGCTCGAGGCCGCCGAGGGCGACGCCGACGAGCCCTGGGCGTACGCGCTGCCGAACGCGTACCCGCGCTCCTTGTACTCGCGCGGCGTGAGCCCTTGCTCCTGCTCGTCCTCGATGCGGCGCTGCGCTCTCGCGCGCGAAAAGTAGCCCTCCTCGTCGGCGGCGATGTCGCCCGGGGTCGAGGCCGGGCGGGGCGACTCGAGGGGCGAGTCGGTCGACCAGCCGCCGCCGGGGAGCGAGCGCGCGGGCGTCGCGAGGCGCGAGATGGTCTCGATGAGGGGGAGGGCCCAGCTCGGGGGCTCGACGGCGCCGGCGAGGAGCTGCTTGGCGGTGACGCTGGGGGTGGGCGGAGAGAGAGGTGGGTCAGCCTGAGGAGCTCGAGAGAGGGAGAGGAGGAGGGGGCAGCGCACTTTTGGCCGTACGCCTTCGAGTTGGCGTCCGAGCGCTCGACGATGATCGAGCCCTCGACCGAGGCACCGCCGAAGAGGCCCTTGGTCTTGCTGTAGCTGTACATGGCGGCGACGCCGCCTTTGGCCGACAGGGCGCCGGTGCCCTCGAGGTTGCGGCCGAGCGGGCCGGCGGCGATCGACATGTTGCCGCCGAGGGTGAGGCTGCCGGCGGCCATGAAGCTCTTTACGGCGGCGCGCGAGTTGAGGATGATGAGGAACTCTGCGAGCTCGACGCCGACCTGGAAGCCGAAGCCTGCGCCGGCGGTGCCGACCGCCGAGGGCGCCGACCAGGTGCCGTCGTCGAGGCGGGCGATGACGACGCCGGTACCGGCGCGGCCCGAGAAGAGGAAGCCGGCTTTGGCGACGGTGAGGAGGCAGAAGCCCTTGGCCTTGCGGAGGACCGAGGCGGGCACGACGTTGTCGAGGCCGTTGACGGCTGCGGTGCGGGTGAGGGACGAGCGTCAGCGCGGTGCACGAAGGAGGAGGACGGGAGCTCGGAGGAGGGAGGACAAGGGCTCGGGGGAGGGAGGAGGAGGAGGAGGAGGAGGAGGAGGAAGCGGGGACGAACGGTTTGCGAACGAGTCGAGGATCTTTTGGGCCTTGCGGCACTCGCCCGGGAGGTGTACGGGGAGTGGGTTCGAGGGCATGGCGAGTGTCGGTGTGCTCGGTGCGAGGCGAGAGAGAGGTGTGAGGCGAGGAGAGGAGCGAGGTGGGGGAGGGACCTCGGGGATGCGGCGAGAGGACGAGGCGAGGCCGAGCCAGTCGGAGGGCGATGGCCTGGCGGGGTGGGGGTGTCGCTGGTGCGACTGCGAGGGCCCTTGACCTGTCGCGAGCGGTAGCAGGTGGACGGGGAGAGGGACAAGGAGGAGCTCGTCGTCGGTCGCTCGTCGTCCGCACCTCGGCAGCCCGGCCTCATGGCGAGTCTCGCTCTGGTGCAGTCACTGGCCCGCTAGAGCTCACCTCGACCACTCGATGCAGGTCCACACGTCGACCCACCCCTCGCCCGCGAGCGACCTCGTCACCTGCGCCCTCTTCTCTCCCCTCGCGACCCACCTCGCCCTCGCGTCGGCCGACCACCACGTGCGCGTGTCGACCCAGCACCCGCACACCCACGCCTGGGACCACGAGCCAAGAGAGTGGAAGGCCCACGACGGCCCCGTCCTCGCCCTCGCCTGGGCCCACCCTTCGTTCGGCAACCTCCTCGCCTCGGGCGGCTCCGACGGCGCCCTCCACCTCTGGCTCGAGCACCACCACGACCACACCGACCACCACCACCACTCGTCCTCGTCGCACGGCCACGGCCATGGGCGCGCGCCCGCTGGCTGGAACTGCACCGCCTCGCTCCTCGACGCCCACGGCACCCTCCGCTCCCTCTCGTTCGCCCCGCCCGAGCACGGCCTCAAGCTCGCCGCCGTGTCGAGCGACAGCCACCTGCGCGTGTGGGAATGCCTCGACCCGCTCAACCTCCGCGACTGGCAGCTCCGCGAGGATGTCGACCTCGCCGCCCTCCTGCTCGCGCCCTCGAGCGGCGCGCCGCTCCACGGCCATGGCGATCAGCGAGGCGGCGGTACGGGCGGGCTCGTCGGCTCGGGCGACGGCTTTGGGCTCGCGAGCGGCGTGAGCGCGGCGAGCGGTGGGTCGGGCGGCGGCCCAGGCTCGTCGGCGGGCTCGACCGCGGCGCCGTTCCCGTCCGTCTCGAGCGCGTCGAGCGTCTCGGGCACGGGCACGGGCACCGGCGGTGGCGGCGGCGGCGGCGGAGGAGGCGCGAGGGCCGGCGGGACGGTCGAGAGCGACGGCGCTTGGGCCGTCAGCTGGTGCCAGGAGGCGTGGTGGGGCGAGCGCATCGCGGTCAGCAGCGGCACCAACGGCCTCATCCGCGTGCGTCAATCTTCTTCTCAGTACGACGCTCTCGGCGACGTTACTGATTCGCTGTCCGTCCTGCAGCTGTTCCACTTCCCCTCGTCGTCGTCCTCTTCCTCCTCGTCCGCTCCCTGGCACAACTACCTCAACCTCCTCCCCTCGCGCCCCTTCATCACCTCGCGCGCCCCCTCAGCCTCCTCCTCGGCCCAGCCCTCGTCGACGCCGACCTCGTCCGCCTTCTCGGTCGCCGCCACGGGCACCTCGTCCACCTCGAGCGACGACCCCGACGCGCCGCACCACGCGCCCGGCTCGCACACGCACACGCCGCCGACGGCCTCGCTCGCGTGGGCCCCGCCCTCGGGCAGGAGCTTCCTCCTCCTCGCCGCGGGCGCGAGGGACGGCCGCGCGCGCGTGTGGAAGGTCGTCCCGCCGCCGCTCGGCGCACCGTCGGCCTCGTCCGCTTCGCCCGCCTCGGCATTCGCGCCGGCCGACTCGCGGTCGTCCTCGGCGGCGGCGGGCGCAGCGTCGGCCGACGAGGGCGGCGCAGGTGCCGCGGGCGAGTGGGCGGCGCGCCTCGAGGTCGAGCTCGATGCGGCGCCGCCGGCGGAGCGGCCTGGGCTCGGGGCGGGCACGGCGGGCGCGGCGGGTGCGGGAGGAGGGCCGGGTGGCGCGCTCGCGAGCGCGAGGGTCGCGTGGAACGTGACGGGGACGGTGCTGAGCACGAGCGGCGGCGACGACGGGCGGGTCCGGCTGTGGAAGCGTGCGTCGCTCTCTCTCCTCTCTCTCACGCTCGAGCTGACCACCTACTCGACGTGCGCAGCTACCTACACAGGGCAGTGGCGGCAGCTGGCGGTGCTTGGGACCGAGGACACGCCCGGCGCGGCTTGAGACGGTCAGCGAGGAGGCAGCTCGAGCTGTGGAACAACACCCAGGACCTGCCGCACATCTGAGCCATGCGAGAGTGTCCACGAAGGAGAACCGCCTACCAGCCGAGAGCGCGAGCGATTCTATGGCCAGGCGAAGCGAGCGAAACGAGGAAGGGGAGCGTGCACGGACCCCTCCCTTCTCGCAAGAGCGACCGGCGCAGAAAGACAGAGGCAAACGCTCGACTTGCACGCTCACGTAGATCTGGCACTGCGTAGGTTACTGCACCTCCCTCTCGCCCCCTCGCTCGCGCCGCGTCCTCCTCGACACGGTCGCGCACCGCCGCCGCTCCCTCCCGCCGCCGAACGACAAGCACACGAGTCTGAGCGCGAGCTCAGCGCGCACGACGCGCCTCGGCCGCCGCGTTGGCGCCTCGCGCACCTGCTGCGCCGGCTCCCGCCGCCGCGCCGCCGGGCTGCTGCACCGAGATGATCGACTCGCTGTATCTCACGATCTGCGTGCGAGGCGAGGCGGCGAGCTGCGTCAGCTCTTGCTCTTCGTCCTTGGAAGAGTACGTCGAGAAAAGAGGGACGCACCAGCTCCTTGGCCACGTTGACGCCCTTGCGGACCGCGGGCGGGCACTTGGGGTTGGCCGTGGCGTGGTCGAGCTGGCTCGAGACCCACCCAAACGCGGTGCGAGTCGGCGGCGAGAGGTAGTAGCGCAGGCGGAGGAAGTGGGCGAAAAAGAGCGGGGCGAGGAAGCTGTGCCCGGGCGAGGAAGGGAGAGAGGGTCAGTGCGCGGCGAGGCAGAAGGGCGGCGCGAGGCACGCACGAGTTCTGGAACGTAATGGCGCCGAGCAGGACACGACCGAACACGAGGACGACCTCGACGAAGGCGACGAAGAGCATGGCCTTCTCGTAGTTGGCCTTGACCCACGACTGCGAGAGCAAAAGAGGGGGCGAGGGTCAGTCGGACGGCTCGGCGGATTCTGCTGCCGCTCGGCGGCGCTCTCGCCAGCTACGACGCACCTGAATCGTCTTGGAGGCCTTCACGCCCGCCGTCTGGGGCTGCTGCGCCGCTGCGGCCGCCGCACCCTTGGCCGGCGCCGCGGGCGGCTTGGGCAGGACCGAGGTGCGCAGGAAAGTCACTGCGGTGGTGGAACGGTGTCAATCATCGACTACTTGGTGAGAGGGAGGAAGAGAGCGAGCAGGCGCACAGCAGTGGAAGAGGGAGAACGTTGCAAAAGGAATGAGGGTGATGATGATGGGTTTCTGCGCGGCGAGAGGTTCTAGTCAGCCGCAGATTCGACGGACGAGAGGTGCAAAGAGAGCGTGCGCACCTGGAGGAACCAGTACAAGGCGAGCAGGAGATACTGGACCTGCGTACGTGGATCTTGCGCGAGGTCAGCGGTCGGGCCTCGGCTCCGCGAGGGGCAGGACGAGGACACGCACGTTCTCGTCGAGGAGGGCGCGCTGGACGTAGGCGCGGTTGAGCTGCGGCGTACCGAGGCTCTTGTACTGTCGAGGCGGTGAAGCGGGTTCCGCAGCGAGTGGGGAGGAGGGACGACGTCAGCCGTGTCAAGCGAGACGAGGAGAGGACGGGGGGAGGCGAGACGCACTACGACAATGCCCCACGAGAGCAGAGCACCCGTGTAGGCGAGCGAGTACGCCTTGGGCCTCGGCGAGAAGGTGACGAGCCCGAGGAGCGAGTAGATCGTCCCAAGGAGGACGACGAAGTGGCCGCCTGCACGCTCGGGGTGAGCTCGTGGCTGGCTAGAGAGGGGTGTGAAGGACGCACCGGCCCAGGCATAGTGCGGGTAAGAGACCTTGGCCATTGTAGCGAGCTGAGGTCGATGATGAGGAGGAGGAGGAGAGCCGACGAGGACGACGACGCGGAGAAGCCGAGGCTCGCTCCCTCTTCTCCTCCTCACCACCGCGGCCTCCTCTCGAGGTTCGCTGGGTGCTCAAGGAGGAGACGCACGAAGGGTCGCTACTCATCGCAGCACCGCACACGGCGAGCTCGCCCTCTCTCTGGAGCGGGGCGGCGCTCGCTCACCCCGTCGGCTGTGGGAAAAGGTTCGCACCCGCTCCCTCCCTCTCTCGCCTCGCCTCTTAAGACCCAGGAGCGCGAGATTGACTCCTGCCACTCTGCACGCAGTCCCCGGACCATCGAGTGCCGCTCCTCTAGCCCGTCTGCAGCCCTCGACCACTCGACCCTCCTCCTTCCTCCCTCGCCTCGCCGCCTCGTCCCTCGTCCTCGCCGCATACCTCGTTCGGCCCGCGGGAGAGCCGCCATCCTTCATCCGGTGGAGCTGGGCCGGCAGGCTGCATGTGGGCGCAGGTCGGGGCGCGCGGGCAGGAGGACTCGCAAAGGGAGCTGGGTCACGGTCAAGCGGGTGAGGGTGGGAGCTCACGGAGCGCTGCCTCGCTCGCCGTCCCTCTCAAGGAGGATGACGTGCGCTTGTCGAGTGCTCGCCCCTGCTCTCGGAGTCGGCCGCAGGTCGGCCGCGTTGCTCGGGCGCCATCGCTCCAGCCGGCTCGCCGGGTCACGCCTCTCCTCGAGGGGCAGCCCGTCTCGGCTCGGTCGGCTCGTCGACTGCCGTCGTACCCTCCTGCGCAGCGAAGATACGAGCTGCGAGGAGGAGGCGGTGGTTCGGTGGGTCGGCGCAGGGTCCGAGGTCGGGTCGACCTGGGTTCACCGAGTCGGCCGCCACGAGCGTGTCAGTGCGCCCTCGAGCCGGTCGACGACCCGTTCGTCATGCACGCACAGTTATGCGACCGCCTCGTCGAGTGCGCCCTCTCAAGGAGGGCTCGCGCGGCGAGGTAACGGAATGGGGCTTGCTCTCGCGCGTCCCCCTCCTCCTCCTTTCCTCGCTCTTTCTCTCTCTCTCTTTCGGGCTCGGCGGCGGCTGGCACGGTCACGGCGACGAGGGAGCGCGGCTCGCCTCAGCACACAGGGGCGAAGCCGTGCCCTCCTCTCGTCGTCGCCGGCGTCGACCTTCTCGGACGTCGTTCGTCGGGCGCGAGGGACGGAGGAGGACGAGCAAGGGGAGGACCACACACTGCCAAGGACGATAACCTACAACAACAACAACTTGAATTTCTTCATCATAGGCCTCTGCGCCAACGATGAACTCTTTTTAACCCTGAGGCAGTCCCTGTGGTCCTTCCCGTCCTCCCTCCCGCTCTCCTCTCTATAGCGCAATGAATCTCACTTCCTCTTCTTCCTACTGCTCCGTCCGTCGAGGCGAGAGAGCGAGAGCGAGAGGACTCTGAGCTGAAGAGCGCGACGAGGCCTCGAGAGAGGCTCGTGCGTCGCTGCGTCCGTGTCTCATTTACGTTCCTCCTGCGCTCGCTCTCGCTGGCGACGCTCGGTCTGCAGAGGAGAAGAAGCTCGTCTGCGTTGCGCGAGCTACCAATCCTGGGGCGAGAGCGCGCGCACGGCCCGCGCGAGCTCCTCCCCCTTGACGACCTCGTAGTGCCCGCTCGTCAGCGAGTCAAAGTCGCACGAGACGTTGCTCGGCAGGCTCCTCTCGAGCTCGTCGCCCACCTCGTCGTCCACCGCCGCCGCTGCACCCGTCTCGACCCGCTCGCTCGCTCCGCCGACACCGAAGACGCGCTCGAGCCGCCGCAGGAAGACCCGCGGCTGCCGCAAGCTCAGCAGCTCGTCCGCGCGCGAGTGCAGCACAACGATGCGCACCGAGCGTCCTCGCTCGTCGCCGTGTGCGCTCCACCGCGCAGGCGACTCGTGCGCGAGGACGACTGGGTCCGCCCCGAACGCCTCGCCGATGAACGACGCGTACGAGGGGTACTCGTCGAGGAGGGTCGGGAGGTCGTAAATGCCGTCGACGCAGATGATGCCCTTGACGGCGAGGCGGACGGAGCGCGGGACAGAGAAGGATGGTGAGGGAGGGGAGGTAGGAGGGTCGAGGATGAGCGACGCGGCCATGAAGGCGCCGGCCGAGTGACCGATGAGGACGATGCCGTCGCGTCGCCACTTGGCCTCGCCTTGCTCGAGCGGGAGGAGCGGACCGGCGAGGAGCGACAGGCCCGAGACGACGTCCTCGACCTGGGCCGGATGAGGGTCGGAGGGAGCGAGGCGGTACTCGAGGCAGGCGACGGGGAGGTTGGTGTGCTGGACGAGGGTTGGCATCAGGGTGTTGGCAAAGTCATCCTTGGACTCTGCGAGCGGCGACACGACGTCAGCTGGGGAGGTTGAGCGACCGCGAGCGATGGCGGGGAGAGGGAGGACGACGAGCGCACCAGATCGCCACGCGCCGCCTGCAGAACGCGACGAGTCGGTCAGGAGGCTTGTGGGTGGAAGCTTGGTGCGCTCAGAGTACGGCCGCACCGTGAATGTAGACGAGGAGAGTCGAGGAGGGTCCGGCCGAGGCGGGGAGGAAGAGGTCGAGCGCCTGGCGAGGCGCGGTCGCGTGCGGGTAGGGCACGTCGAGGTGTGCAGCAGGGCGCATCTGGGCACTGCAGTGAGCTGGCAGCGCGAGTCGTGCACTCTAGCTGCAGGCGGGCCCACCTCGGCCCGCTCGCCGACCTCGACCTCGACCTCGACCTCCTCTCTCCTCCGTCCAACCCCCGCCTCTGGGCCGTCCGGTGCTGCCGTGCCCCAGGCTCGTGCGGGTCGAGGGCCTGCGTCAACCTCGGCGTCTCAGCCACCCGCCCCCTGGCTCGCTGCCCTCTCGCCGACGTCTCCTTCCCGTTGCGTCGCCTCGCTCGCCTCGAGGTCTTGCCGTTCCCGGGGCTGCGATACGGTCCAGCCTCGCCCTGGCCGCCGCATGCAGCGCTCGCCTGAGTGCTCACAATGTCGCCCCGGCGCTTGTTCGAGATCGGCTCGACGTCCCGCCCGCCCGGGTCGGGGCGCACAGCTTGTTCGCCTCGCTCTCCTCCTCAAGTCTCCGCCCCTCTCTACTCACCCAGCTCACCGCCAGCTTCCCGACACTCCTTTACGCCGCACGCCACCTGCGCACCCGACCCACCCACGCTCACACAGCAACCCCGCCGCGCCTCGTCCTCTCCGCCCTCGCCGCCGACCCCGACCCACTCTCCTCTCTCCCGACGATGCGTTTCACCCTCGCCGTCGCCGCCTTGGCCGCCATCGCATCCTTCTCGGGCGTCGAGGCGAGCAAGAAGAAGAAGCAGCCCGTGCAGCGCACGCTGTGCCCGACCGACGAGATCGCGTGCCCCATCCTCGGCTCGACGTGCGTCCACCCTCCCTCGCAGTACCGCTCTTGCCGAGCCTCAGCTGACAAGCACCGCCATCTGCAGGACCTACGGCGACGCCGTCGCGCACCACTTCTCGGACGGCAAGAGGGAGGTCTCGGGCGTCATGGCCGGCTCGGGAGGATGTGCGTCGTCGGCCCTCTCGCTCGTTCCCGTCGAGCAGCCAGCTGACTCTTCGACCTCGCAGACGAGTGCATCAACATCGCCGAGGCGCTCGACTCGTGCGGCGGCTGCGCCTCGACCGGCGAGGGCGTCGACTGCACCAAGATCCGCGGCGCGGCGGGCGTCGGCTGCGAGCAGGGCGCGTGCGTCGTCTTCAGCTGCGCGGCAGGGTGGCGGCCGGCGCTCTCGGGCAACAAGTGCGTGCGTGCGCACGGCGCGAGCCACGACCGGTCGGCCGTCGCTGCCGCCGCCGCGTCAAACGGGACCCAGCAGGTCGCTCGCGTCCGCCGGCACCTGAGCGGGCGGCATGCTCGCCACGGCATGCCCATGTCGCACTAGACGGTCGTTCCCCTTCTGCTCTCCCCCTCTCGCACTACTCGATACCCGCGCTCCTTGTGATTTTCCCCCCCTTCCTCCGCCGAGTGCGCTCGCTGGCCGGCCCTCTCTCCTCCTTGTTCGACTCTCCCCGTCCTTGTCCTCGCCCTCGACGGCGACTCTCTTGTTCTTGTAGCCCTAGCACTCCGTTCGCCCCTGCAACCTCTATCTAGCAACATCGAGTGGATCGTCCGTGTGCCCGAGCGCTCGCACCGCTCGACGCACTCGAGCCGAGGCTTTGTGTCCAGAAGAGCGCACGCGTCGGTTTACGATCGGGCTGATGAGACAAGATCGCCTTCCGGGAGGGAGTGCATGCACGACTTGCGTCAGGCCGAGCGAGGTCGAGCTCGCTGCGGACGGGGCGGACGTTGACGGTCCCCTCCTCCTCTTCTGCTTCCACGGCCTGCAGCGACGACCTGCAATGGCACCTACGTCCTCTTCGCACAGCACAGCGCTCGAGAGAGCGCTCGGCGGCGCGTCCCAAAGAGTCTGTCTCAACTCCTGGCCGGTGCCCACGAGGCTCGGACTCACCCCCTTTGTGGCCGCCGTCTCGTCATTTGGCGGGGCGCTGCACACACACGGGTCAATTATGCCGCTCCGCCTGGTCGAGACAACGATCTCGCGCCGCCCGAGCGTCTGGGAGCGAGCCGGCGACGCCGTCCTCCTCCTCCTCACCAACTCGACGTCCCCCTCGCCTCGCCCAGCCGCACAGCGCACCGCCGCGACCGTCCAAGGACCCGCACGACCGCCTGCGCACCCCTGCCGAGCCGTCGACTGCGACTCGACCTCTTCGCCGGCCCCGACCACCTCTCCGACCTCGACACTCTTTTGACCGCCTCGCTCCCTCGCCTCACGCCCCACGCCCACACGGCCTTTCCTCTTCCTCCCTACAAGCCTCGACGATGCACGCCTTTACCTTCCTCGCGACCCTCGCCTCGCTCGCCGTCGCCTCGGCGTCGACCTCGCCCGCCTTCCTTCCTGCCGGCGCCAACCCCGTGACGGCACCGACCGACTTTACCCTCGACAAGCGCTCTTTCTGCTTCCTCGGCATCTGCCTTGGCGAGACGGCGCCGAATTACGCGAGCGACGTCAACAACTGGTGCGTGCTCGCCCTCGCCCTTCCCTCCCCTCTCCTTCGCGTCGCCCTCCCTCCCTGCTCGACGTTGCGTCGGCGCTCGACGCCTTGGTCCTCGACAGCTCGAGAGCATCAAGCTGACTCGACCTCGTCCATCTGCAGCGGCGTCAAGGGCAACCGTTGCCCGTCGAGCTGGCTCTTCGGCGGCGGCGCGCAGTGCATCTCGGGCGTCTGCAGCCCCCAGTACTGCAACAACCTGTTCGACTTCAACTGGGGCTCTCGGCAGTGCCAGGACGTCTCGTCCGACACGCAGAACTGGTGCGTCGACGACGACCTTCCCTCTCCTCGTCGCTGCCCACCGCTGACCCTCTTTCCTCGCTCGCTCGCAGCGGCAAGTGCGGCCAGACGTGCTCCGTCGCCAACGCAAAGAGCTCGCAGTGCGTGTCGGGCTCGTGCTTCGCGCGCGAGTGCATGCCCGGCTTCTCGCTCGCGTCGGGCACCTGCGTCAAGACGATCGACACGACCTCGGACGTGCGTCGCGCTCGGTCCCCTCGCTCGAGCGCTCCTCCTGCGACCGTGTGCTGACGCACTCCTCGAGCAGATGCTCAACTGCGGCAGCCTCGGCAACAAGTGCCCGACGTCGTGGGCGAACGGCGTCGGCGCGACCTGCTCGAACGGCGTGTGCCAGCCGAGCACGTGCATCAGCGGCTGGGCGTTCGACATGTCGGCCCGCAAGTGCCAGAACACGGGCAGCGACTCGAACAACTGGTGCGCCGCTCGAGCCTGCTCCTCTGCTGCTGCTGATCCTCGAGCTGACCGTCTCTCGCTCGCGCGCGCAGCGGGTCCATCGGCAACCGCTGCTCCTTCCCCGGCGGCTTCGGCTCGTGCAAGAACGGCCAGTGCACCTACGACGGCTGCAACGACGACTGCTCGTTCCTCGGCGGCATCTGCAAGAAGCTCGACTTCAACACGGACGTCGAGAACTGGTGCGTCGACCCTGCCCTCTCTCCTCCTCCCTCCCTCCCTCTCGCTCACGCTTCGTCCTCCCTGCTCGCAGCGGCGGTAAGGGCCGCAAGTGCGCGTACGACAACGGCGTCGCGAGCTGCTCGTCGGGGCAGTGCTCGCTCAGCAGGTGCGCCGACGGCTTCTTGCCGCAGACGAGCGGCCTGCTCTGGTGGGCGACGACGACGTGCGAGAAGATCTCGTGCAGCAACGGCTTCGTGCGTCCATCTCGATGAGCTCCGTCGTCGTCGAGCCGAGCTGACCATCGAGCTCCCCGACAGGCTTACGACTCGTCGACCAAGGCGTGCCGCAACGTTCAGACAGACCCGAGCAACTGCGGCGCTCTCGGCCGTGTCTGCCCGGCCCAGAACGGCGTCGCCAAGTGCTGGGCAGGTCAGTGCTCGCTCGAGTGCGCCTCGGACAGCGTCCTCGTCCAGGGCGTCTGCCAGAAGGCCGACCTCCTCAACGACGCGACCAACTGGCGAGTCCTCTCCCTCCTTCACCTCTCCCCCGCGCCGCCGCTGAGGCTCACTCTCCATCGCAGCGGCAAGGTCGGCCTCGTCTGCCCGAAGACGTACGCCAACGGCGGCAAGGGCTCGTGCCGCAACGGCGTGTGCTCGGCGATCTGCGATTCGCTCTTCGACTTTGACGTCCTCTTCGGCTTCTGCCGCGACGTCTCGCAGGACAAGAACAACTGGTGCGTCGCTCTCGAGTCTGCTCGCCCTTTCTGCGAGTCGTTCGTGACGTGCTGACCCTCGCCTGCGCTCGGACCCCTCCTGCAGCGGTCGGTGCGGCCAGACGTGCAACCTTCCCGGCGCGACTTCTACTGCCTGCAAGGGCGGCCAGTGCTACGCTACGCAGTGCTCGAGCGGGTACACGCTCACGAACGGGCGCTGCTCGACCGCCGACACGACCTCGGACGGTGCGTCGACCTTCCCAAGTCGCTCTCTCCAGCGACGAGCTGACGAGGACTCGCTCTCGCAGCCGCCAACTGTGGGCGCGTCGGCTACGCGTGTCAGTTCTCGCCATCTGGTGCGACCGGCGTCTGCAAGAACTCGGCTTGCGTGACGACCGGCTGCCCCGCCGGCTACTCGCTCGCTTCGGGTCCGTCGAGCCGTCCCTCCCTCCCCTCTCTCGCTCAGGTGGGCCATGCTGACCCTCTCTCCATCATCGTCTCGCAGGTGTGTGCGTCAAGCAGAATCCGAGCGCGCACGCTCGCCTCGCCAAGAAGGACAAGATCGAGCAGCCCAAGAAGCTTTGCCCGGCGGCGAACGAGCAGGCCTGCCCTATCCTCGGCTCTTCGTGCGTCGCCTCCTGCTGCTTCACCTCGAGCTACAGCGACTGACTGTCCTCGTCTGTCGCAGCTCCTACCCTCAGGCCGTCGAGCACCACTTTGCGGCCGTCGACGAGTTCTCGGGCGTCATGCTCGGCGCAGGCGGCTACGAGTGCCTCGACACGACGACCGCTCTCGACTCGTGCGGTGGCTGTGCGTCGACGGGCGAGGGCATGGACTGCACCAAAATCCGCGGCGTTCAGGGCGTCGGCTGCGAGGGCGGCGAGTGCCGCGTCTTCTCGTGCGAGGCCGGGTGGAAGCCCTCTCTGCGCGGCGACAAGTGCGTGCGGGCTCGCCCGAGTCACGCAGGGCCGGCGTCGGCGGCGTCGAACGGGACGCAGGCGTCGGCCGCTCGGCATCACCTCGCCGGCCGACACGCTCGTCACGGTTTCCCGGTGTCGCACTAGTTCCCGTCCTGCCCGTCTCCCCTTCCACTGTCTAGTCCTCCTCTCCTTCGAGCCATGTAGATACCCTCGCTCCCTCTCCGTTTCTTCCTCGACGAGCGGCGCTGGTCGTCCGAGTCGCCCGCCTACCGTCCCCTTTCCTACTCTCTCCTCTCTTCCCCGCCCTCTCCTGGTCCTCGCGGTCGCTCTTGTAGCTCTACCACATTGTTCTTCGCCGGTCGCACCTGTGCCGGCGACCCTGCAACTCTTGTTTCGCCCTGGCCCTCTCCTGGCAGCTGATGAGACATCTGCCTCCTGAGCGGTTTTCCTTGCTCCTCGCACCTTCTGCTGCCTTGCGCTTCGTGCAGCACAGTCAAACTGGCCATGAGCAGAGCCTGCGGAACTTTGAGCCCGTCCCGTGCGAGTGCGAGCGCGCTGAAGAGGCCGTGCGACGGAAGCGAGCTCGAACCCCTCGCTAGCGCTGTCTCCGCCCTCGCTCGTTCCTCGCAGGGCTCCGCTTCTGCAGCGATGGGTGGCGCCGTACCATTGGCTTCCGCTGCGTCGTCGGACGTCCCTGTCTCGCTACCCGTCCCCAGTGAACCACCTCTCACGTCGCCGGCCGACAGGGCTCGGAGCCGGCGGCTTGGGGACACTATGTGGCCCTTGCTCGCTCGACTGCTCTCTTTCTTCCGTACTCTCCTTCTCCTGTGCACACCGTCGACGAGCTCTCGACCTCCACGCTCCTTCCCCTGCCCACCCGAGCCACTTCGCTCGACACACGCCCGCACGGCCCCTCTCCGCCCTACCTCCTAGTACGACATGCGCCTCCTTCTCGCCCTCGTCTCGACCGTTACGTTCGTCGCAGTCGCCTCGGCGAGTACTGCCGACTTCATCGCCTCGCCGGGCGAGGCCGCCTCGGCGCCCGTCAACGAGGACGCCCTCCCGGCCTCGGGCAGTTTCGTCAAGGGTCAGCGCTCCCTCGAGAAGCGCACTCTCTGCGGCACGGACAGAGACTGCCAGCTTGTCGCCTCGCTCCTCCCCATCCTCTACCCGAACGGCGCTCGCTGTGAGCTCTCGTTCCTTCTCTCCCTCGGTCGTCGTCGTCGGACGGCTTGCTGACGCCCTATTCTCGTCCTGCAGGCGACAAGTGGCTCTGCGTGCCCAAGTGCGGCGATTTGTGGGACTGGGACATCTTTTCCCACAAGTGCCGCGACGTCTCGACGGACACGGACAACTGGTGCGCTCGCGCCTGTCCCTTCCTCGGCTCGCCCTCTGGCCGACGCTGAACAGGACCGCCTCGTGCTGCAGCGGCAAGTGCGGCCAGAAGTGCACGCTCCCAGGTGCGACGCAGACGACCTGCGAGTGGGGCAAGTGCAAGGCGACGTGCTGCGAGCCTGGCTACACGCTCGGCGACGGTGCGTTTCGACCTTCCCAAGTTGCCCGACTCGGCTTTCTGCTGACGCCTCTCGAGCCTGTGCAGGCGTTTGCTCGCTGAACCCGAGTCAGCACGCTCGTGCGAAGCGCAGTGTGAGCGGGCCGCGCAAGAAGCTGTGCCCCGAGGCTCACGAGCAAGCGTGCCCCATCCTCGGTTCCTCGTGCGTCCTCGCCCGCACGGAACTCGGCCTCTCCCCCTCTCGCTGACCAAGGCGCGCTCTCTGGCTCGCAGTACCTACGACGCAGCTGTCAAGCACCACTTTGAAGCCAACGGCGAGCTCTCCGGCGTCATGCTCGGCGCGGGCGGCTACGAGTGCATCGACACGACCCAGGCGCTCGACTCGTGCGGTGGCTGCGCCTCGACGGGCGAGGGCATGGACTGCACCAAGATTCGCGGAGCCCGCAGTGTCGGCTGCGAGGCGAGTCGGTGCGTCGTGCTCTCGTGCGACGCTGGCTGGCGCCCTTCGCCTCGCGGCGACAAGTGCGTGCGGGCTCGCTCGGCGTTCGTGCCGGCCAAGAACGCGACGGCACACGGTTCGCACAAGCACATGCGTATGGGCATGCACCACGCCTCCTGAGGGCGTGCGGCGGCGCTTCACCTCCTTGCGCACGGACCCCTTCTTCGCGACTCCTTCCTCGGCCTGCTTTAGTTCTCTCTTCGACATGTAGCCTCTCTCGATACTCTCTGTAGGACCTCTGCGTCGAGCAAGTCGCTGTCCGCTGGTCGGCCTGCACAATACTCTCGGTTTCTCACTCTCTCGCGCCGCGTTCGACGAGTGCGAGGCTCGAGAGACTACGGCACAGACCCAGGAATACATCGAAGGAGAGGTACAACAAGTAGGGCAGGTCTAGAAGATGGCGGAGAAAGAAAGAGGAGGGGGGAGCGACGCGAGGAGAGGGAAGTGGAGGTCGAGGGGGACGAACGACGGTCGACTAGGGCGCGAGGAGAGGCGAATAGAAGGGTACGGGTATCGAGCTCTGATCGACAAGTGCAGCAACTACTGCACACGACGACCGAGCGCTGCAGATGGTGGCGGGTCGAGCTCGCCGAACGAGGACGAGCGCTCATGCGCGGGCTGCGCCGCCGACGCTGCCGGCGATGCCTGGAGACCAGCAGCTGAGAGAGGTCCACCAAGAGGGGTAGTTGACCGAGGTGCATGCTCGGCGCGAGTGGCGGAGTCGGGCAAGGACGAGGAAGAGGTCGGGCGCGAGGCTTGTGCGGGCTCGGCGGACGACCTGAGGGGGAAGACGAGGGGTGGCGGCGAGGTAGACGCGAGCGGGTCGGCAGGAAGCGAGCCAGGCGTCGTAGCGCGCTCGTAGAGCGCGAAGACCGAGTCGGCCGAGCCGACGTTGCGCATCGCTGTTGCCGAGGGGGACGTCAGCTGGGTTCCTTCTCTGGTTACGACTGGGACGAGCTGCGCGCACCTGAGGAAGCAGGCTGCTCAGGCGGCCTCGACGACTCGTCCTCGATCATGCTGATGCGTCGAGGGCTGTCTGCGCGAGGCGTTGTCGTCGTGCACGTCCCGCTCGGCGGACGACGAGGCAAAGGCGGCGCGGCGAGACCCTCGTCCGGCGATTGCGTTTGCGTCTCGCTCGGGTCGCTCCCTTGACGTGACCTCGGAGCCTGCACGGGGTCGACGGGCAGGTCGCGGAAGAGCGGGGCGTGATGACGGATGAGGATCTCCATGACGTTGTCCTGCGAGTCGAGGTGAGTAAGGTCGTCAGCAAGCGCTCGCAGTGCACCGAGACGCCGTCCTGGTGCCGCTCGACGAGGTCAGGAGGAGCAGGCACACCTTGCTGCCGTTCATGGCCGACTCGAGGGTCGCCGACTCGTCCTCGCCGAAGATGACGGTCGAGAAGATGAGGGCGAGGTTGGACGGGCTCATCTTGTTGACGTGCTCGTAGTCGCTCACCCTGGCGAGGTGCTGGCAGAGGACCTTGAGCGTCGCCTGCTGCGGCGGCGAGAGGCGGCGAATGCGGCGGATGAGCGAGCCGATGGCGTTCTCGGCCGACGACGAGAACTCGGCGGTCCAGGCTCGACGACTGCAGACAGCGGCAAAGGTCAGCTGCTGAGCACCGCAGCTGGGTCGTGAGCAGGGAGAGCACATACTCTTGCGCAGAGAAGGGGAAGACCGGCGTCGGCAGCTGGCGCAGGTAGAGCTGCGGAAACGCGAGAGCCGAGTCAGCGAGCGCTCGTCTCGGTAGGATGCGGCGCAGTGACACGTGCGCACCTTGAGGACGCCTGCGACAGCTGCGACCTCGTCGCCGGGACCAAACTCGAACGCCTCCTCCTCCTTCTCCATGCGGTGCACGAGCTGCTGGATCTTGGCGAGCTTGCCTGCGCTCGAGCGTCAGTGAGCTGATGCTGTTACTCAGATAGAAGGGCTGCCGGACGGACCCGGAACGCGGTAGATGCCCTCGCTGTCGAGCGCGATCGACTCGATGTTGGCGACGCTGCGAGCGGCGAAAGGCATCAGCGCGCGACCTCGACGAGGTCGAGGAGGTCACAGACATGACGCACCAGCGCTGCACGATGAGAGGGACGAGCAGGTCCGGGTGCTTGGCGTGATAGTCCTGCAGGCCGACGCCAAAGAGGAGCGACTTGCACTCGCCGACGAAAGCGTTGACGTCTGCCCGGGCTCGAGAGGAAGGTCAGCCGCCGGATAACGTCCGTCAGCAGCCGAAGTAGAGGTGCGCACAGTAGACGGGCGGGTCAGGAGGGCTCTGGTCCTGGACCGTGATGAAGTAGGTGCTCGCGTCCTGCTGAGCGTCGATCTTGTCCACCTCGGGCTTGACGTGCTCGGCAATCTGGGCACAGGCGCTCGAGCGTCAGCTTGGTGAGCTGCACAAGCAGAGAATAAGGACGCACAGCGCCTTGCACGTGACCTAGCACCATCTGCTCGTCGACCCGAGCCGCGAACGCCGACTTGAGGTTCGAGGCGAGGTCGAGGACGAACTCGCGCAGGCTCTCGCGCGCCGAGGTCTGCACGCGCATCTTCTGCAGCCGCAGCGTCTCGAGCTGGAAGATGCCCGAGCGGTAGTCGCGATCTGTGAGGCGGGCCGACCATCAGCTTCTGCCCGAGGAGGTCCGTGCGCTGCGAGAGGGAGGAGCAGGAGACGCACCTGCGAGCTCGGCCTCGCGCTTGAGCTTGCTCGTGTACTGCCTGCTGCGCTGCCGAGACGGGCCGAGTGCGCCGACGGGATCGTTGCCCTTGGCCAAGCTGCCGACTGCTCGGACGATCGAGTTGACCCGGTGCTTCTCGCCGGTCCAGTCGCGCTTGGTAATCGCCTCGAAGACGTTCTGCTTGCCCGTGGGCGCGTCGCGGTAGGCAGAAGGGGTCGAGGCGGACGAGGTGGCGCCCGAGACGAAGAACGGCGACGAGAGCCCGGGCGAGGTGACGGTCGGCGGCGGCGACTCGGCGTCGCTGGCGCCTGCGCCGCCCTTGGACGACGTTGCCGAGTCGCTGCGGTTGCGGCCGGCGACAATCGTGTCCTGGGACCAGTGCTCGGGCGGCCAACCCGCCTCGGTCCTCGAGCCCGGCGCCGACGAGTGCTCCTGGTCGCGCATCGCCTCGGCCTCCTCGTGGTGCTGGAGCTCCTCGACCTTGCGCTCGTACGTCTTGCGAAGGCGATGTACGACCGTCTTGTAGTCGCTCCACTCGGTCGCCGTCGAGCGAAGATCTTCTCGGATCCTTCTGCGAGTGCGCTCCTGTCGAACGGCGAGGAAGAGCAAGGTCAGCACTGTCGCTCGGCGACTGCGGGAGAGGAGGCGGGCGCGCACTCGGTCGTCTCGGAAAGAAGTGAGCTTGTGCACGACTCGGTCAAGGCCATCCGCCGCACCTCGGTGCGCGAGCACCTCGTCCTCGACGCTCGTCCTGACCGCGACCCACGCCTTCCTCCAGGACGTCGGGAGCTGCGCGTGTAATCTGTGAAGCACGCAAGAGGGGTCAGCTGAGGGGTCGAGGGCCGTATCGTGACGGCTGAACGCACTCGTCGCCGAGCTGCGTGTCGCCTTGGGCCGTCTTGAGCGAGAGCTGCGGGACAGCCGAGCGGGTCAGCGAGAGGCCACCGGGCGCACAGGGTGTCCGCAGGCACCTTCTTGAGCGAGTCGACGTAGTCTTGCTCGATCTCCTGGCTGTGCGCGGGCGTAGGAGGGGATCAGCTCGGTCGAGGTGGGGGAGCGGGATCGAGGACAGGTCGTGCTCACCGGCGCTTGAAGAAGGCCAGGTAGTGGTCGAGCTCCTTAAGCAGTCGTGCCTGCACGTCGTCCATCGCACTCGAGAGCCCGCAGCAGCGAGTCGAGGCTGCGAAAGTGGTCGAGCGCGAGGAGACGCTCTCCGCTCCGCGCGCTCACCAAGTTCCCGCTCGCAGCGACGGCTTTAGTTCCTCTCACTCTCGCGCTCTCGCCTCGACCGACGGGGCAGTGGAAAGAAGAGGAAGAGAGATGCATTGCGCTCGAGAAAGAGAGAGGAGGAGGGAGGACGGGACGGGAAGGACCACAGGGACTGCCTCAGGGTTAAAAAGAGCTCATCGTTGGCGCAGAGGCCTATGATGAAGAAATTCAAGTTGTTGTTGTTGTAGGTTATCGTCCTTGGCAGTGTGTGGTCCTCCCCTTGCTCGTCCTCCTCCGTCCCTCGCGCCCGACGAACGACGTCCGAGAAGGTCGACGCCGGCGACGACGAGAGGAGGGCACGGCTTCGCCCTTGTGTGCTAAGGCGAGCCGCGCTCCCTCGTCGCCGTGACCGTGCCAGCCGCCGCCGAGCCCGAAAGAGAGAGAGAGAAAGAGCGAGGAAAGGAGGAAGAGGGAGACGCGCGAGAGCAAGCCCCATTCCGTTACCTCGCCGCGCATGCCCTCCTTGAGAGGGCGCACTCGACGAGGCGGTCGCATAACTGTGCGTGCATGACGAACGGGTCGTCGACCAGCTCGAGGGCGCACTGACACGCTCGTCGCGGCCGACTCGGTGAACCCAGGTCGACCCGACCTCGGACCCTGCGCCGACCCGCCGAGCCACCGCCTCCTCCTCGCAGCTCGTATCTTCGCTGCGCAAGAGGGTTCGACGGCAGTCGACGAGCCGACCGAGCCGAGACGGGCTGCCCCTCGAGGAGAGGCGTGACCCGGCGAGCCGGCTGGAGCGATGGCGCCCGAGCAACGCGGCCGACCTGCGGCCGACTCCGAGAGCAGGGGCGAGCACTCGACAAGCGCACGTCATCCTCCTTGAGAGGGACGGCGAGCGAGGCAGCGCTCCGTGAGCTCCCACCCTCACCCGCTTGACCGTGACCCAGCTCCCTTTGCGAGTCCTCCTGCCCGCGCGCCCCGACCTGCGCCCACATGCAGCCTGCCGGCCCAGCTCCACCGGATGAAGGATGGCGGCTCTCCCGCGGGCCGAACGAGGTATGCGGCGAGGACGAGGGACGAGGCGGCGAGGCGAGGGAGGAAGGAGGAGGGTCGAGTGGTCGAGGGCTGCAGACGGGCTAGAGGAGCGGCACTCGATGGTCCGGGGACTGCGTGCAGAGTGGCAGGAGTCAATCTCGCGCTCCTGGGTCTTAAGAGGCGAGGCGAGAGAGGGAGGGAGCGGGTGCGAACCTTTTCCCACAGCCGACGGGGTGAGCGAGCGCCGCCCCGCTCCAGAGAGAGGGCGAGCTCGCCGTGTGCGGTGCTGCGATGAGTAGCGACCCTTCGTGCGTCTCCTCCTTGAGCACCCAGCGAACCTCGAGAGGAGGCCGCGGTGGTGAGGAGGAGAAGAGGGAGCGAGCCTCGGCTTCTCCGCGTCGTCGTCCTCGTCGGCTCTCCCGCCCGCGGACTTTGATGCGGCTCTCGCGCTCTCTGCGAGCAAGGAGGGCTGACCGGAGCATATCAGGTTGCAGAGCGAGGCAGGCAAAAGGGGTATCCGGAGAGCTGCGTATTTACAGGGTCGCGAGGCGAGAGGGGAGCTCGAGGAGGGAAGCGATGTGGACACGGCCGACTCAAGCGTCTGCACAAGCACGGCGAGGAGCAGAGTCAGTCCAGGACGGGACTCGAGAGGAGCGAGAAGGACGCACAGTAGCTCGAGCCCGTGAGGAGGTCGTGCAGGTCGGCGAGTTGCTCGGGCGTAAAGGCCTTCTGGTCCGTCTCCCAGCTGTCCTGATGCGAGCGCTTGAAGTCGGCGAGCGTCGCCTTGACCGTGGTCGAGAGCGGCGGCGGAGAGGCGGCGTGCTTAGACATGCACTCGATGAGGATGGACGGGATGAAGGGCGGCACCTCGTAGGGGAACGCCTTGACGAGCGACGAGATGCCGAGGACGGCCGAGTCTGCAGGCAGGTAGGCGAGCGGGCCAAACGTCAGCGATGAGGGCGCACGAGCCTCGGACGAGCCTGGACTGGACGCACGGGCCGTGACGAGCGACTCCTGGTAGCCGGTGACCTCGTTGCCCTCGGCGTCCCTCCTCTTGGGGATCTTGGTCGCTCGCAGCGTGTCCATGAAGCGCTTGATGAGCGACACGATGGCGCTGCGCTGGGAGCAGCGCACGATGCCGGACAAGGTCGACGCCGCCGCCTCGCGCACCTCGATCTTGGGATCGCGCAGGAGGTTGCACAGCTGGTCCATGAGCTCGGCGATGACGGCGTCGTCGAGGAAGAAGAGGTGGTGGTAGAAGAAGACTGTGTGCGCGCGCAGTGTCAGCCTCGACGAGCGCTGGACGACGTGGAGAGGCAGAGGAGGCAGACGCACCCTGGAGCGGCAGGAGGACGTCGAGGCGGACCCGCCAGCTCTCCGACTCGCGCAGGAGGCCGATGAACTGCTGCATGAGAGGCCGAACGAGGTGCTGCGGGAACTGGAGCGCGGCGCAGGCGAGGAGGACGCGGCCGGCCATGCGCGAGAGCTCCTGCGGGGCGCGAGCGCAAAGAGGAGGTACGTGCGCGCAGGTCGTCAGCCTCAGTCCGTCGAGCAGGGGCGACGTTCGAGAGAAAAGGCCGGGCGCACCTGATTGTCGGTGCTCTCCTGCATGCGGAAGAACTCGGGCAGGAGCTTGGTGATGAAGGGGAACGCCGAGCTCGTGCGGACCTCGCTGATCGAGCCCCAGATCCAGGTCAAGATCGTCATGCTCGCCTTGTCGTACTGCGACGTGCCCTCGCTCGCCGGCTTGCGCTCGAGGCGCCACTGCGCGAGCTGTCGCCCAAAGTCGTCGATGCGGGCCTCGTACGTCGCGTCGACGCTGACGAGGCTGCGGCGCGCGTGCGGGTGCTGGGCGTCGCGGATGAACTCGTCGACCGAGCCGTAGCTCGGGTGCAGGCGCAGCTCGGAGAGGACGCGCAGATTGTCGGCGACGGCGCCGCGCACCTCCTGGTACGGGTGCGCGATGTTGGCCGAGTACATCTCGAGATACTCGGTCGCCCAGGGCGAGAAGTGCCAGCCGAGCGCCTTCATGGCGGTGCCGACGACTGCGAGCGAGCGAGAGGGACGGAGCGTGAGCGGCGATTTGGTGGCGGCTCGGGCGCGGGAGGGGGAGGAGGGAGGACGTGACGACGCACGGTCCTGCTGCTTCGAGACATTGAAGGCCTCGGTCGACTCCTCGTCAATCTTGAGCGAGGTGAGGTAGTCGACGAGCGGCTGGTTGCGGCGAGGGTCGCGGCCGGACAGGATGTACTCGGCGCACATCTCCCACACCGTCTGCGTCTCGGGCGTGACGCCGGCGAAGATGCTCGGGAGCTTGGGCGTGAGCCAGGCCCAGAGGGCGCTCTGCTTCTTGAGGGACCAGTGCTTGCTGCCACGGACGATGCCTGCGAGGGAGGAAAGGCGTCAGCTCGTCTGCGCGCTCGAGCCTCTCGAGGTCGGGCGACGACGACGTACCGGCGATGAGCTCTCCTGCCGCACGCTGCTTGTGCCGGTCGCTCTTGTCGGCGACGAGGTTGTCGATGGCGGGAAGGACCCACTCGCAGGCGGCGTCCTCGAACACCTGGAAGATCGACTTGATGACCATGCAGACGTCGGCCGCGAGGTACTGCAGACAGCGAGAGGGAGAGACGTCGTCAGCACGCAGCTCTAGACATCGACAGCGGCTCGAGAGTGAGGGGCGAGAAGAGCACGACGCACGTCGACCGTCTTCTCCATCGCGAGGTGCGAGACGAACGTCTCCCACCAGGCCGGCTGGATGATGATGTCGCGCAGGAGCGCGAGCGTGCCGGCCGAGCTCTCGTCCCACTCAAAGACGGACCCGTCCTCGGGCGGCACGTCGTACAGCTCGACCGAGTCGCCCCACACGAGCCAGCCCGTCGACGCCTTGTCGCTCAGCTTGGTGTCCTTGGTCATCGGCTCGGAGAAGCTCGCGATGAACTTGTCGGTAAAGTCGGCGGGAAGAGGGTGCGGGAGCTCGATCTTGTGCTTGAGCGGGTTGGACGTCTTCTGGAGGAGGAGGTCCTCGCCCGAGGCGCCGCAGGTCGTCCGCAGCTTGACGAAGTGGAGGAGCTTGGTGAGGGCGAGCATGGCGTGCGTGCGCTGATTCGGCAGCTCGGAGATGAGCTGCTTGGCCATGTAGGCGGCGACGTTGGAGCGCTGCGGCTGGTCGCGCCGGATCATGGCGCGGACGAGGCGGGTGCAGATGAGGACGTAGCGGTGGTGGGTCGACGGGTCGGCGGCGAGCTTGAGGAGCTCGGGCAGCTGCGAGGAGAGGTCAACAGCGAGTCAGTACCTGCCGAGGTCGTGCTGAGCAGGGAGAGGGGGGCGCACAAGGTCGTCGTAGGCCGCGTTCTTCTGGTCGGTGCGCTGCCGCGCCTTTTCTGCGACGCGAGCGACGAGCTCCTTGTCCTCGGGGACGGCGATGAGGCTCTCGACCGTGTCGGCGGCGCGCTGCAGAGCCTGCGAGTCGACCGAGCTCTTGAGCGTGCTCGGCTCGCCGAGGCGGATGATGTAGTCGTGCGTGACGGTGCGGACGAGCGCCTGGACCGAGGGCCGCTCTTGGTGCTGGCAGCCGAGGAGCGCGCGCAAGTAGTTGGGGCCGACGGTCCACCACAGGATGGCGAGGTTCTGCGTCGCCTTGCTGCCGAGGACGTAGAGCGCGCCCTTCATGACGTCGTGGTCGGTTCCGGCTGCGCGGCGAGAACGACGATGAGCGACGGCTCGACGACGAGGATGGAGAGGACTCGACGCACGCTTGAGCGCGTCGAAGAGGCGAGGGTAGATGAGCATGCGCGTGCCGTCAAAGTAGCGGACTGTGGGGCGGGAGGGAGGAGAGGGTCAGCATGACGGCCGGCGTCGACGAGGCTCAGGCGAGGAGCAGTGCAGCTCACTGATCGAGTCGAGACCCTTCTGCGCCGAGCGGCGGACCTGGAGGTAGACACTGAGCGACAGCTCGCACATGTCGTGGATCAGGAGGTCGTCGAGCTTGGAGCGGCGGCGGTACAGGCTGTTGAGGCGCAGGCGCGAGGCGTGGTACAGGCCCGCTCGGCGGACCCACACAAAGCGCGGAAAGAGCTTCTGGTTGCGCGACACGCGCGAGATGTTGAGCGCAAAGTCGTACGACTTCTTGACCGAGCCGTGGTTGGACGAGTCGCACGGGTAGTCGAGCTCGAGGACCCGGATCGACGCGATGACCATCTTGATGCAGTCGATCGTGTCCTGCTGCTGCGTCGACTTGAGCGTCTGGACGGCGTTGTGGAGGAACTGGCCGGCGCGCGTGCGCAGGTCGGCGATGAACCGGTGCCGAGCGTCTTGAGGGTTCGAGAGCGGGAAACCGGCGTTGCAGGTCGGCAAGTGGTCGATGAACTCGGGGATCTCGTCGCTGCAGGAGCGAGTAGGCGTCAGCATCGACGAGGACGAGAGCGGCGAACAGCAGAGGGAGGGCGGACGCACCCTGCGTCGCTCGCGACCTCTCCAAGGTCCGCCGGGGGCGGCATGAAGGCGATGCTCGAGATACCCGAGAGCGCCGAGCGGACGACGTTGCAGAACTGCGCCGACGACTCGGGTCAGTTCATCGTCGACGAGGCTCGAGCGGGGGAGGATCGGGACGCACCCGGCAGAAGTCGTTGATCCACTCGGACGTGCGCAGCTTGCCGTCGACGAGCGACTCGGCGAGGAGCGCGTCGAGCTTGTCGAGAAGCGGAACGACGATGTCGCGCAGGAGCTCGAGCACAAAGTCGATCTCGTTCGGCGTCGCGACGTGCCACTCGACCTTGACGTCCTTGACGTCGTACACCTTGCCCCACGAATCGTGCGAGCGCTTGCGGAAGTCTGCAGAGGGGTGGGGAGGGGAGCGTCAGCCTGGGATATCGGCGTGAGGACGGCAAGAGGAGGAGGGTGGGGCCGCACGCGGGTTGCTCCACTCGTCGGCGTTGACCGAGCGGTAGTCGCGCACCCACGTGTTGGTGAGCGTCATGAGCGTGATGGCGAGAACGCGTGCCGTCGTCGTGTAGCCGCGCTCGCTCTTGCAGTGCTCGATCATCGTCTGGATGAGCGCCTTGAGCTCGTTCTTGTACTTGAGGATCTGCACGAGACGCACAGCGCCCAAGTCAGCCAAGTGTCGAAGAGGGTCAGAGAGCGAGGGAGTGGGGTGAGGGCGCACCTGCTCGCCGGCGTTGGCCATGCAGCCCGTCAGGAGCCCGATCCACCAGTTGAGGGTCGTGTCGCTCTCGATGGCGTGGTCGGTCCTCGTGCTCCTCGTGCTGCCGGCACCGCTCTCGAGCTCTTGGCGGATGCGGCGGTCGCACAGGTGGAAGAACTTGTCGAGCGTCTTGGCCGTGTCGGCGCGGGCGAAGCACGACACGAGCTGCGAGGTGACGCGCGCCGAGTTGGTGCGCACGCTCGTGGTCGCCTCCTGGAAGACGATGTCGAGGGCGAGGTCGAAGAGCGAGGGCGAGAGCTGGCTGCAGACAAAGTCGCACGTCGCCTGGGCAAGTCGAGGCAAGACCGTCAGTTTGAGAAGGTCAACCGGCACAGGGCGGGGAGCGGACGACGCACGATGAGCGTCTGGGTCATCTGGTCCTCCATCTTGCCGCCATTCCTGCTGCCCTTGCCCGGCTCGGGGAGCGCCTCGAAGACGGCGAGCACGCCGCGGAAGAAGCTCGAGACCCAGTCGGGGATGCCGGCCGTCATGGTGCGCACGGCGTCGTCCTCGTCCTGCCGCGACGGCTTGGGCTCGCCGTCCTCGCCGAGCTCGATCTCAGGGACGCTCGCCGCCGCCGCCGAGTCGAGCTCCATGCCGTACTCGCCGAACCCGCCGCCGCTCGAGCCCATGTCGATGCCCGTGAGGTCGTCGAGGACGACCTGCGAGCACGCCTGGAGGACGAACATGCCCGTCGCCATCGTCTTGATCGGGTCGTTGACGTCGAGGCCGGGGAGGCACAGCTCGAGGAGCGGGACGAGGTGCTTGGCGCCGGCGGGGTAGTTGTCGCGGCGCAGGAGGGCCGGCGAGATGGTCGACAGCGCCGTGATGCACGACCTCGTGCGGTCCGTCTCGGTGAGCGTCTCGAGGGCTGGGTACGCGCGCTCGAGGATGGACGGGAGGACGAGGTCGGGCTCGAGGAGCGCCATCGTCTTGAGCGCGGCCTGCGCGTTGGCGATCGTGATGGCGTCGCGCGAGAACATGCTGAGGAGGGCGACGGTGCGCATCGTCTTGACGAACTCGCGGCGGATCTCGGGCGTGAGGCGCCACTCGAGCGGCGTGCGGCAGTCGTCGCGCTGCTCCTCGGTGTGGCGCTTGAAGAACTCCCAGGTGAGGGTCTGCAGGAAGCGGCCGAGGAGCGGCGCCCAGCGACCGTAGTTGGACGGGTGGAAGTAGCCCTCGGTCGCCTGGATGAGCTTGGCGAGCGCGTCGAGCGCCTTGGACCCGGCGAGGTACGTGCGCTCCTTCTTGATGCCGAGCGCCGCGCCGAGGAGGCCGTTGCCGCCGCCCGACGCAGACGGCGTCGAGGCCTTGGCGCTCGTGCTCGGGCGCGCACCTGCTGGCGGCGGCGAGGCGGCGCGCGACGGCGCCTTGGAGCCGAACGGCGTCGCGCCCTGCGGGACGGCGTCGGCGGCCATCGAGTAGACGATGACGGCGGCGAACGATCCGAGCTTCTCGGTCGGGCGCTTCATGGCGAGCGCGATGCCCGTCGCCTGCTGGTCCTGGGTCGCAAAGTCGGACGCGGCGACGCCGGATGCGCCGGCCTTGGTGCCGCCGCCGACGGGGACGCCTGCGCGCAGGAGAGAGAGTCAGCTTCGTGAGCCTGGACGTTGAGCGACGCAGGAAGAGCCAGACGCACCCATGGCTCGCAGGCACTTGGTCATGATGAACGCGAACTGCTGCTCGGTGAAGATGCCGACGTCCTTGCGGATGCCGCGCCACTTGGGCACGGCCGGGGCGCCGCCCGGCGTCGTCAGGCCCTCCTCCATGCCGAAGATGTTGGCCTGGACGCCCGCCTTGCGGTGCGAGTAAGCATGCTCCTCGAGCAAGTCCTCGACCCTCGTCGTCGCCGCCGCCGCCGCCTCGTCCTCGCCCGGCTCGCCGACAAAGTCACCGGCGTCCTTGACCATCTGGCGCAGCTCGTCGACGATGTCCGGGTGCGACGTGCGCGGGTCCATGTGGAGGACGGCGAGGCGGTCGACAAAGTCGAGCCACTGCTCGTCGTAGATGTCGGAGGAGAAGGCCTCCCACAGTCGAAAGACGGCGGGGAGGTAGTACTGCGGGTGCGACACGGGGAGGAAGTGGGTGCAGAAGGCCTGGGTCGCGACGATGCTGTTGAGGTTGGGCGAGAGGCGAGGGAGGAAGGTGGCGAGCATGGCGGGGATCTCGTGCGGCGGGAAGAAGCGCTGCGCGTACTCGACGAGCGAGAGGAGGGTCGTCGAGAGGTTGGTGATGCCCGTCTTGCGCTGCTTGGGGAAGAGCTCCTTCTCGAGGATGGCGTACATCGGGCGCCACGGGAGCTGCAGGTCGCTGATGTCGATCTTCTTCTTGGGCTCGAGGATGATGATGGCCTGGTTGACGGCGATGTCGACGAGGCGAGCATCCATGCCGGGGAGGACCGACAACTCGAAGTAGAGGCGGGCGAGCTTGGCGCGCAGCTCGCGCTTGATCGGGTACTTGAGCGACAGCCAGCACTCGAGCCGGTGGTTCCACTCTGCGATGCGCAAGTTTCAGGTCAGCCCGACGAGCTCCCTCGCCGTGAAGGAGAGAGGCGGCTGAGCGCACGGACGAAGCCGACATCGCTGCGAGAGAGGACGGGGGAGAGGTCAGCTCAGGAGGAGGAGGAGCGAGGAGAAGAGGGTCGCAAACGCACTAGTCCTTGGCGCGCACACAGTCGACTAGTCGGCGGACGATCTCCTCGAGCTTGTCGTCCATCTCCTCGATGCTCTCGGTCGGGTACGGCAGCGAGTTCTGGTAGTCGAGCTGCTCGCTGCGGGGCTTCTCCCTCGGCGTGCGCAGGCGGCGGCGCTTCTTGGCGGTCTGCTGCGGCGAGGCCGTCTTGTTGCGACCGGCGGCATCGAACGGGTTGGCGCGCTCGACCGAGGGCGAGGGCGTGCCGGGCAGGTGGAGCTCCTCGAAGTCGGACCCGTCAAAGTCGTCGACGGGCTCTTGCTCGGGCGAGTCGATCTGGATGGCATCGTCCTCCACTGCAGGGAGCGGAAGAGGTCAGCGACGGCTCCCGCGAGCTCGGTGAGCTGCTGTTGAGGGGGTGCGCGGCCCGAGGGCGATGAGAGCTCTCGCGAGCCGCAGACACCGCTCGCCGCTGCGTGTGAGCGCCAGGGTGGAGGTACGAGAGCGAAGAGTCGACTCACTGGGGCTAGGATCGCCGTGCGACGCGGTGTGCGAGCTAGAGCTGACGAGTGAGCGCATCGTCAGCGGGTGAGCGAACGGGGCGGGGAGAGGAGGAGACAAGGAGGGACGGGCAACGCACAAGATGCGCAGGCAGTGGCTGGGCTGTGGGCGGGCCTCGTAAGTGCTAGAGGCCGCGCAAGCTCTCGGGGTGGACGAAAAGTGGGGACGAGGTGCGCGGCCTCGAGCGCCTCTCGGGGACCGCGGACCTCGCTCGTCGCGCTCGCCTTGTTCTTCTGGGTGCGAGGGCACGCGGTCCACACGTTCAGATGAAGAGAAGACCGATTACCGCGACAGCTGCGAGGACTTCTCTCCCTCTCGTGAGGACGCTCGGAGCTCTCCTCTCGAAACGACGACGACGACGCTTGGTGGGAACGAAGATGCATGGCAGCACGGCTAAGGGCAGATACAACATGTCGAGGGCGCGAGGTATGCACGGCGGCAACAAGATTAAAGGGCGAGGACAAGGTCGGGCCGAGGAAGAAAGAGTGAAGAGGAGGCTCGTTCGGCCGCGCCCGCTTGAGGGCAGCGCACCGGGAGACGAGCGGGACCCCGTCGGCTACGCGCACCGGTAGTACGAGGGGTAGATGCCCGGCGACAACGAGCGCGCAGGGTAGCCGTAGTCGGCGGGCGAGCCGACCGGGATGTCGGCGAGGACGAACGGCGCGCCGAGCGTCGCCGGCTGCTCCTCGAGCGCGAGGCGGTGGCCGAGCGGCTCGCCAAGCTGGAACGAGGACAGCTGCGGGTCGGCCGAGGCGCCGAGCGAGTAGCCCTCGTACGCGTACGAGGTCGCGCACGGGCCCTCGGCGGCGAAGAGCGGCAGCGGCGGCGAGTTGTACTCGCTCGACGGCGCCGAGGAGCCCGACGAGGCGCTCATCGCCGACCAGAAGGACGCGGCGCTGCCGAGCGACGACGAGCGCGACGAGTCGTGCGAGCATGAGCCCGAGGAGGAGGTCGTGAGCGCGAGCGGCGAGATCGAGTGCTCGTCGGGCGACGCCGGCGCGACGGGCGCCTGCATGGGGATGGGCGAGCTCGGCGACGCGAGCGGCTGCGCCGAGGTGCTGACCGGGCAGGCGTCGAGGATCGCGAGGAGCGCGGCAGCATCGAAATCCTGCTGAGCGGCGAGCGTCGCCGTCGAGGCCGTCGAGGCGGTGAGCAGGTGCGAGACGGGCGCAGCCGTGTCGAGGGCGAGAGCTGGCTCGCGGTAGGCGTGGGCGTGAACGACCGAGCGCGAGGCGGTCGCCTTGGTGGGCGCCGACATCGGCGTCGGCGTCGGCGCGGCGCGCTTGGGCTTGGCGGCGCGGACGCGTTTCTTGGCCGACTCGGTCGGCGACTTGTACAAGCTCGAGCTGTCGTACGGGTTCGAGGTGCCGAACTCCTTCTTGGGCTGGGGCGGGTAGGCGCGGGCGCGCTTGGTCGGCGTCGGCTGAGCCTGCGACGAGCGGCCACCGCCGAGGGACGAGGGCGAGACGACCTTGACGATCTTGACGGCGCGCCGCGGCTGCTCGTCGTCGTCGTCGCCGCCGTCGTTAATGCGGCCGCGCTTGCGGGGCGAGCAGACCTGCGACGAGCCCGAGGCGGGCGTCGGCGAGAGGTTCGAGGTCGAGGCGGTCGCGCCGGGCGCGATGTTGCGCTGGGGCCCGCTCTTGCGCTGCGGTGCGTCGGCGAGGCGGTCGAGGAGGCCGACCGTCGTGCGCGTCGCGGGCGCGACGCGTGTCGGGTGGTTGAGCGCGGCCGTGCGGGCGAGGGCGCGTGCGGGCGAGGCCGCGGGTGCAGGTGCAGGTGAGGGCGAGAGGAGGCGCTTGAGCGATGCCGGGAGCGGCGCACGGCGAGGGGTCGAGTCGAAGGTCGAGAGCGTGACCGGGGCGGACGCGATGATCGCCGCCTCGCCGGCGTGTCGAGGGTCGAGGGAGCGGTTGGCGGAGCCGGCGAGGGCGTCGACGTTGTCGTTGGGGTTCTCGAGGTAGGCTGCGACGCGCAGGCGAGCGGATCAGCGTCCGTGAGCGCGCAGGGAGGCTTCGTCACACGAGGAGAGGCGGGACGCACCGAGCAGGAGCTTGAGCTCCTCGCCGCTGACGACAGGCGCCGCAAAGGCGTCCTGCGAGGTCGCCAAGAACCCGGCGGTCGAGGCGCACGCGTCGTACGCCGCAGAGGGTGAGGGCGCGAATGTGATGGTGTAGGAGGAGGAGGGTGGGAGGAAGTCGGCGGGCGAGGTCGCGCAGGCGGCGAGAGCAGGCTCGGGCGAGGCGAGCGTCGCGAGAAGCTCGTTGATGCGCATTCTGGCAGCTGGTGAGGTTGCGCAGAAAGGGTAGCTCGGTGCGGTGAGCAGTGAGCGAGGAGAAAGAAGGAGAGAGAGGGCGGGCGCGCGCCAGCCGTCCCAAACGGCCTCGCTCGCGCGCCCGCCGGCGCCGAGTTCAGCTCCAGCGCCCTCTCCTCCCTCTTGCCCGACGCTCTGCGCCTGCTCCACCAGGTGCGAGGCATGTGCTCGACCTGCTGCGGCCGTGTCGAGCGACCGACAGCCCTCGACGAGCCGGCTCGTGCGCCCGACGAGCAGCTACCCTGCAATCTGGCACGGCGGCGGCCTGCACGCTGCTGCAGCCCTCGGTGGACGCTCGGAGCGGCGCCAAGCGGGCGTATGGGGCGAGGCGAGGGCGGTACGGACCCAGGGAAGGGGCAGGAGGTGAGGACGAGGGGGCGGCGAATCGGCGCCTCGCTCGGCCGCCTCGGACTCGCGGGGTCCTAGCCCACCCTCCTTGTCCTTGCTCAGTACATGGCTCGCGCACGCTCTGGAGGGTGTGTTGGCGCGGAATGGGCCGAGAATCGTAGCCGAGCTGATGATCGAGGGGGCGCGGCGGGGCGAGAGGACGAGGACGGGGGAGGCGAATCGACTTTGACGAGCTGCTTCTCCGTGTGCGGCTTCGAGAGAGCGGCTGTCGCACGTCGCGTCTAGCGAGGAGCGAGGCGAGAGCGAGGAATGGGCGAGGGAGAGCGGCGTGGAGGGCGACGAGCTCCCCGCGCAACCTTCCAAGGCTCACCCTCGCTTCCCCCATCACCTCTGTGGCCCAGATGCACCAGCCTGCGCTCCAGTCGACCTCGACCATGCCGCAGACGTCGGTCCGGCGTCGTCCACAGGCCGCCGCGGCGAGATTCACCGCCAACCCGCCTCACTCGCCCTCGCCTCCCGGGTCGACCCTCGCCGCTCGTCCACGCCGCCGACAGCCGCCGTTGGACGTGACGCGCGCGCTCAGCACTGTTCACACCTCGTCCAGTCCGATTCAGCCAGTTTCCAGCCGCCCAGGTGCGCACCAGCTCTGGTTCTCGCTCCGCCTCGCCTCCTCCCAAGCTGACCCCGATCTTTCGCCCCAGCTCACAGCCGCCTTTGCCGCCCGCCGTGTTGCCGTCTTGCGTCCTGCCACGACGACTTCCGAGGTAGCAGCTGCCCCCGACGGCTCCTTCGACCGCATCATCTCCACGCGCTCCTCATCTCCCCCACTTCCCTCGCGTCGCCCTCCCGCCGCCACGATCGCCGTTCGACGCTCCTCCTTCGACGCCGGAGGCCTTTCAGACGATGGGCTGACATGGCGGTACCCAGCGGGACAAGTTGGCGAGCTGGTGGCCGAGCAGCGAGACGGCGCGCGAGGTGCTTCCTCCCCTTCGACGGACCGCTCTGCATCGAGGAGCAGTGGCCGAGCGACACGCAGGAGGGCTCAGTAGACGTACGTGCAATGCAGATCTACGACTTCCCCTCCCCTGTACATCGACGAGAGAGAGGGCGGCGTCGCTCTTCATCGGCGGCGAGCTTGCTCCTCTCGCTTCGAGCGCTCCTTCCATTGTCCGTTCCGGCGTCCGGAGTCCTGCATGAAACTGCAGCCCCCCTCGCATGCTTTGACGCCGTTCTTGTGTCCTCAGACGACAGCATGCGAACCTGAGCAGCGAGAGCCTGCGCACTGTCCTCCTCGCGGTACCTTTAGGCCTGGATTACGCGCTTTACAGAGAATCTCGGCCTCTGTCAGGGCCGCCCGTCTCCAGCTTAGCCTAGCGAGACCGGCTCATCCCTCAGAGGCGGCTACACGGTGCCCTCGGCGAGTGCGAGCCGAGTCGGCGACTTGAGAAGGTCGCGTGGAGCGCCCGAGGAGCCCGCAACGCCGGTGCAGCGGGCCATAGACGTCCTGATCGCCCAGCCAGCGTCGGTTACACGCACACACGGGCATGACGAGCCGAAGAAGGCCGCGAGCGTGAACGCGAGCGGCGAGGAGCAGCCGGCGCGAGGGGATGAAGGTGCTAGGCATCCCTGCGAGCAGTCAGGGTCGCCGTCGGCAGGCAGAGTCGAGCAGGCCAGGCCGTTCGTAGCGAGGATGGAACTGTATGTACCTGCCCCACAGCATGCGGCGGCGCCGTCGAGACGAACGCGGCGTGACGAGGAGGCGAAGCAGGGAAAGGAGGGCGGGGCCGCGCGCCAGAAGGGTGGGAGGCTAGCCCAGCATCATGTTCGAGGTACTGCACGTAGCAAAGCCGTCTCCTAGGCGGTGGGGAGGGAGAGGGAGGGAGCGGAGCTTGGGAGCTGATGAAGACGAGGCGGGTTGAGGACGACCGATCCGGCACCGCTGGGGCGCGCTCCCCCTCGTGGTAGCTCTTGCGAGGGATTCCAAGGCATCAGGCAGGCTCAAGAGAGGCGAGCGGGCGAGTTGTGGCCGGACAGAGATGAGGTCGTCGAGCTCGAGCTCGGCTTGGTCGGCTCACTCGGCTCCTCGCCTCTCTCCACCCACCCCTCGTGCACCGCTGCCGAGATGTCGCCTACCGAGCAGCCCGTAGCGAGCACCTCCGCCGCTGCCATCGAGGCCAAGAAGCGGAAACGCAAGCGCACCCACTCCAAGAAGCCCTCCTCCGCCTCCGACTCCGCCGCCGCCGCTCCCTCGTCCGACGCCGCCGCAGCACCTGCACGCGCAGCCGCCGCGCCCGAGCCCGCAGACGAGGACGTCGAGCCGCTCATCGACCCGTTCTACGAGCCCGAGCCCGAGAACAAGGAGGACGCCGGCGACCGCAAGAAGCAGAAGAAGCGCGCGGCGACAGCACCGGGCGGCGTCCCAGCCGGGTTCGAGGTCGAGCAGGAGAACGGTGGAGCGGCCAAGACGGGCGACGCGGCGGCAGACGCGCTCGCGCTCATGACCGGGGCCAAGCCGGCGCCCGAGCCCGTCACGCTCGACTTCGCGTCGCTCGACCTGTCGGACGGCACGCGCAAGGCGCTCGACGGCATGGGCTTCTCCAAGATGACCGAGGTGCAGGCGCGCACGATCCCGCCGCTGCTTGCCGGCAAGGACGTGCTCGGCGCGGCCAAGACGGGCTCGGGCAAGACGCTCGCGTTCCTCATCCCCGCCATCGAGATGCTCAACAAGCTCAAGTTCAAGCCGAGGAACGGTGCGTCTCTCCTCGCCTCTCTCGCCGGCGCTGTGCAGAGCGCTGACTCGGACCCTCGCCCGCAGGTACCGGCGCCATCGTCGTCTCGCCAACTCGCGAGCTGGCGCTGCAGATCTTCGGCGTCGCCAAGGAGCTGTGCGAGCACCACAACCAGACGTTCGCCATCGTCATGGGCGGCGCCAACCGCAAGGCCGAGGCCGAGAAGCTCGCCAAGGGCGTCAACCTCCTCATCGCGACCCCAGGTCGCCTCCTCGACCACCTCCAGAACACCAAGGGCTTCGTCTTCAACAACCTGCGCGCGCTCATCATCGACGAGGCCGACCGCATCCTCGAGATCGGCTTCGAGGACGAGATGCGCCAGATCATCAACCTGCTGCCCAAGGGTCCGTCGCCGCCGTCCTCGTCATCGCAAGCCCGGACCTCGAGCTGACCCGCACCCCTCGTCGGCGCACAGAGAACCGCCAGTCGATGCTCTTCTCGGCGACGCAGACGACCAAGGTCACCGACCTCGCGCGCATGTCGCTGCGCCCGGGCCCGCTGTACATCAACGTCGACACGAAGAGCGAGACGTCGACGGCCAACAACCTCGAGCAGGGTTACGTCGTGTGCGAGTCGGACAAGCGCTTCCTCCTCCTGTTCACCTTCCTGCGCAAGAACCTCAAGAAGAAGGTCATCGTCTTCTTCTCGAGCTGCAAGTCGGTTCAGTACCACGGCGAGCTCTTGAACTACATAGACGTCCCGGTGCTCGACCTCCACGTGCGTCCTCGTGCTCCCCTCTTCCGTCACTCGAGCCCGGCTGCTGAACCTCGCCGCCTGCACGCTCCACAGGGCAAGCAGAAGCAGCAGAAGCGCACCAACACGTTCTTCGAGTTCTGCAACGCCCCGACCGGCATCCTCCTGTGCACCGACGTCGCCGCTCGCGGCCTCGACATCCCCAAGGTCGACTGGATCATCCAGTTCGACCCGCCCGACGACCCTCGCGACTACATCCACCGCGTCGGCCGCACCGCTCGCGCCGGCAAGCAGGGCAAGAGCCTCCTCTTCCTCCTCCCGAGCGAGCTCGGCTTCCTCCGCTTCCTCAAGGCCGCCAAGGTCCCGCTCAACGAGTACTCGTTCCCCAACGACAAGATCGCCAACGTCCAGGGCCAGGTGCGTCGTCTCTCTCTCGTGAGCCCGATCGCGCTCGAGCCTCCGACTGACACCCTCGCTCGACCCCCTCTCGCAGCTCGAGAAGCTCATCGCCAAGAACTACTACCTGCACCAGTCGGCTCGCGACGGGTTCCGCGCCTACATCCAGGCGTACGCGTCGTACTCGCTCAAGACGATCTTTGACGTGACGGCGCTCGACCTGGCCAAGGTGGCGCGCGCGTTCGGCTTCTCGACGCCGCCGAGCGTCAACATCAACGTGGGGCGCAGCGTCAAGGGCGGCAAGAAGCGCAAGGACCACGCCGGCGGTGCGGGCGGGTCGGGCTCGGATGACGACGACGACGAGGAGAGCGAGGAGGACGAGGAGACGACGAGGGAGCGCCGGGCCAAGATGGCGCGCCGGGGCGGGTCCAACAACGCCAAGCGGCGCGAGCTCGAGGGCGGGAGGAAGCAGGAGAAGGACTTTTACCGCGAGGGGGCCGAGCGGCGGGAGAAGCTCAAGAGCGGCGGCACTCAGTGGAGTCGCTGAGCGCCTCGAGCTCGGGTCGGCGTGTACCGGTAGGCGGTCTCCTTGTCGCGCAGAGTGCGCTCTCCACCTCTTCGTTGTATCGTGCCACTTGTTCGCCTCCGTTCCTGTTGTCGTTGGCGTCGTCGTCGAGGAGAGCTCGTGCGCGACTCGGGCTCGTCTCGTCTTTCCTTCTGCACGCTTCCCTCGTAGCTCGAGACGAGCTCTCGAGGAGCAGCTGCGCATGTAGCCCTGAGTTTCAGCTCGAGAGAAGCCGACGAGACGAGCGAGAGCCCCAGAACTCGGCGAGAGCTTCCGCTTCTCTCGGACCTCTCTTCACGCTGCTGATCCTCGCACCGGCCGAGGGTCTCGCTGTGCTCTGCAGCGGCATCCCTGCCTCGTCTAGGCCGCCGAGCAGCATGCCCGCCGTCGCCCACAGCCCGACTCGACCCTCTCCGCCAACCTCCTTGTTCCGTCCCCCCGCTCCTGCACCGTCCCTTCGCCCGTCCCGCCGCCCTGCGTCCTCGACCGGGTCCTCGGCACTCCCAGCATAGCGCTGCATCGTCTTCCAGCCCAGCTGCTTCGCCCGCCCGCCCCGCACGCCGAGCTACGCCGCCTCGCCTTGTCGCCGTCCGCCCGATCGACCCGACTCAGGCCCGCCTCGCACGCTCTCGAGCCCTGGTGCGCCCTCTCTCCTGCCTTCTGGAGTGCACAGTCGGACGGGGGAAGCTGATCAGGCCCGTGCAGCCCTATGCAGAGGGGCCAACCGAGGTGGCTCCGGGCGCGGCGGCTAGCTCGTCGTCGGCAGACGGCAGCTGGGGGCGTCTGCGCCGGCTTCAGCTACTGGCTTGTGCTTTCGAGAGCCCTGTGCTCGAGCCAGCCGGCCATGCTCGCCGTGGAGACGAGCCAGGAGCGACGCTTGACCCCGCAATCCGCGCGAGCGGTGCGCGAAGAGGCAGCCCTCCTCGACGGCTCTGCGCCTCTTGGGTGAGCCTTCTGAGCTGCTACGAGCTTGCTGGTGCACCTCGCCGACTCGAGCAGAGCCCTGGTCGAGGTGAGCTCGAGGCGAACAGCGGTTGGTTGCGCCTCCAGCTCGGAGCCTCGGCCGGCGGCTCCCCTCATTCACAACTCAGCTCCACCGCTCCCTGTGGGTCAGCTGCGCTTCGTGACCGGCTCGCCAGGCTTTGTCGACCCGCCCACGACCAGTCGATCACCGCCGGAGCGGCTCGTTGCCCCTCGAGGCGCTCAAGAAAACCACGTCGACGGCCCGCGAGCAACCTCGTCTCGGCCTCGCCAGGACTCGTACGCGCCCTCCAGCACCTCGTGTGAGTCTCTTTGCCCTCTCCGAGCTGTACCGGATGTCCCTGGGGGCGCGAGGGTGGCTGTGGCTCGCCTGCATCGGACCACGGCCTCATCGTGTCTCAGCAACGCCGCTCGCGTTTGCGCGACGACAAGGGCTCGCGGGCGCGTGCTGACTCGTGCATCGCTCCCAGCAGTCCTTCAGCTATTCACTGCCGTCGCAACCGGCGCACCACGAGTCGCCGTCACCAAGACCCGGTCCCCCTCCTCCCACCTTCCCCTTCGTCCCTCTAGCTCGCCTTCCCGTTGGCAAGGCGCGCGCTCGTCCGCCCGAGCCGATCCACCACTCGTTCTCGCATCGCCTGACGCGAGCCGCGGCCGTCGTCGTCGCCTCTCGTCAGCTGGGCGAGCCCTCGTTCTCGCGCCGCCATGGCCAAAGGTTCGGGCCGGTTCCGCAACCGCAAGCTCGGGTTCAAGACCCGCATCAACGTCGAAGTCGGCGTCGTCATCGAGGATGACCCGCTCGACGCCGATCTCGACATCGAGGACGACAAGGCGCACAAGGGCGTCGAGACGGGCGTCGACAAGGACGAGGAGGGCGAGGTCCACCTGCAGCAGGTCATCGCCTCGGCGGCGGCCTACGTCGGCGGCACCCCGTCTCGGGCCGACAAGGGCAAGAAGCGCGAGGCGGCCTTCATCCCGACCCGCTCGAGCCAGACGATCCCCGAGGCCGAGTACCGCGCGCTGTACTCGACCGGCTACGTCGACCCGATCTCGTACATCCGCTTCTCCGACACGGTCGAGGACACGCAGAAGGGCGCGATCGGCTACACGATGGACGAGGACGACGAGGACTGGCTCGAGGACTTCAACGCGCAGTTCCTCCCCGGCGCCAAGCCTCGGCCCGCGACGTCGAGCGCCGCCGACGACGTCCCCGAGACGCCAGGCGGCAGCGGTCGAGGCGGGCGCAAGAACAACAAGCACGTCGCGTCGTCGCCGGCGGCCGCCATCGCCGGTCCTTCCTCCGCCTCGTCCTCCGCCGCACTCGACGCCCTCCCTTCCCCGACAGCCGCCCTCTCCGAGGACGACTTTGAGCAGCTCATGGAGCTGTTCGAGCAGACGACCGAGCGCAAGGCGCCGATGGCGCACGTTAACCTGTCGCTCATCCCCCGGCTCGACGACATGGACGAGGCGCTCCTCGACCCGCTCACGCCCGAGCTCGCCCGACTACGTCCCTACGCGCGCGAGGTCTACGTGCACTGGCGAGCGAGGAGGATCGCGAGGGGCGGCAAGTCGGTGATCCCGCAGCTCGACGTGCGTCCTGCACTCCATCTTCGCTGCGACCCTCTCTCCTCGCTCTCGGCGTCCTCTCTCGAGCCGCTCACTGACTCGAGATCGTCTTCACCGTGTGCAGTACGACGAGTCGAACGAGCAGAACCCGTACGTCTGCTTCCGGCGGCGAGACGTCAAGACGGCCCGCAAGACGCGCCGGTCTGATCAGCAGAACCTCGAGCGCCTCGTCCGACTACGCAACGACCTCTACGCCGCTCACGCCCTCCTCGTCAAGGTGCAAGAGCGCGAGCGCATCAAGCTCGAGGCGCTGCAGCTCGAGCGGGCCATCTTCGACCAGCGCTGCGAGATGCGGGACCTCAAGCGGCGGTTGAACGAGCCCGACGGCGACGAGGAGCTCCTCATCTCGCGTCGGGAGAAGAAGCGCAGGCGAGAAGAGCAGGTCGCCGGGTACGTCCTCGTCTTGACCCCCCCTCTCCAGCGCCGCACGGACCCCTCAGCTGACCTCGCCCGCCGCACCTCTCTCCCCTCTGCAGCAGCGCCGTCCGGGTCTCGCTTCGCAAGACCGACGTCAACGTGCTCACGCCCGCGTCGCTCGTCCTTCCGCTCGAGGAGCTCCAAGCGCGCAAGCAGCGCAACGACCTCATCCACAAGCACGTCGAGCGCGACCTCGCCCGCAAGCGCCAGGCCGACGCCCAGTGGGACGACTGGACCGACTCGGCCTACATGGCGCGCCCGCCGCCGACGCCGGCACGGTTTTGGCGCGCCGTCGAGCCCGTGCCCAACTCGGTCCCGTTCAACGGGCCGGCAGGTCGGCGCGAGGCCCTCGGCTTCGCGACGCAGTACCAGCCGCCGATCGGGCGCGTGCGCATGAGCTTCCGCAAGCGCGTCGGCCGCGGCGGGCGCATCCTGCTCGACCGCATCGGCGCCGTCAAGCGCGAGGACGACGACAAGCCGCCTCTCGAGCGACTTCTGCTCGACGGTGACGACGACGCGAGCGATGTCGACGCCGAGGAGGACGAGTGGCTCGCAGCGCGGCGGCGAGAGCGGCTCAAGTACGACACGGACGCCGGCCTCGACTTCCCTGCCGCCGACGAGCCGACCCTCGTTGACGACTACGACCTGCCCTACCTCCTGCGCCGCATCGCCCTCCTCAAGCAGGCCGACATCGAGTCGCTCACGCTCGACTCGGCCTACCTCGACGAGGCGTTCCGGTACGCGGCGCAGGACCCGGACAAGAACACGCCCGCGCCCATCGTCGTCGGCCGTCCGCCGCAGCGCCCGCCGCTTCAGATGGCGCCGACGCAGGCTGCTGCGGGCGCGAGCGCTGCCTTCGCTCAAGCGCAGGCCCAAGCGCAGGCCCAAGCGCAGGCTCAAGCGCAGGCGCAGGCGCAGGCCCAGGCGCAAGCGCAAGCGCAGGCTCAGGCCCAAGCGCAGGCGCAGGCGCCGGGCGCGAGCGCGGCGTACGCGCAGGCGCAGGCGCCGGGCGCAAGCGCGGCGTACGCGCAGGCGCAGGCGCAGCTCGCGCAGCAGCAGGCGATGCGGCTCGCTCAGCAGCAGCAGGCCATGCGCAAGCAGCAGGCGCTCGCCGCCGCTCAGGCCGCCGCGGGCGGCACGCCCGACTCGATGCGGCGCACGCCGTCGCAGTCGGGTGCGAGCGGCTCGCCGCACTCGCCGCTCGGGCACAACGGCATGCCGCTCGGCGCGGTCGGCATGAACGGCGTCGTCGTCGGCCAGGACGGCAAAGGCCAGGTCATGCTCTCGCCCAACTTTGCCGCCGCTCAGCACCCCGGCCAGCTCCCGCCCTCGCCGCTCGGCGCCAACGGCGTGCCCCTCCCGCCGCGACAGGGCGTCAACAGCCTCCCGCCTGGCGCTCGGCTGCAGGGCATGCCGTACGCCAACCCGCAGGCGCTCCAGCTCGCGATCCAGCAGCAGCAGCAGCAGCAGCAGGCCCAGCTCGCCGCCGCTGCCGCCGCCGGCCAGCTCCAGGGCCGACCCATGTCGTCGAACGGCGCGCCGTCTCGCCCAACGAGCGCCGCGTCGAGCCACCACCTCTCGCCGCACATGGGCGGCGGCGCGCCGCTCCCGTCGCTCTCGCCCGGCGGCAGCATGCGCAGCGCAGGTGGCGGCATGGGCACGCCGCCGCCGGGCATGGTCGGGCACGGGCCCAAGCAGGGGCAGGGTCCGGGGCCTGGGCAGCAGGGGCGAGGGAGCCCGCTCACGCAGGCGCAGGCGCAGGGCCTGTACGCGGCGCAGATGGCGGCGCAGGTGCAGCAGCAGCAGCAGCACGCGCAGAAGCAGGCCACCCCTCAGTACGGCGGCTTCTGAGCGCGCTCGCTCGACCCTTGCGCCTCTCTTCCCTCCCCTCCCCTCCCTTGCTCCTCGTCCTCCTCGACTCGCGACCGCCACTCCCTTTCGTACTCTCTCCTCTTTCCCCACTTCCTGATCACAACAAAATCCAAAGCCGTACCTTTTCACGCTGTCGTCGTCGTCGCTCGAGGCTGTCGAGGAGGAGGAGGGGGACCGTGCGCGTCTTTGCCGCAGGTGGCGCGTGTACTTCTTGTATTGCTGTAGGGCCGAAGTTCAATGCAGGTGCTTTCGCAGCTCTCTCTGGAGCCTCGTCGAGCGTTTGCGAGTCGTTGTCGTCGCCGTCGGAAACAGCGAGACCAGCGAGGACGCGTCGCGACGGAGGAGGACAAACAAGCCGATCTGCCGGCGGCCACAGCTCTCCTGGCGCAGCTGTGTGGGTCTCGTGAGCATCAATGCATCCTGGACTAGGGCTTCAGCTGGTGCGGCGGTCCGCTCGAGAGCTGAGAGGCGGCGAGCGAGCCGAGCAAACAGCTCGGCGACGACGCTCTCTTCTCGCTCCTCCCACCTCGCCCTCATCCCTCGTGCCTCAGCCTGGACCGCCCCAGCAGACCCAAGTGCACACTTCAGCACCCGCACCACCATGCTCAGCGACCTCTCGAACCGCCCGGCCGCCCTGAGCGCCCGCGAGCCCTCGCTCGCAAACAACAAGCGGGCCCTTGAGCCCAGCTCGGATGCAGACGCTGCGCCGCCAGCAAAGCTGCCACACAAGCGTGGAATCAGTGCGCCCTCTTCCTCTGGTACTCGCGGCGCGGCGCTGCCGGCTGACCCCATGCTCGTCCTCTCGCAGCTGCGACCTCGTCGTCCTCCTCGCCCCGCGGCGCCGCGAGCTCGTCGTCGCCCTTCTTCCAGCGCACTAGGCTCGAAGCCTTCGACGTGCCGACCTCGCCCAGCTCCGCCTTTGACGCTGACAAGCAGCTCGTCCCGACCTCGCCTGTCCAGCGCTTCTCCTCCCTCGCCTCGCTCCCGCCCTCGTCCCCCTCCTTTGGTCTCGCCGCCCTCCCGACCTCGAGCACCACTGCCCTCGACGACCTCGTCGCCGCCGCGTCGGGCGCCGTCGCCTCCCCTCCCTCGACTTCGCCCACCTCGCGCGACCCTGGCCTCGACACGCCTCGGCTGTGGCACCTCGAGCGCGGCACCGTCCTCTACTTTGGCCGCAAGGCGCGCAAGGCCCTTCCTCGGGACCGCGCGACGACCTTGACGCACGTGCCCGTCATCCTCCCCAAGTCGGCCAAGAACGCGTCGCGCATCCACTGCTCGGTCCGCATCGTCTCGCGCGCCGAGCAGGAGCTCGACGGCGCGCTCGAGGTCGAGGTGCGTGTCACGGGCCAGAACGGCATGAAGGTGGACGGCAAGGTCAAGAAGACGGGCAGCGTCGTCGTGCTTGAGAAGCAGGCCGGCGAGGCGGTCCGGCTCAAGTTCTGGGGCTGGGACGCCAAGGTCCTCGTCGCCGAGTCGGAGCTCGGCCTCGACGACGACGACGGTGACGACCTTGCGGCGGCGCGTCGGTCGGGTCCGTCATACCTTGAGGACGACGAGGACGAGGACGCCCTGCGCCGAGCGCGCTCCCCGTCGCGCGCTTCCTCTCCCGCCTACAACTACTCTAACGACCACGGCCTGTCACCCGAACCCGAATTCGCACCCCGCGTCGCCGTCGCTCCCTCTTACCCGCCCTCCTCGACCTCGTCCTCCCCCGCCGCCGAGCGCGCCTCGGCCCTCGTCGCCTCGCTCAACCTCGACCTCGCGGGCCTGATCGCGTCGGCCATCGTCTTCCACGCGCGCTCGACCGTCGCCGTCGATGAGGTCATCCGGGCGCTCCTCAAGGAGTCGGGCGGCATGTGGCGCGTCCTGAGCGCCGACGAGGACGTTGTCGAGCGGCGCAAAGACACGCCCGAGGGCGAGGACGACGCCGTCGCTGCGTGGCGCACGATTGTCGAGGACGTCCTCGTGCACGAGAGCATGTTCGGCATGATCGACAACGCCGGCCTCAAGGTGCGCCCCCCCTTCTCGCTCGACCGCTCCTCGGCCTCTCTGACCTCTTCTGCCCGTCTCGCAGGACGCCTCGGGTCACCCAATTCCGCCTCACTGGTACTACATCCCCGACCAGGACCCCTCGGCCGAGCGCGTCGCCGCCCTCGAGCCGTTCGTCAAGCGCGTCCGCGGTGCGAGGAGCAAGGCGGCGAGGTACTTCTGGGCCAAGCCGAGTCTGCGCAAGCGGTGAGCGCCGCCTCTGGAGACGCAGGACGAGGAGGGGCTGTCTCTTTGTTATCTGTGCAATGACTAGCTGCGGTTCCTCGCGCCTTTTGAGCTGAGGAGGTCCGAGCGGGGAGCGAGCCGGAGCGCGGGGCAGCTCGCCGTCGTTCGGCGGCTCTCTCCGGCTCGCCGCCGAGCAGACCTCTCCCTCATCTCTGCGCTACGACTGCACGATCCTCGGGAGCTGTGGAGCAAAAGCGAGAGCGCCGAGCTACAGACGAGCTGCGGCGCTTTGACCTCGATTAAATCGAGAGCTCCTCGGGCTAGGAGTCGCCGCCTGCCTCGCTGTCGACGTGCGGCATGATGCATGAGTGGACGAGAGCTGCTGAGGTCGTCCGCCCCTCGAGCTTCAAGCGTCGAGCGTCGTCGTCTCGCTCGAACCCTCGGCACGCTGGGCCGAAAGTGGGGGCACTTTTACGGGTGTAAAACTCCCCCCACTTCGGATTGGTCGGCACGCCCGCTCTCCCCTGTGCGCCGCGATTATGCCTGGTTTCGACCGGTTCGAAACCGCTCGACCTCGTGGAGACGCACGGACCCCTCCAAGCTTGCAGCGCACGTTTGGACGGGCCTCGCGCGCTGCGCTCCCGGCGCCTTTGAGCGAGTCTGGTAAGCGCAGGAGCAGAAGCAGGAGCAAGCTCGAGCTAGCGGTCCGCCTCGCCTCCTCGAGCCCGAGTTGTCGCTCGACTCCCTCGCGCTCGGCTCGTGTGGCCTTGCTTCGAGTCGTGTACCGGTCAGAGCTGCCTCCTGGCCCAAGCTGGGCTCTGTGGCTGCGGGAGAAGAGGCTGGACGAGCGCGAGCGTGGGCAAGTGGCGAGCCGAGCCGGCGCGCGCGCCCTCCGCGTCGAGCGTTTTTCCTCTCTCCTCGCTCGTCGTCTCGCTCAAGGGGGGTCGTGTCGCGCACCCAGGTGTGCAGCAGAAAATGCCCGAGACGCTGGCGACCTTCCCAAGCCGAGCCGTGTCGAGGAGCGAGAGGGAGGACCGACGAGGAGGTGAACCGAATGCGTGTTGCGTGTGTTTGCAAAACAGGACATTCCTTTGTCGCGTGCAGTGGGTCGATCGGGTCTCTCTCAGCATCAGCCAAGGACCACCTCTACTCCAGGGGCGCAGAACACTCAGCTGTAAAGACCAGGCTTGGACGTCGCCACGCCGCCGGCATGCCCTCGGAAAGATCCGAGCGCACCCCGGCCGCGCCGCACGCCCTCCCTGCTCTTTTGTTGCGTCGCCCGGAAACCTCAACTCGCTCTCTCGTGCGTCGCCTCGCGCTCGCTTCCCGATCTCGGGCTTGACCCTTGCGCCAGGTCCCCTCGTGAAGCTCTCGCGCACGCATTCTCAAGTGCCGAAGAGCAAGGGAGCGGGCGAGCGGAACGTGACTGGAGGAAGTGGCCCGAGGTGCAGGTCGACTCGCTCCCTCTGCCACACGTTTCGCTCAGCCGAACTGCTCACGAGAGCTCAGAGTGCCGCTCGACAGGTCTGCTTACGACCGGAGGCGAACAACTGGCAAGCGAGCGAGTTGACCTCAGGAGCCTTCGCTTTGAGAAGGCCCGCTCGGACCCTCTCTTGCGCCGCTCGCTCCTGCTCGCTCGCCTCGGCTCGCGGGCGTGGACGGTGTCGAACAGTGCTCACAGCCTCTCGAGGCTGCGCACAGCGCAGTAGTGCAGCCCCGCAGTGCGAGCTCGCGAACGGACCTTCTCCTCCTCGCTCGCCTTCTCAGCTCAGAGCTATGCTGCGAACCTCTCCAGCTCGTCGCCGAGAGGGCCTTGGCGTCGAGGAATCGTCTCGAAACGTCGATCAAGAGCGTTTCAGGCCTGGAGAGAGCTGAGCTGCGAGCTCATGACCGACCGCCTCCTCCTCGCCATCGCTCGCGGCGCACGGTCATGGCTGCCTACGCGCATCCGCCCGCCTCAGCTCGCTCGTGACGCACTCGACGAGGGATAGAGAAGGCCTCACAGAGAAAGAGAGCCAGCATGAAGAGCTCTCGCCGCGCTCGTCGTCGCCACAGCAGAGCCCGAGGGGCGACCCAACTCGCGCTACACAGCCGGTCTCGGCCCGCAGACGCGCCCAGGAGCACCGCAGAGAGCCCGACGTCCGATCCCGCCCATCGAGAAGGCGCCAACCCCGCTGGATCAAGAGTTGTCGATTGAGAGAGGATGCGCAGCCTCCTCCTGTTTTTGGGTGGTGAGCCGGCGCACAGTCGCGCCGGAGCGGCGGCGACCATGCTGAGCGGCTCATCCGGTGCGCCCGCTGCTCACAGGAGCACGCGAGGGGGGCGCGGCCTCGAAAGGACTCGTCCGCGACGGCTCGACTCGCTCGGCCGCCGGGACGAGTGGGGGACGACGAGACGGGCAACTCGGACAGCTTACGCACGCAGGATCGTACCAGAGACACCGCACACATCGACCGGCGCCGTTTACAGGCCGCCGGCGAGCGGGGAGACGAGCTTTCGGAAACCGAGAGACGAGTCAGCCATCGCGGGCTCGTCTAACCTGCGCGACGAGAGCGAGAGTGTCAGCGCTCGGCTCAGGGACTAGCACAGAGCTGTGCTCGAGCTTGCAGAATGACCAGAGAGAGCGGCAGAGACGCACAAGGACCTTGATGAACCGCTCGAGGTCGACCCCCAGCTCCTGCGTCGCCCAGCACACGTTACACGCCCTCCTGCTGAACCGAGCTGCCTGCGAAAGTCCCGAGTCAGCCCGTCGTCGCGTCGCTGCATAGTCAGTATGGGCTGGCGAGGGCGAGGGGAGGAGGGAGAGGGGCACGAGAATCAGGAGGAGGGGAGGACGAGCACGCACCCGCTCTCCCACTGCCCGAGAGCACTCCCGGCTGCACTGAGCGCGTCTTGTACCGTCTTGTACCTCGATGAAGGGCGCGCGCCAGCCTGTAAGTCGTTGTTGGTGTCGAGAGCGGTGGGCGGACGCGAACTGCTGATGAGGACGCGCCGGGGTGGCTGTGGACGCTGGGCGAGCGTAGGTGGCAGCGCACGCGCAGCACAAGGCCAGAAGCGGGTGCTACAGCCAGCCAGGCGAGGCGCAGGCCGTGTGCCCAGTCGTGAGGGTCGTGCGGGGACAGGGAGGGAGCGTGGGCGGTGGAGGTTACAAACCGGCGATTGACCTTTGCTTGACTTTCGCTAATCGGCGCTGCGCTGCCTCTAGCCGTTCGACCGCGTCAAGCTTTACAACCAAAGCGCTGCTACAGATCTCAAGAGATAGACAGAGACTCATGCCACGTCGCCCGCCGGCGGCTCGAGCGCTGCCGACACCGCTACGGCCTCCTCGAGAACCAGCTCCTCGTGCACCTCGTCGACGCCGAGCTCGAGCGCCAGCTCGTGCGCAGGCGTCGTCATCGCCGTGTCCAGCTCGTCGTCCTGATCCTCCGCGACGGTCGAGCCCGCGTCGCGAGTCGGCGTCGACTGCTTCGACAGCGAGCCCGACGCGCCCGACGGCAAGACGCCGTCGTCGGCAGCGACAGGTGCGGGCGCAGGTGCGGGTCCGGGCTCGGCAGGCGCGGCAGTCGGGGAAGCGGGCTGTGCGACAGGCGCAGGCGGCGGCGGCGTCGCCACGGCGGCCGAGAGGGCGGGCGAGGGGGCCTGAGCGGGTGCGCCGACCAGCGGTGCGTCGCTCGAGGCCGCGGGCGCCTTCTTGCTCGGGCTCGGCGTCTCCTCGCGCATGTTCTCGTCCTCGCCGTCGTGCCGCTGGTCGGCGACAGCTCTCGTCGATGACGCCTGCGCGCGCTCGGGCTGGCTAGAGCTGACGCGTGCAGAAGACGACGACGGCGCCTTCTTGACGGCCTCGGCGCGCTTGAACCAGCTGTTGAGGGTCGACTGGCTCTTCTTGGGCGACGGGACCTCGATGACGACTGAGGCGGACGAGGTCGCCGTCTTGCGCTTCTTGGCTGCGGGCTGACTCGCGGTTGAGGTCGACGCCCGCGGCCGCTTCTGCTCGGCGGTAGACGGCGCATCGGCCTCGTCGTCGTCGGAGGCGGCCATGACGATGCGCTTGCGCTGCAGAATGAGTGCGAGGCGTGAGCTAGGGCTCATTGCCGCGGGCAGGAAGCGAAGAGAGCGCACCTTGGTCGTCGCTGCGAGCGGCGCCTGCTCCTCCTCGCTCTCGCCCTCCTCCGAGTCGTCGATGGCGATGGTAGCAGGTGCTGCAGAACGACGAGGGCGAGGCTTGGCGACGCGCGAGGACGAGGCGGCGGCGTCGACGTCGGACATCTCAAAGTCGTCCTCGTCCTTGGCGGGCACCTTGCGCTTCTGCGGGCAGGTGCGAGCGAGGTGAGTGCGACGAGCTCGACAGGAGAGCTCAAGAGGACGCACCTCGGTCGCCTCGTCTGCGGTGCTGACCGCCTCCGACTCGTCGTCCGACATGACCTCCTCCGCCGCCGACGACTCGGCCGCCGACTCGAACTCGACCTCCGAATCTGACGCGAGCTCGACGACGGCCGCCTTGCCCTTGCCCTTGCCCTTGGGTCGGGCGGGCGAGACCTTGGGCGCGACGGCGGACGCGGCCTTCTTCTTGGACTTCTTCTCGTCGTCGTCCGAGGCGGCGAGGAGGACCTCGTCGTCGTCCGAGTCGACCTTGGCCTTGGCCTTGCCCTTGGCCGCCGCCGCCTTCTTCTCGGCCTTGACCTTCTTGGCGAACTGGTGGTGCTTGGTGCGCGGCGGGTTGACGATCTCGCCGCGCTGCGTCTGCTGCTTCTCGACGACGGCGTCGACGACGAGGTCGTTGCGCTCCTCGAACACCTCGATGTCCTTGGTCGCGTGCGTGAGGAGGTGCACGACGTGCGCCGTCTTGAGCTGGCCGTAGCGGTGGATGCGCCCGATCGCCTGGGTCGAGAGCCTGCGGACGGCGACGAGGGGCCCGAGCGTCAGCTTGGACGAGGAAGGAGGCGGTGCAGCGAGAGAGGGAGACGCACGCCTTGTACTGCTCCTTCGAGTCGGTGAAGAGCGGCGAGACGAAGATGGCCCAGTTGGCCGAGGTGAGGTTGGCGCCGGACGACGACGAGTCGGTCGCGAGCAGGAGGAGGACCTTCTGGTTCTTGGCCTTGGTCGCCGACTGGAAGGCGGTGATGGCCGTCGACTGCTGGTTTGCCGTGCCCTTGACGACCGCCGTCGGGATGCCGTACACGGTGAGCGTCTCGTGCACCTTGTCGAAGAGGTCGTCGAACTGGACGAAGACGATGACGCGGTCGTCCTCGGGCGTCTGCTCGATGACGGTGACGAGCGTCTCGAGCTTGTAGCCAAAGTGGCCCGAGTCGCGGTCGGTCCCGAGCGACTCGGCCGTGAGGAGGTTGTGGCGCTCGACCTCGGCGCCGCACGACGGCTCGACGCACCGACCGCGCGCGACGGCCTCCTCGACGTCGGCGAGCTTGCCGTCGTGGCCGCAGCACGACAGGATGGCGTCCTCGGTCACGACGTCGTCGCCCTTGCGCAGGACGTTGCGCACCTTGTCAAAGTAGCGCGCTGAGCGGTACCGGCCGACGAGCTCGGTCGTGAGCTTGTTGAGCGTGACGCCGGCGATGCGGACGAGGTTGACGCGGTGCGCGATGTACTCCTGGTCGCTGTACTTGTCGGGGCGGACCTTGAAGTCGGCGACGTCCTTGAGGACCGGCTCGTCCTTGCCCTCGGCGCCGATCTTGCCGTTCTCGACGCCGGCGGCGACGGCGAGCTGCTTGAGGCACGCGTTGGCGGCCGCGTCGCCAAAGCCGTCGCCGTACAGGCGCTCGACCCAGATCTTGAAGTTCTTCTTGGCGCCGGGGACGTGGGCGTACAGCTGCTTCTTCTCGACCGCGCGGTGCAGCCACGCCGTCGCGATGAGGTGGCGCTTGACCTGCTTCTTGCAGTCCTTGAGCTGGCGCTCGCGCAGGTCGTGGATAAAGTCGCACACGTCGGGCGCCTCGCCGCCGGCGATCTGGTCCTCGTCGAGGTCGAGCGAGAAGTGCGAGCAGCGCTTGAGGAGCGCCTCGTCGGGCGTCTTGCTCTGGCCGAGCGCCTCGCGCAGGCGCTTGTCGCGGTCCGACTGCTTGTCGACCTTGACCTTGGCGATCTTGGCGAGCGACGGGTCGACGGCGGTGAGGTGGTGCTCGAGCTCGCGGTAGATGGCCATCTCGGCGCCGGGGAGGCGGACGCCGATCAGCTCGACCTCCAGCGGGATGTCGTCGATCTCGGCCACGTTCTGGCGGGCGTACTGGTCGAGGACTGCGAGCGCGAGGCGTGAGGGTGAGCAGGCGTACGGCGCGCGAGGACAGAGCGGGCTGAAGAGCGAGGACGCACAGCGCTGCGCGACTCGGTCACGACGGACGTGCCACGCCCTCGTGCGGACGTCGCAGTACGAGCGGAACTTCTCGGCCATGGTCGCCTCGTTGTTGCGCGTCTTGACGGCGTCGGCGACGCCCTCCGACTCGTCGTTGATGCCGAGGTGGACGTGGAGGAGGTTGGCGATCCTGCGACGTCGAGCGGGTCAGCTTCGAGAGTCGGCGGGGCGAGGGCGAGGGAGCAAGGCGAGGACGCACGACTTGACCTGCGAGAAGTCGGAGAGCGGCGGCGTGCCCGAAAGGATCCAGCGCGAGCGGCCCTGGCACGTGTGGAACCCGACGAGGTCGGCGCCGTCGATGTACGAGAACTCGTCGAGGACGACTCGCGCCCAGAGGAACATGGCGAGCGGAGGACCCTGCAGCGCGGTCCAGTCCTCGCGCACAGCCGGGTCCCGCAGGCCCCACGGGTCGGCCTCGATCTGCTCCTTGCCCTGGCGGCCGACGTCGGGTTTTGGCGGCGCCTTGAAGTTGGGGTCGACGACCTTGGACTGCTTATTCTGCGGGTGTGCAGGCGCCCGAGAGGGTCAGTCGAGGGCTGAGAGCGCTCCCGAGGAGGAGCCAGGGCGAGAGGGGGGACGCGCACGGACCTTCATCTTGCGGGTGAGCGGGATGAACTCCTCGTCGGCCGAGACGTTGCGGCGGTTCTTGCGCGCCGACTTGATGGCCTCGTGCGCCGCCTTGGACCCCTCGTTGACGAGGCGCTTGACCTGGTCGCCGAGCGCGTCCATCGTCTCGGCGACGCAGTGGCGGAAGTAGCGGCCGGCCTTGTCGTCCGTCTTGATGTCGACGTGCGAGGCGGCAAAGTCGGCCGTGTAGGGCCAGAAGCGCGGCGAGCTGAGGATGCTCTGCGCGATGATGACGATGTCGGCGTCCTGGAAGTCGGCGAGCGAGTACTGCTTGAGCTTGGCGACGTCGCTGATGGCGATGCACTCGAGGCCCGAGCCGGCAAACTTCTGCACCTCGGTCCCCCACTGCCCGAAGAGGTGCTTGGGGACGACGACGAGGGTCGCCTTGAGCGGGATGCGGTCGGTCGACTCGGGCAGGTCGGCGTCGTGCTTGCGCCGCGCGGCGATGAGGGCGAGCGTGATGCACGTCTTGCCGTAGCCGACGGCGTCGGCGAGCACGCCGCCGCGGACGACGACCTCGCGCGTCGCCTTGGCCTCGGCCTGCCAGCCGAGCTGCGGCAGGAGCGCCTCGGCGACCTCCTCCTCGACCCATGGCCGCGGCGACGCCTCCTGCTCGATCATCCAGTGCAGCGAGCGCAGCTGCTCGGGCCGCAGGGCGTGCTTCTTGAAGAGCTTGGGGTTGGCGGCCTCGGGATCGGCGCGGTTGGACCGCAGCGAGAACTTGACGCCCGGCGCCGGCCCGAGGTCGGCGCTCGCCTCCGTGAGCAGGCGCCACGACAGGACGGGCTCGGCGACCTCGGCGACGTTGGTGCGCAGCGGCGGGAGCTGGGCGAGGACGCGGTGCGACAGGCTCGCCGCGTTGAGCGCGACCTTGAACTGGAAGTCGTTGCCGACCTGGCGCGTGTGGACGATGATGGGCGCCGGGCGGTTCTTGAGGGACTGTGAGACGCCGAACAGGACCTTGGTCAGGGCGGGAGCGACGCAGAGGGCGTGCGGGGTCAGCAGGAAGAGGGCGACGCACCGTCTCGTAGGCTGCGGCCTGCAGGCCGTCCTCGCGCGCCGTGATGCTGACCGTCCACGGGTTCTTCTTGCCCGTGCCGAGCTTCCAGCGACGCACCCACTCGATCTCGGGCACGTCGGGCGCGCAGCGGAAGCACGCGTGGGTCGGGAGGCTCTGCGAGAGGGGGGAGGAGGACCGTGCGAGTCAGCACGATGCAGCGACGGCGGCGAGTCGAGCGCAGAGCGCAGAGAGAAGGACGACGACGCACCTTGGCGTCGACGGCTTGCCACTCGTGCAGCGTGTCCCACTCGGGAATGCGGGCGAGCATCCAGCCGAGCTTGGTGAAGACCTCGGCACCCTCGTGCTGCAGGTCGACGTCGTGCCACGCCTCCTTGGCCCAGATCGGGCTCGGCGACTTGGCGAGTGGGACGTGCGCCGTGAGGAGCGTCTCGGCATGGGCGCACTTGTCGTCGCCGACCGACACCTCGAACCCGGCGCCGATGGTCGAGAACTTGCTCGCCTCGTTGACGTCGCTCGCGCCTGCGACGAGCTTGCCGCCGGGCAGCGGCTCCCAGCAGTGCGAGACGAAGATCTCGGGGCGCCGCGACGAGTCCTCGGGCGTGTAGACGCGGTTGGCCGTGTCGCCGCCCTCGACCGTGCCGTTGAGGCGCCAGCCCGGCTCGAGCGAGGCGATGAGCGGGCGCACCGTGCTCGTGCGGGCGCACGTCTCGGCGAAGACGAAGCGGTCGTGGACGGCCTCGAGGTACGGCGACGGGTCGAAGAAGAAGAAGAGCGGCGTCGCCTGCGCGGGCTCGATGCGGCGGTACAGGGCGTTGGTCGCGGTGCCGCACTCGGCCTCGAGCTGGTACGTGCCGTCGACCTGGCGGTCAAGGAGGGTCGCGTCGCCCTTGAACGTCATCTTGATCGTCGCTGGCCGCTTCTCGTCCTTGAACTCCTCGAGGCCGAGGCGCGCCCTCCACGACTCGACCATGTCGCCGTACTCCATGTCGACATGCGTCTTGAGGCGAGACAGCGGGATCGACAGGTCCCACTGCCCGGCGAGGAGGTCGGTCGCGCCCTCGGCGACCTTGACGCGCGCGATGGGCTGCTCGAACGCTGCGCGGAGCGGGTCGAGCGTGCCGAGCTCGCGCGGCGGGTCGACAAAGACGCGCCACTCCATGCCCGTCGCGGCGAAGAAGAGCTCGAGGCGCGCCTTGTCCGAGCCGTAGATGGCCGTCCAGTGCGTGCGGCGCGAGACGTGCTCGAAGTGGAACTCGGCGTCGGCGAGCGCGTCGGCGATCGTGTCGAGGTACTTGTCGATGAACTTGTGCTCGACGTTGCCGCCCTTGTCGAGCGCGCGCTCGAGGACGAGCCCGACCTCGTCGCGGCTGAAGCCTGGGATCGTGACCCGCATCGGCAGGAGCGTCTTGAGGTCGCCCTCAAAGTGGGCCGGCACCTCGCGCGAGGCCGTCGAGGCCTCGTAGCGGTGCTTGGGCTTGCCCTGGTGCGGGCCGCACGCCGAGTGGCCGCAGCCGGCGCAGGTCGAGATGGCGTGCTGCGAGACGTCGAGCGGGCCCTCGCACGGGCACTGGCGGGCCGAGCGGTGCGCGCGCTCGAGGAGGTCGGACGGCGCCGGCTGCGACGAGGCGAGGTCGACGGGATGCTCGGTGAGGCGGTCGGCGCCGCGCAGGCGCGCCTCGAGGTCGTCGTCGGTCGCACCCGTCGACTGCGAGCCCGCCGGCGCGATGTCGGCCATGTCGACGTCCTCGTCGTCTGCGCCGTGCAGCGCCTTCTTGACGGCCGCCGCGTCGTCGAACGTGCTGGCGGCGATGAGGAGGGCCGAGATGATGGCCGTGCCGACGACGGTCGAGCTCATGGCGTTGCCGGCGAGGTCGGCGAGTTGGTCGGTCGACTCGCGCGTGAGGAGGAGCTCGTCGATGGGCAGGCCCTGCAGGGCGAGCGCCTCGACGCCGACGACGGGCCCGCCGCGGTTGGTGAGGTAGGCGATCATGTTGGGCGTGAGGCAGGGCGTGATGCCGAACAGCTTGGACGACGTGGTGCGGTCGACGTTCTGCGAGAGGTTCCAGATGGCCGACTTGTACACTGCGAGACGGAGCGGAAAAGAGAGCGAGCGAGAGGTGGTCAGGAAGTGGGCCGACGGCGACGAGGACGGGAACGAGGCGAGGGGGAGGGGGAGGGGAGAGGAGCGCACTGATGTCGACGCCCATGCGGGCCTGCCGCAAGAACGAGATGTCCATCAGGTCGAGCACGCGCTCCGTCTGCGCCTCTGCCCAGTCCTGCCACGCGCCGTCCGGCATCGTCGGCTTGCCGCCCTGCGCCGACCAGCCCGTGAGCGGCTTCTGCGGGCCGAGCTTCTCGAGCGAGCGCGCGATCGAGTGGCGCTGCTGGCACCTGGCCCAGTCGGTCGCGTCGCGCTGCTTGGTGAGGAGGGCCGTCGCGCGGCGCTGCGACAGCTCGGCGCGCGCACGGTGCACGCGCACGTCGTCGCTGTCGAGGAGGAACGCCTCGGCCGGCGACGACGCCGAGCGAGCGAGGCTCTGCAGCTTGGACACCCAGCGCTCGGTCATGCGGCCGCTCGCGAGCGCCGAGCCAAAGTCGCCCTTGTGCTTGGGCTGAGGGAAGGCGACGAGGTCTGTGCGGGGAAGGATCTGGTCAGCCGGGTGCGCCCGAGTCTGCAAAGGCGACGAGAGGGACGCACAGCCACGAGTGCGCGTGTGCGGGACGTAGTACTTCTTGGTGTCGAGGCGCGCGAACGTGGCGCTATAGTCGATCGAGCTGAAGTTCTTGACCATCTCGTTCCACTCGGCGCTCAGGACGTTCTCGAGGATGACGACCTTGGGGCGCGCCTTCTCGACCCAGCGGAACATGCCGAAGAAGGTGCGGCCTGCGAGCGGAGCGGGATCGGGCGGCACGAGGAGGAGATGGTCAGCTCGAGAGCGCGCAGGATCCCCCTCGGGGTCGGCGAGGGACGCACCCGACTCTCCATCGTCCTCAAGGCCCTTGCGCAGCTTGTTGAGGGTCGAGAAGTCGACGCACGAGGTGCCGGCGATGCTGCGAGGCGGCGGGAAGGAGAGGAGAAGGAAGCGAGGAGCAGGGTCAGGTACGGCGCGCGAGGGTGGAAGCGCAGGCTCGAGGGAAAGAGAGGGACGCACAGCATGTCGGCGTGCTGCGGGACCTTGGCAAAGGCACCGTACGCCGTGCGCGCCTTGTCGTTGGGCAGCTCCTGGACGTCGCGAAAGAGGAGCGGCGGGTGAAAGTTGCGCTCGATGTAGGCCTGCTTGAACGGCTCGATCTCTGCCGAGAAGACGTGCTCGACCGACGCCTTGACGCCCTTCTGCGCCTCGAGCGAGCGCAGCATCATCTTGAGCGCGAGGATGGGCGACTCGGTGCCCGAGCACATGGTCGCGACCCGAAGCGGGCGGTCGAGGGCGGTGAAGAGGTCGGCGAGCGCGTCGGCGTTCCTCCTGACGACGTCGTCGAAGATGTCGTGGATGTTGCTGATCGGCGGCAGGCCCAGGTCGAGGTGCTCGCGCGAGACGGCGCCGTCGTTGTCGTCGTCGCTGCCGGCGCCCTTCGACGCCTTTGCGGCGGGCTTCTTGCGCAGTGGCATGGCGTGCTAGTGCTCGAGTGCGAAGGATGGAAGCCCGTGTGCTGGCGCCTCGAGGGCGGGGAGAGGGCGCTGGGCGAAAGTTGAGCGGCGGGCGGGCGCGAGGAGGTGGGGGGGGCGCGACGAGAGCGCTGAGGGGGCTGGGGTGGTGCCGCGCGGCTGCTGGACGTCACCAGGACGTGTCTCGAGCTACCCAGGCTGCCACAGCTAGTGCAGAGCGGGTTGGTGGAGAGAGAGGAGGCGACAAGGTGGACGACCGCGCTCGAGAAGTGCGCGATCTCAGAGACCGCGTACGAGGCCGACTGCGCACCTTGGGGAGGACTACCAATACATCGTACACGCTCAGGATGTAGTGTCCATCCCGCAGAGCGAGGAGGAGGACAGCCGGTTCGGCGTCGACGTTGAGCAGGCAGCGCACCGCTCTCACAGCTCTTTGCGCGCAGTCTTGCGCGTGTGGCTTGCAAGAGTCTGCTGTACGGCACCGGCAGCACCCATAAGCGCGCCCTGGCTGAGGACAGCGCCTCGTCGCCTGGCCCTCCCCCACCCCGACCTCTCTCCTCCTCGAACCAGCTCCGCTCTCATCGCCCAAGAGCTCGAGCGACGCCATGAGCAACGCCAGCAACTTCCTCGATGTGCGTACACCCTCGCCCTAGCGTCTACCGCTCTCCTTCTGCTCCCTCAGCCCGGCTCGTCATCTCGGACGGTTCACTGACCTCTGCTCCCCCCCTCCTGCCTCCCCTCCTGGACTGCTTGCGCCACACCCGAGCAGAAAGCATGTGAGATCGTCAAGCAGGCGATCGACGCCGACATCAAGCAGGAGTGGAGCGAGGCCTTCAAGCTGTACAAGTGCGCCCGCTTCCCCTCGTCCTCGTGTGCGTCGACTGCGAGGCTGACCAGCTCGTGCGCCTCACAGGAACTCGCTCGACTACTTCAACATGGCCTACAAGTGTGCGTGCACCCTCGGCTCAGCTCGCTCGCGGCGCCACCTCCCGCCGCCCCACCACCGCTCGCAGGCTGACCTCGCTCCACAACCCTCGCCCTTCCACCGTGCGCAGACGAGAAGAACCCCAAGCTCAAGGACCTGATCCGCTCCAAGGTCGAGGAGTACCTCGACCGCGCCGAGAAGCTCAAGGAGCACATCGCGGCGTCCGAGGCGAAGGCCAAGGCCGACGCAGACGGCGGGCGCAAGGCGGTCAGCGGCGGCGGTGGCGGCGCGCAGGCCAAGAAGGGGCAGGGCGAGGACGACGACGCCGACACGAAGAAGCTGCGAGACGGGCTGTCGAGTGCGTCTCCCTCCCGTCCTCCTCGTCGTGCCCGCGCGGACTCGTCAAGCTGACCCAGGTCCCTCTCTGCAGGCGCCATCCTCTCCGAGACGCCCAACGTGCGGTGGGAGGACGTCGCAGGTCTCGAGCAGGCCAAGGAGTCGCTCAAGGAGGCCGTCATCCTCCCGATCAAGTTCCCCCACCTCTTCACGGGCAAGCGCACGCCCTGGCGCGGCATCCTCCTGTACGGCCCGCCCGGAACGGGTAAGAGCTTTCTCGCCAAGGCCGTCGCGACCGAGGCCAAGAGCACCTTCTTCAGCGTCTCCTCGTCCGACCTCGTCAGCAAGTGGATGGGCGAGAGCGAGCGGTGCGTCCTCCTCTCCTCGACGCTCCGCTCCCTCCCGAGCGACGCGCCACTCTCTCATCTCGCTCGCACTGACTCGAGCGACGCGTCGACAGCCTCGTCAAGCAGCTCTTTGCGATGGCGCGAGAGCACGCCCCGTCCATCATCTTCATCGACGAGATCGACTCGCTGTGCGGCACCCGTGGCGAGGGCGAGTCCGAGGCGTCGAGGCGCATCAAGACCGAGTTCCTCGTCCAGATGAACGGCGTCGGCAACGATCAGAGCGGCGTCCTCGTCCTCGGCGCGACCAACATCCCTTGGGCTCTCGACGTCGCCATCAAGCGACGGTGCGGCTCTCCCTCCTTCTGCTCTCTCGCCCTCCTGAAGACGAGCTGGGTGCTGACGTCCAGGCACGGTCACGCGCAGATTCGAGAAGCGCATCTACATCCCCCTGCCCGACCCTGCCGCCCGCGTCAAGATGTTCCACCTCAACATCGGCACGACGCCGTGCCAGCTCTCGCAGGCCGACTACCGCGCGCTCGGCGAGCGCACTGAGGGCTACTCGGGCTCGGATTTGGCCGTGGTCGTGCGCGACGCCCTCATGCAGCCCGTCCGCAAGGTCCTGAGCGCGACGCACTTCAAGGAGGTGCGCCCGAGTCCTGAGCTGCGCCGAGTCGACCTCCCCTCGCTCGAGGCGTGCTGACCTCGCCTCGTGCCGATCTTGTTGTGTTCGCAGATTGACGTGCCCGTCGAGGACGCCGACCCGCCGAGGACGGCCAAGAAGCTGACGCCGTGCTCGCCCGGCGACTCGGGCGCCAAGGAGATGACGTGGATCGACATCGACAGCAACGAGCTGCAGGAGCCGCCCTTGTGCGTCGCGCCCGCCCGTCCCTCGATCAGGTCGTCCTCGAGACGGCTCGACGAGTACATGATCCGGCCGAGCTCACGACCTTCTCCCCCCTCTGCAGGACCTACAACGACTTTGTGCGCGCGGTGCAGAGCGCCAAGCCGACCGTGTCGCAGGAGGACATCAAGCAGCACCTCGTCTTTGCCCAGGAGGGCGGGAGCGAGTAGAGCCAGGTTCGTCACCATGCTCCCGCCGCCTCTCCCCTGGCGAGCAACCGAGCTGACGTGCAAGTACACCTACAGGTCGCCGTCCTTCTCCTGTCCTGCGCCGCCCCTCGCTACTAGACGCGCCGCATCCTCGCTCGTCGCGCTCCGACCTCCTCGGCGCTGTACTTCTTTCCCGGCCCTGCGCGGCGCGCGTTGTATTGCAGCCTCCATGTCGTCTCTTCTTGCACGGCCTGCAGCGCACGGCGAGAGCGAGCGCGAATAAGGTACGGCCGGGTGCCGAGGGGAGAGCCGAAGGTTCGTGCGAGGTCGAGCAGCTCGAGCGAGGCCGCCGGAAGGGACGGGATGTGGCTGGGTCGACTGGGCGAGTGCGTCGATGCGCGAGGGACGGTCCTACGAGCAGTGCCGTGAGCCAGGAAGGGCGCCGGGTCGAGGGCGAGGTCCGTTTTGGAATCTCGGGCTCGGTCGCCGTCTCGTCGAACGAGGAGTCCGCCAGCTCGCTCCTCGTCCTCCTCGGCTTGTCCAGCTCGCCCTCTCGCCCACCCACTCGGCTGCTCGAGCATCGCGAGCCCATGGCGTCGTCCACCTACGTCTCTGCGCCGGCGAGCGCACCGTCGCACCTCGTCGAGACGCTCGGCAAGCTGTCGTCGTCCCTCCCCGAGCTTCCCGCCGTCGACTGGTCCGTCAAGACGGTGGCCACCTCGATCCTCGCCGTCGTCGTGACCCTGCTTCTCGCAGAGCAGGTCCTGTGGCGGTCGCGCAAGCAGACGCTCCCTGGCCATGCGTGGCAGATTGTGCGCGCCGAGCTTCCACCCTCTCGCCCCCGTTCCTCGGCAGTGGGACGCGCCCCTGGCCGGATGCTGACCTCGCGTGCGCCTCGCAGCCCGTCATTGGCCAGTTTGCCGAGTCGCTCAACCCGTCCATGGAGGCCTACAAGCGCTGTGCGTCCCCCCCGCTCCCTCGGCTCCCCCCTTGTTTCGCTCTCGGCCGCGCGGCGCGAGGTCAACAACAGCTGACCCTCGCGATCGCGCCACCAGCTTGGGCTACGCCGCTCGCATCCGTCTCGTGAGCCCATCTTGACGCGTCGAGCGAGCCAGGCCAGGGCGTCCGCTGACCGTGACCTTGCCCTCCCTCCTCGTCGACAGCGTGTTCAACATGTGCGCTCGCCGCCCGAGCCCCTCTCCCTGCCCTACCGTGCGGCTCTGACACCTCGTGCACCTATGCAGCTTCATCGTCATCGCGTCGACGACCGACTACGCGCGCAAGATCCTCAACTCGTCCACCCTCGCCGAGCCGTGCCTCGTCCGCTCGGCAAAGCAGATCCTCTTGCGTGCGTCCCTCCTCGGCGGCCTCGTGCGCTCGAGCGAGGTCAGGGGAGCCGCAGAGCTGACCTGCTCTTCCGCACGCAGCCGAGAACTGGGTCTTCCTCAACGGCAAGGTGCACAACGAGTACCGCAAGGGCCTCAACGTCCTCTTTACGCCCAAGGCGCTCGAGTGCGTCCTCCTCTCGCTCTCTGCACACCGACGAGGACGTGCTCTCGGCGCCCTCCCTGAGCGAGGAGCCCGAGCTGACGCCGCCTCGTCTCGTCGCGCAGGATCTACCTTCGCGTCCAGGACACGATCTACCGCAAGTTCTTCGACTCGTGGGTCGCTAACCCGAACCCCAAGCCGGAGCCCTACATGATGAAGTTCCGCAACCTCAACATGTTCACGTCGCTGCGCGTCTTCTGCGGCGAGTACATCGCCGAGGACGCCGCCGAGGAGATCTCGGGCAAGTACTGGCAGATCACCAAGGCGCTCGAGCTCGTCAACTTCCCCTTCGCGTTCCCCGGCACCAAGGTGTGGAACGCGTGCCGTGCGCGCGAGGTCGCCGTCAAGCACCTGAGCAACGCCGCCGCATCGTCCAAGAAGGCCATGGCGCAGGGCAAGGAGGCCGACTGCCTCCTCGACGCCTGGGTCGAGCAGATCCTCGCCAAGAAGGTCCGCGAGTACACCGACAAGGAGATGGCGCTCGTCCTCCTCTCATTCATCTTTGCCTCGCAGGGTGCGTCCTCGTCCTCTTGCGCTTCTTCCCCCTCCTCTCCTCTCCTCCGCTCGAGACTGACTCGAGGCCTGCCCTGTTACAGACGCCATGTCCTCGTCCATCACGTTCGCCTTCCAGCTCCTCGCCGACAACCCCGCCGTCCTCGCCAAGGTCCGCGAGGAGCAGGCTCGCGTTCGCGCCGGCGACCACGAGTCGCCCATGTCGCTCGCCTGGCTCGAGCAGATGCCGTACACGAACGCCGTCACCAAGGAGGTCCTGCGGTACCGCCCGCCGGTCATCATGGTGCCCTACCTCACCAAGAAGCCGTTCCCGATCAACGACGAGTACACCGTCCCCAAGGGCACCATGCTCATCCCCTCGTTCTGGAACGTGCGTCTCTCACGCTCTCTCCCTCTCTCGGCGCCGAGAAGGAGCGCCTGCTGACGTCGAGCCTGCCCACAGTCGCTCCACGACCCGGCCGTCTACCCCGAGCCCGACGAGTTCAAGCCCGAGCGGTGGATGCCGGGAGGCGTCAATGCCGACGGCACCGACTCGAAGAACTGGCTCGTCTTTGGTGCGGGAGCGCACAAGTGCATCGGTGCGTCGACTGTCCCTCGCGCTCCTCGTGCTCGACCGGGCGCAGCTGACCTCGCCTGTCCTCTCTCCCCGCTCTCTCGCTCTTGCCCTCCCTCGTCGCCCTCGACTGCTGCTTGATCGACACGCAGGCCAGAACTACGTCTACATGCACATGTCGGCCGTCATCGGCTCGGCGGCCCTCTTCCTCAACTGGGAGCACGAGGTCACGCCGCTCAGCGAGGAGATCGAGATCATCGCCACCCTCTTCCCCAAGGTGCGTCACAAGTCCGCCCCTCCGAAGCGCCCGCGCCCAGAGCTGACCCTGTCGTCGCTCGCAGGATGGCTGCCGGCTCAAGTTCAGCAAGCGCGAGGTCGAGCACTAGGCTCCCCTCGTCGCCCTTCTCTTTCCTCTTCCTCTCTTCCTCATGGCTGTTCCCCTATTCTTCAGCACTCTCTGCAGCCCACCCCTCTCTGTCGTTCGTCCCTCGCGCCCGGCGCGGCGGCCCCTATATCCCCCTCATCCTCCGCCGCATCGACCTCCTCCCTCGACTTCCCCTCTCGGTTGCGCCCATCTTCGAGCCGTCCAGCGCCTCGGTGCCCATCCTCCATAGACAAGCCCGGCGTGGCTCGGAGGCGGGAGGGCGTGCGCAAGAAGGAGGCGGCGGCGGTGGCTGGCGAGGCGATAGAGTCAGTTTCACCTTCCTGGATCGCGTTTGTTTCGGTACCGCTTGGCTCCCTCGAGTGCGAGAAGGACTCTGGGGTCCGTGGCCGTACAGAACAGCTGCTCCTCCCGCCTCAGAGACGTGCGCGAGACGACGACGCCCTCGCTCGGGCCTCGTCGGGCTCATCGAGCAACTCGCCTACGGCGGCTCGTAGAAGGGTCCATAGCTCTGTGAGTAGATGGCACAGCGCTTGCTGTGGCTCTTGACCGTACACGACCGCTGTCGGGCGCAAGGCGTCGGCTCCCACCTCGAGCGATGAAGTCCGCTCGCTCTCGGGGTCTCCACTCGCTCACCACGCTCTCGGAGGTCGACAGCGACATCCAGTAGCCCTCTTTTGTCTACTCCGCCAACAGCACAGCGCGTCCGCCATGGCCTGCGAGTCCCGCGCTTCGCGACCCGTCCCTCGTCGTCCAGCTCGCTGATCAGGCCTTTCCTCGCCACTACAGAGCCAGGCACTGCTCGCGCCAGTGACAGTCACTCGCAGTACACCTCGCCGACATGCGAGACGGCTCCTGCGTGCGCTCCGAGGCCGTTCGCCGCCCGGGACATCTCGCCTCGCAGCTCCTCCTCCGGCTCAGCTTCGCCGCCCTCGCCTCGCACCTTGCGCTCCCACCTTCAAGCCAGGTCCGACCCAGCAGGTCGCCATGATCGCCTCCGCACTGCTCGCCGTCGTCGCCATCGCGCTCGTCCACGCCGCTCCGGTTCCAGGTGCGCCTCGTCTCGCTCCTCCTTCGCTCCCTCGGAACAGCAAGCTGACGTGTCGGAGCTCGACAGTCGGCACCTCAGGGCTCGCTACGACCGTCAAGATCGACTCGGCGACCAACGCTGCGCTCGCCGAGGTGTCGCACAAGGAGCTGTGCGTCGACCGCCTCCCGCTCTCCTGCGATCCTCGTCCGCTGCCCGAGTATGGCGAAAGCTGACGCCGTTCTCTTCGTTGCAGGTGCTACTTGCAGTTCATCTACGAGGCTGGCGCGCTCACGCCGAGTCCTTCCAGCTCGTCCACGCTCGACTGACCTCGCGCTTCGGGCCCGCTCGCAGACATGACGGCGACGCGCTTCACCAAGGACCAGCTCATCAAGGACAGTACGTCGAAGCTGCGCCGATTCCTCGCCAGCAGCTCGCAGAGCTGACCTGGTCTCGCTCCCTCGCGCAGCCGACGGCAAGGACGTCGTCCTGAACGATGGCTTCAAGCAGGACTCGACAGGCCGCGAGAGCTACTTCGTCTCGTACTGCTACGCGTCGAACAACGTCAAGGGCTCGACCTCTCAGAGTGCGTCCCGAGCTTCCGCCTCGTCCGGCTCGTCCTCTTCCAGTCGCGGTCACTGACGCTCTCTCGCTGCAGGCAAGAAGGGCGACAGCACGACGACAACCAACCCGTTCTCCGACATCATCGAGGGCCTCGGCATCCAGTCGGGAGCGGGCTTTGGCGGCAGCGGCGGGATCCTCGAGCGTCTCGTCGGCGGAGGAGGAGGCGGTGCGGGAACGGCGAGCGGGCTCCTGCGCAAGAGGCAGCTCCTCGGCGGCGGCTTCGGTGCGTCCCCAAGCTCGCTTTATCCATCAGGAGGCTCCTCGCTGACGTCGCCCCTGTGCGTGCAGGCGGTCTCGGCGGCTCCTCCGTCGGCGACTCACCCCTCGGCGGCTCGTCGTTCGGCTCCTCCCCTCTCGACGGCTCCTCTTTCGGCTCGTCTCTCTCGTCCTCGCCGCTCGACGGCCTCGACGGTGGCTCGCCGACCGACAACTTTGACGCGACCAAGGCGATCCAGGGCGTCAACGGCGGCTCGAGCGACGCTCTCGCCGGACAAAGCGGCCTTCTCGACGGCGGCGGCGGCGGCAACGGGCCCAGCTTCGGCCTCGGCGAGGTGCGTGGAGCCGGTGGCTCTCAGGGTGCGTCGCCACCCTCTCGGCTCGCCGCTGCGCTCGTCCACTGACCTCAAGCTCGAGCAGGAGGCGGCGACGACTCGACCCGGCCGACCTCGGAGCCCGAGAACAAGCCGACAGGCTTCCACATCCGCCAGTCGAGCCTCGACGAGTCGATCCTGCACTCGGACTCGCGCAAGAGTGCGTCGCCGTCGCTCGCGCCGCCTTTTCGTCGCAGTCGCTGACGGACCCTCCTCGTCGCTCCCTCGCAGCCAACACGGTCCCCTCGCGCCTCGCCTCGGCCGCCGCCGCCACTCGCACCTCGTCGTCGTCGTCGTTCGTCCCCGTCGAGCTCGCCAAGTCGGGCGGGCCGACCATCGCCGTCGCCATCGCCTCGCACCCGCCGATCCCGCTCTCCTCCTCGGGGTCGCCGGCGCAGGCGCAGGAGTCCTCGATCCAGACGATCCAGCCTACCCCCGTCCACTAGTCGTTCTCTCTCTCCTCTTGTCCTGTAGCTCCCCCTCGCCCCTCCTGCTTGGCGTCTTCCCGTTCCTCGTCATCGTGCACGGACCTCTTGCTTGGACTCTCTCGTTTTCAGAGCGATCTCACCCTCGCAGCGGTGCGCAGAGTACTAGAGAGCTGACCATGTCGTGCGAAGCGCTCATTTCTCCAACGACTGCTCGCGCAGGAAGCGCTCACGCCGAGTCGAGCGCGAGCGCCTTGCGGACCCGGCGTAGTCGTGCTCGGCTCTCGCACTGTCGCTCTCGACGCTCTGCTGCTCGGGAGGCGGTCAATCATCTGCATTGCCGGTCCGCACGCATGAGTTCCTCTACAACTCGCCACTCGTGCAGCTTGGCCCTTAGCCCAAAGTCGCTGTACGCCGTGAAGTCCTTGATCCCCCGCTCGGCGAGCCACTCCTTGACGCCCGCTTCGGAAATGCTCGGCTCGTCGTCCGACTCGTACTCGCACTCGATGTCGCCGTGCCCGAAGCGCTTGAGCGGCGCCGTGCAAGCCGCGAAGAAGCGCTCGAGGTCGGCAACCTTGACGGCCGTCTGGACCGCGAGGGACACGAGGGTCGAGGGGAGAATGGTGGGGAAGGAAGGCCGGGCGAAGAGGGCTCCGAGAGGGGTGCGCGCGTCGTCGTGCGAGATGGCGAGGGTGTCGAGGGCAAGATGAGAGATGGGCCGCAGGGTGTCGACGAGGGCGTCGGCGACGCGGTCGGCGTCGTCTGGGCCGACGGGCCTGCCATCCTCGTCGCGCTCGCAGTCGACGTGGAGGTGGAGGGAGCGCAGCGCCATGAAGCGGGAGAGGTCGGGCGGCGTCGCGGCGTTGTACTGGATCTCGAGCGTGCGGATCGAGTGCGCCGACGACGCAAAGATGGGCTCGAGGATGGCCGAATCGTGACGGGCCGGTGCGCTGTCGACGACGAGGTGCTCGAGCTCGAACGGGAGGTCGACGTCGGCCGGCTTGAGCTCGTCTCGATCGGCGTGGTCGTGCTCAGGCCGAACGTAGCTCAGGCGCTTGAGCGTCGGCTGCTTGGCGAGCATCTGCCACGAGCCCTCGCACAGCTTGAGGCCGCGCAGGGTGCGCAGGGGCAGGCCGTGCTGCGCGATGGCGTAGGCCAGCTCGGGGAACCACTCGCCCGCTACGACGCCGACGTCGTCGACGTTCGGGCACGCCGCGAAGAGGTCGTCGACGAAGTACTCGGGCTCGTGCCAGCTCGAGCCTGCGAGCGTGTGCTCCGGGGAGAACGCAATCTCGACGTGCCGCAGGACGTGGCCGAGGCGCTCGCTGTCGAGCAGAGACTCGACCTTGGCCGTCTCGCGCGGGTGGACGCCACACAGGACGCGCTCGTCGTCGCCGTAGTAGTCTTGGCCGGTGAAGCACAGGGCGAGGTCGCGATAGAGGTGGCGACTGGCGAGGGGGAGGACGGCGCGCGAGACGAGGCAGGCGCGGGCGAGGTCGGCGTCCTTGAGGACCTTGTGGCGCAGGATCTCGGCGATGCAGTCGAGGTTGAGCGAAGGCGACATGGTACAGCTCGTCTCGGGGCGAGCTGTGTGCGCAAGAGCAGTGTCAGCCGGGGTTTGATGATGACGAGGAGGAGGAGAGGGAGACGAACAAGGAGGGCGCGAGTGGCGGGGCTTGGGCCGGGTCGCTGTGCGGTGCTCTATTGTGCAGCTGTGCGCTGTCAGGAGCAGTGTGCGGGTAGCGAGGGAGGGAGGACGGCGCGTGCCTCCTCCCCACTCGCCGCTTTGCCTCGAACCACGCGCTTCCCTCGCTCCCACCCGGCTAGACTCGCTCGAGGAGGGGACCATACACTCGGCGGGCCACTCGACCTTGATGGCCACCGCCGACCCGGCCCTCGCCGTCCTCCCTCACTGCGAGCGCGACCCAGAAACCATCGCCGCCGCCCTTCAACATGTCGCCGCCCACCGCAAGACGGCTCGCCGCGTAAAGCACCTCGGCACGCACGGACGTCGCCACCACGACCATGTCGAGCTCATCGGCGACAAGCTCTCGGCCGACACCGACAAGGACGAGGTCGACGACTCGTTCTTCGTCGTCGACGGCGACGACGCCCAGAAGGTCCGCCTCAAAATCGGCAACGTTCCCAGGCGCGCAGGGACCCGCATCAAGCGCACTCTGCGCGGCAAGGGCCGCAAAGGCGCGCCGGGCATCGTCATCGAGGAGGTCGACGACGCCGGCTTCGACCTCGACGACGAGGCCGACGACGGCGGCACGACCGCGCCCTCGACCGCACCCTCGTCGATCAACGGCGACCCCAAGCCTCGCCTCACCCCGTCGACGTCGCAGGACTCGCTCGTCAGCCTCGAGCTGCCCGCGTTCGCGCCCCTCGCGACCCCGACTTCGGGTCCAACTCGGCCACCCGCCCTCTCCCAGCCCTCCTTCTCGACCATGACGGCCCTCCGCACCGTCACCTCGACCGCATCTTCCTCCCCGCCCGCCTCGACCTTCACGCCCGACCCGCCCTCGCGCCGGCTCACCATCGACGAGAACATCGCGCCCGTCACCCGGCGCGACACCTACTCGAGCCTGCACCACGCCGCGAGCAAGCGCGGCCTGCACCTTCCTGGACGACCTCACTTTGCGCGGCGGCACAAGAACGCGGCGGCGACGGCGGCGAGCGCGGCGGCCGACGCGCTCGGGCTCGACGAGCATGTCGCTCAGGCGCTCAAGGACGCGGGCGTGCTCGTGGCCGAGGAAGATCGAGTCGTCGTCGACGTTCTCTATGAGCATCAGCGAGGGTGCGGCTCGTCTCTCATCCCCCTCTCCCACACGATCAGCAGCTGACGAGCCTCAACCTCTCGCGCGCAGGCTCGTCGTCTTCGGCCTGCCCAAGTTCTCGAGCAACCTCCTCTTCCAGGTCGACCCGCCTCAGTGGTGCGACGACGACCTCAAGTGCGTCTGCCCTCGCCGCCGCCTGCGCTCGTCTCGTCGCCGTCGGCTGACCCACCTCCTCGTCTTCCTCGAAACAGCCCGAGCGCGTTCACGCCGCACACGTACCCGCTCCCGCCTTACTGGGTCTGGCGCGACAGCGAGTTCATGGTCGACATGGGCGGCGACAAGGACGAGGAAGGTGCGCCCGCTTGCTCCCCCGCGCGCACGGACCCCTCCCGCTGACCCTCTCTTCCTTCCGATCTTGCGCAACAGGCTGGTCCTACGCGCTCCGCTTCCGCTCACGGTTCTGGCGCGGCGAGGCCTACACGATGCGGTCCTTCGTCCGGCGCCGACGCTGGATCCGCACCCGCGTCTACAGGCCCCAGCACCTCCCCCTCCTCGCTGCCGCCCAGTCGCAGCAGAACGCCCTCGACAGCATGGGCCCGCCGACGCCTCCCGACTACGATCCGAACAACCAGCAGCGCCCCATCGTCGACCTGCACACGGCGTGCGCGGCGCTTCCTCTCCCGACCGCCGAGCGCGCCGCCCTCCTCACCGAGTCGGCCTCGCCCCTCTCCTACACGTCCAATCTTGTCCCGCCCTCGAACCCCTTCCTCTCGTACCGCGCCCTCAAGCTCGACGCCGCCGCGTCTGGCGCCCTCCCCGCGACCGAGCGCGCGAGCGCGCACGAGCCCCGCTGGCGCGACGCCGTGCGCGAGCTCAACTGGCGCCGGGCCACGGGCGTCGTGCGCGCGCACGCCAAGATTGACCGGCAGCGCCTCGAGCTGTGGAGGTTGTGGCTCGGCGCGCGCTCGGGCGCGACGGGTGAGGGCGAGGGCGGGCGACGAGGCTCGAGCGCGAGGGCGGGCGAGGTGGCGGGCGCAGCAGCGGGTGCGCGTGGGGCGGTGCGCATGGAGGCTGCCGAGGGTGCAGGCAAGGGCGCGGGAGAGGCGGGCAGGAAGGCGATCAGCGCGGCGGCGGGCGTCGCAGAGGAGAAGGAGCGGACCGAGGTCTGGGAGGACGTTGGCGGGCCCGGTGGGGACAAGGGGCCTGACGTGCAGGACGTGTGGGACGTCATCGAGGGACGAGTGCGTCCTCTCTCACCCTCTGGCGCTTCGAGGTCGTCGAGCCGGGCTGATCTCGAGCTTCTTCCCTCTCTCTCTCTCCTCACCCGCAGCTCGACCAGATCCTCGCCTCGTTCGACTACCACTACACCCGCATCCTCTTCCTCGAGCTCCTCCTCTCGCTGCACCCGACGCACGACGCCTCGCACCGCTACGCCGGGTACGACGTTCCCGACGGTGCGCCGCAGAGGCTCGAGCGCGGCCTCGCCGACCGTCTCGCCTTCTTGGACGGCGTCAAGGAGCTCGTCGCCCACTACGGCGCGCAGGGAGGGTGGCTCGGGGCCAAGGTCGAGGCGGTCGAGGGCGGGAAGGCGGCGAGCGGGAAGGAGAAGGAGGCAGAGACGACGAGGACGGGCAAGGCCAAGGGGAAGAGGCGAGCCTGATAGACACTCATACCCGTACAAGCTGCTACAGTAATCGAGCGTAGACAGATCTCTCACTCTCTTCCTCCCTGCGCGACTCGGCTCGGGCGCGCAGAGAGAGGCTCGAGCGCGGGGTTCGAGGAACGACACGTCGATAGAATGCAAGATGCGGTGAGAGGGAGAGCACAGCTCCTACAGCAAGGTCCAACAGAGAGAGTAAGGAAGGGTAGACCAGTCACCTAGTCCGAGTCGGAGCCTGCCGAGGCGACGTCGTCCGAGTCGGAGCCTGCCGAGGCGACGTCGTCCGAGTCGGTGCCCGAGTCGACCGCTGCAGGAAGGGATAGGCGTCAGCGTCGTCCGAGCGTACTTCGTCGGCGTGCAGCTTGTCGAGACGAGCTTGACGTCGAGCAGACCCGGAGCAGCAGCAGACGCACCTGCGACGGCTTTCCTCCCCGGGGGCATCGCCTTCCTCGGCGCCTTCTGCGGCGCGGCGCCTCCCGGCCCTGCCGCACCCGGTCCTCCTCCCGCCGCCGCTCCAGCTCCATGCGGTGTCGCACCAGGCGGCGCGCTGCCCGGCGGCACGCGCGGCGTCTTCTGCGCCGTCGGCTTGTTGACGACGGCGACGTGCACCTCTGCGTCCGAGTCCTCCGAGTCCGATTCGGGGCGGTCCGACATGAGCATCATGCTCGACGGCTGCGTCGACGTGCTCGTCGTCGAGGCCGACGTCGAGGTCGACGTGTGCGCGAGAGGGTGCTGAGGGCGTTTGGCGGCGGGCGTCTTGGCGGGCTGCTGCGGGTAGGCGCCGGTCGAGCCCGGGAGCGACTTGCGCGCCTGCATCGGCGGGGCGGAGAGGTGCTGCTGTGAGGGGAGGGCGTGTGCGGAGGCGGGAGGAGCGGCGAGGGCGTGCGCCGAGGGTGAAGAGGCCGAGTCGAGCGGCGAGGAGGGGAGCGACATGGTCTTTGAGAGGGGGTGAGAGCCGGTGTGCGGGGGCTGGAACTGCCCTGCGGCTGGAAAGGGCGACATGACGACTGAGAGAGGCGTCAGGACGGGCTTGGGTGTGAGGTGCGAGAGAGAGAGAGGGACGCACTCGGAGCGGGCTTGGCCTTCTTGGTCTTGGGTCCGCCGCCTGCCGGCGAGGCTGTCGCTGCGCGCTTGATGCCGTTGGCCTTGCCTGGTAGCACGGGGCGGTGTCAGCATGCGCCAGAGCTGCAGGGGGGAGGGACGCTTTGACGCACTCGCCGTGTCCGTGTCGCTGCCGTTCGAGCTTGGCCTGCGCGCATTCGCCGCGAGATCAGCACCCGAGCCTCCACGTCGAGCAGGAGAAGACGCAGACGCACCTCGAGACGCTGCTCCCACGACCGTTGGCTGCAGCCGCCGCAGCCCTCCCTGCTCCTCGTCGCGAGCCTCCGAGCCCCATGCACCCGCTCAGGTGGCTCGCATAGCGCGGCGCGGCAATCTGTGTGCATCGAGGCGGAAGTCAGCTCGGTTCTGGGCGAGCGTGCGCCCGCAAGGAGACTCTGGGGAGAGGGAGAGGGGCGAACCTGGCGGGAGCAGACGAGGCACTCGAACAAGCCGTCGTCCTTCTTGGTCGGCGACGGGCTGGCTCCGTTGGCTGGAGGCGCAGCGAGCAAGCCGTTGGCGACGCCTGCATGCCCAGCTGCTTGAGCCCTGTGGGAGAGAGAGGCTCATCGTCGTCAGCTCGCGCTCCCCTCCCCGCTCTTGGTCCTCGACCACTCGCCGCACGCGACCGCTGAGCGAGCTAGGCGACGCACGCTGCAGCTCGGGACCGCCGCAAGACGGCCAGACGGTGCTCCTCGATGGCCACGTCGAGCACGAGCTCGTGCAGGATCTCGCGCGTCAAGCTCGTCGCCTGTGGGGAGACACGGCATCAGCTCGACTGAGGCGAGGGAAGGGCGAGCGGGCGAGGGACGCACGATCGAGGCGCGACTGGCCTGAGCTTGTGCTGCTGCTGGCATGGTGCTGGAACCACGACGAGGTGCGTCAGAGCCAGAGGGGCTAAACGCCGGCCCCAAGCCCCGCGCTCCCCTCCCCTCGCTTCCCCTTGGCCGTTCGGCCGGGTCGACCGGGCGCGCCAACTTTGGCGCACTTGACTCTCGCCCCACGCCTCGTCTGCACTCGAGCCGGCACTGACTCTCTCTCTCTTACCCTACCCCGTCCCTCCAGCTCGACCCGCCGCACGTCCGTCCTCGACGACCATGCCGCCCGCTCCACCTCGTCCAGCGCCTCACGACGGCCCCGCACCTGCCTCTCCGCCTTCCTCCGTCGCTCCTACCGTCGACGACGTCGGCAAGAGCTCGTACGCCCAAGAAGACGCCCTCTCGACCACCGACGGCGAGTTCACGTGGTCTCAAAGCGAGGAAGAGCAGGTCGTCAAGAAGACGGACCGCAACCTCATGCCCGTCCTGTGGGCCCTCTTCATGTGCGTCGACGCTCCTTGGTGCTCGAGGCGCGACGTGAGAAAGACTGACCTGGCGCTTCTTCCTTCCTCTCGCGCAGGCTGTCCTTCCTCGACCGCTCGAGTGCGTCGGGCTCTCCCTCCCTCAGCTGCGCCGAGTCTCGCTGATCCAGCCTTGTCCTCTCGCAGACATCGGTAGTACGTCGACCTGCTCTGTCCCGCTCTGCACGAGTAGGAGGATCGCTGACCCTCTTGCTCTCGCAGACGCCAAAACCGCCGGCATGACCAAAGACCTGAACATGAGCGACGAGCAGTACCAGTGGCTCTTGACGGTGCGCGCTCTTCCTCAAGGAGCTCTCGCTTCGTCGACGAGGCCGATCTGGAGCCTCGGTCGGCAGAGAGCGAGGCGGACTCGGTTTGAGAAGGTCGCCGGCTGACCTCGTCCTTCTCTTGCTCGCAGATCTTCTACATCGGCTACGTCCTCGCGACGCCCTCGATCCTCCTCTGGAAGCGCATCCCGCCGCACATCCTCGTCGCCGTCCTCACGCTCATGTGGGGCGGTCTCGCGCTGCTTCAAGCCGCTGCGAGGTGGGAGGGCCTCATGGCTCTTCGCTTCCTGCTCGGCGTCGCAGAGACGTGCTTCGCACCTGGCGTCACGTTCTACTTGTCGTTCTTCTACGACAGGCGCCAAGTCGGCTTCCGTCAAGGGTGCGTCGCCGTTTTGCTCGATGACGAGGTCCGTGCGCTGACTCGTCCTCTCGACGCAGGCTCTACTTCGGCGCCGCCGCCATCGCGTCCTGCTACGCCGGCGCCCTCGCCTACGGCATCACGCAGATGAAGAACCCGGCCATCCCGGCGTGGAAGGCCTTGTTCCTCATCGAGGGCGCGCCCGCGCTCCCGATGGCCGTCATCGCCTACTTCTTCCTCCCCGACCGCGCGAGCAAGGCGAGGTTCCTCACGCCGCGCGAGCGCGAGATCGCACGCCTGCGCTCGGGTGCAGACGGCCGCACTGGGCGCGAGGGCGGGCTCGACCTCAAGAAAGTGTGGGAGGGCCTGAGCGACCCCAAGGCCTACATCACTGCGTGCGCTCTCCCTCTCTCTCCCTTGACCTTCTCTCGAGACGTACTCGATGCTGACGCACCTCCTCGTCGACAGGCTCATCTACTTCAGCAGCAACGTCTCGTATTCGAGCCTGCCCGTCTTCCTCCCAACCGTGCGTCCCTCTCGCCATTGCTCTCTCGCCCGTCCTCAGCTCACTCGGCCTCTCCTGCGTAGATCCTCTCCGAGATGGGCTACTCGTCGATCCGGGCGCAGGGCCTGTCGGCGCCGCCGTATCTCGCCGCCTTCATCGTCATCGTCGGGGTCTGCTACCTTGGCGACCGGTGGGGGGACCGCACGATCCTCATCATCCCACTCTCGCTCGTCGGCGCGGTCGGGTACCTCATCCTCGCCCTCGTCGAGACGACCGGCGTGCGGTACGTCGTTCTGCTGCGTCCTGCGAGCAAGGCCCTCCTCGCGCACCGCTGACTCTCGCTCTTCCTCGTCGCGCAGCTACTTTGCCATCTTCCTGTGCGCGGCGGGCATCTTCCCCGTCATCGGCCTCGCCTTGCCGCTCACGGCGTCGATGCACGAGAACGACTCGAGGCGCGGCGCGGGCTTCGTCCTCCTGAACCTGATTGGGTGCGCACGGACCCCTTCTCGGCCTGCGGCGTCGCTCGCCTCCTCAAACTGACACCTTCGCCTCCTCAAACTGACACCTTCCTCCCCTCTCGACAGCCAATGCGGTCCCTTCCTGTACACCTATTCTGTTGAGCTCGACGCACGGACCTGGTCGCTTACTCTCCTCGCCCATCTCGCAGCGGTACTCGGCTCTATCCGGCTCACGAGGGGTGCGTCCTGCCTCGCTGTCGCGGTCTTCCTCTCCGTCTTCCTGCTGACGCTCTCGTCGACGTCTGCAGGCCGTACTACGTCAAGGGCATGTCGATCGCGTGCGGCTTCATGTTCTTCGTCACGCTGCTCACGGTCCTCCTCCGAGTGTGCGTCCCTCCCTCCTCGGCCTAGGCCTTTATCGTCCACCTTCTTCCTCGTGCACCTTCACAGCCGAGCCAGGAAGACGCTGACGCCGTCTCGCCCTCTCGCCGTCGCAGCCTCCTGATCCGCGAGAACCGCCGCCGGGACCGCCAGTTCGGCTTCGTCGACCCTCGCGCCGCGCCGTGCTTCCTGGGCCGAGCCGCGCGCGCACCTGGGCTCGAGGGCTCGAAGGGCGAGTCGGGCTTCGAGCGAGGAGAGGCAGGCGCCGAGGGAGATGGCGCACGATCGAGCGAGACGACTTGGCGGTTCCTGCTCTGAGTTCTCTGGGCTCGGCTTCGAGCTTCTCTCGCTGTAATCGTCACGCGGTGCTCCGTAATCTGTGCCTCTTTGGCGAGCGAGAGACAGAGCAAGAGAGCCTTTCGAGGTCGCCGAACGCAGAGAGAGAGGAAGAAGCACGACTCGTTGCTGCGCACGGCTCGAGGACTACTCAGGCGGGGCTAGGGAGGGGGGGAGGACAACAAAGGGCACAGATAGAGGAGAGAGAGAGGGGTAAATCAAAGTGGTACAGCGCGTCGATGAGCGCGGGCCGAGGCTGGAGGAGAGGAGGGTGCGCTCAGGCCTCGCCGGCGGCGACGACGGCGGGCGCCGGGACGACCGACCCACGGACGTCGCTCGTCGCCTGCTGCGGCTGCGGGAGCCAGCTGGGCGTGTGGAAGTGCGACGCCGTCGACTCGCTCGCGTGGAGGAGGAGCGCGAGCTTGTTGCGCGGCTGGGCCTGCGACGACGGGGCGTGCTCGTGCGCGGCAGCGGCGGCGGCGGCGGTCGGGTGCTCGCGGACCGTGGCAAGGGCCGGAGGCGAGGCGGGCCTTGGCGCCGAGCCTTGCTGCTGCGGGACCGACGAGGAAGCCGCGGCGGGAGGGGGCGCCGGGCGGAGGAACGACGTGTGGCGGCCGGGGACGACGTGCGGCGGCGAGAGGCGGCGAGCCGTCAAGCCCGAGGGCGCAGTCGAGAGCGGCGGCGACATCGAGGTGCGCGCCGACGAGGTCGGGGCGGGAGCGAGGGCGCGGTGCGGGTACGAGGGCGAGGTGCGCGCGGCCGAGAGGGCGGCGGCGGCGGCGGCGGCGCCCGGCTGCTGGTTCTGCTTGTTGGCCTCGCACTTGCGGCGCAGAGCGTCCATGACGTCGGCGTGCGACGGCTTCTGGCCCGGGGCGAGCACCGTCGTGCGCGGCGGCGAGTGGGTGCCCGTGCGCGCCTTCTTGGCGGCGTCGCTCGCCGAGGACGCACTCGACGCGCTGCTCGACGCACGCGGGCGCTTGGTCGACGTCGTGCCGTTGTTGAGCGGGACGAGCTCGGTCGGCGGCGGCGAGAGGGGCGAGTAAGGAGGGAGGCCGCCCTTGGCGGCGGCGGCGGCGGCGGCCTGAGCGGCCTGCTGCTGCTGAGCCGACGCGACGAGCATGTACTGGTACATGGTGTACTGCCACATGGCCTGCTGCGCGCGCAGCTGCTCGGTGCGGAGGTCGTCCATCGACTTGAGGCGCTGCGAGCGAGGGGAAGTGGGTCAGTCTTGGCGCTCGAGGTCGCTCTCAAAGGACCGTAGAGGAGAGAGCGCACCTCGTCCTCCTTGAGCTTGGCCGAGAGGATGAGCTTGAGGAGCTCGGTGTCGCCGTGGCCGTGCTCCTTGAACGACTGCCAGATGGCCTCGAGCGACGGCGAGACGAGAGCCGCCTCGGACTCCGGGCTTGCGGCCGCCGGCGTGATCGCACGCTGCGCGAGCTCCTCCTTGGCCGCGGGCTTGACCGGGTGCATCGTCGAGGTGGTAGAGGCGGCCATCGAGGCGGTTGCAGAGGCGGGCATCGAGGTGCGAGGGCGGGAGGCGAGGGACCGAGGTGGTCGACGACGACGGGATTAGATCCGAGCGAGGTCGAGTCGAGGTAGGCTGCTGGCTCGACGGGGCGGGCGAGCGAGAGAGTGCGGCGAGGTGGTGTGGGTGAGAGGGAGGAGACCAGGAAGGGAGGACCCCGAAGGTGCGAGGGCGAGCACGAGGGCTCGGGACGAGCGGTCAAGAGAAACGGCCTTTCTTGGCGAGGATTCGAGGAACGCGGGGGTTCGACCTGATGCCAAGGCCTTGCTCGACCGGTTCGCTACTTTTGGCTGCGCCGTCGAGCCGCCTCTGCTCCTCTCCTCTGCGCGCTCCTCCCTGGGGTGTCGCGCAGGTAGCACGTCCAGTTGCAGGGTCAGCGGAGTTTCCGCGGCGCTTAGACCTCTTCGAGGCAGACGAACGTCCGCCGTGGGGAGGACGGACGGCGCCCGGTCTGCTGGCTCCGCGCGCCTGAAATTGCGAAAGCCTCGACCGCCGCTCTCTCTCCGCTCGTCGTTCTCTTGACCGTGATCGGCTCCAAGGGTTCGTGCGCTTGATCGGCTCTGCCGGCTTTCAAGGAAAGTCCACGTCTCTCGAAACGGTGGGACGGGCGGCGGGCGCCCGTAGCCATCTTATCCGCTTGCAAAGGGGAGAAAAAGGGTGAGGAGGAGGGTGGGCCCGCATCAGCGCATCCGGCGGCCGAGCCAAGTCCTTTCCTCGCGCAGCTCGCCTCGGCGGCTCTCGCAGCTCCCGCTCGTCCCGCTCTCGCTGCAGCTGACTCTCGAGAGCAGGAGAGCGACTCTCGGAACCGGACTCGAGGCGAGAGAGAGTCGGGCAGCGAGTTTCGGCAAGCGAGGAGGACAAGAATCGAAGAACGAGCCGCCTCGTCCTTGGCGAGCCGACCTCCCTCCCCTCATCCCGGGGCCGGCCCTGCCCTGCACACGATCGAGTGCGCAAGCTTGACGTACCCTGTGCGTGCTCGGCGAGGAGGCAAAAGCGAGAGAGGAGCGCCTCGCACATCGGCCTTCTCAAACCCGGGCTGATGCCGCGGCTTCGCTCCTGCGCCGTCCTGCCCGCCTGGCTCGCTCCGAAGCGCACTCGATGGCATCTGCGAGCTAGCAGCAGTCGTCACGAGACCGTTCGAGCGCGCGATGAGCTCGAGCGCCCGTCTGCACGGACCTCGAGCCGGATCCGGCGCAGGACCTGATCTCGGCGAGCGCAAGCAGCTGCATGTACGCCGAGCAGCCGGATCGAGCTGCGCACCGTCGTCGCGCTCGTTGTCCAGCTCCCGTCCTCGCTCTGCTAGCCCGCTGCCTCCTCGGCCCTCAGCTGCACGGCCCACAGCATGCCCGTCTCCTCCCTCGTGGATCCCGCTCGACCGCCGCTCGATACCCCCGCAGAGGCATGCACCAGGCAGTAGCGCAGCCACAGTGCTGTGTGGGCGTGCGCGAGCAGGAAGGACGTGCTGGTCGAGCTGGTCGAGCGCGGTCGTCGGCGGTGGTCGAGCTGCGCCGGCGCGCAGTCCGAGTCGCCTCGCCGGTCATGAGCGTGCGCGGCTCAGGAGCCGTGCCCCGAGTTGACGCTGCTCCTTCAAGGCGCAATGTGCGGGCTGGATTGGCGGGCTGGGTGCAGACGGCGAGTGTCGAGCGGGGCTGGAAGAGGGAGGAGGTCGTGCCGCCGAGGTCGAGGTCGGGAGGCGCACAGGCGGTGAGATGCAATGCGGTGAGTGACCTAGTTGGGCCAGGAGTGGCGCAGACCGGCCGCACACGCTCGTGGTGGCCGTGGGAGGGGGAGATTGGCGATGGGCGATGAGGATGAGGACGAGTCGACGACGGGCTTGGGCGAGTCGCGCGCTTGCCCTGGACAGTCTTGATGCTACAGAAGTGCAGCAAGCAGCTGTGCAGCCCTTCTAGGAGGGAGCAAGCGTGAGCAATCGCTGACGTCGAGGGCAGCTCTCCACGGTCGACCTCGCAGCTCGCTCCTCACTCCTGCGCTCCAAGCTTGAGCACGCACGAGCACACTACAGAGAACACCGAGCCTGTCCACAGCGCAGCCGCTCGCCCGCTGCCCTCACTCGCCTCGACCACCTCCTCCCCCCACCTACCCCGATCCCGACCCGGCCTTCGCACGCTCGACCCACTAGCGATGCCCGCCGCGCTCCTCCTCGTCGACGTCCAGTACGACTTTCTCCCGCCGAGCGGCGCACTTGGCGTCCCCTCGGGCGACGACGTCCTCCCCGTCTGCCACGACCTCCTCGACCGCGGCGATTGGGCCCTCGTCGTCGCTTCCCAGGTCCGCTCCGTCTCTCTCGTGTACCGCAGAGGGCAGAGTACTGACTGCAAGGCCGGGCGCTCGCAGGACTACCACCCCTCGGGCCACATCTCGTTCGCCTCGACCCACTCGCTCCCCGCCTTCTCGTCGACCCGCGTCGCCGACCCTCGCTCGGGCACGGACGCCAAGGACAAGGAGCAGGAGCTATGGCCTGATCATTGCGTGCAGGGCACGAAGGGGTGCGAGATTGAAGAGGGCGTCAGGCGGAGGATGGACGAGAGGAGCGAGAAGGGTACGAGGTGTGAGGTCGTGCGCAAGGTGCGTCTCGCGACGAACTACATAGACACCCTCGCCACCGCACAAGCCCTGACTTAGCTCTCGCTCACTCCTCGCACAGGGCTCGGACCGTGACCTCGACGCCTACTCGTCCTTCGCCTCGCCGCTCTCGCACCCCTCTTCCTCGCCCTCTCCCCTCACGCAACTCCTCCTCGGTGCGCCCCCCTCTCCCTCTCCCTCCTCGCGCCCCAAGCTCCCAGCTGAACCGCACGCCCCGTCCCGCCCGCAGACGCCCACATCACGACGCTCGTCGTCGTCGGCCTCGCGACCGACTTCTGCGTGCGCGCGAGCGTCCTCGACGCGCTGTCGCAGCCCTGGGCTCGCGCACCTCCTCGTTCGTCTTCTGAGCCGTCAGAGCGGGACGACGAGGCGAGCGCCCCGCCGCCGGGGCGCGTCCTCGTCGTGCGCGAGGGGACGCGCGGTGTCGACCCCGAGCGGTCCGAGCGCGTCCTGCGCGAGCTCGAGGCGCACGGCGCGCGCGTCGTCGGCGTCGACGAGGCGCTCAGGGTCGTAGCAGGGCAGGCAGGGCGGGGAGACGGCGCGTGAAGGCGGCGAGGCGGCGGTGCAACGAGAGCTGGGTGCGGCTCGCGCTCTCGAGCTGGCTGTGCGACGAGCTCACGTGCGATGAGCGCGACTAGAGAAAGAGAGAGCGTCATTATAGAGTCCGTGCGACTATGGCGTGTACTGCTCGTGCCACCTTTGCGCCCTCCTCGCGCCTCCTCCAGACCTCGTCCGCGCCCGCTCGGGCCTCCTCCTCCTGCGTCCCTCCATCCAGCTCTCGCCCGCTCGGCCTGGCCGCTTGACACGTCCCAGCCCCCGAGCCGCACGCAGGCGCCCCTTGCCACCGTACGCGATCCGCAACCGGCCGAGTCGAGGCGCTCAGTCCTCGGCGACGAGCGCGAGCTGCGAGCGCGAGGTGGAGCGGGTCAGCGACAGCTCGCTGCGCAGCGTGAGAGGAGGGACGACGAGACGCACGATCATGCGGTACAGGGCGTAGAAGAAGAAGACGAGGCTGCGCGAGGAGAGAGTGAGAGGAGGGAGGGGGGAGGGTCAGTCGGGGCGGACAGGGCGTCGGCAGGACGACGAGGAGATGAGCGGGAGGGCGGCGCACTAGAAGCCGAGCTTGAAGAACGACTCTGCATGGGCGAGGGGCAGACGGGTCAGTCGGGTGCGCCTAGAGAGAGAGAGAGAGCGCTCGCGCGAGGAGGCACTGACCCTTTTTGTGCTGGCCGAGGGTGCGGAAGATTTCTGTCGCGTCAAACATGTGGTTGCGGTTGACGACCTTGTTGACGTTGTAGGCGAGGAGGGGCGCGTTGAGGAGGAACGACACGACTTGGAACGACAGGAGGAAGCATACGGTGAGGAAGGCGTGCGCGATCATCTCGGGGAGGACAAACTGCGGGCGGGTACGCGAGCGGCGGAGGGTCAGCGAGGACAGTGAGCGAGGCGCGACAGGAGCGGGCGCACTTGGTTGAGCTTGTTGCACAGGTCGATCGGGTTGAGGCTGCGCGAGGAGGAGGGGGTCAGTCGGGGTTGCACTCGGCGGCGGGAGAGACGGGTCGAGGCAGTCGGCGACGCACTAGTCGCACTCGAGGTCGGAGAACATGATGATCTGCGCGGCGAGGGGACAGGAGACGAGGTCAGACGAGGTGCAGGGTTGCGGGTGCGTCACAGGGGGGGAGAGGGAGAGACGGACGAAGAAGACCGAGGTGAAGAGGAGAGCGGCCGAGAGGATGACGGCAAAGAGGTAGAGCCACGCTTCGCCCGACTGGGAGGGTGCACAGTGAGGGAGCAGGTTGATCGCGGCCGAGGGGGAGGAGGAGGGGGAGGAGAGAGGTGAGGGTCAGCGGCGGTCGCCCCAGTATGGGGTGGGGTGGCTCTGTTGGCTGATCGAGAGGCTCAGGGAGCGCACCATGGTAGCTGTGAGGGTGGGTGCGAGGGTGGTGGTGGAGGTCGAGAGGCGAGGAGGAGGGACGACGCGACGACGACGACGACCACCTCACTCTCGCAGCTAAGAGCACTTGCCAGTCCACACCATGGCCCCGCAGCCACCACCTGCACGCTCCCGCCCTCCCCGCATCGACCGCACCAAGGCGCGCCCCTCCTCCTCCTCCTCCTCCTCGTCCCTCCCTCCCTCCGCTGACGCTCGCCTCCTCACAGGTCTCGCCCTCGCTCCTGCGCGTCTTTGTCCGCACCGGTGGCCACCACCAAGACTCGGACTACACCGTCGACCGCCTCCCGTCTTCCGAGATCGCCCTCTACTGCTACCCAGACTCGAGCCTCCGCGAGGTCGCCCTCCTCGCCCACGACGCCCTCCCGCCCCTCCCGCAACAGCACCGCCACGCGGCCCGCATCTCGCTCCGCCTCGTCTACTACGACCCCGACGCGGACCGCTTCCGCTCGACCGACCTCGCCAACTTTGGCCTCCACGACCTCGCCTCGTCGTCTCCACCTTCCACCTCGTCGTCGGCGGCCCACCCCGCCCCGACCACCAGGCTCGACCGCACCCTCGCCGAGGCAAAGTACGTCGTCGGCGACCTCGTCGACCTCGCCCTCCTCGTCCCGCAGGCCGACCCGCTCGCCGCACCGGGCGCCGCTGCCCCCGGCGCAGGTCCCGCCGGCCCCGGCGCGCCCTTCGGCATTCGTGGCGCCGCCGCAGAACCTCGAGGAGGAGGCCCTCACGGCGCCGCGCCAGGCGGCCGCGGCAACTTTGCGCGGCTCGCTGCGGCGGGCGCAGGCGGGCCTCTCGGGCGCGGCGGCCCGGGTGGGTTCGGCGGCGCGGGCGGCTTTGGGCCGGGCGCAGGTGCAGGCGCGGGACCGGGTGCAGGCTACGGGCCGCGGGGCGGTCCGGGCGGAGCAGGCGGCGCGCCGGTGCACCCCTCACGCGCGGGCTTGCTCGGCGCCGGCGCGGGCGGACCGAGGAGGGGCGGCGCGCCGGGCGCGGCGGACCAGGGCTGGGGCGCGCAGGGCGGCAGGAGGAGGAGCGATGGGCCTCCTGGGCCGGGCGGGTTAGGCGGTGCGCCGCGAGGGGCGGCGGGACCGTATGGCGGCGCTGGCGGCCCGAGGGGCTCAGGAGGGTACGACGCGCGCGACGGGCCTCGCGACAGGGTGCGTCTCTCTCCTAGTCCATGCTCTGCTCCCCAGCTCTCGCTGACTCGAGCGACATCCGCAGCCGCCGCACCAGCCCTCGTCGTCGACCGCGCACGGACCTCCTCCGCCTCGGCGCCGCTCGTCCCGCTCTCGCTCGCCTGGGGCGCACCGTGCGTCGCCGCCGCCGCCGAGGAGGCGCCCCCTTGACGACGACGTGCGCATGAGGGACTGAGCGCAGCTGCAGAGCGCTGCGGCGAGGAGCGGCGGAGAGAGAGGGAGGAGGCGATGGGAGCGGGTCGCGAAAGAGCAGTGCAACTCGCAGCTTCGACTAGGCACTCCCTCACCTCTGCACAGAGAGCACAGCGAGGACATAGAGAGCCAGGTCTAGTTACACGTGCTCGAGCGAGCCAGGAAAGGTCCGTCTCCTCCATCCCCTCCCGCGCACGAGCCCCTCTTGAGCCCGGCTCGCACCGCCGCCTCGCCGCCCTCGCGCTCGCGCTCGCTCAGAGCATGAGCCCGACGAGCTCCGCGACGAGCTTGTCGCCCGCGCGCTCGCCGTCCTGCCTGCACATCTCGCACACGCCGAGGAGCCTCTTGACGCCGACCGCCCACCGCCCGTCCCTCGCCGCCTGCTCGATGCCCGCCTGCTCGAGCGCGCGCATGACGCGGTCCTTCTCTCCCCCTTGCGCCTGGGCGCCCTGGTCGCTCGAGGGGAAGAGCCCGACCGAGTCGAGGACGGCAGAGATCTGCGAGAGGGACGTGAGGGCCGGCACCGAGACGGTCGTCGCAAAGGCGTCCATGGCGTCCATCTCGGTCAGCATGGCGCGGTTCGACGTCGTCGCGAGGATGAGGAGGCGGCGGTCCTGTGGCGGTGGGCGAGCGAGCGGGGCGACGAAGAGTGGCGGGGGAGGAAGGGGTCCGTGCGAGGGGTCAGTGCGGCGCTCAAGTTCGGCTCGACGAGCTCGCGCCCGTGTGGCTGCAGGCGAGGACCAAGGACGAGAGCGAGAAAGAGTGCGCACCTTGGGCGGGCGCTTGTTGAGGAGGACGAGCAGCGCCTGGAGGACGGCGTTCGAGAACCTCGGGCCGATCGGGACCCAGTCTGCGTTCCAAAAGTCGCGTGCAACATCAGCAAAGGCTGCTTGTCTAGCAAGAGCACATGCCGAGCAGGCGGAAGACGAGGGCACGCACCGAGGATGCGCTCGATGCCGTCGACGACGACGACGCTCAAGGGGCTCTTGTACGAGTCGCTGAAGACCTTGTACAGGTGCTGCACCTTCTGCTGCTCGCTGAAGCCGACCATGTTCTCGGCGCTGACGAGCTTGATGAACGGGAAGTCGCTCGCGAGCGCCATGGTGGCTGCGAGCGCCGTCTTGCCGCTGCCTGGCGGGCCGTGCAGGAGGACCGAGACGAGGGGCGTGCGCGCAGAGGTGCGCACCTGGTCGACGAAGAGGTGGCCGTCGCGGAGGATGTCCTGCGAGGGGTGCGAGAGCAAGAGAGAGGAGGTCGGGTCCATCCTCGAGCGAGGAAGAAGAGAGGGAGGAGAGGGACGGCGCACCTCGATGTGGTGGTCAAAGCGGACGATGCCGTTCTGCACGACGGCGGCGAGCTCCTCCTCGTTGACGCCGAACGCCGGCTGCACCTCGTCGAGCGCGTGCAAAAAGTCCTCGCGCACGACCTGCATCTGGTCAATGTCGTCGCTCAGCGCGGCGAGCGTGCCGACCTTGACGTGGCGGTTGAACGCGAACGACGTGGCGCTCTTGACGAGGCCGCCGAGCTCGGCGCCGCTAAAGTTCTTGGTGAGGCTCGCGAGCTCGGCCACGTCGACGTCGGGGCCCATGACGCCGTTCTGGCGCATCTTGGACGTGTGGATCGTGAGGATCTGGACGCGGCCGTGCTCGTCCGGGAGCGAGATCTCGATGTGCACCTCGAGGCGACCGGGGCGGAGGAGCGCCTCGTCGATCATGTCGAGCCGGTTCGTCATGCCGATGAGGAGGATGTTGTTGAGCTGGTCGACGCCGTCCATCTGCGTCGCGCCCCGGGACGGTGCGAAGCGTTATTGACACGAGTCGAGTCGAGTCGATTACGCAGACAGCGAGAGCGCACAGACGCACCTTGGACAGGAGCTGGTTGACGACCGAGTCGCCGACGCCGGTGCCGTTGTTGGTCGAGCCGCGCTGCTTGCAGATGGCGTCGAGCTCGTCAAAGATGATGATGTGCAGGCCCGACTCGTCGCCCTTCTCCTTGTACTGCGAGGCGAGAGGGAAGGCGTCAGCGTACAGGACCGCACCAGAGGAGCACTCGCTCGGACCCTCGAGGGGCCAGGCGAGCGCAGGCTCGAGGACGATGACACCGCTGACGCACCTCCTTCTCGGCGTCGCCAAACAGCTTGCGGATGTTCTCCTCGCTCTGGCCGACAAACTTGTTGAGGATCTCGGGGCCGTTGACGACCTTGGGCTCGCGCGCGTTGAGCATCTTGCCGATCTGGCGCGCCATGAGCGTCTTGCCCGTGCCCGGGGGACCGTACAGGAGGATACCTGCGGCGCGAGGAGAGCGAGAGAGAGAGGCGTCAGGGACGGGCGAGCAAGAGGAGGAGAAGCGCGAGGGGACCGTGCGCTGCGCACCCTTGACGTGCTGGATGCCGAGCTTCTCGACGAGGCCCGGCGGGAAGATGCGGCTCGCGAACGCGCGGCGGAAGATGGCGCTGAACTCGGTGTCGAGGCCGCCGATGCCCATGTCCTCGAACTTGAAGTTGGGCGCGAGGATGGCGTTGGGCGGCGCCCTGCGGACGAACAGCGGGTTGCGAGGGTCAGCCGTCGAGCGCGGCACGGTGGAGCGCACAGAGGGCGGCGAGGACGCACTTCTTCGAGCTCGACTTGATCTTGATGGCGCTCGCCGGGTCCTTGACAAAGTTGACCTCGGTCTGGCTCGTCAGGATGCCGCTGCGCATGCTGCCGCCGCCGTTCTTGGCCGCCTCGAGGCCGAGGCTCGCGATCGAGCGCACCGTGGCGCGCAGGTTCTGGCCGTGAAAGTCGAACACGAGGGGCTGGCCGACCGTGACAATGAGGCCGTCGTAGGCTTTGCGGAACACGGACTGGAGCTCGTCGGCCGAGAAGGGCGGCGTGTCGGGGCGGGCGCTCTTCTCGAACCAGTATCCGATCTGTGGACGTGCGAGGGAGGGTCAGTGAGAGGGCACAGGGAGGGAGAAGACGGGGTTGGCGAGGGAGGGAGGGAGGGAGGCGCACCTCGAGGTCGAGCGAGGCGAGGTAGATGTCGGACCCGAGCGAGTTGGGGTCAAAGGGTTCGACGTCGACGATGTCGCCGCTCTGGCTGAGGCCGACCCACTGGCGGACGAGGCGTGCGGCGCCGATGGCGCCCCTCGGGACGGCCGGGTCGAACATGGTCGAGTAGAGGTACTGGCCCTTGATGGCGACGTAGGGGACGCCTTGCCAGTCGTGGTCGTTGAGGACGATGCGGTTGGCGAGGGCGTGCGAGGGCGAAGGGGCCTCGACGACGGCAAAGCGGCCCCCACCGCCCGACGAAGAGGAGGGAGGAGGGGGGCGAGAGCGTTGAGGCTGGGGCTTCTCGTACGAGGTGGTCGGGACGGGAGCGTAGGCTTCGTAGGCGGGGCGCTGGTAGCCTGGCGGGACGGCTGAGCGCTGTGACGAGGCCTGGGGAGGTGGGGCGTGGTGGTGCCGAGGCGGCGGCGGTTGCTGCGAGGCGGGAGGGGGAGGGCCGCTCGGGTCGGGGCGCGAGAACCAGCTCATGGCTGGGTGGCTGTCGGTGGTGGTGCTGGTGGTGCGGGTGGAGGGCGAGAGGCCAAGGAGGCGAGCGACGACGACGACGACGCGACCCTCCCTCGTCCTCCCTCCGACGCACCCTCGCCCCTCGAGCGAGTACACGGCCCGGCCAGCCCAACTCAGAGCCACTCGACCGCCCTATCTAGCCGCGCCGCCCGCACCAGCAGAGCCCGCCTGCTCGTCGACCACACCTCGCCCTCCCCTCATCACCCTCGACCCGATCACGCTCCTGCCGCGCTCGCCCTCGGCCATGGACGACGCCATGCTCGACGGCAGCGCCACCGGCCCCGTCGACTCGACCACCCAGGCCGTCGGACTCGCCCTCGGCGCCATCGCCAACTCGACCATCGGCGCTCCCCTCCTCGAGGAAATCGGCAACGAGGTCGACCTCGACGCCTGCCGCCTCCTCGGCCCCGTCGGCCTCGTCGCCCAGGCCATCATGGGCACCATCGTCCTCTCGGGCCTCGTCGTCAAGCGCATGCGCGAGCACCCGCGCCGCAAGTGGAAGACGTGGCTCGCCGACGTCGCAAAGCAGGTCGTCGGCCAGCTCTTCCTCCACGCGAGCAACGTCCTCATCGCCGACTTGATCGCCTCGGCAACGAGCGTCAACCCGTGCTCGCTCTACGCCGCCCAGATCCTCATCGACACGACGTTCGGCGTCCTCCTCATCTACTACCTCCTCGCCCTCGCGACCCACCTCATGCGCGCCCACGTCGCCCCCGAGTACCAGCAGGGCTTCTACGGCCACCCGCACTTTTCGTGGCACAAGTGGGGCGAGCAGGCTGCCGTCTACATCGCGTGCCTCGCCGCCATGAAGGCCGTCGTCGTCTTCTTCATGTGGGCCTTCCCGCTCCTCGAGGACGGCGTCAGCTGGCTCCTGTCGTGGATCCCCTCGGACGAGGCCCAGGTCGTCCTCGTCATGCTCGTCCTCCCGCTCGTCATGAACCTGTTTCAGTTCCTCATGGGTCCGTCGTCCTCCCTCTTCCCTCTCGCTCTCTCGACCTGACCTGATCACTGACTCGCCTCGCGCGCTCGCTCGCAGTTGACTCGTTCCTCAAGTCGCACGAGCCCTCGTCGGCACTCGCCGACCTCGCCGACAACGACGAGGAAGCCCTCCGTCGCGGCTTTCTCGACGGCCACACGTCCGACGACGACGACGACGACGAGCACGCGCACGCGCGCCCCAAGACGACGCCGCAACGCCCTGTCGCGCCGCGCTCGTCGAGCAAGGACGCCGAGGCCGACGAGGCGCGCGCGCTGCTCGCCCTCGAGGAGGGCGGCGACTCGCCGGCGCTCCCGCGCCGCCTCTCGCACGCGCCGGCGCCCGAGTACGTCCTGCACGACGCCGACGACGCGCAGCACGACGAGGACGAGGACGACACGTGGGCAGATGGGTGGGACGGCAGCGATGCGGCGTCGAGCTACGGCGGCAATGGGCAGCACGGGCGGCACGGCGGGCACCTCGACGGCGATGACGACGAGCAGCTGCACGCGCCTCGCGAGTCGACGCCGGCGTTCGGCAGCGGCGGCGGCGGGTCGGGCGTACGAGGCGGTGCAGGGCCGGGCGCGTTCGCCCAGAAGGCGATCCCGCTCGTCGACCTGTCGGGCTCGACGGCGGCTCGAGGAGCGCCCGCGCCTGCGCCGGCTCCTGCGCGCACGATGAGCAGCGGGCGCGGTCATGCGCGCGAGCCGAGCATGGACGACTGGGGCTTCGGCGCCGAGGGCGAGCCCGAGGCCGAGGCGTCCTTCTTCACCTCGTTCGCCGCTCCCCCGCCCTCGTCCGCCGCTCCTCCACCTCCCTCACAGCTCACGAGCGGCCCCTCGCCTTTCCACGCGCCCGCACGCGCTCCCACCCCGCCCCGCTCCTCGCCGCCGCTCGTCGCTCCGCGCGCGCCCTCGCCCGTCCACGTCTCGCCCGCCGCCGCAGACGACGACGACTGGGGCTTCTCGCGCCCCTCGATCTCGTCAGACGACGTGCGCGACGCTGCACGAGATGCCGGCGACGGCGCAGCGACGCCCGTGCCGCGCTCGTCGACGCCGCTCGCGGCTGCAGGCGCGACGGCTTTCGCCTTTGCCGCGACGTCGGAGGCGGCGGCGGCAGCAGAAGGAGCCGCGTCGGCCACTAGGGCCGACCGAGCTGTCGAGCCGCAGCCAGCGCGCGAGCCAGACGCAGAGCTCGCCGTCGAGGACGAGGTGGACGAGTGGGGCTTCGATGCCGACGCCGAGGTCGACGGCGCCGGCGATGAGCACGAGCCTGCGCCCGCTCCACCATCGCTGCCGAGCGCACCAGAGCCCGCGCTCGAGCCTGCACGAGCACCCTCCCCTCCTCCCGCCGCCACGCCCCTCGACCTCGACCGCGCTCTGTCGCCACCCGCCTCGCCGAGCGAGCCCGCCGAGGCCGACGACTGGGGCTTCGACGGCGACGAGCATGGCGACGAGCCCGAGCTTAAGGCAGAGCCCGACACCGTCGAGCTCGACCTCGTCGCGAGCCCGCTCGGACCGCCTGCCGCCGCCGCCGCCGCCGCAACACCATCCCCGCCTCCCTCTCCCCCGCCCCGCTCGCCCTCCCCGCCACCTGAGCACGCCTCGCTGCCCCCTCCACCTCCTCCCGCCGCCCCGTCGTCAGGCCGCGACGGCGACGAGCCGCTCGAGAGCGAGGTTCGTGCGCGCGATGCGCAGGAGGACCCGGCGGCCGTGCTCAGCGAGGCCGAGGACCTCGATGAGCTCGGCGACGCGGAGGAGGCGAGCGAAGGCGGGTCATCGGTCGCGAGCGAGGCGGCGGCGGAGAAGGAGGAGGACGTCGAGCCGGTCGACGAGCAGAGGCAGGTCGAGCAGGTCGAGCCGGCGGCGGCGGCTGCCGCGCCGGCCGAGCAGGACGACGGTGAGCGAGGGCTCAAGTCGAGCGAGCAGGAGCCGGCCGTCGAGGTCGTAGCTGCGCCGCAGTCGGGCGCGGCCCTCGAGGAGGACGACGATGACTGGGGCTTCGACGGCGAGGCAGAGGCGGCCGAGCCCGTCCAGGTGGAGCAGGTTCCGCTCGCGGGCGAGAAGCAGGACGGCGTGTCGGCGCCCAGGCTGCTTGACGACGGCGGCGACAAGGCGTTGCCGAACGGGCTGGAGGAACGAGCGCACGAGCCTCCTTCCCTCGTCGACCTCGACGACTCGTCGGCGTCTCTCGAGCCCACCTCGACACCTCCTTCTGCAACAGAGCCGCTCGTCGACCTCGGCCTCGACGTCGAGCCGCCCGCCACGCCCCTCTCGCCACCTCTCGAATCGCCTGTCGCAGCATCCCCGAGCCGCTCGAGCCTCGACGCCCCTCCCGCACCCGCCGTCAACGACGCCGCTGCAGCCTCCCCTTCTCCTCCAGTCGACCTTGTCGACCTCGCCGCCCCGGCAACGCTCGCGCCCGTCGAGCCCGCACCGCTCGTCGTCGACCTCCTCGACGACGACTCGACCGACCCTCCTCTGCCGCACGCAGCCGGCGCCGCCAGCGTCACCGCAGCAGCGCCTGAGGCGGCGGCCGAGCTCGAGGAGGACGAGGCCGACGACTGGGGGCTCTCGGACGGCGAGGCGGCCGAGGTTGAGGCCGAGCACGTCGACCAGGAGGAGGCCCCGCCTGCCGCGCCCAGCTCGGCTGCGCCCGCGCCAGCCGCCGCGCCCGCACCCGCCTCGGCAGCAGAGCCTGCAGCGTCCTCGTCGCCGATCGAGCTCGCCGTACCGAGCGAGGACGCCGCCGCTCCCGAGCTCGAGCCGACTTTGCTCGAGGTCGAGGCCGAGCCGGCGCCCGAGCCGCTCGTCGACGCGCCCGCGCCCGCTCCCGCCGCGCAAGGTGCGCTCGACGACGAGGACGAGGACGATGAGTGGGGCTTCGACGACTCGCCCTCGCTTACCGAGGTGCACGTCCCGCCCGTCCCCTCTCTCGTCGCCAAGCTCGGCGCCGCGCCGACGGGCGAGGTGCGCCCCGTCGAGGTGACGGGTGCACCGGCGGAAGGAGACGAGCATGAGTGGGACGAGAAGGTCGTGCGAGAGGAGGAGGGCGAGGAGAGCCTCATCTGAGGGGTCCGTGCACGATCGAGTGGAGGAAGGAGGAGGAAGGGAGTCATGCTAGCCTAGACGCCGTTGTTGTGCAACCACATTATGCTCGTGCACTCGGCTCTTCTTGTGACGGCGAGAGAGCTCGGAGAGCAGCTCTCCCCGCTGCGAGACCTGGACCTGCGTCTCGCTCGGAGCTCTCTCTCTCTCTCTCCCGCTCTCTCTGCCACGCCGACGAGTCGATAGAGAGCACAGACATGCGGTAGGAATACGGACGACACGGAGGGGGAAGTACTGGAAGAGAAAGAGATAGGGAGACGTCGTCGGGGAGCTCAGGCCGCCGACTCGACCTTGCCGCCGACGTTGGCCTCCTTGAGCGCCTTGCGCGCCGCATGCGGGTGCATGGCGATCGTGTCGGGCGGGGCGGGCGTGCGAGCGTCCTTGAGCGGCGTGATCGGACCCGGCGCGCCGCCGTTGTCGTCGTGCGAGTCGGGGACGACGAGCGCCATGTGCTTGACGTCCGCAGGCGAATCGTTGGTCGGCACCGGGCGGGCGGGCGAGTCCTCCTCGTCGACGTTGTCGTCCGAGCTGCTGAAGACGAGGATCTCGGGCTTGACGTCGCCGCTGGGCGTGCTCGACTTGAGCGATGGGATGGGCGTCGGCGGGCGGGAGGGACGCGAGAAGAGGCGGTCGGGCGAGCTGCCCGACTCGCAGGTGTAGTACGAGGTCGACGAGTCGCCCTCGAGCTCCTCGTCTGCTTCGACGCCCGGCGGGTCGGTGCGTGCGGCGAGAAGCGCCGCCGCACGACGCTCCGCAGCGTCGGGGTCGCGCGCCCACAAGAGCGTGAGCTCATCGATCTCAGCCTGCATCTTAGCGAACTCCTCCATAAAGCTCTGTAGACGTCGAACCTGGTGTCAGCTCGCGCCTTGAGGCAAGCGAGGCCGCTCGAGGGGCCGCCCGGGTCGCCGTGGGCGGCAGCTCGACGAGACGCACCGGTGCGGGCTCAAAGAACTGCATGGTCGTGAAGCGAGAGTTTGAAGTTGTGCTTGGCGACGCTGCAGGCGCCCAGGGAGGTGAGGAGGGAGAGGAAAGTCGGGGTTGAGCGAGGGGGGAGATGAAGCGAAGCGGGTCAGCTGCTGCTCGTCACGGGCTGTGGGGACAGGCGAGGGGGCGTGCAGGGCGTGTTGCTCACCTGTGTCGATGAGGTGCGAGAAGGCGAGGACCTTCTGCGAGTAGTCGAGATGATGAGAGGGAGCGAGCCCCCTCCTCGCCGACACTCCTCGCCGACTCGCTCTCTCTGGTGCCTCTTCTCGTCGCGTTCTCTCTCCTGATGATCCTCCGAGGTACAACAGGTCTGCAGTGCACTCCTAGCCCTACCTCTTGCCTCCCTCGCGCTTCCTGAACCTCGCCATGGCCATCTCGTCCGTCGCAAGCTCCCTCCTCCCTCCTCCTCCACCACCGCCGCGCCCCGCGTTGGGCTTGGCCTTGCGCAGCGCATAGTCCGGATCGGCGAGCGCCGGGTCGGCCGCGGCGAGCGCGGCGGCGCGCGCGCGCTCGAGCGCGTCCGTGTCGCTCTCGAGCGGGCGGCGGTGGCGGTAGACTGCGGCGAGGAGAGGGTCGGCCGAGTCAGCGACGTGCGCTCGGGGCGTCGAGTGCGCGAGGTGTGCGGGGGAGGCGAGAGTGGGAAAAGAGAGAGAGCAGGGACGCACAGCGGTCGGCGGCCATCTCGTCGGCCTCGTCGTGCGCGAGTCGGGCCGCACGTGCAGCAGCTTTGGCGTCGCTGAGCTGGCGCTTGGCCTTCTCGGTCGCCTCGATGTTGGCGAGCTTGCGGCTAATCGCGGCGAGCGCGGGGAGCGCGATACGGGCGAGCGAGGGTGAGGGAGTCGAGCAGGAGGGGGTCCGAGCGGACGAGGGAGGGGGCCGAGGAAGTGAGCGGGGATAGGCGGCGTAGTGCGGCGAGGAGAGCGGATAGAGTGCGAGAAGAGGAGATTGAGCGGGTCAGTACAGCACCGCGAGGAACGGGCGCTCGGGTGGGAGGAGAGGAGGGACGCACTCGATGCCGAGGTCGACCTCGGGGATGCCCATGAGCATACTCGCGCTCAGCGTCACGTTACCCTCGTCCTCGTCGCGGTCCTTCTTGCCCTGCTCGGCGGCTGCAATGTCGGCGAACTTGTACTTGTCGGCGACGGCGTACAGCTCGTCGCGCGGGTCGAGCGCCTTCTTGGCCGCGCCGGCGTCGGCGCCCGAGGCCGAGGACGGGTCGCGCCGCTTGGCGAGCTCGGCGTCGATGTAGGCGAGCCTGCGCGGGCATCGAGAGGGCGAGAGTCAGCGACGCTCGCGGTCGGGCGCGAGCGGGAGGGACGAGAGGAAGGGCGGGCGGCGCACATGTGCTTGTCGACGTCGACCGTGTTGGTCTGGCCGGTAAAGTTGTCCGTCTTGATGATCTTGCGCTGTCGAGCATCGTGGCTCTCTGCGTCGTCGCGCAGGCGGTCCTGCCCTGCCCCGCCCGCGCCGGACCGCAAGCCGCCCTGGGTGCCCTCGACCGTGCCGTCCTCGCGCAGGACGGTGCCGCCGTCTGCGCCTGCTGCTTCTCCTGGTGCAGCGGTGGGCTTTGCGCGTTTGCGGCGCTCGCCCGAGTTGAGGCGGTCGAGCTCGAGGCCGGCTGTGGAGCGCTTGAGGCGGCGGATGGCGAGGAGCTCGTCGAGGGTCTCGCTGCGGGAGGGTCGGAGGGTTAGCGGTGCTGGGTAAGAAGCTCATGAGCACGAGAGAGACGGACCTGGTCGAGTCGCGGTGGTCGTTGTCCTGGTCGTCCTGGTTGGAGCCGATGTCGGGAGCCGAGACGAGCGTCCTCGACTGGGCGGGCCGCCTCTTGCGCTTGAAGGTGGGTGCCGGGGCGGTAGCAGCAGCAGGTGCTTGTTCAAGGTCGCTCATGGTGGGCAGAGCGGTGTGGTGAGGGCCCGAGGGGGACGACGAGGCGGTGCTCGCTCTCCGCTCGCTTCCTCCTCTCGACCTCGACCCGCACTCGCACCAGAGCCACTCCTGACTGCCCGAGGAGCACCACTCTCGGTCCACCGTCGCCCGCCATGGCGCCTCCCGCCGACTCGCGCACCTTGGTCTCGGCGCTCAGCTCCCTCGTCCTCGTCACCGCCGCACTCGCCCTCGTCTACCACGCCCGCTCTGCCGCCGAGCCAGCACAGGTCCACCAGCAACACGAGCCCGACGAGCCTCCCCAGCCGCGCTATAAGACCAAGCGCGAGCGATTCAGCCTCGCCTCGCACCGGTGGGAGCTCGATGTCGACTCGGACGACGACTGCGGCGACCCGGACGACGACGAGGCCGGCGAGGGCACCGGCGAGACGGTCGGCGACGACAGCAAGGTCAGGAAGAAGAAGAAAAAGGAGCGCAGCCTGTTCACCGTCTCGCACCGCTCGTACCCCAAGATGCCCGAGTGGGCCAGCTTCGAGGGTCCGTCCTCTCAACCTCCTCTGTCCTGTCGACCACCTGCTCATCGTTCCCGCCCTATCCTACAGACTACGTCGCCGTCGCCCTCGAATCAAAGCTCCTCGTCGACTCGCTGCGCGACGTGCACGCCCTCCAGGGCTGCGAGGAGGTCTTCGAGGACAAGCCGAGCATCGACGCGCGCGACCTGTACCTCGCCCGCGACGAGATTCGCAAGCACCAGAGCACGGTGCGCGACGAGGCGACCCGTCTCGCGGCGGCCGAGGCCGCCGACGACAAGCCGCTCTCGTCTGTCGACGGTGCCGTCGAGCCCTCGGCCGTGCCCACTCGCACGAGCACGCCCGACGACCAGAAGGACCAGGCGCAGCCGCTCATCGAGCCCAAGATCAAGACGGCATCGGCCCTCGAGAACGAGGCCCACCAGCTCGAGGTCCTCCTGACCTTCATCGACGAGCTCTTCGCTTCGACGTGCGTCCTCTCCCCCTGCTCGAGCTCGCTCCCTGACCTCCTTGCTGACGTCGCTCCTCGTGACAGGTCCGCCAAGCTTCGCCGCCTGCTCGAGCCGCCCTCGACGAGCACCACCCTGTCGAGCCAGACGACCTCGCCCTCGGACTGGCACCCGCAGATCAGCTACGCGCTCCTGTGGGCGCTCTTCAAGCCCGGCTCGATCGCCGTCGGCGACCACGAGGAGAGCGGCGAGAAGGTCGCGTTCAGGGTCTTGTCGTGCGAGTGTGCGTCTTCCTGTTCTCCCCTTTGCCCCTCCCCGGCGGTCCGAGCGCCCGTCCCGCGTTCTCGTTGTCGAGGAGCGTCTCGAGCTGACAAGCTTACGCCGTGCAGACTCGGTGGACCGCAAGGAGTCGCTGTTCAACGTGCGCGGGCAGGCGGTCGTGTGGAACGGCGACGCGTTCGTGCGCCATTGGGTTCAGGAGTCGATCGGCAAGGTGCGCTTCTTCCTTGCCAGCCTCCTTCCCTTCCCTTCCTCTGCAGACGCTCATGCCGACGACGAGAGCGCTCGTCATAAAGAGGGAGCTGCTCGTTCTCATCGTGCGGCAAGGCTGACCCCGCTCGGACCCTCGCCCCCCTTCTCGCGCAGTTCAAGGGCCTGCGCCGACTCTCCTCGCTCAGCGTCGCGCCCCTCGACACCTCATCCGCGCTCTACGCCCACCTGGTCTCGCGCGGCAAGCAGTACGTCGCCCTGACCGGCGCCGCTCACCCCGCCGAGGGCGGATCCGGCGTGCGCTTCCTCGACTACAACGACATCCTCATCCAGGTCGTCGGGCGTGGGCCGCTCCGCGAGATCTTCAAGTCGAGGGCCGAGGGCCGCGACGTCGTCGACGTCAAGGGCTACCGCAAGATGATGCCGGGCCAGGCGTCGATGGAATTCTTCGACCCGTGCGTCTTCCGCCTTTCTCGGCCTCTCCTCCTCTCGTCCCCAATGAGCACTCTCTGATTCTCGACTCGCATCTGCAGAGACGACTGGGACCCTGTCGCCGGCCCGCCGCCCGTCCGCCCTCCCGTTCTCGACGAACTCGCCGATCCGACCTCGTCCACCTCCTCGACGCCCCTGCGCCCGACCCAGGTCGCACCCTCGGACCTCGCTCTCCTCCCGCCGACCGTGCACGGCTTCTCGCTCGTCGTGCGCGAGTGGGGCGAGCTCCTCGTTGAGCATTTCAGCGAGATCCAGTTTCGCGAGGACGCGTTCGAGCGGCTCGTGCTCGACGCCGAGACGAAGCGGCTCGTCAAGGGCCTCGTCGAGTACAGCAACACGGCGTCGAAGCGCCGGGTGCAGGGTCGGGCGGCGGCGGCGGCGGCGCGCTCGGGTGCGGCGGCGGGCGAGGTCGAGCGCGAGCCCGAGAAGGACGAGGCGCGCCCGGCGCAGCGCACCGACATCATCGACGGCAAGGGCGGCGGGCTCGTCATCGCGCTGCACGGGCCGCCGGGCACGGGCAAGACGCTGACGGCGCAGGCCGTCGCCGAGACGCTGCGCGTCCCGCTGTACACGGTCGGCGCCGGCTCGCTCGGCGTCCAGGCCGACGTGCTCGAGAAGCGGCTCCGCGACGTGCTCGACGTCGCAGAGCAGTGGGGCGCGACGCTTCTGATCGACGAGGTGCGCTATCTCTATCTGCGTTGACCGGCTCTTGAGGACGACGACGCTGATCCTCTCGCTCCTTGTCCGCAGGCCGACGTCTTCCTCGCCAAGCGCACCATCGGCGACCTGCAGCGCAACGCCATGGTCTCGGTCTTCCTGCGCCTGCTCGAGCACCACAGCGGGACCCTCATTCTCACGACCAACTCGATCAGGTCGATCGACGAGGCGTTCCTCTCGCGCTTCTCCATGTGCGTCCTCGTGCTCCTCTTCTCCTCGCTCTCCTCTCTCACGTCGTGCAGCCCTGACCTCGTCATCGTCTGACTGCAGCGCCATCACGTACCCGAACCTCGACCGCGACAAGCGCCGCACGATCTGGCGCTCGTTCCTCGAGCTCGCCGGCGTCGGCATCTCGACTCGCAGCAGCAGCACCTCCGCCTCCTCGACGGCGACACCGAACGGCCTCGCCTCGACCATCTCGCCGACCTACCTCGACTCGCTCGCGGCGCACTCGTCGCTCAACGGCCGGCAGATCAAGAACGCGGTCCGCACGGCGCAGGCGCATGCGCGGTCGCAGGGGCTCGCCGCGCCGGGCGAGGAGCACCTCGACGTCGTCATCAAGGCCGTCGAGGCGTTCAAGCGCGACCTCGAGGAGGCCGACGAGCAGGGCGTGTACGAGGTGGCCGGCGAGGGGTGCGTGCGCTCGCTCTCTCGCACTCGTTGCTCGAGGCTGTTCGCGGTCTTGCATCGAGTGCGCGCGTCGTGCAACGCATGCTGACGACGCTCCCTCTGCGCACAGCTGGAAGGACAGCACGAGCATCTTCAACTGAGCCCGCCGTCGTCGTCGTCGTCGGACCCTCCTCTCCCCTCCTCCGCCCTCTCGCGCCCTCTCCCCCTCATTCCAGCTTTCCCTCTCGCGCTCTCCTTGTTCCTTGTCCACACTACGCACCTCTCTCTTTGCACCCCTCGTCACCTAGCTCGACCGGCGGGCGTCCGGGTCGGCATCTCTTTCCGGACAAAGTCCTCGCTTGCAACGCCGCTTCCCCCACGCCCTCGTCGTCTTTTTAGCTCGCCTTGGGAACGTGCGCTGGCGAGAGTCGACGGAGCGTCATCGGCAGAGGCCCCTGTCCGTGGACGTCGTGCGTGGGGGGAAAGGAGCTAGACTCGAGAAAGGGGGGAGCGAGAGAGGAGGAGACGTTCGGCGAGGACCGGGAATTGGGTGCATTGACGGACGTACGGGCGTGCGTCCAGGAGAGCTAATCGAGGAGATGAGCAGCGGTGCGTGGGGGGGATAGCGTGCGGTTTTCTGAGCGCCGCGAGCGAGGTTTCGCCGGTTCCAAGCCCAAGTTCGCCGCGCCCGTCGTGCTCCCCCCCCCTCGTCCTTCTCCACCCGCTTCCCCGCTCGACACCCGCACCCAGCCAGCCCGCTCTCGCCCACACGACCCGCGCATGACGGCAGTCGCCAGCCCGACGGCCTTCCACCACGCGCTCATGCCCGCCGCCGCCAGCCCTCCTCGTCCAGCCGGCGCCACCACCTCTCCCACATCGTCGAGCCATCACCACCACCACGGGTCCTCGGCCCTCGACGACGACGACCTCCTGTCGCTCGGCTCGTTCAAGCTCGAGTCGGCGCGCGACCAGGAGCTCCTGTGCCTCCAGAGCTTCCTCAAGGGCGTCCTCCCCGCCGCGGCCGCCGGTGGGAGCACGGCGCACCCGCCCGCGCTCAACTCGGGCCTGACGCTCGCCAACGCAGCGTCCGGCAGCGCGTGGGCCAACGGCTGGAAGGCCCCCGCAGAGGGCGTCGCCGTCCCCTACGGCTCGCCCATGTCGTTCGCCTCGACGGCCTCGGTCGGCGGCCCGTTCGGCTCGTCGTCCCTCTCGCAGTCGGCGTCGGCCTTCCCCCAGCAGCACCACCACCAGTCCCCCTTCTCGAGCACCCAGCAGCACGCCTACCCCTCGCCCCAGTCGTTCGCCCAGCAGCCCGCCGTCGGCTCGCCCCTCGGCGGCGGAGCGGCCCGCGGTACGTGGGCCGCCGCCTCGCCCGGTCACCGCGCGCCGGCGTGCTCGCGCGAGCGCGTGCCCACACTCGCCGGCTTTGCGGCGCAGGGCGGTGCGACGCAGGGTGCCCCGGCGGCGGCGGCGGCGACGGTCGACGACGGGTGGAAGAGCCGGCTGCGGTCGTCGACGAGGAGGGCGGCGCAGGACCAGCAGCAGCAGCAGCAGCAGGCGCGCTCGCACACGCAGCGCGACGACGACGCCGACGCCATGATGGAGTGAGCGCGCTCCTCTCGTCGTTGCTCTCGCTGCGTCCTCTCGCCGTCGTCGACCCGGCTCTCGAGGTCGATACCCATCCCTTCCTGCCTCGCCACCTCGTCCTCGCCTCTCGCCGACGCCTATCTATCTCGTCCCCGCCAACCTCGATACCCACGGCGCTCTTCGCCCTCGTCCTTCCCCTCTGTACTCGTCCCGTCGTTTCTCCTCCCCGCTCGTCCCTCCTCGCCCTCGCCTCGCCTCGCCTCGCTTCGCCTTGCCTCGCACCTCCATGTCGTTCGTCCCCCCACCACTCGCAATCTATAGATCCCCTCGTACCCTCTCTCTGCGTCTTCCTCCTGCTCTCGTCCCCTCTGTGCATGTGCCCCTGAACCTTGTCGGCTCGCTCCGAAACGCGCGCAAGCCCATGACCAAGCCCTCTCTCGTGCGCCTGGAGAGACCCTCGAGAGGCCAAGAGATCCATAGGAGCGTCCTGCGCTCCGATGTGCGCGCCCGAGCCGGAGAGGCCCGTGCGTCGACAGCACTCGACTTGAGAAGGCGCTCGGCTCTCGCTCTCTCGGCGCATGCTGTACTCTGGGCGTTTTCGATGCGCGTAGCTGGCTCTGCTGCTACGTAGGAGTCTGACCGCCGTGTACTGCCACCGTGCTGCCGTTCATGAACGAGCTCTTGTCGCTCGCGAGGAAGAGCATGACCTCGGCGATCTCGCTCGGCGCTGCTGCTCGCCCGAGCGGAACACTCGCTGTCGTTCCAGGCGTCAGCATAGTCTCGAAGAGACGCCGAAGAAGCCTGAGCGGAAGTCGACGCACCAGTGACGGCGCTCTGAAGCTCGGGCGGGAACTGCGCGAACATGTCGGTCGCCGTCGCTCCCGGCTGGATGCAGTTAGAGCGGATCCCTGTCACGGTCGAGACGTCAGGAGAGCGCATGGCCCCAGAGAGCAGGAGAGGCGCACCGTGAGGAGCAAACTCGGCGGCGGCGGCGAGCGAGAGCCCGCGCACGGCCCACTTGCTCGCGCAGTAGGCGCTGCACGTCACGCGCGATCAGTCGAGCTCGTTCACAACGTCGAGCTCGCAATGCACGGCCGGAGAGCGAGCGAGCGAGAGAGCCTCACCTCATTCCCGGCTGTCCGCTGCGGAAGGGGACCGTGCGCAGGTCAGCGAGCGGTCGAGACGGGCTCGCCTCGCCTGGGAGCGGGTCTGACGCACTAGAGGCTCGCTACCGATGCGACGAAGACGAGCGAGCCGCCTTTGCCGCCGTGCGGCGACCGCCGCATCGCGTCAACGGCGTGCTTGGCCGTGAGCCACGAGCCCTTGACGTTGACGTCGAGCATCTTGTCGACGTCTTGCTGCGGAGCTACGAGGCGCAGAGTCAGCTCGTCGTCATGCCAGGTACGATATAGAAGTAGGCCGCACTCTCGAGCCAGGGCAGGATGGGTGAGAGGATCCCGGCGTTGGCGACGGCGGCGTCGACCTGCCCGAACTGCTCGAGCGCGGCCTGCACAGCTCGTAAGGCGCGGTCAGTACGATCTACGAGCTACAGAGCGAAAGAGACGCACCTGGGTCATGGCCTTTACCTCCTTCTCCTGCGTCACGTCCGTCTCGAGAAACCCGACTCGCGCTTTGTCCTCGCCGGCGAGCTCTTGTCGCGCATGTCGTAGATTGAGATCGGACAAGAAGACTCGATAGCTGTTGGTGAGGAAGAGCTTGGCCTGTTGAACGTCGTGCGGGTGAGCGCCGTCGGGGTCTGCGTCGCGGACGAGGAGGAAAGGAAGAGCGCACGCACCGCCGCGAGGCCGATACCACGCCCGGCGCCGGTGATAAGGACGACTCGACTAGCCATGTAGCTGCGAATGTAACGCGTGCAAAGCTGGTTCGTGCGAAAGAGGAGGAAGCCGAGGCGGGGCAGAGCGAGTTGTCACAGGGTCCGGCGACGGCGCAGGAGGCAGGTGGGTCGCTTAGACGCTGCGAGCCGAAGAGCGGCTGCACGCACGAGCTGTCCGCAAGCGTGTGCGGGGAGGTGAGCGAGGCTCAGCATCTTCCGGAGGTCGAAGGGCGGATCTGGGTGAACCGCGGCCGCTCGGATGGTGCGGGGACAACTCGGCCGCGAGCTGGGTGGGGAACGCCGACCTTGCACGCTCACTCTCTCTCTCTCTTCAGCTGCGAATGCGACGAACGATGCCGCCAAGCAACCCCTCTGCGAACTCGGACAAGCTCTCCCGCTCGGACCCGCTCAAAGTCCATTACAAGGTGCGAAGAGGTCCCTGCGCAGGCTCGCTCGCTCCGCGTCTCTCGTTCCTCAGCTAACGTCGCGTCGAGTCGTCACAGATACACTCGGAAGCTGGCTTGTCGTCTATCTCGACGCTCATCGTCGGCGCAGAGGCGTGCGTACTCATCGTGCGTCGACGCTTCCCTCTTCTTCTCCTTCTCGCGGTCGTGCTTCATCATCATCCTCGACGTATTTTGCGCAGGACCCGCCTTTCCTCATTCCTGACGCTCGGGAACTGATCGCCTTCATCAAGGAGAAGACGACGCTGCCGCTCCAAGCCGTGTTCTGCACGCACCACCACCCGGACCACTACTTCTCGGCCAATCCGATCCTCGAGGCGTGGCCCGACTCGTCCTTCTACGCTGCGCCTTACGTCCTGGCCGGCATCGAGCGCGAGTACGACGAGAAGATCGTGTACTGGCCGTCGCTCTACGGAGACCTCGTCCCAAAGAAGCCTCGCAAGCCCGACCCGTACCCGTTCTCGTTCTTCATCCTCCCCGGCAACGCCAACTCGCCCGTCATCCTGCTCGGACCGGTAATCGGCGACACCGTCGACCACTCGATGTGCGTGCGCCCGCCTCGTCGCTCGAATGTGACCTTCCCAAGTCGCTCTTGAGCTCACCTCTCTTGCCTCGCAGGTTCTGGTTGCCTCGCGAGAAGGTCATCGTCACGGGTGACTGTATGTACGGTCGCTCGACGCACGGCGAGTCCTCCTCTCTCCTTTCCGCGACTCTGGCCGGTCGAGCGTCTCGAGCTGACTCGGTCGAGCCGACGCGCACAGTTTGGGCAGCCGAGATCGAGACGCCCGACTTCCTCGAGGCGTGGCGCAACGTCCTGTCGGTCATCGAGGGCCTCGAGGTCGAGACGATCATCCCCGGGCACCTCGAGAGCGCGTCCGGCTTGGACCTCGACGCTAAAGCCGACATGGCGCACAACCGCAAGTACCTCGACCTCTTTGCGACCAAGGTCACCTACGCAGAGCGCAAAGCGCCGATCGACGACCTGTACAAGACGTTTCGTGACGCCTTCCCCGAGTGCGTCCCCCCCTCGTCGCCTCTGTTTCTTTCTCTCGCCCTGCGCATGAGCCGCACAGACCGCCCGTCTCCTCGACTCGGAGCTGACACTGCTATCTCTGTACAGCTGCAAGGCGAACCACGACTTCTTCCTCGGCATGCTCTCCAAGACGTACGGCGAGGGAGGGGAACGTGCGCTCGCTCTCCTCCTGCTCATCCTCCTCGATGGTAGCTCACGCTCAGCCTACTACAGCTTGGAAGGAGAACGCGCACCACAACATCTCGGATCGCAAGACGCAGGACCTTGAAGAGTACGTCGTCGGCAACTCGGCGAGGCTCGTGCACGGCCGCACGCAGTGACCGTGTGGTCCCCTGTTCGACCAGCTGCAAGCGAAGTTATGTGCTCTCTGTCTCGAGCAGCCCGGGAGAGCGAGAGACGTGCTCAAAGAACGAGTCCTAGGGGGATGGCTCGACGAGGGAGAGAGAGAAGGCGAAGCTGCACGGACCTCCTCCTCGTTTCAGCCGCTCCTCGCGCTCGCGCTACTGCCCCACGCCTCCTCTCCGAGCGCGTAGAGCCGACCGGCCCCCTCGCCTTCCCTCGCACTACCTCTGGGTGCCGTGCCGCAGCGGCGCAAGTCGTCGAGCGAGATCGACGTGCGCAGGCGAGGGACGGTGAGGGCGGGCGAGATGGGCGAGGAAGGCGGCGACGACGAAGGTGGCGGGCGTCGAGGAGCCGCGGCAGAGGGAGATGCTTGTCGAGAAGGTGAAGAAGGGGAGGAGGCTAGGTCGCGGCTCTTGGGGCTGCCGAAGAGGAAGGACAGGCGCGAGGCGCGCTTCTTGAGCGGCGTGCTGGACGACGGCGGCGAGGCAGGATGGAGTGTAGCTGTGTGCACATTTAACCCAGTCAGCCGGAGGCTTAAAGGGGCGGCGCAGGACGGCAGAGAAAGAGGAAACGCACCTGGCTGAACAGCCTTCCCAAGTCCGCCGTGCCCTCGTCCCGCTGCCCCAGCTCCTTCTGCACCGCTCTCGCTCCCGCCCAACTCGCCCCTCTCCCACTCCTCCTTCCCGTCGAGCACCCCGTAGCGCGCGCCATTTCCTTCGAACCGCCTCAGCTCGACGTCCTCGCGCCCCTCGAGCTTCCTCGCGAGCGCCTCCGCCGCGACCGAATTCGCCGCCGCCGCCTGCTGCGCCGCCTCGAGCGCCGCACGTCGCACCGACGACGGCCCTGGCGGAAGCCGAAGCGAGGCGTAGCCCGTCCCGAGCGAGACGAGCTCGACCCGCGCACGGACCCCTTGCGCCGCCGCCGCCGCCGCCGCCTGCTGGAGCCCCAGCTCGAGCGCGCCTTGCGCGGTGCTCAAGCTCGTCGGGCTCGCGCACCACCCCGCACAGGCGACGAGCGGCGACGCCGCGGCTGCGGCGAGCACGGCCTGCGCGAGGGTGAGCCCGTGCGCGCTCGCGGGGTCGTCGCTGACGAGCCACGCGGGCTCGGGGCGGCCCGAGACGCCGGGCGAGAAGGCGAGGAGGGCGACGCGTGGCTCGTCGGGCGAGCGCCTCGGCGCGGCGAAGGGCTCGTCTACGCCGGGGAGCAGCTCGGCGAGCGCAGCGGCGAGTGCCCGGCCCCTCGCCGACGCGAGCTCGGCGGCGCCCGTCTCCCGCTCGTGCGCCGACGACGACGGCGCCTGTGTGCCCGACGAGCGCCGGAAGAGCCGCGACCAGCGGCTCGCCCTGCGCCGCTGCAGCGCTGGGGCGGTCCGAGCGCCGAGCGACGCTGGGCCCTCGAGAGCGAGCGCCCGCCGCGCGATGCGCACGTACAGCGCGTGAGCTGCGTCGAGGTCGAGCGCGAATCGGCCGAGGAGGACAGCGAGGAGGGCTGAGGCGGCGGTGCCGGCGAGGAGGACGAAGTGCTTGGCGGGCGAGGCGGCGGCGATTGAGCCGGAGGACGACGGCGAGGCGGCCGGGTCGAGGATTGAGCGCAGGAGGTCGAGCTGGGGGATGGGGCCGAGGAGGGTGCCGCCATCGAGGGCGAGGATGCGCAGCGGGGGCAGCACATCGACAGGTAGGGCGGGCGCGTCGCTCGAGGATGACGACGACGGCTTTGCCGCGGCGCCGACGAGCGCCAGGCTGTCGAGAACGGCGGGCTCGCTCACTGCGCTGCTGCTCGGGCGCGGCTCGCCGGCTAGCTCGATAGGATCGCCGCCCTCGCTCGTGAGGAGGATGGCGGGGACGTCGACGACGAGCTCGTCGGCCGACGACGACGGCGCCGCCTGCTCCACAGCCTCGCCCGTCGTGCGACAGTTGACGATGATGGTCGACGAAGGCGCGCTCGTGGACGCACCGAGCGCGGACCCGGCGACGAGGGGCTCGAGCGGCTCGACCAGGTCCGAGGTCGAACGCATCGGCGCCGGCGCGGCGGCGTCGCGCTCGTCGGGCACGTCGCCGACAGGCTCGAGCGACGCTGCTGGTGGGTCGTTGGCGGCGACGACGGCCGGCTCGACTGGCGGCGGCTGAGGGAGCGTCGGCGGCGAAGAGGGACGAGCGGCGAGGTGCTCGACAGCTGGGTGCGGCTCGCACTCGAGAGGGGGCGTTGGAGCAGGGGACGTCGAGGAACGAGGACCAGGGAACGGCGTCGTCGCAGCGCGGCTCGGCGCCATCGGGCTGCCCGCCCCGCTCGGACCGCTCGCCGGCGCAGGCTGCGACGCGGCCCTCCTCATCGGCGGCGCCTCCTCGTGCGCGCCCGCCACCGAGTCGGTCACGAGCAGGCGCTCGCTCGGCGCCGACGGCGTCGGGCCCGGCGGCGCAGGCGGCCAGCTCGCCTCCTGCCTCCTCCTCCTCGGCACACTGCCGCCCTCCTCGCCGCCCTCGCCTGCCCTCGCACCGAGCAGCGGGTTCCTCTCGACGCACCAGGCGACGAACGCGCTCCTGCGCTGGCTCGGCGTGGCCGGCGCCGACGGCGCCCCGGCGACAGGCGCCGGGTGCTCGGCGAGGAAGCGCTGCCACGCGTCGCCTCGGAGCGCGAGCGCGCGCTGGAACAGGCGTGGGAGGGCGCGCTCGTCCTCCTCATTGGCGATGGCGTCCTCGGCGGCCCAGGCGGCGGGCGAGGCCGGGTGCGGGAGGGCGTAGTGCGCGAGGAGGGCCGAGAGCGAGGACGAGAGGGTCGCGAGGGCGCGTTGAGAAATCGGGAGGGACATGACGAGGAGGTCGAGCCGCGAGGGGCCGGTCGAGAGGGCGAGGAAGTCGGTTGCGAAGGCTTGGAGGTCGAGCATGGCGCTGTCGAGGGGAAAGAGGTCAGCGAGGGAGGACGAGAGGAGTTGTGGTTCGGGGGAGCGAGATGCAGGACGCACGCCTGGATCTTGAAGATGGTCTCTGCCCCTCCTCGTTGCCCCTCAGGCGCCGCCTGGAACTCGTAGGACCGCTCGAGGACGACCCTGCCTTGGAGCTTTGCGCGCTCCTCGTGGTCGAGCTCCTCGAGGCGGGCAAAGACGGCGCAGAGGACGTTTGCTGCGCGCTCGGCGACGCGGGTACAGGTCTGCTGGAGGACCTGGACCTGCGACAGGGCTGCCCAGGCGGTGCGGAAGGCGGTGGTGGAGGTCGAGAGGTCGCGGCGGGTGGTGGCCGCGGCAAAGGGGCGCAGCGCGAGCGCAGCGGCGACAGGTGCGGGTGGCGGCGGGTCGCAGGTCATTGTGGACAATGCCTGGCGCTGCAGGGCAGAGCTCTGGTGCGAGGAGCGAGGTGGAGAAGGAGAGGCGCCGCGAGCTGAGCGCAGGCGAGAGCGGGGAAGCGAGGTGCGTGCGGGAGGCGAGCTGAGCCTCGTGCAGCCCTGTACAGCGAGAGCGTGCGTGCGAGGGCATCATGGTCGCAACCAGCCTGGCAGCGGCGCACTTGGTCGAGGTCGACGAGGGACTCGGAGGACGAGGACGAGGATGACGGCTCGTCTCTCGACCTCACTCCGCTGCTTGGCCCTTGCTGCCGTGAGACCACTACAGAAGCACCCGCCAGCCTCTCCATCTAGCCGCGCACCAGCACCGCACCTCGCCCCTGCGCCGCGCCCCTCCCCCACCTCGTCCACCCCTCGTCACCGCCCACAACCTCGCGTCGCACGCTTGCAGCGACCCCGACGGTGGATCAGCAAGCCCACAACGACCGCCTGCGCGCCCTACTCGGCTACGCACCCCGCCCTGCAGGAGCCATGGTGCGTGCATGCTCTCGCCTCGCTTCCCTCTCCGCGCGCGCCCTCACTCTCGCTTGTCTCCTCCCCACCATGGCCTCGTCTGCTCTCGCACCGCCTCGCAGTCGTCCAAGCGACCCGTCACCACCCCGCAAGACTGGGCCAAGCGCCTCGAAGACGTCCCCGTCTCGAAAGAGTGCGTCGTCGCTCCCGCAACCTTTTCCCCCCTTCGTCCTCGTCCTCGTCTCCTCGCCAGCACGAGCACGACCGCCGCCGTGCACCTGATGATACCCTTTTCGAAGTGGGAATCTCTCCTACGATTTGCGTCTAATCCACGCTAGCCGCCCCCTACGGGAGGAGCGGGTCAAAGAGGACAAACTATACTTCATTCCTGATCCACGCCACGCAACCGTGCTTCGACGACGACGACGAGGACCACCAGCAGATACTGCCCTGTCCAGAGCGACGCGCTGACTCGCCCCTCGTCACCGCCCTCGCAGTGACCTGAACCTCCTCGTCGCCAACTACCTCTTCACCGAGGGCTACCTCTCGGCCGCCGAGAACTTTGCCCGCGAGGCCGGCCTCCCGTCAGCACCCGATGCCGTCGCATCCTCGTCGACTGCCACTTCGGGCGCAGGCGCCGCGCTCGGCGACGTCGACAGCATCCGCAGCCGCATGGAGATCCGCCGGGCCGTCCTGCGTGGCGAGGTCGAGAGCGCGCTCGACCAGGTCGTCGACCTAGATCTCGAGGTCCGTCTCGTCTTCCTCTTCCGTCCCTCCCCTGCGACGGTCTCGACGGCGGCGGCACGAGCGCGCGGTCTTCTTCGCCAAGGATCGATTTTATACTATGCACCACTCTCAGCTAGGCCAACGCGGGGTTGTAACGACCCTGCTCGTGCTCGGCGAAGATGATGATAGGACAACCAAAACACGTCAACGCTGAGGCAAGAAGAGCCGCCGTCGTCGTCGTCGCCCGAGCCGTCGCAGCAGCCGCTTAGGCCTCGAGGACACGAGCACTGACTCGTCGTTCCTCCTGCGCCGCACACAGATCCTCGACCTCGACCCCTCGCTCCACTTCCACCTCCTGCAGCAGCACCTCATCGAGCTCATCCGCGCGGGCGAGGTCGGCCACGCGCTCGCTTTCGCGCAGAACGAGCTCGCGCCGCTCGCCGAGGAGCACCCGCGCTTCCTCAAGGAGCTCGAGCGCACCATGGCGCTCCTCGCGTTCGAGCTGCCTGTGCTCGGCGGCGGCGGCGGCGGCGAGGCGGCGTCGGCGGGCGCGCCGGCGAGCGAGCGTGGGGCGGCGGTGCCGGACGCGGCGGCAGCGCTCGCGGGGCACGGCACCAAGAAGAGCAAGAAGGGCACCTCGTCGTCGTCCAAGGCCGCAGCCGCCGACGCGCTCCCGCCCATGCCGCCGCACATCTCGTCGCTCCTCGACCCGTCGCAGCGCCTGCGCACGGCGCGCGAGCTCAACGCGGCCATCCTCCACGCGCAGGGGCACCCGGCCGAGCCGAAGCTCCCTGGGCTCATGAGCGTCATGACGTGGGGCGAGGGCTTGCTCGCGGAGAAGGGCGTCGAGTGGCCAAAGTGTTCGTCTCCCTCTCGCTCTCCTCGACGATGCATTGCCTCCTCGGCGTCGTGCTGACGCCTGCGCCGCTCTACAGGGGACTTGCACGCGCTGCTCACCGACAAGACGGCCGCCTCGTCCGGCGCAGCGGCGTCGAACGGCGACGGCGACGCCATGGTCCTGTGACGGCTTCCCTCCTCCTCGCCCCTCCTCTCCTGTTGTTCCTCGCGCGCTCTCCTCGTCGTCTGCACCATCTCCTTGTTGTCGCCCTCTGTGCAAAGACCATCGTCGTCGTCATTCGGAGCTTTGTCGAGCGAGAGCGAGCTAGCCTTAATGAAGGCAATTGACCGCGAGAGTCGATCGACGAGGCGCCTCTCCCTCGAGCGAGCACGGCGGCGCCGTTACTTTGGACACACCCTGCTTGTGCTCGAGCAGCTCAGGACTGTCGCGAGCGAGGAAAAGGTGCGTCCGCAGCGCCAGTCCACCGGACCCCACTCTCGCTCTCGCGGCTAACTTGGGCGCAGCTCGCGCAGGTCTCCCTTGCTCTCCACCACCACCGCCGTCACGAGCAGCTCACCGTCAGCCGACTGCTCGTCTCGCCCGCTATGCTCGCCGAGCCAGGGCCACGCACACGCCCTCCACCACCAGCCCCGGACGCCGCCGCCTCGCACAGCATGACGCGCTCTGGCACGCTCGAGATCTCGCTCGCCAACTCGTTGGGCAGCTCACAAGCTGGTGCGGTGGACTACGTGGGCTCTGAGCGGACGGGCGAGGCGGGCGCAGGGAGCGAGCGAGGGGTCTCGTTCGCGGGGGACGGACGACGAGGTGGACTGGGTTCGCTCGACCAGATGAGCTCTGCCGCCTACGCGAGGCCGCCCTCGAGGAGCACGACCCTGCAGCAGGCGAGCGGCGCAGCGAGCACGGCGCCCTGCCCTAACCTCGCCTCGTCGACCTCCTCAAAACCTCCCCTCTCAACCTCATCCTCCTCCGCCCGCCTGCGCGCCTTCCTCCGCCCCTCACCCTCCTCCCTATCACTACAATCCGCAACCGCCGCGCCCGCCATGCAGAAGTCGGCCTCGGCCGACGCCGCGCAGCCCCGACCACGCGCTCGCGCGCCGGGCCTCGCGCCCGCGCCGCGCCCGCAGTCGATGCTGTGGGGTTCGGGCGCCTTTTCCATGTCGTCTTCGTCGGCGAACGAGCGCGGCAGGTCGAGCGGAGGCGGCGCGGGCGACGACGTAGCAGCAGCAGGTCAGAGCACGAGCCCGACGAGGTGGCGCCGGCCGCTCCTCCCTCGCGCCGCTGCGTCCTCGCCGCCGCCCGCCGCGCCGGGCAGCGCGCCCCGCCGGCATGGCCGTAGCCACTCGCTCGGGTCGGTGCTCACGCTCGCGCGCGCGAGGGCGCCAGGCGCCGCTGCGGGAGGGGGTCCGTGCGCCGTCGAGCAGGTCACGCCGCAGCCGCCGCAGCCGCAGACCTCGGCGCCGCACAAGGGCTTGCGCAAGAAGACGTCGCTCGCCGCCATGAAGACGTTCCTGTCGGCGTCGAGCAGGCCGAGCGGCGAGAGCGGCGCGCAGGGCAGCGCCGGTGGAGGTGGTGCAGGAACGGTTACGGACGAGGAGCTCGCGGCGTGGAGGGAGGCGGGCAAGGGGCGGCGAGCGGCGAGCCGGGCAGGAGTGCGGGCGCACACGAGCGGCGAGGAGGAGGTCAGTGCGGACGAGGACAACGAGGTCCTCGTCATCGGGCTCGGCGAGGGCAAGAACAGCGCGACGGCCTCTTCGTCGTCGGCGATGTCGTCCTCGACTCGTCTTCCCTACGACATGAACGCCCCGCCGTTCAGCTCGCTGCTGCCGTCGCCGGCGCACTCCCCTCGTCCAGCATCGCCACCATCATCCTCTCGCCGCTCGTCGAGCGCGCACTCGCACGCCCTCCCCGCCTCACGACGTCCCTCCGACGCCTCCTTCTTCCCATCGGCTTCGCGCCGCCCGTCGGACAGCCCCGCGCCGCTCGCCGCCGCCTGTCGCCCCAAGACGCCGACCCCTCGGCTCGACCGAGGCCCGCTCAACGTCCTCGAGTTCGTCGCCGTCGACGCAGGAGGCGACGGCGACGAGACTCTGCCGCTCCACTTTCCGCAGACGCACGGCGCGGAGCTCGGCGGGTTCTCGCCGTCGGCCATCTCGGGCTTCCCGCCGCCGCTGGCTCCGGCGCTCAAGCGCATCTCTTCGGGCTCGAGCAGAATTTCGCTCGGCAGCGAGGAGGCCATGGTGCTCTCGGTCCTTGCTGCGGGCGACGACGGCGACGGTGCCGATGTCGGCGCGCTCTTCCCGCCGAGCCCCGCCATGGACAGCAGCAGCCCCATCCTCGGCGCGAGGCCGGTCCTCGCCGCCAAGCCTGCGCCCGAGAGCTCCCTCCCGCCGTCGATGCAGCACCTCTTCGCCACGCCCGCAGTCAGTCGGCCCTCGAGCAACGCCGCCGCACCCCTCTCGGTGCCCTCTCGTCGCGCTGCACGTCCCGCGCCCATCGTCCTTCGCCCCTCCTCGCCCGCCCTCTCCTCCCGCCGCCGCTCAGCAGGCGTCGACGGCCTCGGACTCAGCCTCTCGGGCACGCCGCCGCCCCGCCCGCCGCGCTCGCCCAGCCGAGCCTACTCGACGCCCGCCTCGCCCACCTCGCCGAGCGCTTGGTCCCCGCTCGGGCCCTCCCGCGACTCGCGCTCGCGCCCTCACGACACTGCGCTCGACGAGTCGGCGCAGCTGAGCCCGTCGGCGCCGCACCGCCCTAGGCGGAGCGTCGAGCGCGCGCGCGCTGCGGCGGCTGCGGCGCTCGAGGGCCGGTTGCTGAGCGCGGGCGGGACGGCGAGCGCCGAGGGCGACGGCGAGGGGCCGAGGGCGGGCGCGTGGACGCCCCCGCCGACGCCCCCGAGGAGCGACAAGGTGCGATAGGGCGGAAGAGCGCGAGGAGGGAGGGTGCTGCAGGAGGAGGTCGGTGCGTGAGCTGGGTCGAGGAGGTGCTGGACGTCTCCCCTCTCGCGGTTGCAAGGACACTATTCACGACTCGGCGAGCGTCTTCCAGGAGAGCACAGCAGAGCTGTACAAAGCGAGGAGCAGCGCCTCGCTGAAGCTCGAGCCGGACCGCGCGCGGAGGAGAGGGTCGAGCTGGCCTTGCTCGTCCTCACCGCCCACACTTTGCGCTACCGAGCCGCTCTCGTCTGTAGCGGTCCCAGAACTGTGCGTCGTCTCTCTCTGAAGCTCTCGCGTGTCCAGGTGCCGCCGCCGCCGTGCCCTCCTCACTTTTCTGGAGCGGGGCGGTGCCGAGTTGGGCCCGGTGGCAGGCACAGCTCAGAGGAGCCTGCAGAGTCGTGTGCAGTGTAGCTGACCTTCTCTGTGCTGCCTGCAGAGCCGCACTAGGCCCCCTCGAGCCGCCGTCGTGCATGCCAACTCTCCTTCGCCGACTCTCGCCTCATCTTCATCAGCTCGTCGCCCGCACCATGGCCTCTCGAGCAGCAGCAGCAGCAGCCCCGGTGGCCTCGACTTCGACACCGCCAGCCGATCCTCCAGCACGCGCACAGCTCCTCGCGACCGCGCCCGACCCGACGCTCGCCTCGTCCCTCGAGACGGCCTCGTCCCTCCTGCACGCCCACCTCCCCGTCGCCTTCCCCTCCGAAACCGTCTATGGCCTCGGCGCCTCGGCCCTCTCGTCGACCGCCGTCAAGCGCATCTTTGCTGCAAAGGGCAGGCCGAGCGACAACCCGCTCATCGTCCACGTCTCGAGCCGCGACATGCTCCTCGACCTCCTTCCCTCGACCTCGCCCGACGCCGCACCGAGCGCAGACGCACAAGCGCCGGCGCAGGAGCAAGAGCGGGTCCCGGCCGCCGTGCCGCGCATGTACGACGCCCTCATGAAGCGGTTCTGGCCCGGCCCGCTCAGCCTCGTCTTCCCGCTCGTCGTGCGCGACCCCAAGGGCAAAGGCCGCGCCGTCGACCCACCTCGGCTCGCCGTCGCGCCCGAGGTGACGGCAGGGCACGACTCGCTGTGCGTCCGCATGCCGTCGCACCCGCTCGCCCTCGCCCTCATCCGCCAGGCCAACCTCCCCCTCGCAGCGCCGAGCGCCAACCTGTCGAGCCGGCCGAGCCCAACCACGGCCAAGCACGTCGTCGCTGATCTCGGCGAGGGGCGAGGTGTCGGCGCCGTGCTCGATGGCGGCGAATGCGAGGTCGGCGTCGAGAGCACCGTCGTCGACTGGGTGCCGCCCGCCGAGGGCGACGAGGTCGGCGAGGGCGAGCTGCGCATCCTGCGCGCGGGCGGCGTCTCGGCCGAGGACATCGAGGCGTGCCTCGCCGACGCGGGCTTCCTCGCCGCTCGGGCCAAGGGCGACTCGGGTCGGATCCAGGTCTACTCGCGCGACTTCAAGAGCCAGGACCTCGAGGACAAGCCGACGACGCCCGGCATGAAGTACAAGCACTACGCACCGGGCAACGCCAAGGTCATCCTCGTCAAGCCCGTCGCGAGCGCCGACGCGGGCGACTTTCCGCTCCCGAGCCTGCAGGACCTGATCCAGCTCACGGCGCTCACGCACACGCCCGTCGCCGCCCCGCCCGCCGCCGACACCTCGTCGTCGACAACAGCACTGGGCGACGAGCCGACTGCGCCCAGGTTCCGCGTCGGCCTCATGCTCACCGACTCGACCCTCGCCGCCCTGTCCGCCTCGACCCTGTCGACCGTCACCCCGTCGTGCACCCTCATCCGCCTCCCGCCCGCGCCCGAGTCGCCGTTCGCCAACCTGGCCGTCGGCGAGGAGTCGAACCTGCCCGACCTCGACGAGGTCGACGTCCTGAGCTTCTCGCTCGGCGACCGCGAGCGGCCAATCGAGGCGGCGCAGCGGCTCTTTGCCGGCTTGCGGTTCCTCGACGCGCTGTCGGAGGACCTCGGCGCGGTGGGTAAGGAGGGCGGGGAGCAGCAGGACGGCAAGGGCGTCGACCTGATCTTTGTCGAGGCGGTGCGCGAGGAGGGGGTCGGGCTCGCTGTCATGGAGCGCGCGAGGAAGGCGGCGGGCGGTGCGGGCGAGATGGAGTTTGCGCTGTAGATGCGGCGCTCGTCTAGACTTGGGAAGCAGCTGTGCCTGCTCAAGAGCCGTCTCCCCCGAGAGGACCGCCGCTCCGACCCTCCTCGGGCTCTGCTCCTCCTTCCACCTCGTCGGCTCGCCCCGATACGCCGCGAGTCGCGCTCGATAGGCTGCACACGCGTCGATGACGGCCACCCGTCGGCAGGCATCGCCCCCGACCGCACCCTCGTCGCTCGAGCAGTACCTCCTCCTCCTCTTGTCCGACTCGAACCTGCCGACGGGAGGCTTTGTCGCCTCGTCCGGCCTCGAGTCGTGGATCCAGCACGGCAACCTCGCCCTCGCGGCGCCCGATCCTGCGCCAGCGCCCTCGTCCGCCTCGCCCGCCCCTCCTCATCTCCCCACCACCTCCCGCACCCGACCTCAGCCAGAAGCGGCCCTGCTCGCCTTCGTGGCACACTCGCTCCACTCGTACGCGAGGCTCAACGTGCCCCTCCTTCGAACCGCCCACACCGCCGTCTCCTCCCTCCTCGCCTCGTCCTCCTCCACCTCTCCTCCTCCCGGCGCACCACCTGCCGACCATGCCCCGCCCACGACAGCCGACATCAACACCGCCCTCGAGCACGTCCTCGCCGCCGACGCCCTGTGCGAGTGCATGACGCTCAACCACGTCGCGCGCCGGGCCAGCACCGCACAGGGCGTCGCCCTCCTCACGCTGTACGAGCGCGCGCTCGCGCCCGAGCTGCCCCCGCCGGGCGCGGTCGACGGCGGCAGGGGCGCAGCGGCGGCGGGCGAGGTCGTCGCGAGGTACAGGGCGGCGATCCGGGCGGGGCAGGGCGGCGGCAAGGCGGTCGAGGGAGGGAACGGGCACATGAGCGTCGCGTTTGCCGTCATGACGGCCGCAGTCGGGCTCGGGCTAGGTGCGTGCGCCGGACCTCTCTCCGTTGCTGCTCGCATGAGCGAGCGCTGACGGTTCGAGCTTTTCGAGCACTTACAGACGCCTCGATCGACCTCTTCCTGTTCCTCCACGCGCGGTCCCTCCTCTCGTCGGCCGTGCGCCTCAACAACGTCGGGCCCTACGTCGCGCACCGCCTCCTCCTGTGGGATGTCAAGGCCCTCGTCGATGGCGCCGTCGTCGCGACGTCCTCCTGCGCTCCCTCGCCTCCTCCACCACCCGCGCCCGCACGACCCTCGCCGCCCGCCGCCACTGCCGACTGGTGGGACGACGACCCGGCGTGGACCGCCGCGTGGGGCGACGACGACGGTACGGGCGTGCAGGGCGGGCCTGTGACGAGCTGGCCGCTCGGCGAGATCATCGCGAGCCGGCACGACCAGCTCTTCACGCGCGTGTTCAACAGCTAGCGCAGAGGGAGCTCTCGGGCGACGGTCAATGCACTGAAGGAGGGTATCGCACTGCATTGCACTGTGTGAAAGCGGGAGAGAGAGCCAGGAGAGCGAGAGAGGGAGCAGCTACAGCTTGAAGGTGGCCCCCGCGCGGCTCGGCACGTCGTACTCCCATCCGAGGTCCTCGCGGATGCGCCACCCCCACACCTTGCCCGGCTCGGCGAGCCCGGGCCTAAAGTCGCACAGCGAGCGGTGCTTGTGCGGCTCGCGGTGGAGGGACGAGATGGCGGCGAGGTCGGGATGCGAGAGCTCGACGAGGTCTGTGCGGGGCAGGGAGACAGGCCGTCGAGGGTCAGGCGTGCGAGCTGGCGAGAACGAGAGGGCGAGAGAGGACGCACCGCGGTTGGCCTTGAGCCGCTGCGGGTTCGAGCTCTTGGGCACGACGCTGAATCCGCGCTGGACGCCCCAAGAGAGGAGGATCGTCCCCTCGGGCTTGCCGTACTTGGCCGCGAGCTCTTTGATGAGCGGCTCGCGCAGGATCGGCGAGTCGTACTGGCCGACGGCTGTGAGCGGGGCGGAAGAGAGGGGACGAGGCGAGAGGGGCCTGAGCGCAGAGAGGGCGAGGGCACACGCACGGCAGTAGGCCGTCAGGTGGATGCCCTTGGCGGCGCAGTACTCGCGCAGGGGCTCTTGCGGGCAGTAGGGGTGCGCCTCGACCTGTTCCGGCGCGCGAGGGGGAGCGTGAGCGGGTTGTTGCGGAGCTGAAGATGAGGAGGCGGTGCGAGCGAGCGCACCTGGTTGACGGCGGGGATGACCTTGGCCGTCTTGAGGAGGATCTCGAGGCTCTTGACGGAGAAGTTGGACACGCTGTGAGGGCGTTGAGCGTCAGGAGAAGAGGTCGCGCGAGGAGACGGAGAGCAAGAGGGGGCGCACCCGATCTGCTTGACCTTGCCGACGTGCGTCTCGAGAAGCTTCTCCATCTGAGCCCACGTCTCGCTGAAGGTCGGCGACTCGCCGAACGCCGTCATCTTGCCCGTCGAGAAGTCCATCGACTGCGAGGAGGAGAGGAGGTCCGAATCAGCGAGTCCTCGAGCGGCGAGGCGAGACGGGGCGAGCGCACGAGCGGCCAGTGCATGAGGAACAGGTCGATGTAGTCGATGTCGAGCTTGGCGAGCGACTTGTCGACCTCGCGCGCAATGTCGGCGTGATTGATGACCTTGGTCGTGACGAAGAAGGTCGAGCGGGCCTTGCCGCTGGCGCGCAGGGCCTTGCCGACGGCCTCCTCGTTACCGTAGCCCGCCGCAGTGTCGAAGTGGGTGTAGCCGGCCTGTCCAGGAGAGCGTCAGCTCAGGTGCGAAAGAGAGCGCGAGGAGGGCGAGGGGACGGACCTCGAGGGCGTTCTTGACCATGGCGAGCGTCTCTTCGTTCTCGGCCGTGCCAGCCCCAGCGGCTTGCCCATCCAGCATCTGCGTGGCGCGCAGGGACGAAGGTGAGCAGCTGAGGCTGGCTCGCGTAAGCGGGCGGGGCGGCCACTCACCCGAGGCCGACGGAGGCGAGCTGTGCGCCCGTGTTGAGGGTGAAGCTCGAGTCGAGGGTCATGGTCGAGAGCGTGCAGGCGCTTGCGTGCTGGTGGGACGGCGAGTCGTGCGATTGAGCAGGAAGGAAGAGCGAGAGCGAGGACCAGAGTGGAGGCGGACGTCGAGCTGGCGAGGTCGCGCCGGGCTTAGCGTGGGAGCAAGCGGGCAGGGACGACTGCAGAACCTTTGTCAAGCCAGCACGAGCGGGTGGCGGAAATGGCGCAGGGCGAGAGGGTCGACGCCCGCTCTTCGCTCAACTCGGCGCCTTCCCTCGACCACGACGAGGTGCCGCTCAACACGACTCTGCTGCACCTGCAGACCTCACCCTTGCACTCGCAAGCACTCGCACAATTGCCGCACCCCCTGCCCCGACCCACCCATGCCGCCCTCACCTCGCTCGCCCCGGCCCCTCGCCCTCGCCAAAGCACACGGGCGATGACACCCTTGCCGACCTCGGCTGAGCCCGAGCCGCCGCCCAGCCTCGTCAAAGAGCTGTAGCAAAACCGACCAGCCACCCGGCAGCTCGCTCGAGCGGTTTCCTCGTCTTCGCTCCTCCTCACCCGCGGTCGACCAGACAGGTCCGCCTCGTCCACCACGCGTCCTCACCCGCCACGGCCCGCCGAGCACGCCCAGCCGTTCCAGGACCTCGACACGGACCGCCTCGGTCATCTGTAGCCGCAGCTTTTCCCGCCCTCGCCGAGCTCGCCCGCCTCTCTTCCTCCTTGCTCTTACTTCCATCTCGTCGACCCCTCGACCTCTCGTCTCGCGCCCTACTTCAGCCTACCGCCAGCTCAACAGCAGCAGTACAAGAGCATGGACATGTCGAGCAGTCTCTCGAGCAGCGACGCGTGCGTCCGCCTCCTCCCGAGCCTCCCCGAGCTCGCTCGACCCCCCTCCGAGAGCTGACTCTCACCTCGCTCTCGCAGCTGCTTCGTCGGCGAGCACAACGGCACATACCCAGACGGCACTCTCGGCAACGGCACCTTCAAGTACGGCCACTACGTCCCGACGATGAGCGAGATGATGGCCTGTCAGTCCGGGAACGTGAGCTAGGGTCCCCTTCCTCCCCCAGTCGCCGCCCTCTCGAGCTGGACTGATTCAAGCCTGCCTCTACAGGACCCTTGGAGCGGCTCGTTCAGGTACGCCCTCTGGACGACCTACTTTTTCGTCGCCCTGTTCGGCCTCGCCGCCATCGTCAACGGCCTCGTGCGCCTCGAGATCCTCTCTCGGTGCGCCATGCTCTCGCCTTCTCATCACTCAGCCCGTCACTGACCTCGTCGCCGTCCGTCTCGCCCGCAGCAACGCCGCCGTGCCGTCGCCGTTCGCCATCCCGAGCCGCCTCAAGGCTGTGCTCCGCTCGCTCGACCAGCCGAGGCCGTCGCGCCTCCTCCCAGCCCTCGGCGCCATCCTCGTCACGGTCGTCTTCACGGTCTTCAGCTTCGCCGTCTGCTTCGCCGTCCGGCCTTTCTACCGCCCGCCCAACTTTGGTTCCTCGCCGCTGTCCGTCTTCCTCTCTTTGTCTCGCCTCGCCCGGGCTCGAGCGCTGACTCTCTTTTCCTCCCACACAGCGGTCTGCGCTCCGAGTGGATCGCGACGGCGCTCATCGTCTGGATCTTCGCGACGGCCATGAAGCGCAACGCGCTGTCGTACCTCACGGGCGTCGGCTTCCACCGCCTCATGTCGCTCCACAAGGTCCTGCCCTGGTTCGCCCTCTTCTTCTCGGCCGTCCACACGGGCGCCATGATCGTGCGCGCCAACCGCCAGCAGCCGTGGGCCGTCACGGTCGCGACCAACTCGCAGTACGGGTGGTTGGCGTGGGTGCGTCTCTCGCTCTTCTCCTTCTCGCCCTGCCTCTCCTCGCCCTCGTCTTCCCTTTGACAAGGGCATGCATACTGACGTAAACTCACGCTCGCAGGCCGCTCTCGCCTCGCTCGCCTGGCTCTGCGTCCTCAGCCTCGCGCCCGTTCGGCGCCTCTCGCACGAGTTCTTCTACACGATGCACGTCGTCGCCGCTCTCGTCTTCCTCGTCACGTGCTACCTGCACTTTGAGGCGCTCCTCGGGTCCTGGGCGTACCTGCACGCCTCGGTCGTCATCGTCGGCGTCGGCTTCCTGTACCGCGTCGGCGTCGTCGGGTTCTTCTCGCGCGGCTTCACACGCCCAGACGTCGCGACGCTCGAGTCGCTCGGCCATAGCGCCGTCGCCGTCGAGATCGAGGTCAAGGGCGGCATGCGCTGGAGCGCCGGGCAGCACGTCTTCGTGCGGTTCCTCACGGTCCACCCTTGGTCGACGCACCCGTTCACGATCGCCTCGCCCGACCTGTCGTCGGTCCCCACCATCCCCAATACCCGCACGATGCGCCTCGTCCTGCGCCCTCACTCGGGCCTCACCGCCCGCCTCGCCGCCCTCGCGCGCACGGACCCCTCGCGCACGCTCCCCGTCCTCCTCGACGGGCCCTACGGGCCCTCGTCCCTCTCGCCCATCGTCCACGGCGCCGACTCGGTCCTCCTCCTCGCCGGCGGCACGGGCATGTCGTTCGTCCTGCCCGTCCTCGCCGCGCTCGTCGGCATCGACGCCTCGAGCGACCTGCACGTCGTGCGCGACGTGCGCGTCGTGTGGGCCGTGCCGCACGAGGTGTGCCTCGAGTGGTTCGCGGCCGAGCTCGAGGGCGCGCTGAGGGCGTTTGAGCGCGCGAGGAGCGCCGTGCGCGAGAAGGGCGCGTCGGGCGAGTCGCTCGACGAGGTCGGCGGCGCCAAGTCGGCCTCGTCGTCGCGCGAGGCGCTTGTCGGCCCGACGCTGCGCAGCGTGTGCGTCGAGCTGTACGTCACGCGCGCTGAGACGTCGTCGGCGGGCCAGGCCAAGGGCGTCGCCTCGTCGTCGTCGTCGGCGGCGGCCCTCGACAAGCTCGAGCACGCGTCGATCCTGCGCGGCTCGAGGCCCGACGTCGGGCGCATCGTCGACGAGACGATCAAGCACACCTCGGGACGCCTTGCGGTCGTCGGTGCGTCTTCCCTTGCCACTCGCTCCCACCGACCGCTCACTGACGACCTCCTCTCCCCTCCTCGTTCTGCAGCCTGCGGCCCGGCGTCGCTCCTCACCGCCGCGCGCCAGACGGTCGCTCGCGCGCAGCTCGGCATCGTCACGGGCAAGCTCGGCGGCAAGGAGGGCACGGGCGCGTGCGAGGTGTCGCTGTGGGAAGAGAGCTTCGAGCTGTGAGGGTCGGTGCGCTCGGCTTGGTTCTACTTCTGCGCGGTCGCTTTGCAGTACTCTGTGTCCTCCTTGCATGATGCGGCTCCTCGAGAGCGAAAACCTGAGAGGCCGTGCGCAGCTCGAGCCGGACCGCTCGGCCGTTCGCCGTGGGGAGGCGAAGTGCGTCGTCGTCCTTGGCTCGCTCCCTCGTCCCTCTCGCCTCACGCACGCTGCTCCTGCGTGCTCACTCTCGATCGCGATAGCCACGCCTGCACCACCACCACACCCATCCACAACCAGTGCACGCCCTCGCACGGCTCGCCCCCACGGCTCATCGCCCCTCGCCGACCCTCGATCGCTCTCGCTCCTCGCCCCGACCTCGCGAGCCTGTACGGCAGCTCGTCTGCTCTAGTTCAGGTGTGCTACAGTCTCTCTGCAGTACCGCCCCGTCTCGACGAGCGGTTGCGAGGCGGCGAGAAGGGTGTTCACGAGGACGAGTGGGGCACCTCTCTCGTCCTGGAGCGGGATCTCGTGCCCTCGGCCTTCTGAGGGAGGGACGCAGCGTCGGCAGTGGTGCTCATGGCAGGCTGGCGCACCTCTCGAGGGGCAGGTGCAGCGCACTGAGCGACAGCACGCTGACTTGCTCCCCGTCCCCCTCCTCCCGCCGCCAACGACCGCAGATCATGGCTCCGCACCGCTTTACGCCCGCCCTCGGCCAGACGACCATCATCCCCATCTTCCCCTCTCGCTCACCCGCCGCCGCCGCCGCTACCGAGCAGGCCCTCTTCTTCACCCTCATCCCCTCCAACGGCTTCGTCGCCGGCAAGACGCCCGAGGTCTGGACGTCCCTCCCACGCGGCACCTCTACCAGCTCCTCCGACGACCAATCCTCCGAGCCGCAGTGGCACGCCGTCCCCTTCTCGCCCTCTCCGCACGCCAAGGGCGTCTTCGTCGCGCGCGTCCCGCTCGTCGCCGACCGCCCCGGCTCGTACGAGTACACGTACCGCCTGCGCGCCGACAACAACCCCGAGCACGTCGAGTGGCTCGGGAGCGAGGGCAGCAACGGCCGCGTCGAGGTCGTCCGCGTCGACGAGGCGGCGAGCGAGGCGCTCGAGACGGCGGGCGAGGGCTGGCAGGACGTCGGCGAGGGTGCCAAAGTGTGGAAGGGTGCGCTACCGGTTGACGAGGGTGAGCGGGCGAGCTCGAAGTGGGGCGGGTTTGTCGAGGGCGAGAGGTGGCGCGAGGCCGACGCCGTCGTCTTCGAGCAGACTGCGTGCGCCCTCCTTCCCTCCCGCACCATCTCAGTGCCTCCCACTGACGCTAGTACATTTCTCGCAGCCGCACCTGGATCCAGCCGCGCCAACTTTCGCCATCCTCGCCGCTCTCGTCCCTCTCGACCTCCTTCCCCGCCCAGCTCCTCCTCCTGCGCTCGACCCCGACCAAAGCGCACCCGCTCGCCCAGACCCTCGCCCTCCTTCCCTTCTCGACGCCCGAGGCGTGCTCGGCCCTGTACGGCGACGGCAAAGGCGGCGTCGAGCTCCGGGTCGAGCGCGATGCCGACGACGGCGGCGAGCTCGAGTCGCGCATGACGCTCGCGTACGCGTCGGGCGCTCCCGGTTCGCCATCATTGCGCATGCTCCTGGCTGCCGTCGGCGCCGCAGCTCGCTCGGCCAAGTCGGGCGCCTCGCCCAAGCCCGTCGAGAACCTCGCCGACTCGAAGGACCTCCTCGAGCCCAAGCCGCTCGCCCTCTGCACGTGGAACGCCCTGTCGGCCGAGTTCGACGAGCCGTACACAGCGTCGTCGCTCCTCGCGTGGCTCGACGCGCTCCTCGACCCGTCGACGTCGGGCTCGCCGCTCGCGTCGGCCGCCGCGCGCACGGTCCTCCTCGACGACGGCTGGCAGGACACGGCGGCGTACGTCGACTTTGACGGCGCCGACGCGGCGCACGGCGAGCGCCGAGCGCTGCGCAGCTTCCAGTGCGCGCACGCCTGGTACGACCTCGACGACGAGTCGCCCGACGAGGAGCTCGAGCGCATGCAGCGCGCCCAGGCGGCCAAGGAGCTCTCGCGCGACTCGGGCTTCGCCGGGAGTCCGGTGGCGCGCCGCAGGGAGATCGGCGAGCCGCGCGAGGGCGTGTGCGTCGAGCTGCGGGAAGTCGTGCGGCGGATCAAGGAGAGGGGGATCGAGCGGGTCGGCGTGTGGATGACGCTCGCCGGGGTACGTCCAGTTCCCTCCCTCTCTCTCTTTCCGCCTTATCGTCTCTCGCAAACGGGACGCTGACATGGCGCGCCGCCGCTCGCAGTACTGGGACGGCATCCACCCCGAGGGCGCCCTCGCCGACGTCTACACGCTCCGCCGCGTCGAGCTCCGCCACGCCGGCTTTGACAAGTACAACGGCCACGTCTACCTGCCCGCCGTCGCCGACCTCGCCCAGTACTACCGCGACTACTTCTCGTCGCTCGCCGCGGCCGGCATCGACTTTGTCAAGGTCGACGACCAGATCCTCGTCGACTCGATCTACGCCCAGGAGATCGGCGAGGACGAGGAGTCCGAGGCGACGGCAGACGCACCCGGCACGCTGCGCGCCGCCATGCTCGACGCCATGCGTGCCGCAGCCGTCGAGTGCTTCGGCGAGGACGGCATCATCCACTGCATGGCCTCATCGCCTCGGCACTGGGGCGGCGTCCTCGAGCGCGGCGACACGGTGCGCACGAGCGACGACTTCTTCCCCAACGAGCGCGACGCCCACCGCTGGCACGTCGCCAACAACGCCTTTGCCTCGCTCCTCGCCTCGCAGGCGCTCGGCCTCGAGCCCGACTTTGACATGGTCCAGTCGGCGCGCGCGTGCGAGTACGCCGGCGCGCACCTCACGCTGCGCGCGTTCTCGACCGCCCAGGTCTTCAATACCGACCCGCCGCCGCGCGCCGAGGACGGCAGCTTGGCCGACGGCTGGGACGCCCTCCTCGCGACGACCAAGCGCGGCGTGCGCGTCCTCCAGGCTCGTGCGCCCGGCGTCGCAGGCGCCGTCCTCGCGTCGTCGATCGGCGCCGACGTCCTCGGCCAGTTCGAGGGTCCGAGCGAGCCGCTCAAGGTCGGCCTGCCCGTCCCGAGCGGCAAGGGCGCGCACATCGGCGTGTGGGACTGCGCGCCGTTCGACGAGGCGTCGTCGGACCGCGAGGTGCGAGGCGCGCTCGACGAGAAGGATGTCGCCGACGCGCTCGAGCCCCTCGAGCTCCAGGCCGACGAGCTCGTCCTGTTCGCCGCGCAGGTGCGGGCTGCCGTCGAGATCCCCTACACGGCCCTCAATGCGCTCGAGCACCTCCCTCGCGCCCTCGCCAAGCCGCTCGCGAGCGTCGTCGTCACGCCCAGAGCGCCGCAGATCGTCACGGTCGCCAAGCTCTTCTCGCTCGCGCCGACCTCGGGCCAGGCTGCGAGCAGCAGCCTCAAGGTCGCCTGCATCGGCCTCGTCGGTAAGACGGTCGGGCTCGCGGCGCTGCGCTCCATCGCCGTCGGCAGCGGCAGCATCCCGCAGGTCGGCCAACTTGAGAAGGCCGCCGACTCGAGCGAGCGCGCCGCTCCTGCCGCCGCCGCGCAGCCCTCTCCTTCGTCCTCGACCACCTCGGCGACGTCGAACGGCGGGCCTGTGCCGCCTCGACCCGATGCGGCCGCCGCCCCCGCCTCTACGCCCGCCGCGGCGCCCTCATCTCGCCCTCTCTCGCCCCGCTCGTCCCTCCCCGCCCCGCAAGGCCGCCTCTCCTTCCTCCTTGCCTACTTCGCGAGCGCCTTCTACCGCTCGCCCACGGCCGACCGGCAGCGTCGCACGCCCCGCGGCGAGCTCGCCGGCCTCGCGCAGGACGCGCTTCGCTCGCCGCTGCGGACCTTGTTCGGCGAGGTGCGCGCGCTTGTCGGCTTCGGCTGGGCGACCGTGCTGTGGGCGGTCGGCGCCGGGCAGCGCAGCGTCGGCGGGCAGCCTCGTGCGGCGGTGACGGCCGGATCGGCGCCGGCGACGGTCGAGGGCCTGAGCGCGGGCGAGGGCGCCGACGAGCAGCCGCAGCTCGAGCGTGCGCCGGTCAAGGCGCACGACGGCGAGACGCTCCGCATCGAGCTCGACTACGTCGGCCGCCTCGGGCTCTACGTCTCGCTCCCCTCTTCCTCCTCGTCCGCCACTTCCTCGTCCTCCTCGTCCGCCGAGCAGCTCCCAATTCGCCTCGCCCTCGATGGGGCGCCGCTCGACGCGCTCTTTGTGCGCTCGACGCCCATCAGCGGCGCCGACGAGGACCAGGTGCGGCTCCTCGTCGAGGTCGACCTCGGGGGCGCGTGGAACAAGGCGGTCGGGTCGCGCCCTGCGCCCGAGGCCGAGGCGGAGCGCGCCGGCGGCGAGGACGTGCAGGACGAGGAGGTCACGCCGTGGGTCGTCGAGGTGCAAGCTGTGGGCGCGGCGGCCTGAGCGCTCGCCGGCGTGCGGGGTGAGCGTCGGCGGAGGAGAGGTCCGAGCGGGGCTCGGTCAAAACGGCTTCTTACGCTCTCTCAGTCAGTCTCTGTCTCCTTGATTAGTGCCTCTTGTACCTAGTCAGTGCTTCTCGGAACGAGCAGGCTTCTTTTGACGGTCCGAGCTAGCTGCGGGGAAAGCGCGGGCCGCGTCTTTGGCCTCAAGCTCAGGCTTGAGACTCTCAGCTGCGCTCTCGAGCCGGCTCGCACAAATCAGCAGAAGGTGAAAGAGCGAGTGCAGTTCGTTACAGGCCCAGACGAGGCGACAGGACAAACAGAGGCAGCGGTCGAGGAAAGACAGAAGAGGGAGAAGGACATTCCGCCTGGAAGCGCTCGCGCAGAAGGTCGCCCCTCGCGCTCAGCCGACCAGCAGGCTCAAAGAGGCTACGAGAGCGATCCCGAGTGCGCCGGCCGAGGCGAGAGAGCGAGACGTCGTCGCGCCGGCGATCTGCGAGCAAGAGGACCAAGCGTCAGGATCGTTTTCTCCGCAGACGAGGACGACCTGGCAGAAGCTCGAGCGCACCTGGAGATTGGTCGGGCTCGCGCCGAGATCCGTGTTGCCTCCCGCGCCGCCTGCGGAAGCGGCGACAGCCGGGTTCGTGATGTTTCCCGTTGGCGGGACGGTCGATGCGGCGGCCGTGTACGTGAAGACGTCGGACGTGTAGGGCCCGTTGGTGATGGTAATGACGCTGTGAGGTACGTAGATGTCGAGCGGGAGGGACAGGAGAAGTGGCGAGGAGAAGTCAGTGAGGGAACGAGGAGAGGCTCGAGCATGCAGAGAGAGAGAGGGACGCACGAGCCGGGGATGGCACTGCTGCCCGTCGCCGTTGGGGTAAACGTGTCGGGCGCCGAAAAGAAGGGGACGCTGGCCGTGCCCGTGACGCTCTCGCTCACGGTCGGGGTGGCGGCAGGGGCGGTCGAGGGCCCGGTCGAGGCTGCCGCCTGCGAGGTCGACTGGATCGACGTGAGCGAGTTGGCCTGCCGTCGCTCGAGTCGGGGCGGTGCGGGTGCGGCGAGCTGGGTAGCGGCGAGGCGAGTTCGAGGCGTGGCAAGGGCGGCGAGGCGGCGAGACGAGGGGGGGAGGTCAGCGCACGTTCCTCCACGCAGGGGCTCGCCGGTGACCGCGCACGGCCACGAGCAGCCCAGCTAAAACCCACACAAGCTCCCTCACGCCTCATGTTGCCTCGAGCAGGTCCTGTCTGCATGCCGGACGCGCCGCCTCCTTGATCGAGCCGCGAGTGGAGGAAACGCCGGACGCACCGCATGCTGGGCGACGGCGACGACGAGGAGCACGACCAGTGACCGAGGCACGAGCATCTTGTGCAGCAACAGCAGGCGTGCGCGTGAGAGGAGGAGCTCAGAGGGCGCTAGCTCGTTGCGGGGCGGAGGGTGGAGCGGCGAAAAGTCGCCGAGTCTCAATAATTACGCACCTCTGTTGCTCGTCTGCAAGCACAGGCTGACAAGGGCGAGAGGCAGGGACAACACAGCTCTTGAATAGCACAGTTAGGCAAAGTCGACCCGTCTGCGCTGCGGCGCACGGTCCTCCTCCCCGCACGGTCCTCCTCCCAGCTCGCCCTCCTCCCCTCGAGCTCCCCGCTCACCTGCGCGCCCCGCGAGGCCTGGCGATCTTCCGAGGCGTCGACGCGCCCGCCGCACCGACGCCGCCGGACGGCCCGTTGAAGTCTGCAAAGAGGAAGGCCGCCAGAGTCAGCGAGCTCGTCCGCGAGCCGATGGAGAGCGAAAGGGACGCACTGATGCCGCCCACCGTCGCCGCCGGGTCGCCGAACGAGAACGTCCCGCTCACGGCGGGACTAGCCGTCGCCGGGCTCGCGCCGCCGACGCCGCCAAAGTTGAAGCCTGTCGAGCCCGTGCCCGACACGGCCGGGCTCGCCGGCGTCGAGCCGAACGCGAAGCCCGACGACGGCGCCGCTGCAGGCGTCGACGCGTTGAAGTTGAAGCCGCCGGCTGCCGAGGCCGAGCTGGCGGCGGGGCTGGCGACGGGCGGCTGGCCGAACGAAAAGCTGGTCGAGGGGGCGGCCGGGTTCGGGGCTGCAGGAGCTGCCGAGGCGGCGCCGAAGGAGAACGGGGACGCAGCGGCGGCGGCAGTCGACGACGAGGAAGGCGCGGCGGCAGGACCGCCGAACGAGAAGGGCGGCGCGGCGGGCTTGGGCGCCGAGGTCGAGCCAAAGTTGAGCGAGGAAGCCGACGCGGCGGGTGCTGCGCTCGACGAGGCACCGAAGCCACCGAACGACGGCACCGACGCCGACGCCGACGACGCCGCAGGAGTGCCGAACGGCGAGGGCGCGGGCACGCCGAACGGCGAGGGTGCGGGCGCGGCGGGAGCGGGCTCGACCGGCTTGGCCGCTGCGGCAGGCGCGCCAAAGCCGAGCGAGGGCTTAGGTGCCTCGTCCTTCTTCTCGACTGCCGGCGTGGACGGACCGAACGAGAAGGGCGCAGGCTTGGGCGCCTCGTCCTTCTTCTCGGCCGCAGGTGGGGCGGCCGCAGCCGTAGCCGGCGCGCCGAACGAGAACGCCGGCTTGGGCGCCTCGGCCTTCTTCTCGCTCGTCGCGGGTGCGCTCGACGACACGCCGAAGTGCGGCATCGACGGGGCAGGAGCGGCGGCCGCAGCGGCCGGCGCGTCCGTCTTGGCCGGCGCGCCGAAGGAGAAGGCGGGCGCGGGCGCGGCGGCGGTCGTCTTGGCCTCGGCGGGCGCGGCGGAAGAGGTCGAGGTGGATGGCGCGGCGAAGAAGCTGGGCGCGGCGGGCTTGGGCGCGCTCGTGGCCGGGGCCGGAGCAGGTGCGGGGAGGGCGAGCGCAGGAGCGGCGGGCTGCGGATGGCAAGGAGAGCGTCAGAGCTGCAGGGCTCGACAAAAGTAGAGGAGGAGAGAGGACGCACCTTGAACTGCTGGTCGTCGCTCTTGGCCTTGCCGTCCTCCTTGGGCGCGACGGCGTAGTCGGCGAGCTTGATCTTGGCCGGCTCGAGCGCCTTCTTGTCCTGCTCCTCCTTGCGCTCCTTCTCCTCGCGCTCCTTGCGCTCCTGCTCTGTCTCGTACAGGTCGCCGCCCATAGCGAGGTACCCGAGCCGGCGCTTCTCCCTCTCGGCGCGCGCCGCCTCCTCGCCCTCAAGCAGCCGCTTGACCTCGTGCTCGCTCCACTTGCGGCTCGCGCTGCGCGGCGTGCCGCCCCTCGACGACGACGCCGAAGCGCCTGCGCCGCTCGCGAGCCGCATGCGGCCGTTGGCGAGGAGCGGCGACGCGCGCGGGCTCGCCGGGACCGAGGCCGACGAGGCAGCGGCAGCGCCAGAGCTCGAGCCCGGGCGCGCGAGGATCTCGCCGAGGTTACGGTACGCGCGCAGGGGCGTGCCGACGCCGCGCGTGAAGTACATGGCGCGCTCGTGCTCGTTCGACGAGGCGGCGGCAGGGCTGTCGGGGCCGGCGGTGGCGGCGGCCGTGGCGGACGACTCGTCCTCCAGCATGCGCTGCTGGCGCGCCTCCTCCTCGAAAGTCGTCTGCCACGCAAGCTTGCGGTGCTCGAACGCCTGCTCGTACTCCTTGGCGGTAAGCCAGCGCTCGACGATGACCTGCAGGCACGTAGATGAGGGTCAGTGCCGGCCGAGGCGTACACGCACAGCATCGAGCAGAGCCCGATGCGGATGCGAGCGGAAGGGCGACTGGACGCACGACGTGAGTAGCCCTCGCGTCCGGGTGCTTCGAGTCCTTGGGCATGCGGAACTTGAGGCGCTTCTCGCGCACCTCGCACAGGCGGCGCTGCGTCCCATCGGCGTCGATGCGGTACCGGTCGCCCTCGAACGACGTCCACTCGTCGCCGGGCTTGCGCGGCGTGTCCGTCTCGGCGGCGGCGGCGAGCTCGACGTCCTCGTTCGACGGCGTCGGCGACACGTCGCGCTTGCGGTCGCGGTCGCCGCCGCGAGCGCGCTGCGGCGTCGTCGTCGAGGACGACGACGGGCGCGACTGCTTGGCGAGGAGGCGGCCGAGGCGGACGTTGCGGGCGCCGCCGGTCCTCGGCGCAGAAGACGACGCGCTCGAGGCGGCCGTCGACGAGCTGTACACGGGCTCGACGTCGCCCATGAGGTCGTCATTGTCGGACCCGCTGCGGTCGCGGCGCGAGCGGAAGCGCTTGACCTGGCCGGCGGCGGCGGGCTTGCCGTCAGCGCCCGAGCGGTGCTCCTGCTCGCGAGCCGTCTCGCGCTCGTCGGCCGACTCGACGTCCGAGTCGGCATTGCGCTCGCGGACGTCGACGTCATCGCTGAGCTCGAGCGCGTCCTCGTCGAACGACGTGTCGTCGACGGCGCGCTTGTCGCGGACGCTGCCCGTCCCGATCGCCGCCTTGCGCGCCTTCTTCTTCTGCTGCTGATGGCCATCGGCCCTCGGCGATGTCGCCGGCGACGAGGCGTCCGACGAGCCCGACGACGACGCGCGGCGCTTCTTGCCGCCCTGCGCCGCCTGCTGCTGCTGAGCGCGCGACGAGCCGGGCACCGCCATCTCGGGCGCCCTCGTGCGCGTGCGCTTCGAGTCGACCTCGTCGCCGTCGCCCGCAACGTCGCGGCGCTTGGTGCCACGCTTGGGCGGCGCGGCGACGGCGGCGACGGACTCGAGCGCCTCGTCGTCGTGGTCGCTGTCGAGCTGCATGCTCGTCGGCTCGTCGTCGTCCGTCTGCGCAAAGTCGTACGCGCCGTTCTCGTCGACGCGGGAGCGCTTCTCGGCCTCGTCCGACTCGTCGTCGTCGTGCGCGCGCTTGCGCTGCTGCGCCCTCGAGGCCGAGACGGTCGGGACGACGGGCGCCGACGAGGACGGGTACGCGTTGCGCAGGGCAGAGGTGCTGGCGCCGGCGTTGGTGCGCGGGAGGGCCGAGGTCGAGTAGACGTGCGGCTCTTGCTGCGCCTGCTGCTGGAGCGGCTCGATCGAAGGAGGGGGACGAGGGGACGAGAGCGACGAGCGCGAGGGCGTGTAGGCTGCGGGCGGGATCAGAGTCAGCCCATGCGTCATCCAGTCGGTGAGAGAGAGGGAGCGCACCGTTTCTCAGGCCAGAGCCAGCTCTCGGTCGCTCCTCCATGTTGGGCATCGAGCTGTTCGAGTAGCGGCGGTAGCTGCCCCGGCGCTCGAGGTTGGGCGACGACGGGCGCGGCATGGCGAGAGGCGAGGCAGAGCGGTAGACGACGTCTCGCGAGGGAGGCTCGGGCCGGCGAGGGGCGTTCTCGGACGCGGGAAGAGGGCGTCTGCGAGGAGGAAGAGGAGGGGAGGAGAGAATCAGCGCGCTGCCCTGCAGAGGCTCGCACGCCGCACAGGCACCCGAGATGGTGTGCACGACGGCCTGGAGCGGCCAGGCAGGAGCTGTACGCTGCTGTAGACGCGGCGGGAGGAAGGCGGGGGAACTCACCTCGACTTGTTGCGCTCGCTGCGCCTGCCATTGCCGCGGACGTGCCGACCGTACAGATAGAGCGCACCCATGGCCCACAGGTACCACGGCACGCTCTTGACGAGCCACCACGCGAGGCTGCCCATGCTCTTGGCCGACCCGGCAGCGCGAGATGATGAGGACGCGCCGTGGTCCTCGGTGTGGGCGACGCCGTGCGGGAGAAAGTCGGCAGCGAAGCCTGACGGCATGGCGGTGGGGACGCGCTAGCTCAAGCTCGCCGGAAGAGCGAGGCACGCGGACGGAGGAGGAGAGAGGAGCAGCGGCCGAACGCGCATGACCGCATCCTCGCTCACGACAGCCAGCTGTTGTGCGTGCGTGGTCCGCTGCTCGTGATACTTTCAAAGAGAGACTGCCGAGCTGGCGGTGCCGCCGAACGGCTCCCTCTGGAGCACTCCTCCCGGCTCTCGCTCGTCCGCAGCTCGTTCCGAGCCTGCTCACGCTCGAGAGAGGAGAGAGTAGAAAGGTTGGGCACGAAAACTAACTACGAGCAGAGGGAGGATGCGACAGTGCGGCAGGAGGAGGGAGAGAGGAGGCACGAGCGGGCGAAGAGGGAAGAGGGAGGGTATGACAGGGGCGCGACGTCTAGTGGTCGAGGAGCGAGAGCTGGCCGGTGACGAGCTTGTTCTCGAGCGTCGTGCCGTCCGGGAGCTCGATCTTCGAGCCGTCGTTGGCGACGCTGCGAGGGGAGAGAGGGGTGCGAGCGCACGAAGGTCAGCTCGACGGGCTCGAGAAGGCCGGCAACGCCTCGAGCTGCAGCCACAGCTCGAGCAGGCAGAGGGAAGACGACGCACATGATGACGGTGCCGCGCAGGACGGTGCCACGGCCGAACGAGACGTCGCCCGAGATGGTCAAGTGGTCGAGCTCGAGCAGCGACGGGATCGTCTTGAACCGCTTCTGGAACGCCGCCACCTTCTTGAACGCGTCGCCGAGCTTGATGACAGGCGTCGAGAGGAACATGCGGTCCGGGTTCATGACGAGGGCGCCGCCTGCGAGAGCGAGGGGGCCGAGTCAGCCTCGGAGAGTCGACTGGGGGCTCGAGCGCCGCTACTGCCGCCGCTACGACGCAGGACGGGACGCACCACTGAGCTCGTACAGGTCACTCTTGATGAGGAGCAGGTCACTGCAGCTCTTGACGGGCAGGAAGCGCGAGCGCGGGACGTTGATGCCGTGCGCGCCGTTGAAGTGCTTGATCGCCGCGCCGACGGCCGTCTCGAGCTGGATGACGGCCTCACCCTTGTCGCTCTGCTTGCTGTTGGCCGAAAGAGGAGAGGAGAGCGGTCAGCGAGCCGCCCCGCGACACCGAGAACGAGCCGGCGCAGGTGCGGCGCCGCCAAGCTCAAGCCGGACGAGAGAGCTGCACGCACTGGTTGACGATGATCTCGAGGTCCATGCCGTCGTTCTCCATGATGCGCTTGATCGCGCGGAGGTTGACCCACAGGTTGTTGGTGTCTGTGCGCGAGGGAGCGGAGGTGAGCGACCTCGCTGGCTGCAGAGCACCAGCGCTCGCGACGGTCGACAGCGTGCCGCCGGGCGCGCCGGAGGCGAAGAGCGAGTCGCCGACTCACTGAAGATCTTGAACTTGCGCACCGACTTGAAGTCCTCGACGTGGTCGCTCGGGACCTGGGCGATCTCGAGGAGGCGGACGTTGCCCTCGTAGTTGATGAGGGTGCCGCCCTTGACGTCGGCCTTGGTCTTGTCGGTCACCTCCATGAGGAACTCTGCGCCGCTCTGGTGCATGTGCTCGAGGATGCGCGTGTCGACAACGGCGCCGAGGTTGTCGACGTTCGACACGAAGAGGTACTCCTTGCCGGCGGCGAGGAGCTTGTCGACGAGGCCCGAGTTCATGATGGCGTCGAACAGGTCACCGTGGCCAGGAGGGTACCACGCGCCCTTGTCCTCAACGGCCGACTTGGGCGTCGGGAGGAGCGTCTCGCGGTTGACGCGCGGGTACCGCGACTGGTTGAACGTCATCAGCTCGATGCGGTGGTTGGCGTACTTCTGGATGATGACGGCCGTGTCCTCGTCCGTGTTGAACGAATTCATGAGGATGAACGGCACGTTGACGTTGTGCTGCGAGTTGAGGTGCTCGATCTGGCGGACCGACAGGTCGAGGAAGGTCATGCCCTCGCGGACCTCGATGATCGACTTGGGTCCGACGCAGCCCATCGTCGTGCCGAGGCCACCGTTGAGCTTGAGGACGGCGAGCTTGTCGAGGAGCGACGGGTCCGTCTTCTCGGGCAGCTCGGCGTACGGCACGACCTGCTCGGGCGTGGGCGGCTGGATCTTCTCCCAGTCACTGCGAGCGCGAGCGTGTGGGTCAGCTTCGTGCTCTAGGTTGCGAGAGAGGGACGGCGAGGACGCACATCTTCTCGTTCTTGGCCGTCTCGGCGAGGTAGCGGTTGAAGAGGATGAAGAAGCTCTGCATCTCGGCCTCGAACGCCTGCGGAGGGGCAGCAAGGTATCAGTGCTCGTTCGCGAAAGTCGTCATTAACCACTGCCTCCCCTGCCCCTAGTCGAGGAAGAGAGGCGGCGGATAGACGTCGAGCACGCGCGCACGCACCTTCTTGTACTCGGGGTCCTGGATGTTCTGGATCATGGCGTTGAGCTCGTTGCGCATGGCCTTGGCCGACACGCCGGTGGCGGCCGACTTGAAGTCCTGCGAGGTAGGGAAGGGCGAGAGAAGGAGAGGGGAGGGGGAGGGAGCGCAGGAGGAAGTCAGCGACCGCGCTCGAGGGGCGCTGTCGGCGCAGGTCTGCCGCGGTGCTTGAGATCCACAGGCATCGCCGAGTGTGCGCAGGAGCTGCTGGGGCGAGCGAGGGGATCCCCACTTGAGGACGATCGCTCCCTCTCCCCGCCCTTGCGGCCGCCCCCACGCCCGCTGTGAAGGTGCTCCTCGCCGCCGCTCCTCGACGCTGCAGCGAGCCCTGCGCTGTGCCCGCCCGCTGCACCTGCTGCACCGGATGCTCCCCCCGCTGCCCGAACGAAGAGGGCCGCCGGGCCGAGGCGCCGGAGGTCCGCCCAGCGTGGAGCGCCGTCCTCGCGGGCGAGAAGCTGCCCCTGCCTCGGTGACGACAGCTCGCCCAGCTGCGCGTCGAGCTCCACCGCACACCCACACACCTGCTGCACCGACTGGCGCCACCGTCCACGGCGGGCGAGGGCTGGCGAGGCGACGAGACGAGATGGGGGGACGGCCGGCCGACGTTGGGCGAGAAGGGAGGCGGGCGGACGCACCATGGCCGAGTGGCCGCGAGCGCGCTTCGAGGCAGTGCCGGTGGCAGCGGCAGTAGGGTCGACAGAGGCCATTTTGGGTGGGAGGAGAGCCGAGGGTGGGTGAGGAGGGAGGAGGGAGGGAGGGAGAGCGAGGGCGAGCGGAGCTGCGGGTCCTGCCAAGTTCGATCTCGTCGACGTCGAGCGCTGATTCACCTTTTCTCTCGCACGTTGCGCTCTGTCTTGTGCAGCGAGACTTGCACTGCATCATCAGCTACTCGAGGCCACAGCTCGTGCGAGTCTACTCGTCCGCCTCGTCGCCGCGCTTCGAGTTGAGCCGCTCGAACTCATCGCGCACCTCGCGCGCAAAGTCGCGCACGTCGTGGCCGCCCGGACACTGCTTCCACGAGCCGTCGTGGACGCTGCAGGGAGAAGGACGCAGGCGAGGGAGAGGGAGAGGGAGGGCGCAGCGTCAGCGCCAGTTCCTCGCGTAGCTCGCCGAGACGAGGTGGCTCGACCCGGCGGTCGTCGCCGTACACCTGCGGCACGAGCGCACACAAAAGAGGAGGAGGAGAGAGGCGCACCAGATGGGCTTGTCCTCGATCAAGATGGTGCAGCTGCTCTTGACGCCGAGGTGCTCGGCCCGCTTGAGGCTGTCGACGAGGAGGTGCCGGCCCTGCTTGCCGTCGACGCACGCCGCGAGCGACTCGGTCCACTCTGCGTAGAGGGAGAGAGCGTCAGCCTCGCTCGTCGCGAGCGAGAGGGAGGGCAGAGAGGGACGGGCACGGACCTCGCCCGACGACCGACGCGCACCGCTTGGCCGCCGCGTCGCTGCCGATCTTGGACCCGCCGTAGTTCATGCATTGGACGAACTGTGCAACGGCTCGCGAGGGCATCAGCTTCCTCCTGCGCGAGAAGGGTAGCCGACCGAGCGAGAGGACGACGCACGTTCCACGAGTCCTCCCACGCCCTCTTCTCCCTCAGCGCCGCCTCGACCTCGTCATTGCCCTCGCCGTCGACGCCCTTCTTCTTCTTGTGCTCCTCGGACCGGGTGCGCCAGTGCCGCGCCGCGCACAGCTGCTGCACGTTGCCCTTGCACTCGCTCTCGCCGTGCATGCACGTCGCGCCGTACGGGGCCGTCGAGTTCTCGCTGCGCGCATGGGCGAGAGTAGGTCAGCGGTAGAGCTCGAGGAGGGAGAATGGGGAGAAGGAGGGACACACTGCGCGAGAAAGACGAGCTCCATGTCGACGAGGTCGGCGACGACCCCCGAGCCGAACTTGCTCGGGAGGCGCTCCTCGAGGACGCGGTCCCACACCGTCTCGCACAGCGAGGCGTCCGGGCAGCGAGACATGACGCCGAGTGCGACGCGGACCGGACGCGAGGTCGAGTTGACGAGCGAGGTGGGGGACGAGGAGGGCGAGAGGAAGGGGAGCTGGAGGGGCGAGGCGAGGGTGCTGGCGCTGAGTGCGAGAAGTGTGAAAGTCCGTGCAAGCATCTGGGGCGGCCCTGAGTGCGTGTGGGAGGAGGGAGAGGCGCGAGGAGATGAAAGTCGAGATGACGACGACCAGTCGGGGTTGAGCTCGTGCAAGGGTCCAAGGGGAGTGGCGGTGCAGTGCGCTGGTTGCGGAAGACGGGAGCGGTGGCCGTGTCCTGCTCTGCGGCTCTGTCGCGGCGGTGGTAGCAGAGCAAGATCAAGATGAGGGCGATCCCTCTCGAGGACCTTCGCCCGCGGCGGCCGAGAGCAGCTCAAAGCGCGCCGACTTGCTGTCCGTCTCGATAGGCGACACACACAGGGCATGAGCGCAGGATGTACATTGCGAGGGCACGGCAGAGGGGGCCTCGAGGCGGTGGGAGATCTACGAAAGGGGAGAGGAGGGAGACGGCGCCGCTTCGAGTCGACGGCTTTCTGGATGAACGAGAAGGGTCTGTCGGCAGGGAGTGTAGGTCGAGGAAGCGGTGCGGTGGACGTAGGCGTCGAGCGAGGCGGACGGCGACCGACGACGACCGCCGCCACGAACAAGTCGACCTTCACGAGCCGAGCTGCTTGCCCATGAAGCGGCGCTTCTGCGTGCGCGAGTCGGAGGTGGCAAGGTGTCAGCGAGCGTGCGATGGAGGCAGCAAGTTTCGCAGTGCAGCGATGCGCACCACGATCCCGGTGCGCCTGCTCGTGACCGCTGACGAGGAGAGAAGGTCGCGCACCTGGAACGCCATCCACCACTTGCTCGGCTTGGCCCCGCCCGCCGTGCTCTCGTCCTGCGGGTTGTACACGTGCTGCTCGACGAGGCGCAGGACGGTCTCCTGACGCGCGTGGACGAGGTAGGCCCGCAGGGCGTCGCTCGAGACGCGGTCGCCCGCGGCCGGGCCCTGGAAGACCTGGTTCATCGGGAAGCCCGGCTCGCCCGGGAGCGCGAAGTGGCCGAGGGCGTGCGTCGTGAGGTGCTTGAGAGCGTCCTGCGAGGTCCAGGTGCGGGCTGTGCGTCGGCAACATCCAGGCTTGAGGGAGTCAGCTCGCGCTCACAGAACGGGCTTGCCTGTCCCCCCTCGTGGGGATACCGACGCACCCTGCGCAATCTTGCCGAGGCAGTCGCCGATGAAGAGGATGAGGTAGATGAGGACGCGGTCGGCCTGGCCCTTGATCTCGAAGTTGCGGAAGAGCGAGTTTGGGCGGAAGAGGGCGAGGCTCTCGTCGATGATGTCGGGCTGGGTCGCGTCGGCTGTGCGAGTGCGTCCGAGTCAGTCTTGGGGCTCTGGTAGCGGTGAGAGGGGACGAGGGGAGGTGCAGCCCCGCTCGGCCCGAGGTGGGCGAGGGCGAGGAGGCGGCCTCTGGGGCAGGGAGGAGCGGGAGGACGGACCAGGCATTGGTGCGGTTCCCCTGATGCGGCTCGAGAAGGGCAGCAGTGCCAGGTTGCCGACTTGGCGAGCCCCTTGTGCGTCGTCGTTCCAGGACGAGTGGTAGGCCTGCGGGCGAGGTAGAGCGCAAGGGAGGACAGGGCGTCAGTCTGGCACGCTGCCAGTAGGTCTGTGAGGCTGCTAGGAGGACTCACAGGCATCCTGGGTGAGCGTGAGGAGGAGAGAGGGGACAAGGTCCGAAGCTGATGACGGCGAGCAGGTCGACCTCGTCCCACTCGGCGTCCCTCGCCTCAGACTCGGTCTGGATGCCGCCAGTACTGCCACATGCGCCCCGCCGACCTAATCCCGAAGCAACAGCTCGCCAGGCGCCCGTCTCGCCATCCACGTCCCCACCCGCCGCCGCCTCGGGCTCGCCGACTCGACCGGGCGGTCCCGTCGACGCAGACGAGCAGTCGCTACTGCAGCTTCGGCCTCTCTACGACCAAGAGGCGCGAGAGCAGCCGACGACCCGCCCTCGCCCGTCGCTACCGCCTCGACCTCCTTCCTCGGCAGCCCTCGACGACGACGACGAGCGCACTCTCGCATCGCCGGCAGAGCCTGCCTCGACAAGCGCTCTGGCCTCGAGGAACAAGCCTACGACGCTGTCGGGACTGGTCAAGCGCAGGAGGAAACGTTTGCCGGTCGAGGTCCGTCCGCTCCTCTCTCGCTTTCGCCTCCGCCGTGCTCTCCGGCTGACTCTGTGCTCGGCGGCCGCAGGTCAAGCCCCTTCAGGCTCCTTCTTCGGTCAACGCGTCGTCGTGGATGCGCTATCTGCCCGACGAGGCCAAGCTCGACGAGCTCTACCTTCCTGGAACCCATGTGCGTTCTCTCCCGCTCGCGGCGCCATCGTCTGCGGAGGGAGCTCACCCTCTCTCGCGTGCAGGACTCTCTCGCCCTCTTCTACCCGCTCCTGTCCTCGATCTGCCAGTCGACCCCGATCCTCGCCCAGCTCCGAGGCGGCATCCGCTTCCTCGACTTTCGCTTCTCGCTCCTCGACGACGGCGAGCTGTGGGCCTATCACGGCGTCGTGCCGCAGCGGCTCAAGGCCGAGGACGCGTTCGAGCAGGTGTACCGCTGGCTGGAGGGCGAGGGCAGGAGCGAGTGCGTCGTCGTCAGCTGCAAGCAGGTGCGTCAGCTCGTCCTCGTCGTCTGCGCCGCCGTCGAGCGTGCTCGACTTGACGGCGCTCCGATGACCCAGTAGATGACTGACGCTCGCTCTTCCTGCAGGAGAACCCCGCGCCGCGCTTCGCCGCCACGCTCTGGGCCCTCCTCGACCGCACCTCTCGCTCGCGCGCGCTGTGGTACGACGAGGACCGCTGGCCGTCTCTCGGCGAGGTGCGCGGTCGGGTGCTGATGTTCTGCCGCTTCGGGTTCGACACGCAACGTGAGTCGTCGTGCTCATCTCCGCATGCGAGTCGGTCGGCGCCTCCCTCGGCGCCGACGCCTCTCTTGCAGGCTGCTGAGGGGGACTCAAAATCTCCTCTGTACAACAGGCGGCCTGCATCCTCCTTCATGGCCGAACGACTCGCGCGCCGCATGGCGCACGTCGATCGGCGGGCGCGAGACGCTCGTCCAGGACTGGGTGCGTCCTCCCCGCTCCCTCTCTTTCCTTCCCTCTCTCGCCTCTCGACAGCCGGCTCGCTGACGCTCATGACCATGCACAGTACGTCCTCTCGACGCCGCTCGCCATCCCCAAGAAGGCCGCCCTCGCGCTCTCGCTCTTCACGCCCGACTCGCCCCTCCTCCCTCCCTCGTCAGCCTCCTCCCCTTCCTCCACGACACCCAGCATCCGCACCCGCACCCGCTCGACGCCCGACCCCCTCCCTCACCGCATCTCGTTTCTCTCCTGCGCCTCGTTCCCGCTCCTCTTCCCCTCGGTCGCCGCCAAAGGGTTCGGCGCGCCCTCGCTCGGCCTCGGCTGGCGCGGCGTCAACGAGCTCGTCCTGCGGGGGCTCAGGCGGCTCGCCGCTGACGATGCTGCGACTGCTGCTGCTGCGGCGGCGGCGGCAGGCTCGAGCGAGGGCAAGGAGGACGCAGGAGCGAGCGCGAGGGGGAGGAGGTACGTGCGCGGCGAGGGGGGCATGGTCGTCCTCCTCGACTTCTGGGAGAGCACCGCGGGCGGCTCGGGGCGAGGGAGGGACGCTCGACGAGAGAGAGGACTCGTGCAGCAGGTCGTGCAGATGAACTTTGCGGCGTAGCAGGCTCGCGGGGAAACTGCAACCTGGATCGCCCTCTCGAGCTGCAGCTGACGACGGATGAGAGCCACAACGAGTGAACTGCACAGATGAGCCCGCTAAGAGTAGTAGATGGACGGAGGACGATGAAGGACGAAAGGGTGGGAGAGAGAGAGAGAGGAACAGCACTAGAGTACACCCGGCCTCGCCGGCAAAAGCGATCTCGCGACGACGACGCCGCACGTCCGTCGCACCCTGCCCCTCCCGCTCACTCCCAGTCGCTGTCCTCGTCCTCGTCGCCTCCCGCCGCCGAGTCCCTGCGCGCCTTGTCCGCCGCGGCGCCCTTGTCGCCGAGCTCGTCGCCGCTCGGGTTGCCGCTCTTGGCGTCGACGACGTCGTAGCTCCCTGCGCCGTCGCTGCTCGCGCGCGGGCTGCGCTCGGCCGTCGTCGAGAGCGAGAGCGTCGGCGACGGGTGCTGCGACGAGGCGCTCGTGCCGGCGGGCGCGGTCGACACTGCTGCGGCGGTGGCGGCGGCAGCGGGCGAATCGGCGGCGGCCTCGGTCGGCGCGAGCGTCGGCGTGTCGTTGGCGGAGCGAGAGGGTGCGGCGGCGGAGGAAGAGGAGGGAGCGGCGGGACCGGGCAAGATGGCGGCGTCGAGCGAAGCGGTTGGTGCGGCGGCCATGCTGGCGACGACGGAAAGGCGGGGCGAGGCAGCCGCCGACGTGCCGTCCTCGTCGTCCATGTCCCAGGAGAAGTCGTCCTCGCTCTGGTCGGCGACTGTGCGGGAAGGGGAGCCCGTCAGGTCCGTTCCTCCTCGGCGAGAACTGTCAGGTAGACTGGGAAGAGAGCACGACGCACTCTGCAGCACCTTCTTCCTGCGCTCCTCCTCGGCCTCGATCGTCTCCTTGCGCCAGAAGTACCTCGTCCAGAACGTCTCGTCGTCGAGCTGCGCCGGGACGAGCGCGTCGTGCGTCGCGCGGAGCGCCTCGCCGCCCATCTCGAGCTCGCGCCCGACCTGCGCCTGCGACGCCTCGTCGCCGAGCGCACCGCGCGCGACGACGAACGCGGCGAACGAGTCGCGCGAGTCGGCCGACGCCGCAGGGTCGGCGAGGAGGAGCGCCGTGTCGGTGCGGAGCTTGTACAGGATGAGCTCGCGACGGCTCATGGCGCTCGCCGCGCCCGACTTGTCGAGGCTCGTGCGGCCCGAGCCCGAGTGGTCGCCGCTCGCACCGGCGTCGCGCGCCGAGGACGAGGCGTCGGGCGGGACGACCTTGAGGGCGTCGCTCGCGAGCTTGCTCACCTCGTGCGAAAAGTCCTGGAACCAGTGCTCGCCCTTGTGGAGGTAGTCCTCGGCGACCTTCTGGCCCTCGGCGAGGTCGAGGTGGGTGAGCTGCGACTGGATCTGGTGCAAGTTGCGCGACACGCCGGTCTGGAGGGTCGACAGGTTGCGCGACAGCTCTTGCACGTTGGGGTTTTTGGCGAGCGACGCGAAGAAGGCCGAGGCGGCGGCGGCGGGCGTCTGCTGCTGGGCGTCGCTCGTCGCGCCGGCGCCAGGACCGTCGACGTCGGCAGCGCCGTCGCCCGAGCGGTCGACGCCCTTGCCCTTGTCGACGACAGCCGGCGGGGCCTCGTCGATGATGACGGGCATGCCGTCGGGGCCGATGACGATGCCCTGCCCGCTCGCAGCAGGCGCCTCGGACAGGCGCTGAAGCTCGGCGCGCGTCTGCTCGCCGAGGTGGTCGAGGTTGGCGCGAGCCTGCGAGATGAGGGGCGTGAGGTCGGCGCGCGCCGACTCGTACTGCTTCTCGGCGGTCTGCAGTGCCGCGGTGCCCTGTTGCGGTCGAAGATCCGGGTCAGCGTCGGCACGACGTGAGCGTGAGAGGCTCGCGCAGGCTCCTCGGCGGTGCGGATCTCGACGATGGCGCGCCCTCCCCAGCCCTCCTGGCGCGGCCGCACAGCTCCTCTGCAGGGAGCTGTCACTCTGCCTCGCGCACGCAGGCGTCCCTCGTCGCGCTTCGAGTCCCGCTCCACGCGCGCCTCCCGAGTCGCCCCACCTGGTCCGCCTCGTCTCGCGACTGCCTCTGTTCCCGTGCGCGCTCGAGAGGGAGGAGAGAGCAAACGCACCTGCTTCTTGATGGACCCCCAGAAGCTCGAGAAGCCCGAGACGACGCTCTGGACCTCCTTGTCGAGCCCGAGCGACTTGGTCGCGGTCGAGAGCGGCGAGTCGTCCTGGGTCGCCGTAGTCGCGGCTGGGGCGGTCGATGAGCTGTCCGAGTCGGCTGCGGGCTTGTCCTGGCGCTGCATTGGGGTCTGCGAGCGAGGCGTGTCGGAGGGCGTGGGCGCGAATCCACCGAGCGACCTGTGGGACGAGGAGAGCGGGTCAGCTGCTTGCGAGCTAGCCAGCGCGACTGTGACACGGCTGGACGCACTCCATGCTGGTGCAGGTGCCGCCTTGTGAGGTCGCGAGGTGGTGGTTGAGCGACGACGACGACCGGCGGGCGAGATGCTCCTCGTCTCCTTCCCGTCACTCCTCTCCCAAGGACGGAGCTGCCGCCCTGCTGGCTCAGCTACTCGACTGCATACGGGCGAGCCGCATAGCGCTGTCCCGTCGCCGGAGGGCTGCGCCCGCCCCGCCGCCCTCTCGCTCCTCAGCGCTTCCCTCGCGTCCCTCTCGCGAGCTGCACAGGTTGCTCAGTCGCAGGGCAAGCCTGTCTTTAGCTCGTCAGGTCCACAAGCTCGAGGTCGCTTGCCCTCGCTGGAGCAGGATCGAGGAGCGCGTGCGGCTCTCGGACCTCTTCCCACGCTCGAACGCCGCCGCCAGCTCGCACGCCGTGCAGAGCTAGGGTGTCGCTCCCTGGGCGGCTAGATAGAGCTCCGAGCTTCCTCGCTCGCTGTACCTGCGCCGCTCTCGTGGTCGCTGTGCTCCTCACGGAGAGACGAGCCGAAGCGGTAACGGCGGCTCGAGGCGCAAAAAACGCTCGACGCTGCAGCTCCTCCTCGTCTGCGGCCCTACCCCTCGCCATAGTAGATGCGCCGCATCCTGTACGTGCCCTCGCCGGCCAGAGATCGCAGGTGCGCCCGGCTCGAGAGGCCCAAGCTGTGCTGGCTCGTCCGCCGCCGACGATCTGCGAGCAGCTGCACTCGAGGCGTGAGTCAGAGCGGCGCATGTGAAGGTACGAAGCTCGCGCAGATGGCAGGAGAGGCAGAGAGGACGCACGATGCCGTCGAGCTGGGCCGTCAGCGTGTTCTTGAGGGCGTCCATGCTCGTGCTCGCAATCTGGGCGCGGTCTACGAGGGCAGGAGGCGTCAGCGGGAGACTTGAGAGTCCTGTCGACGTTAAGAGACGCTCACAGCCGGCGACTGTGGACAGTGAAAGTCAGCGCGCGACCTGAGGAAGGGCGAGAAGGAAGGAGCGAACCGAGCGTCCTCGTCAGAGCGGGTTCCGCGTTCTCCGCCGACCGTGCCGCCGCCTCGCGCAGGTGCGTCAGCTGTAGAGGAGGGTGGTCAGCCTCGAAGATGGGCGTTTGAGAGGGGCAAGAGCACGCACGATGCTGGCGAGCCTGGTGCGCGCCCTCGCGCTCGTCGCGCCGTATGCGTAGCCTGCGAGCGCGCCGCCAGGAGGTCAGCGTCGTCATCGTGCGCATCAAAGCTTGGTGAGGCACCTCGATGATCTGGGTCGTGCGAGAGCGTCAGCGAGGCGGCGAGAGGAGGCGGTCGGGGAGGGGAACGCACAAAGCTGCGCAAGCTCGTCCTGGTCCATTCCCTCGAGGTGCTCGACCTCGGCCTCGGCCAGCCAGTCCTCTTCGGTGCGAGGCATCGTGGAAGACAGCTTGAGGAGGGCAAGAAGAGCGTGGCGAGCGAGAAGCCTCGCCTCCGCTCGGCCGGCGACGAACGAGCGTGCGTCGCCGCGGAATCCGCAGTCCGGGCCGACTCGGGTCTCGGCGAGCAGCGGAGAGGGGCTTCCTGACGAGCGGCGAACGGGCGCGCCATTTTGGCGGAGACACCGACGGGAGGAGCTCGTCCGAGGCGGAGGGGCGAAGAGCTGGAGGACGAGGAGGTGCAGAGCGACTCGCGACGGCGGGGTGGACAGGCCAGAGAGCTGAGTGCAAAGCGGGCTCAGCGTGGCGAGCCTACGGTGAGCGAGAGAGGAGCGAGGAGGGGAGGAGGAGGAGCGCCAAAGGTCGACGCGCGCTCGAGCCTCCTTCACGAGCCGCCCTCATTCCCTACTTCGTTCTCGCTTGCGGCTCGGTGCTGGGAAGCCCTGAGAGCGTCCTGGGCTTGCTCGTACGAAAAGCGCTCGAGCGAAAATCCGAGACTTGCTCGGTTCGCGCCCCACCTCCGCCAGGATGTCGTCGTCGGCGGTGAGCGTCTCTCGCCTTGCTCCCACACCGCCGCTCACGCTGGACGTGAGCCGCGACGGCACACATGCCGCGCTCTGCACCTCGCCGCCGCAGCGCCGCCAAGCCCAAGTTCGCCATGCGCGAGCCAGACGAGGGCGAGTTCGATGAGTCGGACGCGACCAGCGACGACGACGACGACGACGACGAGCAGCGTGAGTATGCCGCAGCCTGCACTGCTCTACGGACACAAGCTGACCGACTCGACGTCCCCTACGCAGCCTCGGAGCGTGACTCGCGGCCGCCGACCCCGAAGCGCTCGTCTCGACCATCAGGAGGCGCTCTCGGCACCAAGGTGCGTTCCCTGCTCCTGCCAGCTCTCCAAGACGAGCACGACTGATACGGAACGAGTCACACAGGGCTCGCTGGGCGGCATCCTCGACCTCCCGCTCGAGACCTTCACCGCGGTCTGCGAGCACCTCGACCTCGAGACGCTTTTCCACCTGAGCCGCCTCGACAAGCGCTTCTTCAAGTTCCTCCGCGGCACCTCGGCCCTCTCGTACCTGTGGGAGTGGGCGCGCAAGGAGAGCGGGCTGCCCGAGGTCGCTGCGCCGTGCTTCTCGACCGTCCAGTTGGCCAACCTCCTGTTCAGCAAGTACTGCCAGGTGCGCTCCCCTCTGTCCGCTCCCACGAGCACTCAGAGCCTCTGTTGACGCTCGTGACGTCCGCTCTCTCCCTCTCGAACCGCAGAACTGCGCGAGGACGACGCCCAAGGCCGACTTCATGCTGCGCGTTCGCCTCTGCCAGGCCTGCTCCAAGAACCTGTGCGCCCTCTTCCTCGCCTACCATCATCTTCGTCATGTAAGCTGACGCTCTGGATCTGTATCCCATTTGTGTGCAGCATCCACGACGATCGCGACCTCACCTTCGTCCCGGACGAGCACGCCAACATCTATCTGTGCCCGTACGGCACGCGTGCGTCCACACACACTCTGCTCCCAGCTGTGGGAGCCGCACGAGTGACTCGTGTATCCGTGCAGGCGAGGGCTCGGGCCGTCAGCGCCACCACGTCGAGTACCTCCTCGCCGACATCAAGTTCACGTCCGTCTACCTCAAGCGCTGGGTCGGCGCCAAACCCGGTCACGCCGTCCGCATCCAGAAGGGCGACGGGTTCATCGAGCCTGGGCTCTACAACCGCAAGGGGTTCGTCGACCGCTGCGGCGTCGTCCGCCAACTGCGCTACCAGGTCCGCCGCACAGCTCCCACAGCCGCCTCAGCCTCGTCCTGCCGAGCTAAAGCCTCCCTCCTTCTCCTCGCTTCGCAGGACGGCGACGCCATCACCGACTGGCAGCAGCAGCGCGTCATCGCGCAGGACCAGGTCCGCCAAGCTCGCCGGTTCCAGCGTCGCAAAGCGTGCGCCCTCTGCCCTCTTTTCCTGCCGAGCCTAGACCGAGCCTCTCGCTGACGAAGGCCGTGTTGTGCAGCATCGAGGCGAGGCTCGTCGAGCGGGGCTGGCAGGCTCACCAGTGCGTGACCTGGTCTTGGCGGTCCGAGCGCTGATGAGGACGACCGCTGACGCTCGCTCCGCAGCTTCGACAGCGACGACTGGAAGACGCACTCGCTCGTCAACACGGCGAGGGACCTCAACGACACGAGTGCGTGTCCTGCTCGTCGCCAACTCGCCCGCTCTTGCTGACGCGCTTGAGCCTCCCCGCTCGCAGTTTGGCGCAAGATCCGCGGCAAGCTCGAGCTGTTCCTGCAGGCGCACGAGGCCGAGCGCGACGCCGCGTACCTCCCCATCGTCCAGGACCGGCGCCGCTTCGAGGCCGAGCAGGAGCACGCCGGGCTCGTCGCCGACCGTCACCTCGCCAAGGCGCTCGGCCTGTACCCGCTCCCGACCTGGCCCGAGTTTAGCGAGCTCGACGTCGTCAAGAAGCTCTGGCACGTCGCGACGATCGACGAGGCGTACGAGGACGAGTACCCGACGATCGCGACCGAGGCCGGCGCCATCGCCGTAGAGCTGTCGACCATGCGCAAGGCGTTCAAGTCGGGCCTCGTCGACAAGCTCATCAACATCCTCGCCGACCTCGAGCAGATCCCGGCGGCGATCCAGCCGCTCCTCACGCCCGCCGAGCCGACCGGCTTCAGCGCCGACGAGGAGGACGACATCGTCGGCCTCGCCTGCTGCGCCGTCAGGTGCATGGCCTGTCAGCTTGTCGACGTCTTCCCGCGCATCCTCGCTCACAAGTGCATGACGCACTACATCGACGAGGACGGCGCCGCCTCATGGAACCCGGCGCATTATGCCGTCGACGGGAACAGCTTCAGCGTCATCTTTAGCCTCCTCGTCGTCGCAGGTCTCGAGCCCGATGCGCACCACTCGGAGGTCGACGCCCTCGGATCAACGTTCACATGCCTGTGCACCAGTGACAACACCGTCGCTGTTCCGTGGCAGGACATGGTGCGCTGCCTTCTCGCCTTTTCCGCCCCTCCTGAGGCCCGGCTGACTCGGATCCGTGCGCAGGTCTCGCACACCAAGATCGTGCGCGCTCTACAGCTTGAGCTGCAGCACGTCGTCGTCGCCGAGACGAGGCAGGAGGCCCTCGAGCGCGTCTTCGAGTGCGTCGCCCTCATTCCCTCTTTCGCCGGCTCTCGACGCTCAGGCCCCCTGAGCTGACCTTTGCGTGCTCACGCTCGCAGGATCCACGAGAAGGGCCACCGCTGGGCGGGCATGCGCGGCGACGATGATGCGTGAGCGTGGCTCGGCGCTCAGGCCGGGTCGAGGAGGAGGAGGAGAGGTCGGTCGGTCGCAAGAGTGGGGCAACGTCGCACGCTTGAGCAAAGGCTTGTCAGTAGCACGACGTGCAGTGCATCTCGCTTTGCTTACAGCGGTTTCCGCTCTCGAGAGACCCGCCATCGAGTGCTCTCTCCCCGCTCGCACCCTCACGAGCTCGTTCACGCGCTTCTCCTCCTTCGCTTGCCTCTTTGCTCTTCCTCTCTCCTCTCGCGCATCGACGGGCTCAGGCCAGACGCTCAGAGATGCACTCATCTCTCTCTCGAGAGACCTCGTCAACCCCTCTCTGCTCGCTCGGACCTCCTCCCGTCCACGCTCGCTCACGCCTCTCTCGCGTCCTCTCTTCGACTCACCTCTTCTGGCCGCCTCTACATCGTAGCGCACCGCCGACGTCAGCCGCTCAAGAGAGCTGCGCGTGCCTCGCTCTCGAGCGACCTCGGCAAACTGCTCGCTCGGACCCTGCCCCTCTCGCCCTCCTCCGCTCGCCTCTCCTGTGCTCATCTCGCTCCTCCTCCGCTCGCCCGTCGCTTGATGACAAGCGCACACTAGCCGCTCTGGGAGGGTGCGGGCACCGCGCTCTCGGGAGGGCTTGCCATCCGTGCTGTCCTCGCACGGACCTCCTCCTGCTCGCAATCGTCGCTCCCTCTCGCGCTCGTCGGTACCTCTCTCCTGCTCTCCTCCGGTCCCAAAGGCGTGAGAATGGTGCATGTGCATAGCAGGCGAGATCTAGTACGGCGCGAGCGTAAAGTTCTGCTTCAACGTCCCGAGGAGGCTGTTGGCCGTCATCTGGAGCGTCCACAGGCCCACCGTCTGCAGGCGCTGCTCGTTCGACTGGGCGACGTGATGCGCGAGGGCGGCGTAGACCTGCAGGAGAGCGGAAGGCGAAGGAAGTGGAAGAGGACGACGAGCGTCAGTCGAGCGCTCGAGCCGCCAAGCCGAGAAGGCGAGGAAGAAGAGAGAAGGAAAGAGGGTCGACGCACCTGCTCCGACATGCGGTCGAGGATGCCGACGTCGTACGTCGTCCACGAGCCGTTGAACTCGCTCAGGCCGAGGTCGATGTGGCAGTGGATCGGGATGAGGGTGCGGTTGCGGTTGATGAAGGCGACGATGGGCCGGATCAGGGCGCTGTTGATGTAGCTCAAGTGCGAGGGGAAGTACTAGATGCTCGAGACGGCGTCAGGACGACCCGAGGAAGAAGGAGAGCGAGCGAGAAGGAAGACAGAGAGAGAGACGCACGGGGACAGACGCCTTGAGGTCCTTGAACCGCACGTCGAGGTCGATCGACACGATCTTGTCCTCGTCCGTCTCGCCGACCTCGAGCGGCCCGTCGTCGTCCTCGTCGTCAAGCGCGTCGCCCGCCGCCGCCTTCTCCGACTCCTTGGCGAACCGCAGCGCCTTTTGCCGCTCGGCCTTGGCCTGCTCGACGTCCTGCTCGGTCGTCGGCGGCGCCGTGAGCGCGTCGCGCGACAGCGTGCGCCGACCCGGGATGCGGTTCGTCGCCGCCGCCGACCCAGTCGAGGCGGACGACGACGACGAGTCGGCGCCGAGCGCGCCGCCGATTTCGTCGACGAGGTGGTCGACGAGGGCCGACAGGTCGAGCTCGGTGTCCTCGCGCGGGAAGCGGATGTCGGCGACGAGGTCGCACCGGCCCGACGTGATCCACGAGAGGACGCTCGTGTCGGACGCCGACTGCATGTGGTCGATCGGGACGCCGTCGACGCGGAAGCGAGACTGCGCGAGGGAGCGGGTACGAGGTCAGGCTCGGCTCGTCGTGTCTGAAGCCAGGAGGAGAGAGAGGGAGAGGAGCAGAGCGCACCATGCGGGCCCACCTCGCGTCCTTCATCTCCTCCTCGCTCGTGCGGCCGATCGACTGCGGGCGGTGCAGGCTGAACAGGCAGTTGTCGCACTGGCCCGTCATCGAGTCGGCCGACATGAGGTCGTAGAAGAGCCACTGCTTGCGGAACCGAGGGATGTCGGCGTGGAAGATCGAGAAGGTATACTGCGAGGAAGGAGGAGGAAGGAGGTCGGGTCAGCCGAGCGAGCCCAACGAGGAGAGCGCGACGACGGCGACGCACGGGGCGGAAGTTCTCGGGCTGGTAGATGGTGACGAGGAAGTCCTCGATCTGGAGGCCCTCGAGCCAGAAGTCGCCCGGCTTGGGCTTGTTGCGGTACGCGAACCGGTCCTTGGGCGCGTTCGGGTCGTAGGTGATGTGCGAGCGCTCTGCAGACGGGCGAGTGCGACGTCAGCAGCATGCCCGTAGCGGGCTGAGAGGAGAGAGAGACGCACCGATGACGCCTCGCACGCCGCGTACGGCGGCGTCCTTGATCAAGCCCTTGCCGTCGAGCCAGCGCCCGAGGCTGAGGCTGACCTCGACCGTGTCGATGCTGAGGTGGAAGTGGGTCCACTGGGCGACCATCTCGCGCAGGCGCGCCTCGTCCTCGGACTCGTCGGTGCGCTCGTGCTCGGGGACGGGGAGGACGCCGAGCTCGCCCTTGACGGGCCCGCGCGAGATGTAGACGTTCTTGAACATGATGCGGCTGCCGCCCTGGCCGAAGATGCCCCACTTGGGGACGATGGCCGACTCGAAGACGACCTTGACGCCCGTCGAGTCGGTGAGGTAGGCGCCGAGCTTGCCCGCGAGCCACTCTTGGAGCGAGAGCGAGTTGACGACGAAGAAGAGGACGGCGAACGCCGACGTCGTCTTGAGGAGGAACCACCCGAGCGTGCCGAGGATGCCGAACGAGAAGAAGGCCGAGTAGTCGTCGGCGCGGAACCGGCGGTACGAGCGGATCGTCGCCCACTTGAACCGGATCTTGAGCCGCTCAAAGAACGAGTTGGTGAGGCTGAGGAGCTGGTCCTTGGGCGGTGGTCGACCTGCTGCCGAGGGGAGGCTGGCCGCTGCTCGGCGGATCGAGCGCGAGAGGGACGAGAGGTAGGCTGGGTAGGGGGACGCGGCCGTGACGAGGGGGTGCGGCTCGCTTTTGACGAGTGGGTGCGGCTCTGGCTTGGCGAGGGCATGCTGGTCCGGGTGCGGCTCCTTAGGCGGCGAGTCGGGGGATGGCGGGCGTCCTGGCGGCGAGCTCGTGGCGGTCGACGAGGACGAGGATGAGGTGAAGGGGCGACCGAGGACCCCGCCGCGCCTGCAGCCCGCCGCCGCACACCAGTCGCTCCCTGGGCCCCACTGGCTGTGCGAGAGCCGCCCCTGCCCCGTCTCGAGCCCGTGCGCCGCTCCTCGCCTCCTCATCGCCGCCGCCGCCGAGTGCACCATGGCCCGCTGCCCCGCCCCGCCCGCCGCTGCCCAGGCGAGGCCGAGTGCGCGTGGTGCCGTGCTCGTGACCGACGGGCGCAGGGCCGAGAAGGCGCGGTACAGCTCTGCGTAGAGCGGGCGGCGGGCGACCCGGATCGACGACATGGTGCTCGGGCGGCGACAGCGGCGGCGCGCAGGCTCGGTGCGAGAGCTTCAGGCGGTCACGTAGGCGGGCTGAGCTGCTTGTGCGCTGGCTCGTGAGCCGAGGCGGTCGTCGAGGTGATGGCCGAGGGCGGACTCCGCGCGAAGCGAGAGGCGAGCCTCATCGCAATTCGAGCGTCGAGGGGTCCGCCCAAATCGCCAGAGCCGGCTCTCTCCTTGCTCCCTGCAGCTTGGACGTGGCTCCTCGCGACGCTCGACGCTCATTAAGGGGACAGACGCGATCATTTACAGGCGAGACGAAGAGGTACAAGTGGACGGAGAGGGATGAGGGGGAGAGAGCGGCGGGCAAGACTAGGGTGAATAGGTCGCTGCAAGGACGGCGCGAGAGAGAGGAAAGACGAGGTATACTGCCGGCGCGAGCCGGCCAAGAAAGAAGGAGGGCGAGGGAGGGCTGGCTCGGGGGGAGGGGTCGAGCGGCGACGGCGGCGAGTCGTGGGTGCGACGGCGCATGCAGGATGGTGGAGGCTCGTCGATGCGCTCAGGCGATGACGCAGCACGAGTTCTGCGTGGACGGGAGCAAGGGTGAGCGAGTGCGCACGGGCCGGGGAGAGGCTGCGCGCGAGGGCAGCTCGACGGCATGCGCACCTGCTTCTTGGCAGTCTTGTAGAACGACTTGGAGCTCGCCGACAGTGCTGCCGACTTGTCGACGAGGCTGTCGAGCTTCTCGCCGCGCTCGAGGACCGACTCGATCGTCTTGTGCTGCAGATCGGGTAGCAAGGGGTGCGTCAGCCGAGGGGCTCGAGCCGGACAGCGCACGACAGAGAGGCAGAGAGAGGGACGCACGAGGATGATCTTGGTCTCGTCGAGCTCCTGCTGCACCTTCATGATGGCGTCGGCCTGCTTCGGATCCTGGTACTTCTGGAGGTAGACGGGCAGGTCCGGGTACTCGACGAGGACCTGCTTGCCCGTCTGCCGCCCCTGCTTGGCCTTGTCCTCCCACTCTTCCCTCCGGACCTTGGTCGTGAACTCGTCGAGGATCTTGTTGAGGAGCGAGAAGGCGACGCGGACCGGGTACTCTTGGTCCGAGATGATGACGCCCGCGAGCTGGTCCGACTGGCGGTGGTACACGTGCGCCGTGTAGTTGTTCTCCTGCACCGACTGACGCTGGCCGGGCGGCGTGCGCTCGGCGACGGTGCGCGCGAGGAACGTCATGAACTCGCCGACGCTGTCGAGGAGAAGGGAGAGTCAGCGACGAGAACTCGAGGCCAGGGCTTGCGTGCTCGTCGTGCTGCTGCTGAAGCTCATCCTGCGCTTCTCGGCGAACGCGCTGCCCGTCTCGGCGACTGACGCGGGCCCGGCCTGTCGCCCTCGTCGCTCGTCGATGAGCGTGAGGCGGTGAGGGGCAAGACCTCGTACGACCGGCCCATCGCCGCTCACCTGCCCCCTCACAGTCCCACTGGTACAGCTCGCGTCCCCCCCTGGCCGCCCCAGGCCCTGTGCGAGCCGTCGAGACGCGCCCCTGCATGACGCGGCGGCTCGCCCGACCTCTCCTCCCTGCCCCGCCCCCAAAGCAGCTCGCGCGTGTGCTCAGACGTGTAGTGGGAGCTCGTGCGAGCAGTGGGAGGGACTCACGTGCCGCGCTGGTAGAAGGAGAACGAGCTGAGGTCCTGAGCGGCGGCGACGGCGATGGCGGGGTTGGAGGGCCCGCTGCCGACGTGGAGGACCTGGATGCTGATGACCTTCATGGTGGGTGCTCGTGTGCTGCTAGGCGAGCGGTCTGGAGGAGCGAGAAGCGCGAGAGTGCGATGAGGGCGAGGCGAGAAGCGCGTGCCCCTTGGGCTCGTCCTCGTCGTCGCGCCGGAGTCCGCGGGCGAGCTTCGCGCCGATCTCTCGCTCTCCCTTGCCCCTGGGCGGTCTTCTCAGGTTGGAGAGCACGCCGGGCACGACGAGCTCGTCCGAACGAAGGAGTGAGAGCTGCACGGCGAGGCAGAGAGGCTCGAGAGTAGGAGCAGGCTCTCGTTCTCTCGTCTCACGAACGCGCGCACGAGGGGAACGGCCAACCAGGGTGGATTTCACCGTCGCAAGGACGACCAGGTACAAAGCGGAGGGGAGGAGAAGCGAGGAGAGGGGAGGAGGGGAGGCTCGAGGAAGCGAGCCCATCTACTGAATGGGAACAACCTGACCGTCGCTGACGGCGCTACCGAAGAGGGGAGATAGAGAGCGTGTAGAGGAAAGGAACGAGGTGGGAGTGCATGCGAGGGGGAAAAGGGGAGGAACGACGAGGAGGGGGTGGGCGGGGGATTTACTCGACGTCGACGCCCGAGTCCGAGGGGACGTCGGGGAGGACGTAGTTGCGGCGGGCGCGGCCGTAGGCGTCCTTGTAGAAGAGGACGGGGCCCTCGTCCTCGACGTAGCGGCACTGCTTGTAGCTCTTCCACAGCGAGACGAACATGTTCTCGTCGGTCGCGTGGTAGTGCTCGCCGAGGAACGACTTGAGCGCCTCGGTCGCCTCCCAGGCGTGGTCTGCAGCGGAGCGGGGAAGAGGGTCAGCTCGAGGAGCTGGAGAGGGACGAGGGGAAGAGAGAGAGAGAGAGCGAGACGCACAGTGCGGGATCTTGGACGAGATGTGGTGGGCGACGTGCGTCTCGGTGATGCCGTGCATGAGGTACGGGCCGACCGGGCCGAGGAGGTTGCGGTCGATGGTGCAGAGGGCGCCGCGCTGGAAGTTCCACATGTCGGCCGAGTAGTGCGGCAGCTGAGGGTCCGTGTGCTGGAGGTAGGTGATCATGACGAGCCAGTGGTTGACGAGCAGGTACGGCACGAGGTAGTACTTGGTGACGGCCGAGAAGCCGCCCATCGCCGAGCCGAAGAGGGTGAGGAGGCCGACCATGCCGACGAGGAAGGCGTCCGAGATGAGGACCTGGTTGCGGTGGCGGGCGTCGAACACGAGCGACGACGGGTCAAAGTGGTTGGTCCACTTGGGGTACCACAGCTGGCCCGACGCGTTGGTGAACAGGTAGGCGGGCCAGCCGAACAGCTGCTGGACGAGGATCCACCCGAGGCGGTACACGGGCGCGTCCTCGAGGAGCTCGTCGATCTCGACGTTGCGCGACACCTCGAGCTTCTTGCCCGTCGGCTTGGGGTTGCGGGTCGACTTGGTGCGGGGGACAAAGACCTCGTCGCGCGTGAGGTGGCCCGTCGCGGCGTGGTGCTTGGCGTGCGAGATGCGCCATGAGTGGTACGGCACCAAGACGAACGAGTGGAGGAAGAGGCCCATCGTGTTGTTGATCGTCTTGGACGTCGAGAAGGCCTGGTGGCCGCACTCGTGACCTGCAGAAGGAGGGTGGAGAGGGTCAGCGGCGAGTCCTGCGCGACGAGAGCGCGAGAGAGAGACGCACCGAGGATCCAGATGCCGGTCATGACCCAGCCCTGGAGGGTCCAGTAGAGGCTCCACGCGGCCCACTTGGCGGCAAACCCGGCCCAGCCGTCGAGGTGCTTGCCGCCGGTGTACGAGAAGGCCGGGTCGATGTGGTACGCGGCGTAGCCGAGGGCAGCGACCATGAGGAAGTCGCCGACGACGTAGGTCGACGAGCGCAGGGCCGAGCGCTCGAAGCACTTGGCCGGGATGGCGCCGAGGACCTCCTTGATGGTGAGGTTGGGCACGACGAACGGCGGGTACTCGTTCTCGAGGGCCTTGAGCGGGTCCTGCTGCTCCTCCTCCGAGTCGGACGACGCGAGGACGTCGTGCTCCTTCTCCTTGCGCGGCGCGGCGGCGGCGGTGCGCTGACGAAGGGTGCTGGCGGCCATGGCGGTGGTCGGTGCGGTCGACGAGGCGGTGGTCGAAGGGTTGGGGGAGGGAGGAAGAGGGGGGAACGTGGCGCGGACGAGAAAGTCCGGGGTCCTGGGAGAAAGCTCAGAGGGCGGGTCAGCGACGCGTGCTGGAGGGCGAGGGGCGCAGCCTGCGGGTGAAGGAGACTCACACGAGTCGGGAGAGAGGCGGAACGGGGCGGAAGGTGGCGTGAGGAGAAGAGGGGAGCGAAGGAGAGAAAGGCGCCGGAGAGCACCGCTCGAGCGCAGCGTGGGCAAAACGGCCCAGATTTCCTCTCGAGCTAGATACCCCGCGTGTCTCGCGACCGGTCGAGCAAATCACCGACCGCGCACCAATCACGCCAGCCAGGAGCTTTCGCCACACGCGCGAGCGCTCACGGATCGCATGCGCTCGCTCCCAGGCCTCCCTTTGTCAGCGACGACGAGCAACGAGAATGCGGTGCAGGACAGCTTTGCACTGCAGTCGCTCCCCTCGCGCTCGACGACCCGAAGCAGCTGCTACGAGCGCTCGCCCCTCGCCGCGACAAACTCTGCGACGGCGAGGTCGCCGGGTAACTCGCGCCGGAGCTTGGGCTCGAGGCACTCCTCCCACCGCTCGCAGCCCGACGGCAACCGGTCGGCGAAGACGGCCGGCACCGGCTTGATGACCTGCTGAAGGGCGGAGGCCGAGAGGCCCGCGGGCGAGTGCGCCGCCTCGAGCGAGTTGCGCGCGCACGAGCAGGCGTGGCGGACGAGCCGGCGCGAGTCGAAGAGGCGCGGCGAGGGGCCGACTGCAAGCGCGCAGAGGGCGAGCGTCAGCGAGGGTGGCCTGGAGAGGAGGAGAGGAGCGTGCGCACAGATCTGCTCGGGCGGCTCGAGCGCGGCTTCTGCCTCGGCTGCTCGTGCGAAAAGTTGCTCGAACGTGACGCCACCGCCTCGCAGATCACTGTGAGAGCAAGCGAGAGCGCGTGAGCAGGACAAGGAGGGGGCAGGAAGGGGACGGAGGGGGACGGACAAGGCGAGCGAGTTGAAGAGGTTGATCGCCTTCTCGGGGTCGTCTCGAGGCAAGAGCTGGCCGGCAGTCGCATCTGCGCGCTCGAGCAGCATCAGATCGTCGTCGTGGCGCACTCGAGAGACGTCGAGGACGCACACATCTTGGCCGCCGCCTTGCTGAGGCCGCAGTCGATCCAGTGGCCGGCGGCGAACTCGATGCGGTTCTCGGGCAGCGCAGCACGAGTGCGCAGGGCATACGCGAACGCCTTGCCGGCCGAGACGATGGGCTGGACCTGGCGAGCGTGGAGGAGGGGTCAGCTGAGGGAGCATGAGCCGACGAGCCTGAGCAAGTCGTCAAGACGCGCCTGGAAAGAGAAGGTCGAGACTGGGTCGCTCGGCGCCTTCTCCGAGTTGCAGTCGTCCATGAGGTCCTCGGCGAGACCCTGCATCTCGAGGAGCGGGAAGCGAGCCTGCTCGTCCGGGGTCGCAGAGCGAAAGTGGCCGTCGGCGAGCGTGTCTGCGGGTGTGGCGCTCGAGCACGTCAGCCAGGCGCATAGAGCATGGAGAGTGAGATAGAGAGCGTACCGAGAAGATGCATCTTGACCTTGCGCTCAAAGGTGAACCGGAAGGTCGAGCCCTTGTCCTCCTCGTGCACGTCCTGCCACCGCTCGCGACCCTCGCTCAACAGGCCGAGGACGAAGCGGTACTGCGACGCCGCCTCGACTGCGAGCACGTAGAAGAGAAAGAGGAGGAGCATCAGCAAGATCTAAGACGGTCTGCCGAGCGAGAGCCGAGAGGACGAGAGGGAGGGGTCCGAGCGGGAGGCGAGCGGCAGGACGCACCTGCTCGGAGCTGCATCTGGTTGACGTAGGCGGCGACGAAGGCTCCACGGATGAGGTGCGCGAGAGCGACCTTGGCCCTGCAGCGAGAAGAGGAAGGTCAGCGAGCGCTCCCTCCGCCGAGCTCGAGGGCTCGTGCGCGCGGACGAGCGACGCAGACACACTTCTGCCACCCTTCTCGCCGCACCTGCTCGTCGAAAGAGCTGACGACGTCTTGCGGCACCGTCGCCGTCTTGAGGAAGCGGTCAAGGTCGAGGACGCGAGCGTCCCACACGAGCTGCAGCCGCAGCTTCTCCGACAGGGGCAGCTCGTGCGACTTGCCCTTGGGGATGTGGAACCCTCGCGCGTCGGTGATGATGGCATCTGTGAGAGGGCGAGGCGTGAGAAGAAGCCCTCAGAGCGACGGCGAGGGTGAGGAGCGAGCGCACCTGCGAGATCTAGGACCGGACTTGGCGACGACGCCTCGACCTCGCCCGACTCCTTGACGTCCCTGTGACGCATGACATCAGCCGCAGACCTCACGTGGAGCGTCGAGAGACGGACGCACAGCTTATCGTCGAGCTCCTCGAACGCTTTGGCCGTCATCGTCCAGGCGTACACGGCCGTCGCCGCCGACACGAGCTCGTCCTCTTCTGGGTCGCCGCCGGCCTTGACGTACTCGTCGTACCGCTCGGCGAACGAGACGGCGGCTTCTGCCTCGCCGAGGATCGAGGCGCCTTGCTCGGCGAGCGAGGCGGGGAGAAGCGGTGCCGAGGAGCTCGAGCTTGAGGGGTCGGCGGCAGATGGTGGACCGGGCATGCTGTATCAGGAGAGCTGTGCGTGTCAGCTAGTGTAACGGGACGGCCTTGCGGGCTGTGCAGCATGGACGCGAGGCCCGAGTTGGCGATACCTCCTCGGGAGGGCGATGCACGGCCAGCGCAGCCTCCAGACGGTCCCCTCGCATCCTTGTGCCGGTCCATGGACCTCCTCATAGCACACAGGCACGCCCTCTGCCGTCCAGCCCGTGCCGTCGCCCCGCCTCGACCTCATCAGCTCGGGGTGGGGGATCTCGATGGGTAGGAGGGAGACGGAGCTTGTGGAGCTTGTGGATGGAACGCACAGTGCTTGTCGAGACTGTATGAGCTGTGCTGATAGTCTGGGTAGCAGGCCGAGCGTTGTCGAGGAGAAAGGACTCGCCTCGCCTGGTCGGCTCTCTCGGCCGCACTCGCCGACGACCGCGGCGAGCGAGCTTCTTCCTCGCGAGCGGATCAAGCCAGCACTCGCTGTCGGGAGCTCTCGAGGCAAGCGCGTCGCGCAGGCTCACACTCTCGAACGAGCTCGAGCGCACAGACCGACAGCAAGAACTCGCGCTTTTAGATGGCAAAGGCGACGAGGGGGGCGCAACGCAAACGGAGAGGGGCACAACCGAGGAGAAGACGAGGACGATGAGAGGGAGGAGAGAAAAGAACAGGTGCGAGCGGGACCGTCGGCGGCCCTCACATGAGGAGGTCCTCGTCGTCGTGCGCTGGCGGCGCGCCGTTGACGACGGGCACGGGCGGTGCGAGGCCGGCTGCGCGAGGAGAGCATGCTGCGTCAGCTCGAGGTCGGCGCGAGAGTGGGAGAAGGAGCCCGCGAGAAGGAGAGGAGGTGACGAGGAGGGAGGAGGGCCGTGCGCGAGGAGGGAGGGCACAGGAAGGAGGAGGAACACGACGCACCACTGCCCGCCTCGTCGCCCATCAAGTCGTCGTCCCCATGCGCGTCGGCGAACGACAAGCCCTCGATGCCGTTCGTCGCGCGCTCGACCCCTCCTCGCCCCGCCGACGCCGCCGAGTCGACGCTCCGTCGGGGCGCGCCCTCGTCCTGTTGCTCCTGCCCCGCCTCGTCGCCGTACTGCACGAGCTCGCCCTCGCCCTCACGCTCGCCCTCGCCGTACTCGAGCTGCGGCTGCGCGCCCGCCCTCTGCCGCTCGAGCGCCTCTGCCCAGCCCTCGACAAACTCCTGCGGGTCCTCGTCCGGGTCGGCGAGCGCGCTCGCCTGCTTTGGCTTCTTGGCCTGCTCGAGGAGCGCCCTCCAGCCCTTGACGGCGCGCCCGGCCTCGCTCGGCGCGTACGTGCGCGCAAACAGGGCCGCCTCGGGCGCGCGGTCGGTCGCGAGGAGCGTCTCGACGCACGCGGGCGCGTCGCCGAGCCCGAGCGCGGCCGCGAACGCGACGTTGTACGCGCCCTGGGCCGTCGCGCGCTCGACGAGGTACTCGAGCCCGGACCGCGAGCCCGTCGACGTGTACAGGAGGAGGAGCGCCGACAGGTCGTGCGCCTGCTTGAAGCACTCCTCGGCGAGCTGCACCTTCCACCCGGCGAGGGCGCGGTCGCCGACAGTGCGCCACTTGGCCTGCGAGCCGAGGTGCGGGCTCGAGCGCGCGAGCGCGAGCGCCGTCTCGAGGTCGTCGAGCGCGATCGCGAGCTCAAACTTGTGGTCCGGGTCGGTCGAGATGTCGAGCGCGAGCTCGCGCAGGTCCTGCGTCTCGAGGAAGCGTGCGAGGCGGTTGCGCTGGTCCTGCGGGACCGAGGGCAGAAGCTCCTGGGCGCTGTCGAGGTCGCCGCGGAGGATGGCCGTCTGGTACTCGATGACCGACAGCGACAGGCTGAACGCGTACAGGTTGACGTCCTTGTCGCACAGGTAGATGCGGTTGTGCTGCGGGAGGTAGCCGAGGAGGTACATCTGCGAGTCAAAGTGCGTGATGGTGTGGGCCTGGCCACCGACGAGGTAGTTGAGGCGGTGCGCGGCGGTCGTGTAGACGAGGCAGTCGCCGACCCACTTGGCCGTCTGGATCGCCTCCGAAATCTCGCACTCGAGGTCGAACGCCTCCTCGATGCCCTCGTCGCCGAGGTCGGCGCCGCGGTCGAGCGCGTCCTGGTACGCGTCGCGGTCGAACCGGAGGACGTAGAACGAGTCGTCGCCGGCGATGCAGACGAGGTTGCCCGTGCCGGACCAGTAGACGTTGCGCGCGTCGACCTCGATGCGGCGCACGAGGCTGCCCGACTCCCAGTCGTAGAAGCACACGAAGCCCATGCCCTTGACGCCGAGGAGCGGGCCGCCGTACACGCCGTCGGTCGGGTACGTGACGTGGACGAGGCCGGCGCGCTCCTTGAAGTTGCGGAAGACCTTGATCTTGGACCCGGCCTCGCGCACGGCGTACGTGTTCGAGTCGCTCGCCCACGCAAAGCCGACGCCCTGGCCGAACGCCTTGTTGCGCCACGCGAGCGCCGTGTAGATGATGTACTCGCCGTCGCCGCACACGGTGACGAAGCGGCCGTTGGGCGAGTGCTCGAGCGTCGAGGCGTACACCTCGGTGTTGCCGAGCTCGCGGCTCGGGATCGACAGCTGCTGGCCGTCGGGCACCGTGTCGTCCGGGGTCGAGTGGAGCGCGAGCGTGAGGACCTCGGCGTTGCGCGCAAAGACGACCTTGCCCTGCGAGTCCATCGAGACGGCGGGCTCCTCGCGGCCGAGCTTGACGACGACGGCGCCCTCGTCGAACCCGAACGCGACGTCGTTGCCCTTCTTGGCGTACGCGACGCACCACGCGCGCTCGAGGCCGTAGTCGAGCGTGTTCTCGAGCCGGTACGTCGATGAGTGCCAGATCTTGACCGTGCCGTCCTCGGAGCCCGAGACGAGGATCGGGAGCGAGGGGTGGAAGATGGCGAACGAGACGTTGGACGTGTGGCCCTCGAGCGTCTGGATGCACGACTTGGACAGGTAGTCCCAGATCTTGATCAGGCGGTCGTCGCCGGTCGTGACGAGGTAGGGCTTGTCGCCGCCGTGGTAGTACTCGACGTAGTTGACGCCCTTGTCGTGCGCGTCGAGCGTGAAGTTGGCGACGGGCGACCCGAGGCTCCAGACCTTGACGGTGCGGTCGAGGCACGCCGACGCGAACGTGTTCGAGTCCTTCGGGTTGAACGACAGGTTCATGATGTAGTGCGTGTGGCCCTCGAAGATCTGTGCGGGGGCGTGCAGGCGAGGGTCAGCTCTGTGCTCGAGCGAGGGGAAGGGTGGACGAGGACGAGACGAGGAAGAGAGAGGGACAGGGCGAGGAGAGAGGGGCGCACCTGGATGCACTTCCAGCCCTTTTCCCAGTCCCAGAGCTTGATCGTCATGTCGTCCGAGCCGGTGAGGACGAGGGGCTGGCTCGGGTGGACCGCAAGGCAGCGGATGTAGTCCGGGTGGGCCTCGAGGGCCGTCACCTTCTCGCCCGTGTTGTAGTTGAAGACGCGCAGGTGGAAGTCGTCCGAGCCGCACACGAACCAGTTCTTGCGGGCGATGAAGCGGACGCAGCGCACGGGGACCTCGGTGACCTCGAACGTCTTGATGATGGCCTGTGAGGTGGGCGAGCGCGAGGAGCAACGGGAGGGAGGGGGAGGTCGAGGTCAGTCGAGTCCTCATGGGACAGAGAATGCGAGGACGCACGCCCGAGTCGACATGGTAGATGATGACGTTGCCCGTGTAGAGGCCGGTGCTGTGGGCGAGGGGCAAGAGGAGGTGAGCCGGAGTTGCGAGTGAGGGGGAGATGAGGGGGGGGGGGAGAAGCGCGAGGCTCACATCAACCCTGCGCGCGTCGTTCGAGGTCAGCCGAGGGTCCTCGAGAGCTCAGCAGAGCTGCAGAGGCGAGAGAGGGGCACGCACAGGGTTCAGTCGGGTGGAAGTCGACCGACTTGACGCGAGCACATCGTGTCAAGAGCTTGCGCTGTGGGGTGGAGGGGCTGGGTGAGCTGGGTCGGGTGTGGCGAGTGTGAGTCGAGGTGCGCACGTTGATGTCGAGCAGCATCGCGGCTGATGAGGGAGAGAGCGAGGACCGACGCGAGCCTGCCACGACGAGGAGGAGACGAGGGGCGGCGGAGGAGCGGACGACCCTCTGCTCGCACAGGCCAGCGAGCTCGAAAGGTCCACAGTGGCACTGCTACACTCTACAGTCGACTCAGCACCTCGCCAGCCTCGTTCGAGCGCCTCGAGGACGGCCAGACCCTCCTCCTCCTCGCCGCCTTCCCCCCGGCTCGCAGACCTCGTCCCCACCTCGCTCTCGCCGACAGCAGCGGCCCTCGAGCCAGTCGACCGAGGCTCATGCCCTCATCCGCGCCCGACACCGAGGCCGGCCACCCCGACCCGCACCGCCCTCGCTCGACCTCGGCCTCGCCTCGCCCCGTTGACAGCCAACCGCCCGCCGGCAGTCACCCGTCGCCGCCGGAGCCTGTGCAGCACGCCGCCATGACCGACGACGAGCTTCAACCAGCCTCGACCGAGCTGCTGCCCGCCCAGGTGCGCTCGTCTCGCCCCGGACCCTCACCGCCCCGTCGCCCTCGTGTTGACATCCCCCCCGCCCGCATGTCACGCTCGCCCGACGCCCACGTGCAGCCGCCTGCCCCCTCACCCTTGCCTCAAGCACTCGTGCGCTCACTTGCACCCTTTCAGCGCGCGAGCATGGCTGACCCTCGTCCCGCACCTTCCCCCTCCCTCCAGGTCGCCCACGCTCCCCTCTCGAACGGCAGCCCGCCAGCCGCAACCGACGTGCGCTCTTCCCTCTCCGCCCTCTCTGCCTCTCACACTTCTCGTTGACTTGCACCGCCGACCCGCAGCTCGACGAGGCCAACACGACCATCGCCCGCCTGCGCGCCGAACTCGCCTCGCTTCCGGCCTACTACACGTCGCGCAACCAGCTCGACCACGACCGCCTCGCGAGCGACAACCTCCAGCTGCGCACCCAGGCCCACGTCCTCGCCCGCAAGGTCGCCGCCCTCGAGGCCGACAAGCTCGCCCTCGCGAGTGCCCGCAAGACGACGGCCAAGGACAAGGGCAAGGGCAAGGCGCGCGCAGACGACGACGACGAGGACTACGAGGACGACGCGGCGAGCGAGGCGACCGAGGTGGACGAGGAGGAGCGCGACGCGACCATCGCCCAGCTCGAGAGCGACAAGCGCGCCCTAACGGTCGACGTGCACCGCCTCCAGGACCGCGTGCGTCGACCCTTCCCGGTCCCGCTCTCCCTCTGACACGCATCACCTGACGCCGTTCATGCCCGCGACCAGCTCGACATCGCCGAGCAGCAGACCAAGCGCCTCTCGCACGAGCTGCGCAGCCTGCGCGCCTACTTCCTCCACGGCTCGCCGCTCGTCACCCTCGAAGCCGACGTCGCGCTCCCCTCTCCGCCCGCCTCGCAAATCAGCCCCGCCTCGCCGCCCGACCCAGCCCTCCCCGCCGCCTCTTCCTCCACCGCCTCCTCCTCGCGCCCGGGCCCGACCCCGCGCAGCGTCGCCCTCGCCGACGCCGAGGCCGAGCTCCTCCTCCACGCGGGCAAGACGCTCTCGCACGTGCACCGCGTCACGCGCGTCCCGCTCACGCGCGCCATCGCCGAGCGCGCAGACGACATCGTGCGCGCGCGCGCCGGAGGAGGCGGCGGCGGCGAGCCGTACAGCCTGCCGCGGCCGGCTGCGCTCGGGCCTGCGGGCGACGCCGAGGTGCAGGGCGAGGGGCACGACGGCCTCGACGGGCTCATGCAGCTCGCCAACGCGTCGTCGCAGGAGGACCTCGCGCCCTTGCTGCCCGACCCGTCGGCCGCGGCGCCGGCACCGGGCGCGGGCGCAGGCCCGAGCATGAGCCTGCGCACGCGCACGAGCTCGCGGCGCGCGCGCGCGAGCCGCACCGAGTGGGACGGGCCGGACAGTGGCGAGGACGCGCAGATGGGCACGCGCGCGCTCGAGCTCCCCGTCCCGCCGGCGCAGTACAACCCGTACTCGCTCGAGCGCCCGCCGCCGCACATGGCCATGCGTGCGGGTTTGCCGGCGTACGGCGGCGGCTTTGCAGGAGGAGGAGGAGCGGCGGCGCACGACGACGACCCGGACTACCTCCCGAGCCCGCCGCCCGGCCTCGGCCCCGCCGCAGCCGCAGCAGGCTCGAACGCCTGGCCCTACGCGTACGAGCTGCCGTACCCGGGCGCACAGGCGGGCCCGAGCGGCGCATCGTTGTCGTCGGCAGCGGGTCCGAGCGCGCACCCGCACGCGCACCCGGGCCCGAACCCGCGCCAGGCGCTCGGGCAGCGCCTGAGCGCGCTCGACGTGCTCGCGCAGGCGACGGCTGAGATGGACCACGAGGGCCTGGGCGGGGGCATGGTCGATCATGGGCGCGGGCTGTACGAGGGCGGGTGGGAGCGCGCGGGAGAGGCGCAGCAGGGGGCCAAGGGCGACAAGAAGGCGGGCGTGCCGAGCAGTCGCAGTCGGGTGCCGACTGTCGGACCAGACGGGCAGAAGAAGCCGCGCAGCCCGTACATCAAGGTGCGTCTGCGCGCACGGACCCTCTCTTCGTCCTGCTCGCGAGGCTGACTCGCCGCCTCCCCCGTCGCCCTTTCTCTCCCTCTCTTCCTCGCTCGCACCCTCATCCGCAGTGGAACCTCCAAGAAGACGAGCAGCTCCTGCGCGCCGTCATCCAGGTCGGCTGCTCGTGGGACAACGTCGCCAAGCTGTGCCCGACGCGCGCGTACCACCAGGTCCGCCAGCGCTTCCTGCGCGGCCTGCGCAGCGGCGAGCAGCTGCCCAAGCAGCTCATGCACCTCCAGGAGGCCGTCAGGAAGAGCGTGAGGGATCACGAGGCCAAGAAGTGCGTCCTCGAGCTCTCCCTCTCTCGCCCTCTTCTCGCGCTCGAGGGACCACCGGAACTGACTCTCGCCTGCTCTTTCTCCTCCGCAGGAAGCGCAAGCGCGCCGCCAAGCAGCACGTCGCCGTCTCGGACCCCGACGACGACGCTTGAGCCCCTTCTCCTCCCCAGACCCCCTCCTCGAGCTGTTGTTCTCCCTGTACCACTCCTCTCGCACGCACGCATCGCCTCTCTCGCTTCACTCTGTGCCTTCTCTCTCAGTCTCTCAGTAGCCCTCTCGCCCTCGCAGCGTGCAACCTGAACCCTCTTTGCAGCCCTCCCTCCTCCTCGCGCTCGAGAGCCGCTCAGACCGCCGCCGCGTCGCCCTCGCCCGCCCCCTCGCGCTTCTGCATCGCGCGCCAGTACAGGTACTCGAGCGAGTGCGTCGCGCCCGTGTCGGCAGCGGCGCTCGAGGGCGGGGCGGCGCCCGGCGCGGCGAACCAGAGGACGTCGCCGAACGTGTCGGAGCGGAACTTGGACGCTGCGAGCGGGACGAGGCGCGCCGGCGTCAGTCTCTGGTGCAGGATGAGAGAGCGAGAGACAGAGGAGGGGAGAGGAGCAAGAGGACGCACCGATCGAGGGCGGAAGAGGCGCGAACGCCTCGTTGGCCGCGGCGAGCTCTGCCGGCGTCGGCGCCGCGGCGGGTGCGCTCGGCAGCTCGACGGCCGGCGTCGACGCCGTGCCCGACGCCGAGCCGGGCAGGATGTCGAGCGACGACGAGAGCGCAGCGAGCGCGGCGCTCGTCGAGAGGTCGGACGCGCTCGGACCTCCTCCCGCCATCGGCTGCTGCGGGGCGCTAAACGACGCGAGCGCGGCGTCGACGGCGAGGCTGCCGCTGCCCGGGTCAACCTGCATGCTGTCGCCGCTGCCGCCGCCGACAACGAGGTCGCGAGCGTGGCCCTCGTCCTGCACATCCTGCGCCGTCGCCGGCTTGCCGTCCTGCGAGAAGTGGTACGTCGGGCTCGCCGCCGCGCCCGCTGCCGCTCCCGCACCGCCCGCCCCTCCTGCACCGCCGACGTCGAGCCGTCCAGGCCCCGCGACGCCGCGCACGAACGGGCTCTTGATCTTGTGCAGCGTGTCGACGCGGTCGTCCGGGTAGGGCTCAAACTCGTACTCGTGCTTGCGCATCTCCTCGGGCACGCACGACGACCAGCTCTTGATCTTCTTGAACGCCTTGACGTCGTCCTTGTACCGGAACTCGCACACGTACAGCGGCATGGCCGGCGTCCAGGCGGGAGCTCGAGGGCGGCCGCGCGTGTACTTTGTGAAGAACATGACGAAGCAGCGGTCGACAAAGTCCTCGACGACGCTGTGGAGAGGCCGAGTCAGTTGTAGAGCTCGAGCGGGTTCGAGAACGAGGGACAGGGCCGCACTGGTCGACAAAGACGCCCGTCTTGAAGACCTCGTTCTCGTAAAACGTGCGCGACGCCGGATGGACCGTCTCCTCGGGCTGCAGGATAGGGTCGTGGGTCAGTACGTGACGACGAGGATGGTGGAGAGGGACTGAGCGCACCCGGTAGTACCAGCACACGGACAGGCAGCGCTGAGCCGAGCTGCAGGGAGGGCGACGAGCAGGTCAGCGCACGGTCCTCCAGAGCGAGAGGGGCCTCGAGCGAGCTCGACGACGCACTCGGGTCGCTTGTACGTCTTCCAGATCTGGGCGATGATGGGCTTGCCCGGGTTGTCCGGGTTGAGGAGGTGGACCCAGTCACCTGCGGGAGGTGCATGCTCGAGTCAGCTCACAGGTCCGCTTGCGCTCGAGCGAGAAGCACAACGCGACGCACCCGTCTTGAGCACGTCGCCCTTGAAGTTGATGCCGTCGAGGAACACCTTGTCCTTGGTCGTCGGCCTCGTCGTCGCGCGGCTCTTGAGGTCGGTCCCGAGCGCCGACTCGTCGCCCTTGGCGTGCTGCACGTTGCCCGGGCCCGCACCGACCGACGCGAGCGCGGCGGCGTCGTCGATGACGGCCGAGCGCACCGAGGGGCTGACCTGCTTGGTGAGCTCCTGGTAGAGACGCTGCAGGCGAGGAGAGGCGCTTCCGAGTCAGCTGTCGAGGCTCATAGGGGGTGCGAAGAGAGCGGGACAAGACGCACCTGCAGCACCATCAAGTCGCTGTAGACGGTCCCAGGCGAGTCGGGGCGAATGAAGAGCTTGGCGATCGAGAAGAGGTGGTGCAGGTCCTGGTCGAACGCCTCGGGCGAGCTGTAGAAGCCTGCGTGGACGTTGCTCTGCACGAGAGTGGGTCAGTAGAGCGTTCATGAGCTGTCGAGAGCGGCGGTCGACGCACCTCGATGGCGTTGAGCGAGAGAGGGCGGTCGACGAGCTGGTAGTAGTCGGGTCGTGCGGCGCGGTCGGGCACGTCGATGAGCGGCGTCGCCAGCGGTCGTCCACTGCGTCGAGCGGAAGAGTATCAGCCGATGCACGAGAGGATGTGCGTGCTGAGCCGGGAGGGAGCGAGGCGGGCTCACGTCGCGTCCGTGTACCTGCGGATCTTGTCGAGGATCTCGAGGTACGCCTGCGTCGGGTTTGGGCCCTGCTCATCGTCACTCAAGAGTCAGCTTCGTGTGCTCGAGCGCGCCTGAGCGAGCAGAGGACGAGCGCGACGCACCACGTCGCCCGACATCCAGCCCGACTCGACGTCCGCGATCGTCGGCAACGACGGTCCCGGCGTCCCCGCCGCTCCCTCCTCGCCTTCTGCGCCACCATCAGCCGCAGCCGGTCCCGGTGCGACCGAGATGTCGCGCGAGGCGCTGCCGCCGGCCGAGGTCGAGGCGATCGGCAGGTCGGGCATGGTCGCCGGCGGGAGGGTCGGCATGCTCGGCAGGTTGGGCAGGGGAGGAGGAGGTGCCGGCGCGGGCGGAGCACGGCTGCCGCCGAGCTTGAGCGTGAGGGTGGGCGTGGCCGAGGGAGGAGCTGGCGAGGCGGACGGGCCGTTGCGGTGCTTGCTGGCGCTCGGCGGGACGAGGCCCGGCGACGGCGTCGAGGGCCCGCCGGCGAGGGCGCCCGTGAGCTTGATGCGCTTGGGCTTGCGCTCGGTTTCGGGCGCGGCGGGTTGAGGTGCGGGGAGGGAGCCTGGTCGGGGGAGCGACTCGAAGGGAGGAAGAGGAGGGGCGCGCTCCCGCCACAGCCGCTCCATGTAGCCCTGCACGGTGATCATGAGGACGTGTCAGCATGCTCTGGTCGCTGTGTGTGACGTGACAGGCCCAGCAGGAGCGCACCTCGAGCTTGTCGGCGTCGGCGTAGACCATGCTGCCTTGCTCGTTGTACTCGCGCGCGTTGGACCAGATGAGGAAGAGGTCGTAGGCGACGGCTTGCGGCGACGAGTAGCTGCCTCGCTGGAGGCTCTCCTGTGGGAATAGCTAGCGAGTCAGCTCTGGGTCGGCGAGCGGGCGGTGGGTGCCAGGTCGAGGATGGGGTCGACGTGAGCCGGGGCGGGGCGAGGCGAGAGGGCGACGCACGTAGATTCCATTGAGGCACCTGGGCTCTTTGATGAAGAGGTAGTAGTCTGGGTACTCGAGACGGTCGGGCAGGTCCTGGAAGATGGCCGAGTAGGCGCGCTTCATGCCGCCGCCGGCCGACGTCTCGAGGTGGTAGAGGGCGTTGAGCAGCTCGCCGAGCGGCTGCTGCACATGGGGCGCAAGCGGCATGGCGGTGTGCGGTCGCTCGTCGCAGTCGGGGAGCTGGGGGAGGAACGAGGAGGAGGGCGCGGTGGATGGCGACAGTGGCGGTCGCGGCGGTGCGGCGGGTATAGCGGTGGAGCTGATAAGCTCTCTGGCGTGCAGCTGTGCTCGTACGGCTGTCGTGAGCCGGCGTGGTGGGAGCAAACAGTCGTCGAGGGAGATGAAGACGACGACGAACGGTCTCCCCCGCTCTCCTCCTGCACTGCTTGCACCTTGCTGCAAGCCTACACGCTCAGCTCACTCTCGAGGATCCGCCACACGACCCTGCCCCTACCGCGCGACCCGCCTCGCTCACCTCCTCCTCGCCCCCCCACCTCGTTCCCTCTCATCCGCCCGCACCCGCACACCGCGACATGGCCGACAAGTTCAAGGCCGAGGGCAACGTTGCGTTCGGCCAGAAGAAGTGGCTCAAGTCGGCAAAGCTCTACGGCCAGGCCATCGCCCTCGAGAAGGACGACACGGCAAAGGGTGCCCTCTACTCGAACCGCTCAGCGGCCTACGTCCAGCTCGGCAAGCTCGATGAAGGTCCGTCGACCACAATGCGCTCGTCGTCGAGTCCCGTCCCTTGACTTACTCTGCTCCTCGCACGCAGCTCTCGACGACGCCAACAACGCCGTGCGCTGCCGACCGCAGTGGTCCAAGGCGTCCGCCCGTGTCGCCGAGGTCTGGGGCCGTCAGCAAGAGTTCAGGCTGTCGATCCAGAACTGTGCGTCCCTTCTGGCCGCCGGACCGGCGTCGAGTCGCTCGACCCTGACGCCTTCGCACGCTCGCCCGCAGACAAGCGCGCCATCGAGCTCGCCGAGGACGACGCGAGCCGAGAGCGCTACGAGGCGTCGCTCAAGACGCTCGAGGCGACCCAGCAGCGCGCCACCGTCGCCGCCAAGGCCAACCCGCCGCCGTTTCGCACCACGAACGACCCGGGCGAGCTCTTCCTCGCCAAGGTGCACCGCGCCGTCCTCGAGGGCTCGTACCAGCTCAAGCCCGACAGCGGCGTTGGCATCTCGTTCCATGCGGCCACGTGCTGCGCGCGGCATGCAGCTGCTCGACGCGGCCATCGAGCCGATCGACGAGACCAACTTTCGCGGCACGGCCTTTACGAATGCGCTCGCCGAGATCTGCGAGTGCGTCGTGACCGACCAGAGGCAGTTCGTACTCGGCGCCGGCTCGCACCCGACCGCGACGCTCAACAAGAAGCTGCCGCAGCTCATCAGGTTCGAGCTCGAGCACGGCGGCTGCTTCAAGTACTTTACGGGCTCGAGGTGGTCGGCGCGCGACATCATTGACGACCTCGACAAGCGCATCGCGACGGACGGTCGCCAACGGTGAGCTCTTCTTGCCCCGCCATCCGCGTCCTCCCGTCGCACGCCGAGCTGACGCTCGAGCCTCTCTCTGCAGCGTCCGCCAGGTCTGCTCTTCGCTCATCCGCGGCCGCATCATCATTGCCTTCCTCGTCTCGACCTTCCAGCGCGAGCCGGGTGCGTCGATGTCCCTCTCTCCTTGCCCGCTCGAGGTCCGAGCGAGCGCCGACCGCACTGGGGCTCACCCTCGGCCTCTCTCTCGTCCCCCATCTGCAGGCCCGGCCATCCTCGAGGCCAAGCTCGCTGTGTCGCTTCTCGACGAGGGCAACAAGAAGTGGGCGCACGAGTCGTTCGAGGAGAAGGTGCGTCGCTCCACCCTCTCTCCCTCCCCGCGCACGGACCCCACGAGCTGACCTCGCTCCTCCTCCTCTCCCTCTCACCGCGCGCAGGGCGCCACCTTCCGCCCGACCTTCGTCCGCAACGCGCGCGTCTTCCTCATGAAGCTGCTTCTCGGCGCGCGTCGCGACGCCAAGACGCCGTCGGCCATGCGCGCGTTCAAGCTCGAGGACGTCGAGAAACTCGCGCGCGACATACTCGAGGTGCGTCGTCATGCTCTCGCGCAGGTCGCTCTTGCTGCGTCGCCGAAAGGAGAGCGCTGATCAGCGGGCGCTCGTCGTGCGCGCAGGAGTGCCCGCCGAGCAAGTGGCCCCCTCGAGACGGCGGCGTCCTGCATCTCGCCTACGGCGTGCGTCTCCTCCCTCTCGCCCTCGCGCTCCTCCTCTTTGTGTCGGCTCTCCGCCCTCACTGACGTTCGTCCTTGCACCTCACCCTCCTCTCCTCGTACCCGCTCCTGCTCGGCCTCGCTCGACCTCGTCCTCACCCTCGCTCTCGCCCCACCCTCCTTCTCGCCTGCAGGCCCTGCCCAACTGGGAAGCCTACGGCGCCCTCGCCTACGTCCACAGCTGTCGAGGGCGCCTCCCGCTCCAGGAGGACGGCGACTCGCGCATCATGATGCCCGACGTCGGCGAGATGAAGAAGGCGGCCCAGTACTACGACAAGGCTGCGAGCCTCATGCCCGACGACTGGCTCGACTTGCCGGCGTTCCGTTGGTACGGCCTCGAGTCGTGGTTCAGGGCGGGCGAGCTTACGGTGCGCGAGCTGCGGCAGCGGGAGGCGGCGGCGGTCAGGAGCGATGTCGAGTCGAGCCGCTTCTGTGCGTCCCTCTCTCTCTCCTCCTCACCTCTCTGATCGTCCTCTGCCCCGTCGTCGTCGTCGACGACGACGCCGTGCTGTCGCCTCGTCGCCTCGTCCTCGTCTTGATCCGCATCCTCGAGCTCGCCGACCTCGCTCGGCCAAAGCTGACCTCGCCTGCCTCTCACAGCCCCCAAGCCTCCCACAGACGACTATCCGCCACGCGACTTCTCGCAGAAGCAGAACCGCGCGCTCGCCGAGCAGGTGGGTGTCATGGGCCCGCAAGCCGACCGCCTCACGGTCAAGGCGGTGCCGACGATCGACGCGAGGGGCATGCCGATGTCGTGGAATGGCGCCGAGCTGTTCACGCCCGAGATGGCCAAGGAGTACCCGGGCGAGATTGGGCTGGCCGACATCGTGGGTTGAGCGGGGGAGGGTCGAGCCGAGTAAGGCGGTCGAGGAGCTTGCAGTGCGAGTCCTCGTTTCGGCGGTCTCCTTTGCCTCGCCAGCATGCTCGAGAGGACTCTGCAAGTGCACACCGTGAGCTTGCGAGACGTTCGCTCGCGTTCTGCCGTCGAGAGGCCCGGCGCGACAAAGAGAGGCTCGTGCGCAAAGACAAAGAGGTCGCTCTCCTCACCCGCGCCCCGGTTCCTCGCCGCTCTTTGCGCCCCCAGTCGAGCGTCGTGGAGTGCACCTCTCCACTGGCAAAAGCAGCGCCGTCCTCGTCCTCGTTTCCCCGGTTCAGGGCACAAAAAGAGGGCTGGCCCTTTCCGGGATTGAACCGGAGACCTGCAGAATTGTGCGTTTGGGTAAACACTTCAGTCTGTCGCTCTCCCAGCTGAGCTAAAGAGCCTCTTGTATAGGTAGAGAGCTCAAAGTAGCACTCACACGGCGCAATTGTACGATGCCGTCCGTGCACGGACCCCTTCGCTCTCCCCTCCTCGCCGTGCGCACGTCGACGGCGCCCGTCCTTCCTGCGCTCTAGTCTCTCACTACCGCACTCGTCGACGACGATGATGCTGGCCTCGGCGAATGGAGACGAGCAGCTCTCGTCGAGAGGGCGAGAGGAGCGCTCGGACCTCCACTCTGGGTCTCTCGTCGTCGACAGCTGTCGGGCGAGTACGAGAGAGACGGACAAGCGGTAGTTGCACGGCAGAGGGGGTACTGCAAAGCGAGACACGCAGTGGGTGACGAGGCGCAGGGCGAGATGGGAAGCTTGGGTGAGGAAGGAGAAGGGTGGACAAGGTGGACGACGATGCGAAAGGGCCAGAGGCAGGCGACGCTCGACAGCGCTACGTGTGCACGGCGTTGTAGTGGTCCATCTGCAGGGGTAGGGGCGTCAGTGCAGGTCGCAGGAGAGAGCCTGGGTATGCCGAGGAGAAAGAGGACGCACAGCTCCTCGCCAGGTCCGCGACTTGATCTTGGCGCGACTGGCAGCGAGACACCGCACACAGGGGAAGATGTGGCCCTGCGGCGTGAAGGACCTGCCGTTCGGGTCGACCGACGCCCAGCCCGCACGAGCGAGGAGAGCACCTTGGTACCGCCCAAAGTCACTGTTGTGCGTCTCGTGGATCGTCCAGGGCGTCGCGAGGCCCGGCCTGCCGAGCTCGCGCAGCTTGACGAGTATCTCGGGGTACCGATAGCTCGCGCTCGCCCCGTTGGGTCGGTCGGCGCCGAGGAAGAACGTGGCAAAAGGCTGCCCGAAGAGGTCGTCGAGCTCGCGGTCGGTGACGGTGGCGGCAGTGTCGCTGAGATCGAGGCAGGCGAGGAGATCGTTATCGAAGGCTACCTTGAGATCGGCGACGTCCGTGCTGGCCATGGTCGAGCGTAAAAGTGCGCCGGTGCGCCCAGTCGCCTGCGGCACGGACTCGAGCTTCTCGGTGACGGTCTTGACGACAGCGAGCTCGCGCGGGTCTACGAGCTTGGTGACAGCTGCCCTCGCGAAGCCGACCTGGATGGCGCGACGGGCGGCTCCGACCTCGGCGAGGATGTCGGCAGGTCGTTCGTCCAGTCGTTCTCGGTCGGCGACAAGCCGTCGGCGACCCAGTGCGGCTCGACTGTCGGGAGAAGCACGAACACCATGAACGACGGGAATTTGAGGCTCCTCTCGCCGTCTAAGGCGGCGAGGAGGGCGTTGTAGCGACCGAGGAGGAGCTTGCGGCGGTCGTGCATGAGCTTGACGCGCTCGTGGGCGAGGCGGACGACCTTGTGGCGCTGAGCGCACTCGATGAGCTGAGCCGAGATGCGGTTCCATACTGCGGGAGGAGAGGCTCAGCGCTCGGGCACGCTCGGCGGTGGACGAGAGGGAAGAGGAGGCGCACCGACGTTCGTGAGGGCAGTCGGCCGGTCGACGAGCCGATCGAGGTCGAGAGAGAACTTGCAGCTGCAGGTAGACGTCTCGTCAGCACGTTCTGTGCCGCGATGGGAGGGCTCGAGCGAGACATGGGCGAGGACGTACTCGCTCGCGAGATAGCCGAGGGCGAAGAGCCTCTGCTCGATCCTGCGGACGGTTCCGAGCGTCAGCCCATGATCTCCAGAGTCGCCAAGGTTGAAGGGAGAGGGGAAGAACGGCGACGCACTCGTGCCTGCGACGACGGCAAGCCGCCTCGACCGCTTCCTTGCGGGCCAAAGTAGACGAGCGCTCCCACTCGAGGAGGGCGACGACGTCCTGTAGGGCGCGCAGGGTCAGCTCATGATCGAGGTGAGACGAGAGAAGGAGGAAGCGGGCGACGCACCTTCCTCGCTGCCTCAGCCTCGGTGCGACGGCCATGGATGAACACCTCGAGCTCGCGCTCCGCCTCGAGCACTGGTCCTGCTGCCGGATCGAGTGCCGCCTCGGTCTCGTTCTGCCGGTCTTGACGGTCGCGACGAGCAGTGGAACGGCGAGTCGCCGCTGCAGGCGTAGGAGCCGGGGCTCCTTTGGCGTCGAGCTCGTTCAGGCGGTTGCTGACCGACTGGACGTCTTGGAGGCGGTAGTAGACTGTGCGCGCTCGAGTGTAAAAGAGCGCACACATGCTAGAGCAGGGAAAGGTAGACGTACTCGTGCTGTTGCCGTCGTGGAAGAACGAGAGCGCGCAGTCGAGCGCCAGCGCGTGCAGGTCCTTGACGCAGCCAGGCTGCTGCAGCTCGACCTCGGTGAGCAGGCTGCGAGCAGGGGAGTACATCAGGACTGCTCTACGATGCTCGAGAGCAGAGCCGAGAACGTACTTGGCGTTTTGGCACGACTGCGGCGGCGCAAGGGGTCAGAGCTGTCCGACGAGATGAGGATGGACGGGCGAGAGCGAGACGCACCTTGCACCAGCGCGCCCTCACGGCATAGTCGACGATGACGGCGCGACCGCGGCCGCACAGGTGGCAGTTACGGTCGTGAATGAGCGACACGAGCTGCATCTCGTTGAGGTCGGTCGCCTCGAGCTCGGGGAGGTCGACGTTGCGGCGGACGGCGGCCCAGATCGGCCTGGCGGAGCGACTCGCCAAGAGGTTGTGCATGAGCTTGTTGGTGCGCGTCATGGCGAGGAGGGTCGGCGGGTCGAGGTGCTGAGCGATCTCGACGAGGATGTCGAGCGGCATGGCGAGGAAGGTCGACAGCTTGCCCTTCTTGCGCTTGTTCGCCACCTGCGTCGTGCTTGTCCCGTCATCGTGCTTGCGCTTGGCCCTGGATGAGGACGAGGAGGTGCGAGGCTTCTTGGCCGGGCGAGAGTCGGCGTCCGAGTCGGGGTCTGCGAGAGGGTCGAGAGGGCTCAGCCGTGCCCGGATAGGCTCGCGCCGAGCTAGGGACGCACCCTGGGACCATGTCGCATCGTCGTCCGAGTCTGCCGAGCGAGACTGACGCCGGCCAGAGAGGCGGCGCGTGCTGTCATTGACGACGAGCGGCGCCTGCTCCTCGTCCTCGCCACTGAGCGCGTCCTTGAGGCAGTCGCGGGCTTTGGAAGCTGCTGCACGCTTCGGACGCAGCATTGCGCCGAGCTCTGGTGCGAGGGAGCAAGACGGCAGGAGCCGAGCGAGGCGACTCGGGGTGGGGAGGAGAGCGACGAGGGCGCACGCGCCGTCGCTCTCGCCTGCAGCCCGTTTGCATGGCTCAGGAGGCGCACAGATATCTTGCAACCCGCACCACTCAGCCCTCTGGCCCACAGAGAGCGATGCGCCGAGACTGTTGCCGTCTCCACTCTCATCACTCGCGCGGGTTCATGGCTGGCTTCCTCCCTCACTCTTCCCGCCAGAGCCTAGCCCGATGCAGCGACCAAAGCGCGCAGCAGCTTCCAAGGCCATCAGCTTCGTCGACACCGCACCCAGCAGCGACGACGACGACGAGGCCCACCTCGTCCCCCAAAGGACCCCGCGCCGCTCGACTCGGCCCTCCCGCTCAGCAGACTCGCACGACGATGCAGCGCAGCTCCAAGGTGCGTCTCTACCACCCTTGCGAGCCCGCGGGGCGGCCGCTGAGCTCTCCCGCTGACCCTCGCCTCCCCGGCAGACGACCCGAATCCTCGCCCCGCAAAGAAGCCTCGCACGTCTACCACCGCCACCATGGGCAAGGCCAAGAGCGAGGGCAGCACCACGACGACCCCGACGAGCCCCCGCCGCATGGGCCAGCTCTCCGCCTTCCTCGCCCTCCCGCTCGACCTCGTCCTCGCCGTCGCGCACGACGTCAACCTGCCGACCCTGCTCGCGATGAGCCGCGCCAACAAGCTCTTGAACCGCCTCTTCGCTAGCCGCTTGGCCGCCCCGGTCTGGGCCAGCGCCCGCCGCAACAGCGGCATCCGCGACCTCAAGGCGACCGACCTCAACGACAAGCAGCTCGCCGCTCTGCTCTTCGACCGCAACTGCCACGTCTGCGGCAGGAGCCGAGCCATCATCGTCGACTACGTGCTCAGGACTCGCTGGTGTAAGGTGCGTCCCGAGCTCTCTGTCCTCGCTCGAGCGAGCGGAGCCAAAGCTGACCTCCCTTCGTGTCCGCAGCCCTGCCGAAGCGCCAAGTCCGTCTAGATGCGCTCTCCAGGCCCTGCAGACACAGCCTGACGTTCTCCTTGCGCGCAGCCTCCTCACGGCGTCCGAGCTGGTTGCGCGTCAGTGCGTCCAGCGCATGAACCGGCGCGCCCTCGAGTGCTCGCTCTCGTTCTACCACCATGCCAAGCGCACCAGTGCGTCCCCTCTGCCTTCCTCTCACTGTGCTCGGCACTGACTCGTTGAGGGACACAGCCTACTACCACCTCCAGGACGTCGAGTCGACGAGCGCCCGCCTCAACGACCTCGTCAACAAGGTCGACCTCGCGCAGCGGCTCCAGACGTCCGCCCAGCCATACACGAACCGCCGCAGAACCCCCGAGCAGCAGGTCAAGCTCGACGAGACGCTTCAAAGCGCCGCGGATGCCGTCGTCGTCGCAGAGCAGGCGCTCGACAAGTTCGTCCGGGAACGGCGCGTCCTCGTCGAGGCAGCAGGCGAGGTGAGTACAGCATCCTGCCTCCTCCACAAACATTGAGGACCTCGAGCAGCGAGCTGACGTTGAGCGCGCGACAGGACGCCGTCAACTGGGTCGCCTGAAAGCAGTGGGAGGAGGGAGCTGAACGGCGCGCGCAGGCGGCCGAGCACGAGCGTCGTCGTACCTCGTGCGTCTCTCGTGTCCTCTCCGTCTCGAGCACGCCGGGACCGAGGCGCTGACTGGTCCTCCGCAGCGTCAAGCAGAGATTGATGGCCCTCGGCCACGCCGCGACCGAGTACGTTCAGAAGCGCCTCGAGCTTCTGTCGATCGTCTTCCTGACGCACCTTCGACCTGCAGCTGCATCATCCCGCTCTCGCTCGACACGCTCATCGTCACCGCCAAGGAGCTCACCGACGAGAGCGAGTCGCCCTCCTCTTTCGCCCCTCGTTCGCCGCTGACTTGGAAGCACCGCGCACACAGTCTGGACGTCCATCTCGCCTACGCTCATCGAAGCCGCCGAGCAGCGCAAGGTCGAGCGCGTCGCCAACGAGCTCCGTCGAGCTGCCTCCGAGCGCTCCTGGGCCACGCGGCGGCGGCACGAGGTCGTCCGTCGGCGCTATATGGCGCTCCTCCAGGCGCAGCAGGGCGAGGCGCACGTTACATGGCCCTCCTTCGCGATCTTCCACCTGCTGCCGACCGTCGAAACGTACTGGATCGGCGACGCTGCGTCGGATTCCGAGGACGACTGGACGACCGACCTGCCCGCCATCCTCGCCGAGGTCGACGTCGCTCGTCGCGCCATCAAGGTCGGCTTCGCAAGGGCCATCGTCGACACGCTCGTCGTCTCGGACGCGCACGTCGACCAGAGCCTCGTCGACAACTTTGCGCGGCCGCCGCAGCCGATCAGGCCCATCGGCTCGTACCTGCGCTCAGTCGCCATCCCCGACGACCACTACCTCAAGAGCATCTTCGAGGCCGACCTGTGCGTCTCTCTCGACCTCGGCGACACGGCTGCCGGCGTCAGCGACGCCGAGCTCGACGGCCTTTTCTCGCACCCGACCGCCGCCTTCGAGATCGAGTGGCGCCGCAACAAGGCGGGCGGGACTCTCCGGTACCCTCAGATCCACGCCGAGCTCCGCGAGCGCAAAAACATCGGCACCGTCGGCTGCGTGTCGCTCGTCACGCCCGTCAAGAACCCCCTCTGGCACCACCAGCTCGCCGTCCTCGCCCATGTCGGCCTGGCCAGCCTCGATCCCGCCGACCCGACTCTCGGCACCCGAGGCGCCATCTTTCCGTGCGTGCGCTGTATCGCCGAGGGCCGCAAGCCGTCGATGGCGAAGCCGCGACTGTGGGAGGGAGCCGTGCGTCCTCCTCTTTGCGTTCCCCGACCTGGCCCTCTCCAGCGACCTCGACTGACCCACCTTCCTCATCAGAAGTCACACTTTCTCGCAGTGCACACTGAGTCGCCGCCGCGCGTCGTCTAGCTCCTCCTCGGCCTCGAGTCGTCGGCCTTTTCCTCCCCTTCTCCTTTCCCGCTCCGACTCTCCTCCCTCTCATCGCCGACCCTTTAGCTTCGTGATCTCTATTGCGTACGGCCTCCTTATGCAATCCTTACTCGTCTGTCTTCTCTGCTTGGCTTAGCGACGAGAGATGCAGAACGCGAGGTCCGAGCGCTCCTCTCGCCCTCTCGACGAGAGCTGCTCGTCTCCATTCGCCGAGGCCAGCATCATCGTCGTCGACGAGTGCGGTAGTGAGAGACTAGAGCGCAGGAAGGACGGGCGCCGTCGACGTGCGCACGGCGAGGAGGGGAGAGCGAAGGGGTCCGTGCACGGACGGCATCGTACAATTGCGCCGTGTGAGTGCTACTTTGAGCTCTCTACCTATACAAGAGGCTCTTTAGCTCAGCTGGGAGAGCGACAGACTGAAGTGTTTACCCAAACGCACAATTCTGCAGGTCTCCGGTTCAATCCCGGAAAGGGCCAGCCCTCTTTTTGTGCCCTGAACCGGGGAAACGAGGACGAGGACGGCGCTGCTTTTGCCAGTGGAGAGGTGCACTCCACGACGCTCGACTGGGGGCGCAAAGAGCGGCGAGGAACCGGGGCGCGGGTGAGGAGAGCGACCTCTTTGTCTTTGCGCACGAGCCTCTCTTTGTCGCGCCGGGCCTCTCGACGGCAGAACGCGAGCGAACGTCTCGCAAGCTCACGGTGTGCACTTGCAGAGTCCTCTCGAGCATGCTGGCGAGGCAAAGGAGACCGCCGAAACGAGGACTCGCACTGCAAGCTCCTCGACCGCCTTACTCGGCTCGACCCTCCCCCGCTCAACCCACGATGTCGGCCAGCCCAATCTCGCCCGGGTACTCCTTGGCCATCTCGGGCGTGAACAGCTCGGCGCCATTCCACGACATCGGCATGCCCCTCGCGTCGATCGTCGGCACCGCCTTGACCGTGAGGCGGTCGGCTTGCGGGCCCATGACGCCAACCTGCTCGGCGAGCGCGCGGTTCTGCTTCTGCGAGAAGTTGCGGGGAGGGTAGTTGGTCTCGAGCGGCGAGTTGGCTGTGTCAGGGGGACGAGGTCAGTTCTGGCCGGGCGAGGAGGGCGAGCTCGAGATGACGATGGGGGCGACGAGAAGATGACGAGGCGACGGGGAACCGACGCAGGCAGCGATGGCGATGACGAGAAAGAGGACAGAGCCGAAGAAGAGAGAGCGAGGACTCACCAAAGCGCCTCGACTCGACCTCGCTCTTGAGCGCCGCCGCCTCCCTCTGCCGCAGCTCGCGCACCGAGAGCCCTCCCGCCCTGAACCACGACTCGAGGCCGTACCACCGGAACGCCGGCAGGTCGTACCAGTCGTCGGGCATGAGGCTGGCGCCCTTGTCGTAGTACTCGGCCGCCTTCTTCATCTCGCCGACGTCGGGCATCTTGAGGCGCGAGCCGCCTGGCTGCGCGTCGAGCTGCATCGGGAGACGCCCGCGGTAGCTGTGGACGTAGGCGAGGGCGCCGTAGGCTTCCCAGTTGGGCATGACCTGCGGGAGGAGAAGAACGGGAGGGCAAGGCGAGGCGGGATCGAGGGGGACGAGGGGCGAGGAGAATGTTCGGCGGGCAAGGTCAGCGAGGGCGCCTCGTCGAGCGAGAGCGACAGGTGAGGAGACAGGGAACAGAGGCAGAGAGGAGGAGGACGCACGCCGTAAGCGAGGTACATGACGCCGCCGTTTCGGGGCGGCCACTTGGAAGGCGGGCACTCCTGCACGCACGACGAGCACACGCTGATCAGCAGCAGTCGGGAGGAGGAGGGAGCCGAGCGGAGAAGAGCTCACCTCGAGAACGTCGTGCGCGAGTTTCTCGACGTCCTCGAGCTTGAACGCGCGCTTGGCCGACGCCGTCTTTGCATCGCGGTGCGCGCCGAGCAACAGCTTCATGAGGAACACGCGCGCGTTGCGGACGAAGGTTGGGCGGAAGGTGGCGCCCTGCGCGCGGCGAGAAGGAGAGGAGGAGGAGCGAGGTCAGCTCGAGGGGTCCGTGCGGGGGAAGGGACAGAGGGCTGAGCGACGCACCTTCTCCTCAAACGACTCGTGCGCCCACTTCTTATTCCCCTCGTCGAGAAGCGCCACGGCAAACTTGGCCTCGAGGATGGCCGCGCCTGCAGAGGAGGGTCGAGGGTCAGCTCGTCTCTCCGCTCGCTCGGACCTCGGACCGCTCGCTCGACCTCGAGCAGGGCAGGAGGAGGGACGACGCACCCGTCTCGCGCTGGAACGCCGAGAGGAGGAAGGCCGAGATGAGGCGGCCGCGGATGAGCGACGAGCAGACCTGGCGGACGCTGTGGGAAGAGGCTCGAGCGTCAGCTCGGCGTGCGAGGAGAACAAGCAGTGGGAGGGGCATGGGGAGCTCACAGCTGCCTGTCGTCCGTCTTGATGCGCTTGTCGAGGTCGTCGATAATGTCGCGCGCCGACCACCTCGAGCCGGTAAAGTACTTGAAGCAGCCGCCCTGCTGCAGCTCGAACTCGATGAGGGCCGGCAGCTTCTTGCTGAGCGGGAACGCCTCGTGCGTGCCGTACGGCATGATGAACTGGGTCTGGTCGGTCACGACGCACTCGCAGATCTCGGCGATCGCAAACGTGAAGGCGGTCCCGCGGAACTTGGTGCCGCCGACGGGCTCGACGGCCGTATCGAGCTCCTGCATGCCGCGCGCGCAGCTCTCGGCGGCGTGGTACGAGATGCCGACGCCGCTGTCGCGGTCGAGCTGGTACGAGCCCTCGAGGACGGCGCGCTGCACCTTGGCGAGGAAGAGGTCGCCCGGGTTGGACGTCGTGAGGTAGGGCTTGGGCGCCGCCTTGACGGCGTCAGCCGCACGGTTCTGCGTCGACTCGAGCGTCTTGAGCGATGCCTCGTTCGTAACGAGCTCGACTCGCGTCGTCCTCGGCGAGCTCGATGGCGCGCTTGTCTGCGGGCGAGCACGAGGAGGCGTCAGGGTCGAGCGTGAGGATGGTGGGTGAAGGGGAGGAGGGACGCACAGCTCGAGATGGACAGCTTGAACTCTTGCTGGCGGCCGTAGACCTCGGCGACACGAGCATGGGCCTTGGACCACTGCGGCCGACTGCGCACGGCGTTGTTGGCGTCGTCAAGAGCTGCGGGCGGGCGAGGAGCAGAGTGAGTCATGGGACGGGACTCGACGAGCGAGCTGGGGTCGACGGACCTTCATCGAGCTTGCCGAGCTGGACGTAGGCGGCGCTGCGGTTCGAGTAGAGGGCGCCCTTTGCCGTGTCGTCCTTCTCGAGGGCGATGGCCTGGCCGTAGAGCTTTGCCGACTTGAGCCACTTCTTCTGGCCGAACGCAACGTTGCCCTCGGTCTTGAACTTGTCGGCCATGTCGAGGTGTGAGGGTGCGGGCGGCTGAGAGGGAGCGAGGTGGGGGAAGGAGGAGACGAATGAGGCGGGTGGTGCGAGTTGGGCGGGGTCGTGCGCCTGGATGTCGAGAGCGAGCTGAGCGTGTAGGCTTGCAGCAAGGTGCAGGCAGTGCAGCGAGGGAGGAGAGCGAGCGAGAGGAGCTTCCCCGGACTTTGGCGCGAGCGTCGCCGTTGCTCGTCCGGAGAGCTTGGACGAGCTTCACCGCTCCGTCTCTCGTCGACCCCTCGAGCTGCTCAGCCAGGACCGCCACCTGCACCTCGACACGGCCACCTGCGAGCACACGACTCGCCCTACAGCCCTCGCCCTTGCGCGCCCGCGACAGCTTGGCCCACCGTGCTCGATGAGCAGTCTGGCCGCCCCACCTGCCCTCGCACCTCCCACCCTCGACGAGCACCACTGCAGCGACCGCGCACCGACTACCACCACCCTCCCTGTCCGCCTCGAGGCTGGCCGACGCCCGTAGAGCGCGCCCTCACCAACCACCCCGCGCGCCGACACCGCCTCCTTCGAGCACCTCGTCCACCCGCACCAGCCTCCCTCGCCTCTTAGTCGTTCTTGCGACTACTGCAACACCACATCACACTCTCTACACGCCGACACGACCTTCCACCCGAGCGCCACGACGCCTACTCGGCATCTCGTCGTGCACCTCATCTTCATCTCTCCACCGCGAGTTCGACTACACCCGACGCTTCTAGCCCCTCATGACGTCCAGCAGCAGTGAGTACACTCACTACAAACTCGAGTGCGGCAGGCGCAATATCGACTGCGGTGGCCGTCGTTGTTGACGCGCGGGTCGAGCTCGCCACTGCTCGAGCCGAGCTGACGATCCCTCTCTGCAGAACCCGCCAATCGCCTGGCCGGCCTACCGCGCATCCCCAAGGTCGCAAAGAAGGGCAAGAAGCCCAAGCGCCCTCCCTCGCCCGCCAAGCCCAAGCCCGCACCGCTCCCCTCGCTCCCAATCACCCTCTCGGACGACGACACGCTCTCTGAGCCCCTCTCGTCTTCGTCGTCCGAGGACGAGGCGCCCAAGCCCAAGCCCAAGCCGGCCAAGGCGCCCAAGGCGACGCAGCAGCAGCAGCAGCCGTCACCGTCGGCCGCCGCCGCCGTCTTCCTCGGCGGTCCGGGCGGCCTTCCTGCGCTCCCCGCCCTCCCAGCGCTCCCCGCCCTTCCCGCCCTCCCACCTTTACCCAAGCTCGAGTCCGCCTCTCCAGCACCTCCCGGCTCGCGACGCCCTCCTCCACCTCCCCCTCCCCCGCCGAAACCCGTCGCGCCCGCACCCGCACCCATCGCCTCGACGTCTGCGCCCTCGCCCGCGCCCGCACCCGCGCCCGCCGCGTCCAAGCCGTCCTCCTCCTCCGCCAAGCCCGCAGCCGCACCTCGCCCGCGCGGCCGGCCTCGCAAAGACGGCCAGCCGCCCGCGAGCAGCACCTCTTCGACGCCGCACAAGCCGCACCCCAAGCCCGCCTCGGCCGCCGCCTCGCCCTCTGAGGCACCCTACGTCCCGCACACGGCCGGCGCAGGGCGCATGGGTTCGCCGAGCGGTGCGGGCGCGGGCGCCGCAGCCGGGCGCATGAGCCTCCGGCAGGTGCTCGCGCTGTCGCTCGCCGAGGCGAGCGAGGCCGAGGCGCGGCGCTCCGAGACGAGCCGCGAGAACTCGCCCGACGCGATGGAGCTCGGGCGGCGCTCGGCGGGGCTCGCGGCCGCGCAGAGGGAGCGGCAGCTGCGCGAGCGGGCCGAGGCGAGGGCGCGTGCTCAGGCGCAGGCGCAGGCGCAGGACAAGGGCAAGGGCAAGGAGCGCCTGAGCGACGTGAGCGAGCTCGAGCTCGACGACGCCGACGACGAGTCGGAGCTGAGCAGCCTGAGCGACCCGGACGAGGACGCGGCGATGGACCAGCTCGGCGGCAGCGCGGGCGGGCTCGCGCTCGGGCGCGAGCTCGAGAAGGCCGAGGAGCGCGTCATGCGCGCCGAGCTCGCCGATGCGCGGCGCCGAGGGCGCAAGGGCCGCGGCGCCGAGGGCGACGCGATGCTCGTCGATGGGGGGAGCGAGGAGGACGAGGACGAGACGGATGAGGGGACCGACGACGATGGGCTCGCCGTCGCGTGGGACCGCAACGTCCAGGCGATGGAGCGCATCCGGCGCCGTCGTGCATCGGGAGGAGCAGCAGGCGCAGCGGCGGCGGCGGCGGCAGCGGGCGACGTGTCGCTCGAGGGCATCTCGGCCACGCTCGACGACGACGGCGACGACTCGGACCTGGCGGTGACCGAGGTCCCGCCCGGCAACGGCTTCGGCGTCGTCACGTGGAGTGACTACGAGTTCGACGAGGAGGACGATGAGGACGAGGACGAGGACGACGAGGACCAGCTCGCCGCTGCGCTCGCGGCGTCGACCGCCGCCGTCGGCGATCTGCCCGGCGCCGATGGGCCGCTCGGCGTCGACGAGGACGGCGAGGACGAGGACGACAACATCGCGGGTTCGTTCGAGGACGAGCTCGAGCAGCTCTTTGCCCTGTCCGAGGCCGTCGTCGGCCCGATCCAGCACGACTCGGTCGACCTCGGCGACATGTGGCTCGCGGCCCTCACCGACGTCGATGCCGACGACGACAGCCAGGCCGACGGCTACGACGACGAGTCGGGCAGCGGCACCGACGACGTCGACGCCGAGATGATGTTCGGCCCGAGCGGCGAGCTCACGCGCCTCTTCGGCCGTGGCAAGAAGCGCCGCCGCCCCGTCGTCGAGTCGAGCGCGGGCGAGTCGGACGATCTGGACGACGACGATGACGCGACCGACTTGGACGTGTCGCTCGCCGACTTTGGCGACGGCGACGACCTCGACCTCGTGCGCCTCGGCGCGGCGCTTGACGACGCCGACCGGCGCAAGCGCGCCCGCACCGGCGGCGAGAACGGCTCGGCGGCGGCGGCAGGACTCGACGACGACGACGACGAGACGATGAGCGAGTCGGTGACTGAGGACGAGCAGACCGACTCGTCGTGCTCCGACACGGACATCTACCGCTACGCGCCGCGCACCGGCACCCTCTCGGCCGTCCAGGCGCCCACGACGGCCGACCTCGCGTCGCTCCAGGCCGACACGCCCGAGCCGGCGCAGCTGGCGCCGTCGTCCAAAGCCGCCGCCACCGCCGCCAAGCGCAAGGGCAAGGCCAAGGCGGGCCTGCCCGCCATCCCCGAGAACGGCTCGTCGCGAGCGCACGCTCCTCGTCCCGCCGCCGCAGCCGCAGCAGCCACCGTCCCGACCATCCGCAAGCCTCCTCATACCCGGCGCGGCCCCGTCATGGGCTCGTTCGAGCCGTCGGCGCCCAAGGACGACGACGACAAGAACGCGAGCGGCGTCAAGGTCGTCGTCATCGACGACAGCGGCGTGCCTGCGCCGAGCCCGTTCGCCGTCCAGAAGAAGGCCCGTCGACGAGCTGTGCGTCCTCCTCCCCGTCCTCCTCCTACCCTCTCGCCTCGCCGACTCGAGCCTGACTCCTTCTCCTCATCCTCGCGCAGTACGACTCGACGCCATCTCGTCGCAGCCGAGCCAACTCGCGCGTCTCGACGACGTCGGGCACGTCCGGCGCCGAGTCGGCCGCCGACAACTCGAACGTCGGCTCGCCCGTCCTCGCCAACGTCGACTTTGACTTTCTCAACGAGTCGCTCCTCGAGGAGGACAGCGTCGAGGCTGACGGGGCCGCCTCGTCGTCCGACTCGGACGCCGACGGCGCCGCCACCGACGGCGCGACGCCCAAGCCGGGCTCGGCCCTGTCCGACTTCTCGCGCTGGTCCCGCATCCCGATCGGCGCGTTCCGCTCGCGCACCATGGGCGGCGGCGGCAACTCGGCGCCTTCGCAGGCGTTCGCGGCGGCGGCCGCGTCCGACAAGGGCGGGCGCAAGAAGAAGCAGGGCAAGAAGCCGGGCAAGGCGGTCCCGACCTCGATCTTGCGCGACTACAAGGCGGCGCACACGCTCAACCACACGCTCGGCTCGCCTGGGCACGCGGCGTCGACGAGCAAGCGCTCCATCACGTCGCGCATGCTCACCTCGCCCGTCCTCGCGCCCGTCAAGCGCACGGGCCGCTCCTCGGCATCTCGACCCGCCAAGGCCGGCTCGTCGTCGACCGCCGCCGGCAGCAAGAAGGCCAAGCGCAGCAAGCGTGCGCAGACGCCCGCTGGCTCGACGCGCTCGAAGAGCCCGGCGTCGCGCTCGACCCGCTCGAGGCAGGCGAGCCACGCCGCCGCCGGTCCGTCCTCAGCCGCCGCTTCGAGCTCGGCGCTCGCAGCCCCGACGGCCAACCTCCCTCCCCTACACTCGCCGCTCTTCCGCACCCAGGGCCTACCCGACGAGTCGACCTTCCGCCTGCACTAGACCTCCCTCTTCCCCTCTCGCTCTCTTCGTCGTCCTCTTCGTCCTCTCACCCCTCGCACGCATCAACCTTCTCTCCATGTCATACACTGCACCGTCTGTACACGCCGAAATCCTGGGTTGTATCGTAGACAAGGTTTCCTCGCAGGTCGGTGGCGGTCGCGCTCGAGGAGGACGAGGTCGTCGTCGCCTCGTCTTGGTCGTCTCGCTTCGCCCACTCGGCGCTTCGTCTTCATCCTTCGCGCACGCAGACTTGCGCACGCTCAGCCTGAGCGCTATCGAGCCGGGTCCGCCGTCGTCGTCGTCCTGACCGGCGCCTTCTCAAGTTGGTCCGCCTCGACTCGTCCTCGTCGGCTCGGCGCTCAAAGCCCCTCGGACTTGCGCCAATGCCCTTTGGCGACTACCCTCGGCTTCGTCAAGCCGCAGCGCCTGCTCTCGACGGCTCCGAGCGACGTCGAGCTCGCCGCTCGGACCCCCTCGGCGGACGCGCCTGACCTTGCCCGCAGCCTCCCTCGCAGCACGCCCGGCTCTGAGCCTGCGCGCCTCTATCCCTCCTTCCTCTCACCCCTCTCGCCTCGCCACTCCCGCCTAAAGCTCCTACGCCCACGACCCTCACCCCCTCGTCATGCTCGCCCGCCTCAGCATCCTCCTCGCCATCGCGTGCGCCCTCGTCGTCGCCTCGCCCCTCCCTCAAGTCGTCGACACGCCCGTCTCGACCCTCTCGGTCAACCCTGCGGCGCCGTCGCCCGAGGTCTCGTCGTCGAACGAGTCGTCGACCAACTCGACCAACCCGGGCGCCAACATCTCGCAGCTCCTCGGCAACCTCAACGAGCTTCAGCAGCAAAATGGCGCCGGCGCCGACGCTGTCGACCCCGACGATGCACCGTCGACGGCGTTCGCCAACTTTGGCGGCGACTCGCCGGCGGCCGGTGGCGGCGCGCAGGCTCAAGGCGGCGCCGCTCCTCTCGGTGGTCTCCTCCAGTCGATCCAGCAGGCGACGGACATGACGAGCGGTATGGTACTCGAGACCAAGGCGGGCGGCCCGACGCCGACGAGCATCCACGTCCTCGCCGTCGACACGACGACGGCGTCCGACGTCCCGACCAGTGCGTCTTCCTCCTCTCCTCCTCCTCGTGCTCCTTCTGCTCGCTGACCCTCCTCGAGGTCATCGTGCGCAGCTACCTCGACCGTCGACCCGGTCGTCCTCGCTGCCGCCGCTTCCACAACCGAGGCGCCGGCCGTGACGACGCGCACGTCCCTCTCTTCCTCTTCTCGCCCGCACTCACCGCCTGACCCCCTCGCTCGCGCCCGCAGCCGAGACCTTTGACCTCAACAACTTCCTCGACGGCGCCAGCTTCCCGGCTCAAGCTACGACGGCGATTCCCGGCGTCGTCGCGAGCGCCGCCTGAGGACGTCGCTCTCTCTCTCGTCGCGCGAGGACAAGGTGCGTCTCGCCTTTCTCTCTCTCTCCCTTGTCAATGCGGTACCTGAGACCTGACCTTGCACGGCGGTCTCGCGCTCGCAGCCTGCGAGAAGCTTCCTCTCGCCGCCTCGACACCTCGCCACCTCGTTCGCACTCTCGGCTTCAACGGACGATCCTGCGACCCGCTTCTTCTCCCCTTCTGTGTAGGACGTACCTTCTTGAGTGACTGCATCGACGCTTGGCCTTCTAGTACGTTACTCTTAGGTCTGGGCGAGAGCGAGAGGGAAGCAGCTCTCGGCTTGAGAAGGTCGCTGCGGCGGTTGCGAGCTGTTTTTCCTCGAGCTGCGCTGCTCGAGCAGCGCTTGACTTTGCTCTCCACTCGTTCGGCTCGTCCGACTCGCCGACGAGGAGCTGGCTGAGCTTGGTCGTCGAGGTGCGTGCGGACGGACGGCCAACTTTGCGCCCCTTGGCTCGCTCGCCTCCTGTTCTTCTTCTTCTTCGTCGACCTCGCCCGTCTCGCTCGAGTCCTTTCGCGGCAGGACACGGTGAGCAGACCCGGCTCGCACGGCTCTGCAAGAAGGTGCGCCCTCCCTCTCGCCTCCTCTCGCCCGCCCGACCTAACCTGACCCTCTTTTTCCTCCTCTCCTCGCCCGCAGCCTCGGGTCGTGACTTGTCAAGCTCGTGCGCCCTCGACCAGAACGCCCTCCTCGCCTTCTCGTCGGTGCCGAGGTGCGCCCTCGCTCTCGCTGTCGTCGCCGCACGGGCCTGCGCTGACCTCGTCCTCCTTCCTCAGCTCCAGAAAACTCGACCCTCCTGCCGACTCGCCGCTCGCTCCTCCGTCAACTTCCTTAGCCCCGACCTTCGCCTCCTTCTTCCTCGTCGTCCAAGTGCGACGCACCGTCGTCAAGCGCGACGCTGCGTGCTGGCCGTCCGACAGTGGCGCATCGACAAGGAGCGGTCCTGGTACGCCTCGGTCCTCTCCCTCGCAGGCGCAGAGATGCACTCACTGACGCAACTCCGCCCTACAGACCGCCCCGGGCTTTGCGCCGTCGGCCGTCCCGCAGCCATGAGGTCCGGCGCCAAAGCGGCGCCGCGCCCCTTCCGACCATTTCGCCCCTCTCAAGGCGGCTTCGTCCCTGCTGGCCCGTTTCCCACTCGCGAGCGGCCCAGACCATCCAGTGCAGCCTCTCACGCAGGAGCTGCCCTACACCAGCACGTGGGCGCGAGAGGCAGGACAGCGCAGCGACGGGCTTTGGATTAGACGGCGGATCGTGCAACGACGACGCGGTTGAGAGTCATTCGAGCGCTGCTTCTCCCGAGAGTCGAGAGAAAGCGAGGGAGCGACTGGGAGCGGGTCTCGAGCCTCTCGCCGCGAGGCCGCACGGACCCCGCCTGCTCAGGGCGACCTTCTCAAGTCGTCGCTCTCGCTCGCTCGCTCTCGCTTTCTCGACGCGCTCGTCTGCTCTCGACTCTGGAGCTCCTCGCGCGTGCATGAGAAGCTAGCAAGGGAGCGCGTTGCAGGGAGGGAAGAAGGAGGAAGAGAGAGGGACTACGAGGGGGACAAGAAGAGGAGGAAGCGAGATCGAGAAGGGCGAGTCGAGAGAAGGAGACGAGGAGCTGCGGGCGGATGAGAGGGTGCACGGTCAGCTCAAGAAGGAGAGGCGAGAGGAGGAGAGGAGGGAGACGGACCAGGCTCAGTGCTTCGAGACGGCGACGCGGCGCGAGAAGAGGACGAAGCCGCGCTTCTTGACGCCGTCGTCCTTGCCGCCGTCCTCGTGCGAGTCGTCCTTGACCGAGTCGTCCTTGCCGTCGCCGTACGCCTTGCCATCGCCGAGAGGCTGCTTGTCGTCGGCGCCCGAGCCAAAGCCGCCGAGCGAGCCCGCGCCACCGCCGAGGAGCGACGAGCCGAACGAGGCGCCGTCGAACGCGCCCTTGTTGCCGTCGACGTCGTCGTGCTGGTCGGGCTTTGCGTCCTTGGCGCCGTCGTCCTTCTTGACCGTCGACGAGTCGTATTTGCCCTGCTCGTGGCCGGCGTCCTTCTTCTCGTCGCCAAAGTCGAGGCCAAAGTCGCCCATGCCGTCGCCGCGCGAGAACGTGTCGAGGAACGAGCCCTTGCTGAAGAGGCCCGACGCGCCGCCGAGGCCGTCGTCGCCCGAGCCCGAGCCAGCACCGGCGCCCGAGAAGCCCGAGAAGCCGCCGAGGCCGAGCGAGGAAGCAAAGTCGCGCTTGCCGACGAGGATGCCGTGGTTCTTGTCGACTGCGGGCGGGCGAGACGAAGATGGGGGAGGGGGCGCGAGGTCAGCTCGAGGCGGCGCAGGAGGAACGAAGAGGGGGGTGCACCGTTGTTCGAGTGGGCGCGCTCCTTGAACTGCTTGTAGCAGAACTCCTCGTAGTAGTACTCGACGTCGTCGTACGCCTTCTTGAGACCGTCCGAAAGGAAGACCTGGCTGCCCTTGGCTGCGGGCGAGGAAGGGCGAGGAAGGGGTCCGTGCGAGGGTCAGCTCCGAGGGTTGCTCGGCGAGGAGGAAGAGGAACGAGCGACACACTGTCCGAGAGCAGCAGCTCCTTCGAGTTGTGGACCTTGAAGTACTCTGTGCGCGCGAGGGGGGAGGAGTGAGCTGCCTGAGGACGGTTGAGCGAGAGAGAGGAAGAGGACGCACCGACGTCGGCGTACAGGTTGCGGTAGCACACCTCCTTGTACGAGACTTCCTCCTCCGACTCGTGCTTGCTCGACGAGTCGATGGCGGCGAGGCGGCCCGTGTCCTTGTCTGCGAGAGGCGAGGGGAGGGAGAGCGGAGGGGGAGACGAGGTCAGCTCGACCGCCTCCGACGACGACGGCGAGGAAGGTCCGCACCATAGCCGATCGACGCGAGGGCCGAGCCAGAGAGGGCGAGCGTGGCGAGGGCGAGGGTCGAGGTGAGCATGGTCGAGGCGAGGAACGAGGTCGAGGTTGAAGGTGAAGGTGAAGGTGGGAGGTCGAGGTCGAAGGGAGGGAAAGGAGGGAAAAAGGCGGTCGCTCGGCTCGGACGCCCTTCTGCACGAACGAGCTACTGCGCGGAGCGCCCAACGCCTGCGCAGTGCCGCCGCTTGATCGAGGCGAGGCTGGGCGCTCAGGAGAAGGTGAGCAGGAAAACCCCGCCGGAGCAGCTGCGCTCCACCACAGCGCCAATGCGAGGCAGCATGCGCGCATACTGATGGCGCTCCGAAGCCTCCAGAGGGCGAGAGACGAGCGTGGAGCGGCGGAGCGTGGAAGAAGAGCGAGAGAAGCGACTCGCCGTGAGTCGCCCCTCTGGTTGGGCCGAGGACCCGCCAGTAGCGGCGTAGAGAGCTTCAGCTGGCTACTGAGCCGGTCAGTTCCATCGCTGGCGGTGCTGAGAGGGCTGGTGAAGCGAGAGCGGATCGGCGGGGAGGCGTCCGCAAGGTCGACCTCGCTCCACACCCGCTCCTCGCAGCCTGCTGCCTGTCCAGTACCGCCAGTCTACTACAGCAAGCCCTCAGGACAGCCACTCGAAAGCGCGCCTCGCCGCGAGGCAGTCTCGCTAAAGCCGTCCTCCTCATCACCAAACCGCCTCCTCCTCGAACCGCAACAACCACAGCTCGAATCGCTGTACTAGGTGCGCTCGTAGATCTCTCATCACAACTCTCGAGAAGATGCACAAGCTGACCCGCCGCCCTCCTTGTCCTCTCTCCCAGGTCCTCATGTCGGCGCCCGTCTGCCGCTTCTTCCAGCAAGGGCGCTGCTCGTTCGGCGCAGAGTGCCGCAACTCGCACGGCGACGTCCCCACTAAGGGCAATCCGACGGCTGGACCCGCTCCCAGCTTCAGGTGCGCTCCTCGCTCTCCTCTCCCTCGTCGCTCGCTCGCACGCCCGAACGCTGACCCGCCGTGTCCCGCCGCACACGCAGCCGCGACTCGATCAAGACCGACCTCACCGTCGAGCGACCACGATGGGTCCTCTCGTCATACGGCCCGGGCAAGAGCGAGCCCAACCTCCTCAAGGACCAGGACGTCAGCCCCGACGAGCTTCGCGTCCAGTTCTACGCCGCGCGCACTCAGAACAACCCGAGCCTCTACGTGCGTCCTGCTCCTGACTCTCAGATGCGACCAAGGAAGGTGGCTGACTCGCGCCTCGGACAGCCTGAGCAAGCGCTCGCGCAGAAGGTCGAGGCCGCCGTCCAGAACGCCCTCAACAACCTCGACCAGGCGCACCAGTTTGCCCTCTCCCAGTCCTCATCCTCGACCTCGACCTCGTCCGCAGCCCCTTCTACGTCCTCCCCCGCGCCCAACCCGTTCGGCGCCACCTCGACGCCCGCCCGACCAAGCGGGTTCGGCGCCTTCGGCTCCGCCCCGCCGTCGACGCCGTCCGCCTTTGGCGCCAAACCCGCCACGACCGCCTTTGGTACCCCTGCACCATCCGGCGGCGCCTTTGGCGCGTTCGCCTCATCGTCGAGCAAGCCCTCGGCGTTCGGCGCCCCCTCCACCGGCGCCGCGACGGGCTCCGCCTTTGGCGCGGGCGGCACCGCCGGCTCCGCGTTCGGGGCCGGCGGCACCTCGGCATTTAAGCCTGCGACCGGCTTCGGCGCACCAACAGCGCCGGCGGCGAGCGGCGGCGGCGGGTTCGGCGCCTTCTCGAGCGGTCCGAGCGCGGGCACGTCGTCGTCGACGCCGAGCGCGTTTGGCGGCGGCGGGTCCGCGTTTGGCGGCGGAGGGTCCGCGTTCGGCGCAGGCGGGACCGCGCCCAAGCCCGCCTTTGGGGCCTCGGCGTTCGGCGCGGGCGGGACGGCAGGTGCGCCCGCTGCCTCGGGCGGGTTCGGCGCGCCGGCCTTTGGGTCCAGCGCGACGCCCGCCTTTGGCGCGTCCGCCTTCGGCTCGTCGTCGACGCCGGCGAGCGGCTCGGCGTTCGGCCAATCCGGCTTTGGCGCCGCAGCAACGACGCCCGCGACCAGGTCCGCCTTCTCGGCGTTCGGCACGGCGCCGAAACCGGCAGCGGCGGCGGCACCAGCACCAGGCGGCGGCGGCTTCGGCGCGTTCGCGGCGGGCGGTACTGCCACTGCGAGCGCGCCGGCATTCGGGTCGAGCGCGACGCCGGCGTTCGGGTCGAGCGCGACGCCGGCGTTCGGGTCGAGCGCGACGCCGGCGTTCGGCTCGTCGGCGTTTGGCTCGTCGGCGGCGCCGAGCGGGTCGGCGTTCGGCGCAGGTGAGACCGCGCCCGCCGCGACGAGCGCGTTCGGGTCGGGCGGGACCGCCGGCGGCTTCGGCGCGTTCGGCTCGTCGTCGACGCCTGCCGCCGCCGTCCCACCTCCCACAGCTTCCGCGTTCGGGAGCGGTGGCTTCGGCGGGTTCAGCGCCGCTCTCTCGTCGCCTGCGCCCGCACCACCACCGCCGACGTCAGCCGCCAACGACCCATACGCTGCTCTCGAGGGCGAGCAGGAACGCAGCGAGGAGGAGCTCGCCCTTTGGCGCGCAACCACGTTCAGCTGGGGCTTGATCCCGGTCGCAGCACCGCCTTTGAGCGTGCGCTGACACGGCGACCGTCATCGCGGCCCCGGTCGAGGTGCGTCCGCTTCCTTCCCCTCTCGCTCCCACCCTTTCCTCTCCTCAAGGCGGCCGTCGCTGACTCGCCCTCCTCGCGCAGCAGTACCCTGATGCAACGTCGCTAGTGCATCCTCTCCTCACCGCCTCCTCTCGAGAGCCTGAAAGCCGGGAGAGACGCGCTCGGACCTCTTGTCCTCATCGAGAGAGGCTCCCCTTTCTCGCCGTGACACTCTCCTTGTGCGCCATGACCACGTTTGCGCTCTCGACCTCCTCGCTGCTCGCCTGCGCGCAGCTCCTCGTCCCGTTCTCTCGGGTCGCCCTGCTCGAGCACGCTTCCTCCTCTTCTTGTCCCCCTCGTAGTCCCTCTCTCTTCCTCCTTCTTCCCTCGCTGCAACGCGCTCTGTCTCCAGCTTCTCCTGCACGCGCGAGACATCTTAGAGCTTCGAGAGCAGGCGAGCGCGTCGAGAAAGCGAGAGCGAGCGAGCGAGAGCAGGGACTTGAGAAGGTCGCCCCGCTCAGGCGGGGTCCGTGCGGCCTCGCGACCAGAGGCTCTCCGACTGCTCTCGAGCTCCCGAGAGGTTTATATTCCTCTTTGGACTCTCTAGGCGCTAGGGCACGAGGGCGGCGGGATGAGTCGAGCAGCTGTCGAGGCAGGTCCGCTCACGCGCGCGCTCGAGCCTCTCACGAGCTCGAGGCTCTCAAAAAGCGCGCACAGACTCCCACGCGCCACCGTCGCCACCGTCGTTGCACATTCACCGTCCACTCCCGTGCTCGTCGCCGCGCTTGAAAGACTCAGCTCTCGAAGAAAAAGAAGAGAAGGAAGCGGAGAGCGCACGGTCGGCCGTCCGTGCGCACGGGCCTCGACACCCAAGCTCAGCGAGCCCCTCAAAGCCTCAGGCGCGTCGCATCAAAGCCGTAGAGCCGACCGAGCCGAGGCGAGCGCTACGACAGAGCCCCGTAGCAGCCGGGCCCGCGAGAGAATCAGGAGCGTCGACCTTCTCAAGTCGAATCTTGGGGCCGCTCTCGCCTCGACGAGGACAGGTGCTCACCTTTCATCGCGTACAGAGAGACCTGACGATGTGTTCGACCCATATATACGGATAGCAGCGCACGCCCGCCCTCTACGTTCCGCCGCCGCCACCGTCCTTCCCGCCGACCCCTCTCGGCCCGAGCCCGTCTCCTCCGAGCCTGCCCGTGACGGGCATACTGCGCTCGCCGTCCATGCTCGAGCGTCCATCGAGTGCTGCGGCGATCGAAGGCGGAGAGGCGAGCAGTGGACGACCAGGAGCGGCCGAGGTGAGGTCGGCGGAGGAGGACGAGGGGAAGAAGCCGGGGAGGGCAGAGCCTGCGACCGCGAGAGAGAGACGGTCAGCAGACTTGAACGCCGTCGAGCAGTCGTGTCAAGTGCTTGCGACGTGGGGGAAAGACCGCGACGGAGAGGCAGCGCAGATCGGGGGAAGGGAGGGAGGGAGGCGGACGCACTCTCGCTCAGCGCCGTGTGCAAGATCTTGCCCGTCCGGTCGAGCGAGTACAGGAACCGCAGGAGCTCGCGGCAGAGCTGCGCACAGTCATCGAGGGCAGTCAGCAGGCAGGCCTCGTGTCGAGGTCAAGCGCGAGAAGCGAGAGAAACTAGACGCACCGTCCACTCGCCCGCCTCCATCGACACCTTGAGCAGCCGCACTGTGTCCTGCGCAACGACACGAAGAGTCAGAGCTGTGACAGAAAACGGCAAAGAAGGAGAGAGAACGCTCACCTTGCTCGACTGCTCGATCGGCTCGAGGTTGTGCAGGACGAGCAGGTACGACGCCGCCACCTTGAAGAAGCCTGCGGCGATGCACTTCTGCACAGACCGGTCCGCAAGAAGAACTCATCAGCCGCGCCGTCGAGAGAGGGCGAAGGCCATGAGATCGGCGCCGAGGACCGTGCACGCACCTCGAACAGCTCTCGCGGCTTGCCGGCGATGCGGAACAAGAGCTCCCACCTCGTCACCTCGGTCTTGCGCGCGCAGTTGACGACGACCTGGAGGCAGTCGTCGAAGTGGTCGAGAAAGTCGATGACCCGTGCGAGGAGCCCTCCTTGTTCTGCTGGTGCTGAGGGTCCGAGCGCGCTCGGCGGCGACGACGACGACGCGGCGGCCGAGTCGGCCTCGTCCTCGAGGACCTCGTGCAGGAGCATCTCGAGCGCGTGCGGGAAGTAGACGAGCTGCTGGTAGTGCGAGGCGAAGAGGACGGCCTCGCGCGACTGCGAGCGGTCGAGGTGGACCCGCAGGACGTGGTGCAGGAAGAGGTGCGTCTGCGGGCGGGTTCCGGACGTGTTTTAAGGTCAGTCTCAGCTGAGGAAGAGGGAGGGACAGTCGCGGGGGGGGGGGGGGACACACGGTCGTGATGATGCGGAAGAGGGCAAAGTCGAGCGAGCGGCGCAGCGACGTCTCCTGGTCGACGCCGACGATGATGCCCTTGTCCATGAGAACCGCTGCGTGTACCACCCACCCGTCAGCTTCGCAGCTCACTCACGAGGGAGGAGGGAGGGAGGAAGAAAGGGAGGAGACGCACCTAACGGGTAGAAGTCGAGCGGCATGGCGACGCTCTCGCGCACCGTCTCGTACGCGTCTCGCTTGGCGTCGACGCGGACCTTCTCGATCGTGAGCGCGTCGAGCCACACGCGGATCTTGGCGCCGTCCCACGCCCACAGCGAGTTTTCGAGCGTGCCGATGCCGCGCAGGTGCGTCCAGTAGAATTCGACGCGGTCGGCCAAGATCTGCAGGTCGTACTTGACCTCCTCGTGGGCTGCGCGACGAGGACGAAGGAGGACGAGACGGCCCGAGATGAGGAAGATGATCGTCGCGACGTTGAGGTCGTCGGCCGGGTCGCCGAACCCTGCGAGCGCGAGGAGGAGATGCGACGAGCGAGTCAGCGCACAGCTCTGCGAGCTCTTGCTCGTCGTCGTGAGAAGGAGAGAGGAGGGCGCACGCTGCTGCGACTTGGGAACGAGCCAGCTCAAGCCCCTGACCCTCCTCGGGTCCTGCACGACGCCCTCGAACCCGATGCTCCCGCACACGCGCAGCCTCGGCCCGCCGCTCCGAGTCGAGCGGATGAGGAAGTGGTGGAACGTGTTGTCGGCCGTGTAGACGAGGAGGGACGAGTCGAAGACGCTCAAGACGAGCGGCGCCGAGTCGAGCGGGACGATCTCGAGCGTGTCGGCGAGCGAGAGGGGCTTGTCGCGCGAAAAGAGGCGCAGCTGTGCGTCAAGAAAGAGTCCAAGTAGTCAGCTCGGCTCGACTCACGGCTCAGGACGAGCTCGGCGACAGGCCGAAGACCGAGACGCACCTGGTACTCGCCCTCGACCTCGCACCCGACGACGAGCACGCTCCCCCACCACACCATGCCGCCGCACACCCTGAGCGCCTCCTCGTCGCGCTCCTCCTCGAACAGGCGCCAGCGCCCGCTCAGGGCGTTGTAGTGCGTCAGGCCGCGCCGGCCGGCGACGGCGATGAGGCGCGCGTCGGACGAGATGACGGCGTAGCGGAGCGGATACTGCGAGGCGATGTAGGCCGCGGGGATCTGTGCGAGGACGAGAGCAGGGGCATGCGGGCAAGGGTCAGCCGGCGCTTACCGAGGCAGGTGACGCCGCCGCAAGGACGAGGCTCGTGCGCGCACCTTGATGTGCTGCCACACGTCGCTCTCAGGGTTGATGACGCTCATGTCGGGCTGGTCGGCGCCGCGGTAGACGAGGACGCGGTCGTCGGTCTGGAGGAACGCGTTCTTGGTGTTGTCGGGCGCGTGACAAGCCGTGACGGCGCTCTTGGCGAACGGGATGACGAACAGCTGCTCATCGTGAGCTGCGCGAGAAGGTCGGTCACCGGATCCCCTGCTGTGCGCCAAATCGCAGAGGAGGAGAGGGGGACCGCCGCGACGCACCTTTGCGCTTGGGGTGGACCGGCGGCGGGCACAAGACGACAAGCTCTGCGTCGCCCTGGGCGAAGAAGCACGCCCTGACGCCCTCCATAAAGTGGTCCTCGAACGCGTCGCTCTTGTCGCCCTCGACACCGTGCCCTGCGCCGCCACCCGACGACGACGAGTCGAGCGCGCCCGCGACGGACCACGAGCCGAGCCGGCCGTAGGTCGACCAGAGGGCGTAGCCGCGCGCGAAGCCCGAGGCGAGGGCGTAGCCGTCCGAGGTCCTGCAGAAGTGGGAGGCGGCGCAGGGTGAGCGAGACGGCTCGAGGGCCGAGAGAGCGAGGAGAGGCGCGAGCGCACCACGCGAGATACGTCACGGGCCCAGTCGCGAGCGCCGACGCCGTCGTGTTAAGCGAGTCGCGCAGCGCCGACGTGTGCGACAGGCTCGGCGGCGAGAGCGGGTCGAGCGCCGAGGTTGGCGGCGAGCCTGGCGGCGGAAGAAGGTTGTAGGTCGCGACGCTCCCGCTGCGCACGGGCCCCTCGTCATCAGCTCGACGCTCCGCACGAAGCGCAAGTGACAACAAGGAGGGACAGTACGCACTCTTCGCACCCGACAGCGACGAGCCCCATGACCTCGTTGACCGCCGCACAGCTCGCGCCCTTGCCCCGGTCGAGCTCCTTCTCCTGCCTCTCGACGTCGAGCTCGCCCTCGCCCTCGCCCTCCCGCTCGCCGTCGCCCTTGCCGCCCTTGCCCGCCGGCGCCCTCGGGTGGAAGCACACGCCCTCCCACGTCCACCGCTCGCCCACGCCGGCCCCTCCTCCTCCAGGCGTCCCCGGGCCCTGCCCCGCGCCGACCGAGTACGGCCCGCCGCCGTTCTCCGACGTCGGCGAGAGGAGCAAGCTCGTGCTGCTCGCGCCTGCGGCGGCGTGCGTGCGCGCGAGCGAGCCCGACGCGCCCGTCGGGGTGGCGCTCGCGGATGTGGGAGCGGGGCGCTGCGGCGGCGCCCAGCGCACGAGGTAGGCTCGGCCGTCCGAGGTGAGGAGGATGAAGGTCGTTGGTTGGCGAGGCGTGGGAGGTGGAGGAGGAGGGACGCTGCTGTGCGAGCGGAGGGAGGAGTAGGAGGGCTGCTGTCGAAGCGGAGGAGGAACGTGCGCGTCGGGCGTCGAGGCGTTCGGCGGCGGGGCGAGCGCGATGAGGGACGTGATGGTGACTGCGCCGAGTGGAGCGAGTCAGCCAGGAAGAGGCGATGAGGAGAGGGGGCAGACGCACCATCGTCTCGATCCCGCCCGACGAGCCAGTCCCACTCGCTGAGCGGCACGGCGTCGCTCGCGCTTTCCTGCGCGCCCAGACCCTGCGGTAGGCTCTCCCAGCCACTCGCGCGACGCTGCAGGCTCGGCGTGGCGGGCGTCTTGCCGAACGTCGGCAAGCGCGAGGTCGACGACGAGGCGGACGAGTCGGGGACGACGGGCGAGGGAAAGGGCACGATGCGGAGGATGGGCGGGTCCTGGACGGCGACGAGGAGGTCGGAGGGCGTGACGCAGACGCTGTGGCGGACATGAGCGAGAGGTCAGCCTGTGTTCGTCGGCCGAGGCAGGGAAGGGGGACGCACCACCCGACGCCCTCGCCGATGGCCATCCCTCGCTCTCCATCGCCGCAGATGACGATCCCCTGCAGCTCCTGCCCCTCACCCGCTCCCTTTGGCCACGCCTCCTGCGCCTTGTCGCCGCCGGGCAAGACGTAGACCTCGTTGGTCGTCGGTCGGCGGCCCGTCGTCGCGGCGGTCGACGCGGGCACGATCGAGTAGACGAGGTGGTGGCCCGTCGAGGTCGTGACGATGATGCGGGTCGGGCCGTGGAAGTGGATGGAGGCGTTCGAGCCGTGGGTGCGGAGCGAGAAGGGCGTGCGGCGGAGCTTGGCGAGGACGACCTTGGGCTGAGATCACGGGAGAGCCGTCAGCTGCGAGATCGTCGAGATGTGCGAGAGCGCGTGTAGAGAGGGCTCACCCGAGTCGACCAGACGCTGAACTCTTCCCTGCCGAGCGAGGCCCAGAGGCACCTCGCGCCGGCGGGGAGCGACGCCGCGTCGTCGCCCTCGCCCTCGTCGCAGTCGGGCCCGCGGGCGATGTCGATGATCTCCTCGCCCTCCTCCTCGAGGAGGCCGCCAAGCGAGTCCTTGAACTTGCCCTTGGAGGGGCGGCCGGGCGTCTTGTACGGGCGAGTCGGCTGCGGCGGGGCGGGGCCGACGGGGAGGGCCGAGGTCGAGACCGAGAGGCGAGTGGCTGGCAAGGGCGAGGGGAAGTACATGGCTGGCGCTCGACGCTGTCGGGAGCCGAGGGTGAGCTGTCGAGGCGCGAGGTGGGGGAGGGAGGAGGAGAGGGAGAGAAGGAGCGCACCGAGGGCTGCGGGAGGTGGCTTGACCTGACCCTTCAGTCCACTCTGAATAGCGTCGGCGTCTCCTACAAGCCGCTCAGCGAGAGTGAGTGGTGGTACGGAGGACGAGTCGCGTCGTCGCCGCCGTCCTCATCTCGTCCTTCTACCACGTCTCCCGGTCTCCCTCTAGCTAGGGCTGGCCCACGCTCAGAGGTCGGCACACGTGCCACTCAGCCAATGAGCCCAGTCTTGGCCCGGCGCCGTGCGGTCCTCCTCCCCTCCTCCTCGTCCCCGCTCGCTCTCGCTCAACCAGCCCTCACACGGCGCGCATCGCCCTTTGAGCGGGCGATTCTGCTCGGCCCTGAGCTTCAAAGCTCTGCTCTTGGGCCAGCGCACGGCAGAACGAGCCCTGCTCTGCCGGGGCGACCTTCCCCTTCTCCTCGCAGCCTGAGGTGGTCGCTGCTCGCTCGGCCCGGCCCTACAGACACGGCTCAAGCTCCTCGTTACGCTCGAGCGATCAAGCGACGACGCCTTTGGAAGACCCGGCCGAACGAGGTGCGCGCCGTTCCTCCGAGCTCGCCGTCTCCCCGAGCTGATGACCCTCTCTCGCAGCGACGAGCTCGCGGGCCCCTCTTGGCGACCAACTTCTCGCCCCTCTACTCGCCGACGTCGACCTCGCTCTTCGCGATAGCAGCAAGCGCCGCCATGCTGCGCCTCTGCGCCCTCGTCCTCGTGCTGGCGCCGCTGTTCCTCATCGCCTGCGCGCTCCCTCTCGGTGCGCCCTTCCTCTCCTCTCCATCTCGCCTCTCGCTGACCCTCGACCCCCACAGCACCCCTCGCCGCTCCCTACCGCGCCTACCCACTCGCCTCGCTCGATTCGCCCTCACCCGCCGCACCTGCCCCGACTCAGCCCGCCTCGCCCTCGACCCTCCCCGCCGCGCTGCGCCAAGATGCTGCCGGAGCACTCGTCTTCGACCCTCAAGCGTTCTTCAAGAGCGAGGACGAGGGCGAGGTGTGCGTCCGAGAGGTGTTCGGCAGTGCCGGTGCGTCGTCGCGGTCCTGAGCGGGTCGAGCGCTCCTTTCGAGGAGCGGCGCGCTGACCTGCTTCTCCTGCCTTGTTCGACGCACAGTCTCCCTCTCGTTCGACCTCCTCGCCTCACTCTCGCTCAAGGACGGTGCGCTCCTCTCCTTCCCGTCCCTCTCTCGCCGCGCTCACACCCCTCGCCCGCCTACAGCCGCCGGCACGCCCTTCCGCCTCTCGTCCGGCCGCAAGACGACGCTCAACGCGACGCGCGCCGTCTACCTCGAGGCGTGCTACGAGCTGGGGATCTGGGCGGCGCTCGGGAGGAGCGCGAGCGGGCAAGGCGGAGAGGGAGGCGGAGGGTGGAGCGTCAGGGCGGGGACGGTCGGGTCGACGAGTGGGAGCGGTGCGTCGCGCACGTTCGCCTTCGGCATCCTCACTCTCACTCGAGCGTCGACGCTGATGGACGATCGTGTTCGGCTGCACGCAGTCGCGACGAACCAGACGGTCGACCAGGCCTCCGGCCTCGGCACGCACGAGCTCGCCGCCCTCGCTCGCCCCTCGCTCAGCACCGACGCGTTCGACCTCGCCAACTCGACGACGTAGCAACTCGCGAGGCGCGTCCCTCATCCCCTCGGATCTCGCGCTTCTCGCTCGTCGGCTGACCTTCTCCCCGCGCCGACCGCAGAGCACGAGCGGCCTGAGCGGCCGACGGACACCTCTCTTGCCTTTCTTGCCTCTCGTAGCTTCGTCTCCTTGCACTGCAGTCTTCTTGCGCTCGTACACGCTCGCTCACGAAAGAGGAACAGGAGAGATCGAGGAGTGAGCGAGAGCGGCTCCTTCTTCTCGCTCGAGACGCTGCTGGACGACGAGGACGCGAAAAACGAGGATGCAGGTGCAGACGCTACAGAAGATCAGAACCGGATGAAGCAGGAGGGGCAAGACAGGGAGGAGAGCCAAGCGAGGAGGGAAGAGGAGAAGGCGGTGACGAGGCCCGTGCGCTCACTCGAACAGGAGCCCACTGCGTGCGCGGTGTCCAAGTCAGCTCTCGCACATCATGACGAGCGAGGCCCTCGAGCAGTAGAGCAAGAGAGCGACGCACCCCTGCGGCCCATCGTCGACGCCCAAGTGCTCCTCCCCACCCTCCTCGCACCCCTCGCCCGCGCCCTCCTCCTCATCGTCATCGCGCCCGTCCCACTGCAACGACACGATGCGCAACACGCGCACGATCCACCCAGGCGAGCGGCGCTCGACGCCCTTGCCCTTGCCCGCGGCGGCGGGGTCCTCAAGCTGCGGCGCGCTCGAGCCCTCGGGCGCGCGCAGCGGCTGGGCGAGCACGGCGCCGTCGGGGCCGGGCGCGCCGAGCGAGGCGACGGTGCTGTTACCGTTGCCGTCGCCGCCGAGCGAGGCGATGAAGCTCGAGGGCTCGAACGCCGACGGGTCGCCGATGCCGCCGGCGAGTACGGCGGCCGAGTCGAGCTGGCGCGCCCTGAGGCGGCGCAGCACCATGGGCGGGGCGCCGCCGGCCTGGGTCTGGTCGTCGCTGCCGGCGGACCCGCTGCTGCGGTCGGAGAGGACCGCGTCGGCCGACGAGTGCGGCACGCCGCCGATGTTGTCGGCGAACGAGCTCGAGAGGCCGGCTTGGGCGACGGGGGCGGTGAGGCGGCGGCCGACGAGGAGGCCCGAGTGCTTGGCGACTGTCGGGCGGGGAGAGAGAGGGAGGGACGGGCGGGTGAGCGAGAGGAAGGGCGACGAGGACGGAGGGTCCGAGCGGGCGCACCGTCGTTCGAGCGCAGGCGGGCCTTGACCTTCTTGTAGCAGAACTCCTCGTAGTAGTACTCGACGTCGTCGTACGCCTTCTTGCGGCCATCCGAGAGGAAGACCGTCTTGCCGTGCGCTGCGCGGGCCGGGGGAGACGAGGTCAGCTTATGCAGCTCGAGCGGGTCGAGCGAGAGGCCGGCGCACTGTCGGAGATGAGGGCCTCGGTCGTGTGCTTGATGGTGAAGGCGTCTGGAGGAAGGGTTGGGCGTCAGTGCGTGCTCCGAGGCGGCGAGAGAGAGGGGAGGAACGGGGAAGCGCACCGACGTCGGCGTACAGGTTGCGGTAGCAGATCTCCTTGAGCGAGATGTCGCTCACGTCCTCCTTCTTGGACTGCGAGTCCGAGAGTGTAAGCTTGCCGCCGTCTGCTGGGCCGAGGGAGCGTCAGTCGTCGAGGACGAGGAAAGGAGGAGAGGGTGAGGACGAGCGATGCACCGCGTGTCACGCTGGCGAGGGCGAGAGAGGTGCAGAAGACGAAGAAGAATGCAGAGACGAGCATGCCGAAGTCTGAGCGTGTGCGAGGGAGCGGGAGGAGAAGAAGAGGCGACGAGGCGGATGCGAGCGGCCGAGGCGGCGCAGCGGGAGATCTCCTCGCGCAGCCACGTCCTCGGATGGCGACGCCGCTGCGGGTCGACGGTACGGCAGATCGACTGAGCGCAACACCGTCGAGTCTGCAGCAGCAGAGCCAGGTGCTCGTCGAGAGACCTCGAAGCAGATGAAGTTGGCCGACGAGGCGAGGAGGAAGGCCGGGACCACCGGGAGGACAAGGGACTTCTCTGCAGCGTGCAGAGTACTCGACCCGAGCCACTGCACGACCGTCTGGGTGCGCACGAGGTAGTGACTAGTAGCCGACCCGAGGAACCGGTTCCCGCCTCGCTCGTCGTCTCTCGGCTCTCGTTCCCGCCACTCGTTGCCCATGGCCGCCCTCGCAAGCGCCGAGGCCCTGAGCAGTGCCGCCAGTGGCGCACAGAACCCCACCGAGGTCCTGTACCTCGTCGCGCTCCACTTCATCGACTCTTTCACCTCGCTCCTCCGCACGAGCGTCACCTCGGACGACCACATCACCTTCCAGAGCAAGCTCAGCAGCGGCTCGACCATCGGCAAGCACGCCCGCCACCTCGCCGACCACTACCGCCTCCTCCTCGACGGCACCGCCCGCGCCGCCGCCGCCTCGTCGTCCCCGATCGACGTCAACTACGACATTCGCTCCCGCAACCTCGCCGCCGAAACGTCGCACGCCGCGTGCGTCGAATCGTTCGAGCACCTGCGCGCCCAGCTCGCCGACGTCACGCGCGAGGGCCACGGCGTTGACCCAGAGCGCGCCGTTCGGCTCCACGCGACGACGCCGTTCGAGGTCGAGGTCGGCAGCTCGTTTGCGCGCGAGCTGTGGTTCGCGAGCTTTCATGCCGGTACGTCTCTTTCTCTCGCCTCTTCCCGCTAAGGTGGCCGAGCTGACGTCGAGGAACCGCGCGCAGTTCACCATTTCGCCCTCATTCGGTCCGTCCTGCCCCTCTCCCGCCCTCTCCTGCGTGCTGACCCGCCTTGCGTGCTCGCAGAGTGATCGCGACCGAGCAGGGGATCGAGGTGCCGTCCGAGTTTGGCGTCGCGCCGAGCACGCTCGTGCACCGCAAGGAGAGCGACGAGTCGAGCGCGCACAAGGGGTCCAAGTTGTAGAGCTGCCTCTCTCTCCCTGTCGTATACTAGCCTGTACATGGACCGCTCTCGCCGAGAGAAAGAAAGACTGCGAGCAACCTGAAGCGAGGTCAGCGAGAGAAGCGCCCGCTCCTCCTCGGCTTCCTCCTCACCTCGACCCACCAACATGAGCGTATCGCTGCCAGTGACGCCCCTGCATGCTCCGCCGCACCTCGAGATCGACATGAGCGGCTCGGCATCGCGCCCGCTCGAGCGTGGGCTGCACGACTCGCCCGCCTCGTTCGCCTCTAGCGGCGACCCTCACCGACAGCAAGAACGACCCGGCCAGGTCCCGTTCGACGCGGCCAGCCACTCGAGCACCTTCAAGGGCGGCTCAGATGCCGACAGCTTCATCGATCGAGGCGCCGCCGACTTTATCTCGCCGTCGTTCTCATCTCCCCACCCGGCACCGACCTCGACCCTGTCGTCGACCCAGCGCATCTTCAGCCAGCTCGACGCCGTCAAGGGCATCCAGGCCCGCATCGCCTACGCCCACGCCCAGCTCGAGCGCATCCCCGCCATCGACACGCTCGCCGCCGCCGAGCAACCTCCCGCGAGCGCTCCTCCACCCTCCTCCTCACCGCATTCTGCGGGCGCAGCCAAGTCGGGCAAGGACGGCGGGCTCGGCGACCGCACCAAGGAGCAGCGCGAGCGCGTCGCAAAGGCGTACGAGGACAGCGCCGACCAGTTTGCGCGCCGCGAGGAGGGCGTCGAGAACATCATGGCCCAGGTGTGCCTCTCTCCCTCTCTGTATCGTGCTCTCACTCGACCAGCACTGACGCCACACGTGCACCGCAGCTCGGCGAGCTCTCAGCAGCGCTCAAGACGCTCCACTCGCTCCCCTCGCCCTCCCTCTTCCCGCGCCCGTCCACCTCGTCCTCCTCCTCGCCCCAGCCAACGCCCACGACGCCCACCGCACGCGCGCACCTCGCCCCGCTCGCCAACCCGCCCACAAAGTCCGACACGGACCCCGTCGGCGCGCAGGACGAGCGCGACCGCCGCCTGGAGGCGCTCAGGGCGCAGGGCCGCCCAGCGAGGGCGCGCACCGCGCTCGTGTACGAGGCGTGAGGCGCCGCGTCGTCCTTTCTTCCGCTCGTCGTTGTCGTTGTATTCTACTGCGCATGCGGCTCTTTCTCTCGCGGTGAGGCGGTCGAGCGGCGGCGGCGCAGGCGGGAAAAGGTGCGACATGCGCACGGGCCGCGGACAGGAGGTTCCGGCGACGGTGGCCGCGGCGGCGGCGAGCGTCCGTCGTTCGCCGGCCGGAACGTCCGCGGACCGGGTTCGCGAGCGTCCAGGAGAGGCGGCGGGCTGCGCGTTGGCCGTCGTTGCGCTCGGTGTGGGTGCTGCTCTCTCTCCCTCGTCGTCGTCGCGCAGTGCAGAAGGCCTCGTCTCGGTACGTCGCTGCGCCTGTCTCCCTCTGCTATGCAGTGCTGACCTGCCCTGCCCTCTACAGGTTCCGCTCCTCGTCCTCGTCGCCGCACTCGACTCGGGCTCGTCTCGCCCGTCCGCGGCTTCTCCGCCGTTCCTCGCCTCGGCTCGCAGTCACATCCTTCCCCTCCTCTCCTCGCCAACCTCTCGTCAAGCACATGCCCTCGTCCACGTCCAAGTACTCCTCGTCCCGCCGCGACCGCGACCGCGACGACCGCCGAGATCGGGACCGATCCTCGTCGCGCACCCGCTCGTCTCGCTCGACCCGGGATCGCGACGACTACCGCGACCGCGATCGAGACCGAGATCGCGACGACGGGCGCGACCGCCGCAGCGACCGGGACCGGCGCCGCTCGTCGCGCTCGAGGACGCGCAGCAGCGCCGCGCCCAAGGACGACGGCTCCTCGTCGTCGGCCCGCCGCTCGTCCCGGCGGGACAGCGCCGTCGACGATTCGTCGTACGGCGATGGTGACGGCGCCGCGACCGACGACGACGCGTTCTCGGCGGCGCCGTCGCGCTCGAGCAGGAGGAGCACGGCGGCGCCGCCCTCGTCGGTCACGACGGCGTCGAGCCGCAAGTCGCGCGGTGCGCCTGCCCCGTCGACGGGCTACGGCGACGATGATGCGGCCGGCGATCCGTACGCTGACGATGCGTGGCCGGGCGACGGGGCGGCGGGCGGCGCGGTGACGGCGAGCCGAGCGGGCGCAGGGCAGCAGGCGGCGCCGGCAGCGCTCGGCGGCTACGCGCAGGGGCAAGGGCAGGTGCAGGGCGGGCAAGGAGGGTATGGCGGGCAAGGACAGCAGGGCTATCCGGCTCGTGCGTCGATCTCTCCCTCCTCTCGCACTTTCTCAGGGTCGCCGGCTGACAGCTGCTCTTCGTCCCGCAGCTCCTCCTTCTTCTTACGGCGGCTCGAGCCAGTACGGCCAGCCGAACTATCCGCCGACGAGCTCGCCGTACGGTCAACCCGGCGCGCCGCAGCCCGCCTATCCTCCAGCTCCCGCGCCCGCTCCGGGCTACCCACCGCCGCCGCCGCCGCAGCAGCAACAGCAGGGCTACCCACCGCCTCCTCCTCAGCTCCAGCAGCAGCCGAGCTACTACGGCCAGTCGGGCGCGCCTCCCCAGGCCCAGCCCGCCGCGGGCACGCCGGGTTACTCGGCCTGGCCGCCCCAGCCGCCTCAGCAGGGCCCGCCCGCGCAGCAGCAGCAGCAGCAGCCGCCGCAGCCTGGCTGGCCGTCGAGCGCGCAGAACCCACCGCCGCCGCCGCCGCCTGCGCGCTACCCGTCGTCGAGCTACGGCGCCCCGCACGAGCCGCCCGCGTCGACCTACGGCGAGGGCATCTCTCGCGGCTACGCCCCGACGCCCGCGCCGAGCGAGCCGCCTGCGTCGTACCCTCCCTTTCCAGGCCCGCCGCCGCCCGTCCTGCCGCCGTTCGCCCCGCCGCGGTCGTCGACGCCCGCTCAGGCGCTCGGACCCTCGCCGCCGCCGCCGCCCTACTGGGCCGAGCAGTACCGCCAGCAGCAGCAGCAGCAGCCTGCGCCGCCTCCCGCACTCGCACGCCCGACGAGCTACTACGGCGCGCCGCCGCAGCCGCCGCAGAGCCTCTCGGCCTCGCCGCAGCCGTATGGCGCGCCCTCGCCGTCGCTCCAGCCCGCTCGAGCGCCCGCGCCGCCGCCGCCGGCCACGTCGCCGGCACCTACGCCGGCGAGCGCTCCGCCGTCGCAGGGCTCGGTCGGGCAGTGGGTGCCCGGCACGGACGGCCAGTGGATCTGGCAGATCTCGACGCCGCCTGCGCCTGCGCCGCCGCCTCCTCCTGCCGCGCCCGTCGCACCACCGCAGCCTGTCGAGCAGCCGCAGTATCACGGGTACCCGCCGCCGCCGCCGCTGCAGCAGCAGTCGAGCTCGTACGGCGCGCAGCCGACGCTCGGACCTCCTCCGCCGGCCGCGCCTGCTCCGCAGCAGTACTACGAGCCGCAGCGGGCGACGTCGTCGCCGTCGTACCCGCCTGCGCCGCAGCAGCCTCAACAGCAGCAGCAGCAGGGCTACTACCCCGGCGCACCTGCTCCCGGCGCGCCGCCGTACCCGGCTCAGCCGCCCGCTCCCGCTCCCTCGACCTACGCCGGCTACGCTCCCCCACCCCCGCCATCCTCGTACAGCTCGTACGCTCCGCCCCGTCCCGCCGCGCCCGAGCAGCAGCAACCGCGCCCGTCGGCGCCCTCGGCCCCGAGCGACTACTCGGACGAAACGGCCTCGCCCGCCGACTACGCCCCGCCGCCTCCTCCTCCTGCGCCCGCCTCGACGTCGACGCGCCGCGCTCCGTCGAGAGCCGGCGCCCGAGGCGACGCAGGGCGGTACCGCGAGCGGGCGCCGACGCCGTCCGACTCGGACACGGAGGGGTCCGGGACCGACGACGACGCGCCGCCGCCGAGGGCGTCGTCGCGCAGCCGGCGGGACAGCTACGCGAGCGAGGCCGACTCGCGCGACGGGCGGCGCGGCGGCGGCGGGGGAGCGGGGCGCGGCTCGAGGAGGGACCGCGAGCGCTCGTCGAGCCGGGGCAGGGACCGCTCGGGGAGTCGAGGGCGGGACGAGGGCAGTGGGCGCGGCGGCGACGATGGGTACAGCACGTACCGGTCGCTCGGCAAGGGGGCGGGCGCGAAGGGCAGGCGCGCGAGCGTGTCGAGGGCGGAGAAGGAGGACGAGGCAGCGCTGCTGAGGGAGCGCAAGGACCTTGCTGCGTGCGTCGACCTTCCCCCGTCTGTCACTGCCGCTCACCTGAGCGAGCGCGCGCTGACTGCCGACACCGAGAACGACGCAGCCGCATCGCGCGCGAGGAAGCCGACCTCCTCGAGGCCCGCTTTCGGTCGACCAAGCTCGCCCAGCAGCAGCGGCACAAGGAGCAGCAGTCGTCGCAGCGCCAGCAGTACGTCGACGATGACGACGCCGGCGACGCACAATGGGAGCGCGGCGAGCGCCCGACGTCGTCGTCGACAAGGAGGCGCAGCATCGGCGACTCGTTCCGGCAGAATCAGTGCGTGCCTTTCTTCGCCTCGTCGCGCCCTCTCGTCTGCCCTCAACGACTGACGCCCCTCCTCTCGACAGCCTCCTCCCGCACGAGCCCGACTCGAGCCTCGACCTCCCCTCTCGCCGCCCGCGCTCGGACCCCGCCCAACCCGCACTCGCTCCTGCGCCGCCCGTCCTCCCGCCCAAGCCGCTCCTCCCGCCGGCCAAAGCCTCGCGCATCGCCGCCTGGTCCGCCTCGGTTCCAGCCTCGTCGTCGTCCGCGTCGGGCACCGAGTCGTCCGCCACCTCGGCCTCGTCGGCGTCGGGCGACGCCCCGCTGCGCAGCGCGCTCAAGGGCTCGCGGGCACGGACCTCGTCGAGCGCGCAGTTGCGGGCACCGCCGGTCGTCCACGAGCACGAGGACGACGGGCTCGACGGCGTCGTCGAGCCGTTTGACGCGTTCAGGCCTGTCACGGGCAAGGAGAGCGCCGGGCAGCTGTACGGGACTTGGGTGCGTCGCGAGGTTCCTCTCTTTCGGCGACGTTGACTCTCTTGCTCACTCGAGAAGAGCGACCTGCTGATTCTTGGCACGCTTCGGCTGCACAGCACCCTCGTCACGGCAGGTAATGGCGCCCGACCAACCTTCTCGACCGTCTCGACCTTCTCGCCGGCGCCGTCATTCCTCCGCAGGAGCCCCTGCGTCCTGCCTTGTCCCTCCTCGTCGCTCTCACACCTGCAATCACTCGATCATAGACCCTCTCTCTTCTCGCTGCGGCTCACCGAGAGGTCCGTGCGCGCTCTCGCTCGGGTGCTCTCGCTCGCGGGGACGGCCGCCGAGCGGGATGATGCGACAAACGAGGTTGCTATACCGCCCGTGGGAGGACCGAGTGAGAGGCTCAAGGGATGTGGAAGGGGTACTGCTGCGAGAGGAGAAGGCGAAAGAGGAAGAGGGGGAGGGGAGGAACGACAAAGGGGCGCCACCGGCGTCTACGAGAGCGAGTCTACTGGTCCTTGGACGAGTAGAACCTGTGCGCGACGAGACGAGGGTTAGCTTGTGCGCCGAGCGAGCGAGAAGGGAGGGAGAGCGGGAGGGGACGCACTTGTAGGCGAACCAGGCGGCGATGGCGGCCAAAGGGAGGAGGTAGGTGAACCCGCCGCTGCACGTGCACAAGACGGTCAGCACGCGGTCGCGTCGTCTCACCCTGAGCGCACGAGCGCAGTGCTCGTGCGCGCCCGAGAGCGACGAGAGGACGAGAGAGCTGACGCACCCCTCTGCCTTGCCGCCCGCCGCCTCGCGCGCCGACTTTGCCGGTGCGGCACCCTTGGCCGTGCCCTGTTGCAGTGCGAAGAGGGTCCGTCAGCTGTCGAGCGCGGGACAGGAGGGCGTGCTGAGGATGCCGGAGCGGCGGGGCGGTGCCGTCGAGGGGGGTCGCGACGCGGCGGCAACCTCGCCGGCATCGAGCGGATACCGGTGGAGCAGCAGAGGAGCGGTGACAGCTGCAGCTGAGCCCGAGGCGGGCGTCCCGAGAGCCCGGCGAGCCATCCCGGCAACCTCGCTCCTCGTCGCCGTCTCCTCGACGTCGAACGAGGCAAGACAAGGAAGCGCACCTCGGGGCCCTCGCCGACGTAGTACTTGTCGAGGATCTCGCGCGCCTCGTCCGAGTGGCCGACGTCCTCGAAGGCTTCGGTCGCGTCGCGCCCTGCCTCGCCGAAGAGGACCTCGTCGCCGCCGGGGTGCTGTCGCGAGGGGCGGAGCGTGTCAGCTTGAGCGCGAGGGGTGGGAAGCGGGCGAGAGAGGACAGGCTCACCTCGTCGAGGAACTTGGTGATGGCGTAGACTGCGGGGCACGAGTCGAGGCGGTGTCAGCTCGACGAACGAGGTGGCGGCGCGAGGACGAGGAGAGGAGAGAGACGGACCCTTGCCGTGGATGAGCATGAGGAGGCCGTCCTTGGACTTTGCGCCCTCGGTGCGGAGGTCCTCCCAGGTGTACTGCTTGGTCTCGGACATGGCTGGTGGTGCTGGCGGGGAGGAGGAGAGCCGTGAGCGAGCTAATCGTCGGTTGTCGCGCGTCGGCTCAGGGCGGCGAACTCCTCGCCTCACCTGGGGCTCGAGCTGTGGGTCCTGCTGGGTGGTGCGCTTTGCACAGCCAGCTCGGCGACGACCTCCGTCCACCGCACCTCCCCAGCCCCCACGCCGTCGCATCCGGCTCGTCGCCGCCGGACCAATCTCTCGGCACGCCTTGCGCGCTTCGCCTCGGCCGGCTCAAACCGTGCCCTGTCCTGCTCAAGCCCGCTCCATCTCGTGCTGTGCTTCTCGGGACTCTCTGGATGCGGCTCGGAGGGCGACCAAGAGTGTCTGTGTTGCGCACGGCGCGAAGGGTCGGCTAAGCTCGAGGGCGAGCTGAAAGGGGCCACGATATGTACGGCACGGCAGGGAAGGGTTCACGAAGAAGGAGGACGGTCTAGATGGACGGGAGAGAAAGGTGGAGGACGAGGAGGGAGAGGGAGCAAGCGAGGATCGAGGTCGACCACGACGCTCGTGCCCCTCGAGGCGCACGCAGCCCAGCTGCGGCACCGCGACCCAGCTTGCGCTCGCGCTCAGTTGTCGAGGCGCGCCTTGCCCGCCTCGGCGCGGCGCACGCGGCGGAGCCCGAGCCCGTGGAAGAGGCCCGAGAGGCCCTCGTCCTCGTCCGCGCCGTCCTCCTCGCCGGCCTGCGCGCTCGCCGAGGGCGGCGCTGCGCCGCTCTCCGTCGCCGACGGCGCGCTCGACGACGAGCCCGACGGGGTCGAGTTGGAGAGCGGGAACGGCTCGGAGCCCGTCGAGTGCGAGGGGAGGATGTTGCCGACGACCGAGACGCGCGGCGACTGGTTGCGCGTCGAGCCGAGGAGGACGAGGAAGCTGCGGCGCACAGTCGACCCGTCAGCATCTTCGCTTGATCGTGTGCTATCGAGAGGAACGAGGGCGCACTAGGTGTCGCGCGAGGGGACGTCGTCCGGGATGACGAACGTCACCGAGTCGGGCGCCGGCGCGTACAGCGCGAGTTCGCTCGCGAGGGTCCAGTCTGCGCATCGTCGACGTCGTCAGCAACGCTCTTGTACCTTCGAGAGGCTCGGGAAGGACAAAGGAGGACGCACTGAGGTGGAGCGATGTCGAGCCCTCCTCGTCGTACCCGAGGACGAGGTCGGCCGTCTTGCTGATGTTGCCCGAGGGGATGTCGCTCGGGATCTCCTGGTTCCTGCGCACGTCGAGAGAGGTCAGCCTAAGCTGTCTACCGAGCGCAGCGAAGCCTCGACGACCTCGTCCTCCTCCCCGACTCGACCTTCGCAAACGGCGAGGGAGACGCACCACGACGCCGTGTACTCCTGTCCAGCGATGAAGACCTCGCCACCCTTGGGCGCCGTGAACGGCGGCTGGTAGTCGATCTTGCTCTGCGCGCCGTCGCCACCGTCAAACACGCCGTCCGCCGCTGCTCTCGAGGAAGGACGAGGTCAGATTCTCGCTCGACGTGCAGGGCTGAGGGTCGGCGGGACGCACACTTGGCCGAGACGGACGACGAGAGGGCGAGGAGCGCGAGGGCCGAGGTGAGGAGCAACGAGGGCGAGGCGAACATGCTGAGGGCGTGGAAGGGGTTCGTGCGACGGTGGCGTGTGCTGAAAACGAGCGAGTCGGGTTGGAGAGGACGAGGGAACGACGGCGAACGACGAGAGCGAGGAAGTGGTGGGAAGGAAAGAGAGAGCGAGAGGATGAGGAGCGCGAGCGACGGACGAAGCTGTTGTTCGCGAAGCTGAGGAGAGGAGCGCGCGTGCGTCGCGCTAGAATTTAGCGCCGGCCCCGCGTCGGGACGACGCTAACGAAGAGGAGGCTTCGGCGACGGTGCCGACGAGGTCCAACGTGCGGCGTCTGCATGATGGCGCGAGAGAGGGACGAGCCTCGGATGCTGCGAGGAGGAGGAGGAGGTCCATGCGGCGAGGCAGCGGCGTCGCGCTCGCCGGGGCAGCGGCGCAACCTGAGGCTCGCCGCTCGCGCTCACGGTGCGCACAACAGCACAGCGAGCCGTTGCACAAGTGCAGCCAGAGGCCTGCGAAGCGGCCGCAAGCGCGACCTCGCCCGCTTCGACCTCGCTTCCCACCTCGCTCCCGGTTTGGGCTCAACTCTCTAGTTACGTGCGCGCGACCCTCTCGCAACGGTGCAGAGGGACTGGTCCTGCGAGTGAACGAGGACCGCTCCCCGCTCGCTTCGGTTCGAGGACCGCTCCCTCTCCTCCTCGACAAGCTTTCCTCTCGCTCTCGCAGCGACGAGCTCGAAGGGAGATGCATAGAGCTTCCTTGCAGAGGACGGCGTGTGGACAAGGGGTATCGAGCGACGTCCAAGGAGGGGGAAGGAGGAAAGCGAAAGGAGGAGGAGGAGGCTAGTGTCAATGGGGGAGCAGCGCGACAGAGGCCGGACGGGGAGCACGAGGGGCGTGACGAGGATAGGCGTAAAGCGAGGGACGTTAAAAGAGACAAGGAGGGGAGGTGAGAACGAGCGTGTCGAGAGGGGTCCACCGACGGCGCTCAGAGGGCCCACATGGCCGCCGTGCCGACGGCGGCGAGCACGACGCCGACGGCCGCCGCCTGCTGCGCGCCCATGGCCGTCGCCGCCGAGTCGGCGTCCTTGTTGCTCGAGCCCGACGAGCCCGACGAGGCAGCAGCCGTCGGCGCCGCCGTGACGGCCGCCGTCGTCTGCGTGTTGACGAGGTTGCCGGCGTTCCAGGGGAGCGAGCCCGCGGGCCCGCCCGACGACGCCGGGAGGTCCTGCACGGCCGAGACGGCCTGGTCGCCGAGCTCGCCGTTGCCGACGTTGACCCAGACGCCCTGCGAGGGGACGCCGTCGACGACGACAAAGAGGAGGACGGGCCCGGGCACGAGGATGGCCGGGTTGGGCGGCACCTGCGACACGTGCAGGACGGCCGAGCCGTCCGAGTTGGCCGTGTAGGTCGAGTTGAGCTGGACGAGGCGCTGCCCAAAATTCATGGCGTGCGTCGAGAACCCGGGGCGGACGAGCGTCACCTTGGTGTTGGCGAGGTTGTCCGTCTTGCCGACGTCGGTCGCCGACAGCGTCACGTCAAAGTAATTGCCGCCGTACGTGAGCGTCGTCGGGAGGCCCTGGGGCTCGGGGCGGCGCGCCGTGTAGTAGTCCGGGTAGAAGCGCTCGACGCGGTACTCGGACGGGTACTTGTACCCGGCGGCGCCGGCGGGCACGTAGTCGGCGTTGGGGTTCGAGCCCGACGAGAGGACCGAGCCGTCGGGGAGGAGCGTCGCCGACGAGTGGTACATGCGGTCGACGGTCGAGTTGGCGACGGCGCTCGAGAAGCGCGAGCCCTGCGGCGAGTTGTGGTCGTAGTACCGGATCGTGTGGACCGGCTCGTCGCCGAACGACTGGCCGATGGCCCACGACGTGTTGCCGTACCCGGCCGTGCCCTTGCCGATGCCGTTGATGAGGACGAGGCGGCCGTCGGGGAGGAGGATCCAGTTGCCCATGACGCGGCCCTCGGGGAGCGGCTCCTCGTCGACCCAGTCGGTCGACACGTCGGGCGTCATCGAGACGCAGGTCGAGTCGGCAGGGTAGCCGGCGATCTGCAGAGGGGGAGGAGAGACGGATGTCAGCGACGAGGAGCAGCAGAAGACGACGACGACGACGATGGGCGAGGGCTCACGTTCCAGTTGAGCGTCCACTGGTCGGGCTGGAGGTTGGTGCCGCCGCAGAACATGATGGTCGCCGTCCAGTTGTTGGCGGGCGTGAGGGGCATCATGGCGGTCGCGGCCGAGCCGGGGTACGTGCGCACGGCGTGAGGAATGTCGGCGAGCGGGTACTCGACGTTGTTCTTGTAGTCGAAGATCTCGGTGCCCCAGTTGGCCTGGATGAAGATGTTGCCCGACGGCAGGAGCCAGATGAGCGGGAACAGGTTGGCCGGGAGCGTCGTCGTGAGGATGTTGAGCCCGATCGGGCCGCCGCGCGACGGGTAGAACTCGTACGTCGGGTTGTTCTGGCCCTCGTCGTTTACGTACCCGCCCCAGTCGCAGCCGCCGATCTGCGCGCGAGGGAGGGAGGGAGAGCGAGTCAGTCGAGTGCCCTCGATGTAGCAGGACGAGGTGGAGAGGGGACGCACGACAATCATCGAGCCGTCCTCGAGCGTCTCGAGCGTCGGGTACCACCGCCGAGTCGTCATGTAGTTGGCCGAGTCCTCGACCCACTCGCACGCGTCGACGCCGGCGCTGCAGTCGAGGCGGCGGGTCGCCTTGCCGCCGTCGCCGTTGTTGTACGGCGCGGCGAACGGGGCGGCGTTGAGGCCGCCGTAGCCGATGGCCTGGTTGCCGCCGATGTTGATCCACGTGCCGTTGCCGAGGACATTGCCGCCGGCGCAGAACGAGTTGGTGACGATGTCCATCGCGCGGTACTCGTTCGTCTGCCAGTCGTACTCGACGGCCCATGCCGGGTGCTCGCCCTGCGCGCCCGTGACGTTGATCGGGTTGCGCTCGGTCTTGTCGACGATGTAGACCTGGTTGTTCTGGCTCAGGAAGAGCTGCTGAGCGCTGTGGACCAGCGAGAGGGTGGAGGCAGGAGGGCGAGTCAGTCAAACGTCCTCGACAAGACCTCCCGAGGGTGCTGAGCGCCGCGGACACGCTCGTGGATGACACAGCAAGCTCGCAGACACGCCCGCAACAGCTCGGAGGCTGGGCGAGCCGAGTCGGAGTTGCCGAGCGGGGTGGTTCGAGCGCGTCTCCTTGGCCACTCGGGCCGCCCGCCTGCAGCAGGACGAGGCGTGCGCCGCTCGTGTGCATGCAGGGGTACCGTGTATATCCTCCAGCATGCCGCACTGCCGCCCGAAGCTTGTGCCGAGTGCCCGCCGAGAGAGCGCGACGACGAGGGGGTCCCGGGGAGATCCGTGCCTCGTCCACCGGACGAGCGAGACGAAGGGAGAGGGCGCGCACCTGACGCCCGAGTCGCCGACAATCTCGATGGTGTCGTCTGCTGGTGCGGCGTGGGCGAGCGAGGCGGCGGCGAGGGCGACGGCGGTGAGTCGCCAGCTCGAGGGCACGCGCGAGCGGGGTGCCATGGCCGAGGACGGGGCGAGGTGATGCGGGTGCTGAGGGTGGCGGTGGGTGCGGTGTGCGCGTCGACGGGGTGGCGGAGAGGGTCCTTTGTGCGAGAGAAGCGAGGTGGAGAGGGAGGGAGGTGCTGCCCTCGCCGAGTCGCCCCTTCCCCTCGTCGTCCTCCGCCGCGCGCTCGCGTCGATCTCCTCGTCCGCCCGCACTTCCTCGCCCTTCGCGACAGCTCTTGCAGCCGTTTAAACGCACACAGCTCTGTCTAGCCTACGCCCGCGCATCTTGAGCCATTCCTCCTCTACGCACGCACCTCGTCGCCACCGGCCTCCCTCCTAGGCCTCCTCCTCCTCCTCGCCCCTCGACCCCGGAAAGCGCTACTTTCGACGCCGAGCTCGAGATTAATTCTGGCAATCGCGCCCAAACCCGTCCTGCCGAGGTCGCGGCAAAGCAAGCTCTCGCTCGTCGCGCTTCGTCGTGGACCGCGCCAGTGCTGCTGCGAGGAGAGGGACTTTTACCGGCCACGCCAGCACGTGCTTCAGATCTTGCTTCGTGCTGCTCAGAAGCTCGAACACACACTGCTGGTGACGCAGGCCGGGCCCCGCCGACTTGCGAGGTTCATCGACAAGAGGTCGAAGCCAAGCTCCGCGGCCGCTGTCGCGCTCCTCCTCGTCGTCCTCCTGCTCGCTGTTCCTACGCTACACTACACGCTCAGCACCATGGTCTACACTCTCGGTGCGTCTCGAACCCTGCACGCCCGCCCACCGCGCCCACCTCGCTGACCTCTCCCTCCCTCTCCTCCTCCCACACCCTCCCCGCCTCGCCGAACCCGCTCCAACCTTTGCACCCGCTCGCGCTGCACGCCCGCCTTCGCCCCGTCGACAGTCTGCCACGCCCAGGTCAAGAAGGAGCACGTCGCCGACATGGCGGCCAAGCTGCGCGAGGCGCGCGAGGTGTACGAGAAGGACTCGGAGACGATCCACTGGTTCGTCATGCAGGACGTCAAGGACGAGACCAAGTTCACCATCGTCGAGCGCTTCGAGAAGGAGAGCTCGCAGGAGGAGCACCTGAGCAACCCGTACTGGGCCAGTGCGTCCCCCTCCTCTCACTCTCAACCTCGAGCGCCTTGCCCTGCACGAGTCTCCCCTCCCTCGTCGTGCGCCCGAGCTGATACCTTTGCTCCTGCTCTCCTCGCCTATCCTCGCACGACCTCTCCTTCCCGACCCACTCCTCCTCGCCCTCCTCTTCCTCCTCCCCTCTCCTACTCCCTCTCCTCCCGCTCCTTCCCCTCGACAGCCTTCAACCCGACCGTCGACCCCTGGCTCGTCAAGCCCATCGACATCTTCCGCCACGAGGAGCTCTGAGCGTCGGTCGACGCGGACATCGGAGCGCGAGAGGGAGGAGCGGCGGTGTAGATACGGGAGGAGGGTAAAAAGGGAAAACGCAATCGCAGCATTATGGACATGAGCCTGCGCTATTCAAGCATGACGGTCGAGAGCGAGAGCAGCTGCAGCGCGAGCGCGGCGCCGGACCTCGTCCTCCTCGCGCTCAGGCCGTCTCTCGGCTCTCGCTCCCGCACCTCGACGTTCTCAGCCTCGACGCGCTCGAGACGATACAGCGGCTTTTGTGATTCGACAGTCCGACAGGCGGGAGAGGACAGAGAGGGCACAGAGCGGGAAAGGAAGGGAGGGAAGGACAGCTCGTCGGGGTCTCGCTCGTCGGCCTTCTCAGCTCGACGGCGGGCTTCCTCGAGCTCGAAGAAGGTGTCGACGACCTTAGGCGACGGCCTTGGCGGCGGTCTTGATGAGGGCCTAGGCGCGGGAGGAAGGGCAGGACGAGGAGGGTCAGTGTACGCTCACCTCGAGATCTACGCACGGCCCGCACTGGGAGCGCGACGAGCGAGACGGGAGGGAGCAGGACACACCTTGCGCGTCGCGAGGTAGATCTTCTCCTTGGCGAGGAAGAGCAGCGCAGCCTGCATCGTCGAGTGAGCGCGAGTCAGCTCCGCTCGAGCCCCGTCCTCGCACACCTCGTGGTTTACGAGTAAGAGCACGCACCGTCGCGACCGACTGAGTGAGCTTCGGCCCGATGCCCTTGTACAGGCCCTGCGGGCCCTCGGCGGCGACAATCTTGCGCAGGCCGTCGAACGACGACGTGTACGACTTGCCGACGGCGTTGCCCGCCTGCATGCGCGCCTTGACGGTGAGGTCTGCGGGTCGTTACAGCGAGTGCGGACGTCAGCGCCAACTCCCACGGCGACCTAGCGACTCGAGCGCGCAGCACCAGCGGCGCGCCGATCGCAGGTCCGAGCGAGGGAGCGTCGCCGAGACGCACAAGGGTAGGTGACGCTAGTCGCAAAGAGCTTGGTGACGGCGCCGAGGAGGAAGAAGTCGAGGTCGGTGAGGGGCGGTGCGCCGGCCGAGCCCTTGGTGAGCCTCAGAGCGCGGCGGCGCAGGATGAGGTTCTTGAGCTGCTCGAACAGCTGCGAGCGCGGGTCGACCTGGTCAGCGTCGCGCGCTGTGGGCGCGACTCGACGAGGGAGGTGAGCGTACGGTGAACTGGAGGATCGGGTTCGAGACAAGGATGAGCGCGGGCCCGAGGCCGTGGAAGAAGGCGCCCGGGCCGTCCGAGCGGAGGATGTCGAGGATCGTCTGCCAGATGGTGCGGCGCTTCTCGACGACCTTCTTGGCCGCCGCACCGCTCGACGTGTCGGACGCGACCGTCGTGCGCACGGTTTGCCGAGTCTGCGGGAGAGAGAGGAGCGTCAGGAAGCGGCTCGAGAGCGGGCGAGCGAGACGAGGCGAGCCGCACGTTGACGACCCAGATCGGGTTGGACAAGACCGACGTCGCGCAACCTGTCGGAGCGGGAGAGCGTGAGGCGATGTAGCTCGTCGCGAGGAGCACGCAGGAGGGACGCACCGGCAGCGGCCGAGACGAAGATCGACTCGAGCATGGAGAGGGTCGCGCGGCTGCTCTTGCGCGACTTGAGGACGAGGTTGCGCGCCTCCTCGAAGCACAGGTAGTAGATGCCGTTCGTGACCGCGATGCCGACAAGCGACGAGCTGAGGCCGTCGTAGAGCCCGGCGACGCCGTCGCGCTGGATCACCTTGAGGACGGCCGAGCGCGTGCTCTCGCGCTTGGTCTTGGCCTCGACCTGGGAGCGCGTCGAGAGGTTTACGAGCGGGTAGGTGCTGCAGAGGCGGAGCGGGTCGGGGTCAGCGGTCGTGGTTGCGCGTGCCTCGTCGCGTGCGGGAGGGGGAGTCGAAGGGTCGAGGAGGGGCGGGGACGCACACGGCCATGGCGATGCAGCCACCGGCTGCGCCCGAGATGGCGTGCACTGCAGAGTCACTGACGGCGACCATGGTGGGCGTGCGTGAGGGCTGAGGGGTGGAGAGTCGGCGGGGGAGATGAGAGCGCGGGAGGTGGGGCGGGTCGAGAGGACGCGAGGCTGGCGGGTGCGGGTGCGTCGAGGCGGCGAGGACAGTGTGCAGGAGCGAGTCGCAGCTGAGTGCACGGCGGTCGAGCGGTTGTCGAGGGCAGCAGAGCGCGGAGAATGCGCGATTGGCCCGGACCGGCTTCTCCAGCGCGTCCTCACCGGCGCACGGTCGCACGAATTCCCGCCTTCTCCCCCGCTCGAGTTGCGCTCTGCTGTAGCCGGAACTGCTTACGAAGACCGTGCCACGGCTTGAGAACGAGATCCGGGGCCTTTTCGCTCGACTTCGCCGCCTCGAATTTCTTGCTCGCTCGCGCCCGCGCAGACAACGACAGCGCCGCCGACAAGCGTCGGCGCGCCTCGGCATGCTCGTGGCGCACTCGACGAGGTTCAGAAAAGGCTTGCGAGAAAGAGAGAGCCAGCAAGGAGAGCTCGCTCTCGCCTCGCCCGTCGCCGTCGCAGAGAGGGAGGGAATCGACTCGTCTCGCGCTACACAACAAGCCCCAGCCCGAAACGCCCTCGAAAGCACCGCAAAGACCTCGCCGTTCGATCCCGCCCCTCGAGAAGCCGCCAATCCCGCTGGATCAGGAGCTAGCGTTTGAGAGAGGGTGCGCAGGGTCCCCCTGTTTTTCGGAGGTGGCCGGGCGCACAGGCGCGCCGCAGGGGCGGCGTCCATGCGAGCGGCTCACTCGAGGTACCCGCTGCTCACAGGAGCACGTGAGGGCGGGCGCGGCCTCGAAAAGGACTCGTCCGCGACGGCTCGACTCGGTCGGCCGCCGGGACGAGTAAGGGACGACGAGACGGACATCTTGGACAGCCCAGGCTCGCCGAATCCCACAACAGACAGCGTACGCATCGATCGGCGCCGTTTTCAGACCGTCGACGAGCGAGACGACGCAGCTTTCGGGACGAGAAGGGGCCGGTGCCATCGAGGGCGCTGCTAACCTGCGGGGCGGGCAAGATAGCGTCAGCGCGCGGCTCACTGAGCTGTGAGGGAGGATGCTGGAGCTTGTAGGGTGATCAAAGAGAGCCGGAGAGACGTACAAGGACCGAGAGGGACCCCTCGAGGATGACCGCCAGCTCCTGCACCGCCCGAGGCGCCCGTCCAGCCACCGTGCTCCTCCGATACGCCTGGAGAAGGGTCAAGTCAGCTCAAGAGCGCGTCCTCGAGGCGCCTCCCGGAGCCGGTGCGCGCGAGACGAGGACAGAGAGGGTAGCGAGGGGGAGGGGGCGGGGAGGAGGAAGACGCACCCGCTGTCCAGCTCTCCTGTAGCACGGTCGGCCTACTCCAAGCGCGTCTTGTACCTTCTCGAGCCTTGTGGAAGGGCGTGCACCAGTCTGCGTGCCGTCGCCGATCGGGAGAGGTCGGTCGACGAGGTTGGCTGATGAGGATGGGAGGGGGCGAGGGGCGGTCTGGCCGTGCCGTGGACGCGCGCAGGAGCCGTGCCAGGCCTGCTAGAGCATGTCGGACTGTGCCACACAGGCTGCAGGTGGTGTGCGCTGGCGTGAGCGAGAGGGAGCCTCGTCGCCCTTCGCCGTCTCGTCCTCTTCGTCCTCCTCCGCTCCACTCGCCTCGCTGCCGACCAGCTGCCCGCTCCCCGGACGATCTGCTCGCATCTCGGATCGCGCTCGTGTCCGCATGCGCCTCGGCTGGGCCACAGCGCTCGCGCTCCCCTCGCCTTTCAATGGCGCCCTCGTCCCCGCACGCGGCTCGCCATCCAGCTCGACCCTGGTCGCGTGCGAGCGCTGAAGCCTCCTCGGGCTGATCTCCGACTCTGAGGCCGCCAACCTCAGCCCGCTCAGAGTGGCGCGAGGACGGGGCACAGTCCTCCTCGCTCGAGGTCGTCCCGCCCGCCTCCGCTATCAATGAGCTGCAGCGTCCGCGCCTCGACCCGCATGGCCGGGTCCAGCTGCACGGACACAGCAGCGTACGGACGCTTCGTCGCCTCGTCCAGCCAGGTCGACCCGCCTCGCCTCGTCGACTCGCCCTCTCTTTCCTCCCTCCTCACCTCTCTTCCGACCCACCCACACTCCTTCCCACTCTCCTTTCCTCGCCCCACGCCGCCATGCGGCTCACGCCCGTTCTTCTCGCCGCGGGCGCAGGCGCCCTCGGCGCGGCCGCCTCGGCCCACCCCCAACCTCTCGACGTCTCGCCCGCCCACTCGGCTCGCTCCCTCGAGGCGCGCTCGCCCTTCTCGCTCTCGGTCGGCGGCATCGACCTCTGCATCGGCCTCTTCTGCCACCGCCCGGCGCGCAACTGGAAGTGCTCGGGTGCGTCGTCTTCCTCGATCTCGTTGCCGAGGGAAGGCCCCGCACTGACCTCGTCCTCCTCGCTGCAGGTTCGGGCCGCGACGGCTACTCGGTCGACTACAACGGTAACAGCCGCCCGTCCTGGGCCCCGCCGGGCTTCCTCTGGTTCGGCGCCGAGGTCGGCTGGGCGCCGCCCAAGGGCTTCTCGTGCGGCAAGACGTGGGAGATCCCCTCCGCCCTGCACGGCCAGCTCGGCCTCGTCACCTGGTGGAAGCCGCCCTCGGGCTGGCTCGATGCTCACGTCGGCGTCGACCTCGGCTTCAAGGCGCCCTCGTTCTGGGGCTTCCTCCTCGCGCCCTCCAAGGGCTGGTCGTGCAGCGGTGAGTCGCCTCTCCTCCTTCTTCTCGCCCCTCGAAGACCCTCTCCTGACGCCTCTACGTCCCGCAGGCAACGGCAAGGACGGCTTCTCGGTCGATATCCACGGCGGCAGCCGTCCCTTGTGGGCGCCGGCGGGCTGGCTCTACTTTGGCTCGTCGATCGGCTGGGCTCCTCCTGTCGGCTGGTCGTGCTCGTCGTCGTTCGAGCTTCCGAGCGCGTTCATCGACGTCGCGCACCTCGTGACCTGGTGGAGTGAGTTCTCGTCCTCGTCGAGCTCCCCAAGCAAGAGTGCGCACTGACCCCTTCCCCCTCGTCCTCTCGTTCTCTCTCCTCGCGCCTCCTCCTTTCCACCTCACAGAGCCCTCGTCGGGCTGGCTCGATGCTCACGTCGGCGTCAACCTCGGCTTCAAGGCGCCCTCGTTCTGGGGCTTCCTCCTCGCGCCCTCCAAGGGCTGGACCTGCAGCGGTCCGTCCCCTCTCCTCCCTCTTCTCGCCCCTCGAGGACCCTCTCCTGACGCCTCTACGTCCCGCAGGCAACGGCAAGGACGGCTTCTCAGTCGACATTCACGGCGGCGGCCGTCCCTCGTGGGCGCCGGCGGGCTGGCTCTACTTTGGCTCGTCGATCGGCTGGGCTCCTCCTGTCGGCTGGTCGTGCTCGTCGTCGTTCGAGCTTCCGAGCGCGTTCATCGGGATCATTCACTCTGTGACCTGGTGGCGTGCGTCTCTCTGGTTCCTCGAGCACGTTCCTGACGAGCGTGCACTGACCCCTCCCGCTCACCCTCACCCTACAGAGCCGCCGACGGCCTGGATCGACGCGCACGCCGGCGTCGGCCTCACGTTCACGCCGCCTCCCTGGTGGGGCATCGCCGTCACGCCGTCGAAGACCTGGAAGTGTAACGGTGCGTGCGCTCGCCGTCTCGTCCTCCTGCCGGCGCCTGACCCTCTCTCGCGTTCCCCTTTCGCAGGCGGCGGTCGCGACGGCTACCATCTCGACTCGAACGGCCAAGCTGCGCCGTCTTGGGCGCCTGCCGGGTGGCTGTACTTTGGCTCGCAGGTAGGCTGGGCTCCTCCCGTCGGCTGGTCGTGCGGCTCAACCTGGGTCATCCCGAGCCAGTGGCGCAAGACCTGCTCGAAGGCGACTTGGTGGAGTACGTCCGCTCCGCTGCTCAGCCGGGCGACGCTGACTCTGCGCCTGCCTCTCGTCGCTGCGACGCTGACCCTCCTTCGGCCTCCCTCGCGCAGCTCCTCCTTCAACCTGGATCACCAAGTACAAATCCCACGATTTCGGCTTCTCGCTACCGATCCACTGGGGCGTCGACAGCTGCGGCTGTTCCTGCGGCTGCGGCGCCGGCGACGTCGGCCTCACGACCACCTTCCGCACGACTACGACTGCTCGCGCGACCACGACCTCGGCCAAGCCCGCCACCTCCTCGGCGACGACCTCGAAGGCGGCCACGACGTCCAAGAAGCCGGCGACGACCTCGTCGAGCAAGCCTGCGTCGACCATCTCGAAGAAGCCCAACACGTCGACCTCGCACAAGCCGGCCGCCACCACGTCGTCCAAGCCTGCTGCGTCGACCACGTCCAAGAAGCCCTCGACGCCGACGAGCAAGCCCGTCACGACTACTCACGCCGGCACGACCAAGACGGTCACCTGTGCGTCGCGCTTTGACCCCTCCCTCGCTCGCTCAGTCGACGAACGACTGCTGACGGCCTCACGCTCGCAGACATCGGCGACGCCTCGACCGTCACGATCCCCGGCGACATCGTCACCGTCACCCGCACCGTCTCGATCTCGCAGCCCAAGCCGACGGGCACGCCCTCCTCGAGTTGGTCGTGTAACGGCTCGGGCAAGGACGGCTACGAGGTCGACTGGCAGGGCAACGGCCGCCCGTCGCACTACCCTGAGGGCTGGTACTGGTTCGGCATGTGCGTCGCTGCCCTCCTCTCGCCCTCGCTTGACGTCGGCTCCAGAGCTGACGCTCTTCGCCCTCCACAGCTCTATCGGCTGGGCCCCATCGGCGTCGTGGTCGTGCAGCTCGAGCTGGCAGCCGTCGTCGCAGCAGGTCAACGTCATCATCATCAGCCAGATCAGCTGGTGGCTGCCGCCGCCGTCGTTCAAGCTCCCCTCGAGCGTCGACTGCCCGGCGCACTGGTCGGCGCAGGGCTGGATCGACACGCGCATCCCGTCGGCCTCGTGGCAGTGCTCCGGCTCGGGCGAGGACGGCTACGAGTGCGTCCTCTCGTCCCCTTCTCCTCGCGCTCGAGCCCCGACTGACCTCCTCGCCCGCACAGCTTCGACTACAAGGGCCATGCGCGCCCCGCCGGCGTGCCGCACGGGTGGAAGTGGTTCGGCCGCACCCATGGCTGGCAGCCGTGCAAGGGCTTCCAGCTCCCGTCGGCGAGCTGGTTGCCGCCGAGCTGGTGGAACGCGCACAGCGCCGTCTGGTGGCGCCCGACCTCGAGGTGGAACCTACGCCACCCGTTCAAGTGCCCGACTTTCTGGCGCTCGTCGCGCTCGCACCTGCGAGGTAGCTGGGTGTGGCACTAGGTGCGTGCGTCGTCGTCTCGCTCGCTCTCGCTCGAGGAGGACCTCCCAGCTGACCTCGCTCTCTCTCGCCGCACAGACCCTCCCTCGCTCCCTCGTCCTACCTTCCTCCCTCCTTTGTCTCTCCCTCCTCACACTCGCTAGACACTCTCTCCCTGGTTCACCTTTGCTGTAGCACTCGTGCTCTCGTCCTCCTCGCGACCTCGAGCGCTCTCCCCGATTTTCGGCCTCTCCCAGTTCGTCACGGACAGTCTCGCGGCTGCCGGCCCTTGCGTCCTACTGCAATAGCGCAATTTCCGCACTGGAAAGACCTCGACCGCGCAGAGCAGAGCTGGAGGAGAAACCGTCCGATCCTCATCAGCTGCGGCTCGTCTGCTCCTCACCACACCCGCAGGCTCTCGAGACTAGTCGCAGTCCCTCGCTGGATGCTCTCTGCCTCGCCTGCACGCCTTCGCCTCCTCTCTTCGCACCTCGCCCGCCCCGCACTCGTCCAACCTCCCCGACCTCGCTCGATGGCGACCGCACCGACTTTCCCGCGCTCGCCGGTCCCGCAAGGCAAGGGCGATGTGGTCCGACAAGCTGGATGCTTGATCATCGGCGACGAGGTCCTCAACGGTGCGCTGTGGTCCCTCGCTCTCCTCCCCCTCGTCATCCTCCCACTTCCCCACCTTCCTCAGAAGCTGACCTCGCTCGCGCGCTCTGCAGGCAAGACGCGCGACACCAACTCGAACCACCTCGCCAAGATGCTGTTCGACCTCGGCGTCGAGCTCAAGGTGGGCCTAGGCGCGCTGTGATCCTGGACGAGCTCTCGCTGACTCGCTCTCGACAACGCCCACAGCGCATCGAGGTCATCGCCGACGACGAGGAGGAGATCGCCGAGGCCGTCTTGCGCATGCACAAGAACTACGACCTGGTCATCACGTCGGGCGGCATCGGCCCCACGCACGACGACATTACTTGTTCGTCGCCTCCTCCAGACGACGAGGAGAAGGAGCAGCCGGCTGACCGAGACTCGCACGCCAGATTCCTCTATCGCCAAAGCCTTCGGCGACGTCGGGCTCGAGTACCACGAGGAGACCAAGCACCGCATGCACGAGATGGGCAAGCGGCGGTACAACATGGACGAGCAGACCGAGGAGCAGAAGACGGCCCGCCTGCGCATGGCGCTCTTCCCCAAGGGCGCCGAGGTGCTCTTCGTCCAGGAGGACCTGTGCGTCGTCCCTCGCTCGACATCCTCGTTCGTCTCGCGCTGACCGTCGCCCTCGTCCTCTCCTGCGCAGCTGGGTCCCCGTCGTGCGCGTCGCCGGCAAGGTCTGCATCTTCCCCGGCGTGCCTCGCCTCTTTGAGCGGCTCGTCGAGGGCTACGTCTCGAACTACGTCGTGCTGCCGCCGAGCAGCGAGAAGCCGTTCCGTGTCCTCGTCCACACCGAGTGCGCCCTCCCTTCCTCCTCCCCCTCTCCTGCCTCCATGTGCTACATCAGCTGATGCACTCACACCTCGTCGCAGAATGCCCGAGAGCTCGATCGCGCCGTTCCTCACGACCCTGCAGGAGCGCGTCAAGAAGGAGCTCATCGTGCGCATGGTCCCCTCTCTCGCTCGACGTCGTCTCGCCTTCTTACTGACGCTCAATCATGCCTCGCAGCGTGTCGGGAGCTACCCCAAGTTCCTCGGCGGCGTCGACGTGTCGCTCATCGGCAAGGAGGAGGCGCGGTTGAAGGAGCTGGCAGAGGAGGGTGCGTCCTCCTGCTCTCCTCACTTCTTCTCTCCCTGCGCGCCGACCCTGACCAACTCTTCCTCTCTCGCTCGCTCGCAGTCGTTTCGGAGCTGAAAGGCGAGCTCGTCGCTCAGGGCAAGCTCGGTCAGGAGGAACCGGTCAAGTAAATATCGCGCGCGCGCCCCGCTGTGGAACTCGGTCCTCTCTCGCCTCTCGGCGCCGCCAGTTTGACCTCTCGCTCTGCCTCGCGCGCTCGATGAGAGCCTCGCCAGCATGCTGAGCGCGACCAAGTCGGTCGCCGCCCCACTTCAAGCCGACCTTCCCCCACGCCGCCTCGTGCCTCGAGGCTCGTGTCTGAGCGGGCTCTTCCTTGCCTGCTTGCGGCTTAGGGCAGCAATTTACCGATGGGTACGCCGCCGCTTACCGCGGATCGGCAGCGCTCTCGCCGTTGCCGAGCCCGACCGCCGACGACGCTAACTGCTCTTCACGGGCAAATCCTCCGCACCCTCCCCACAGCGACTCTCTCCCTCGCGCATCCACCTCTCTGACTCTCTCCCTCTCCTCCACGCCCAGCTCGCCTCTGCCGAGTCGACCGTCGCCCTCTTCCTCGTCCGCCATGGTCGTCGTGCGCACGGCCCTCGCCGCGCTTCTCTCCTTCTCGACGCTCGCCTCGACGGCACCCACCTCTGGCCCGTCCGTCACCTCGACCCAGGGCACCTTCCTCGGCTCGTCGCTCGCCAACACGGAGAGCTTCAAGGGCATCCCGTTCGCCCAGCCGCCCGTCGGCGACCTCCGGTTCGCGCCGCCCGTCGCGACGACCGACAACCTCGGCGTGCGCGACGCTACACAGTACGGCTTTGCGTGCCCGCAGTCCAACTTTGCGAACGGCATCTTCCCGGGCGTCATCGCCAACGCCGTCGCGCAGAGCACGCTCAACGCCATCACGAGCCTCCCGATCCTGAGCGGCGTCGCCGGCACCAAGTGCGTGTGCTCGTCTCGCGCCTCGCCTCTCTCCCTTTCCTGAAGCACTCGACCTGACTCGAGACGTCCGTCTCGCAGTGCTGCCGAGGACTGCCTCACGCTCAACGTCTTTCGTCCCGCCGGCGTGTCGAGCTCGGCAAAGCTGCCCGTCATGGTCTGGTTCTGTGCGTCTCTCACCCTCTCGGTCCCCGAGGATTGTCGAGCGTCGCTGTGGACGGCTCGAGGACCGTGCACGAGCGCGCGGTGAACGAGCGCGTACGACTCGACCCGAGCTGACCCTCTTTCCCCTCCCAGATGGCGGCGCCTTCGTGTTCGGCGCAAGCTCCTCGTACGACGCGAGCAGCCTCGTGCAGCGCTCCGTGTCCATCGGCAAGCCCACCATCTTCGTCACCGTCAACTAGTGCGTCGCACGTCGTCCTTCCCAAGCCAGCCCTCCTCGCTGACCTCTCTCCTCGCGCAGCCGCCTCAACAGCTTCGGCTTCCTCCCAGGCCAGGAGGCAGGTGCCGACCCGACCGTGAGCATCAACGCCGGCCTTCTCGACCAGCGTCTCGCGCTCGAGTGGGTCCAGGGCAGCATCAGCGCGTTCGGCGGCGACGCGAGCAAAGTCACCATCTTTGGCGAGTCGGCGGGCGCCATCTCGGTCGCGTTCCAGCTGACGGCGTACGGCGGCGACATCACCTCGAAGACGAGCGGCAACCCGCTGTTCCGCGCGGCGATCATGGAGAGCGGCAGCGTGCGTCCTGCGCGCACGGACCCCCTCGTTCCCCTCCTCGACGCTGACGCCTCTCGAGCTCGCAGCCTATCCCTGTTGGTCCCCCCGAGAACGGCCAGGGCGTCTTTGACCAGCTCGTCAGCGCCGGCGGCTGCTCGAGCGCGAGCGACAAAATCGCCTGCCTGCGCGCGCTCCCCTACGACAAGATGCTCGCCGCGACGAGTGCGTCTGCCTCGCTCTCTCTCCCTGCTCTCTCCCCTACTCTCTCTCTCTCTCTCTCTCTCTCCCTGCTCTGAGCTGACGCTCCTCGCTGCAGACACGCTGCCCAACATCCTCTCGTACCGCTCGGTCTCGCTCCCCTTCCTCCCTCGCACCGACGGCGACTTCATCCCGGACCTCCCTCAGGAGCTCACGCGCAGCGGGCGGTACACCAAGGTGCCCATCATCAGCGGCGACCAGTACGACGAGGGCACCATCCTTGCGCTCGGCACGCTCAACATCACGACCGACGCCCAGGTCTTCACGTGGCTCAAGGAGATTTGGTTCCCTCGCGCTGCCGACGCGCAGATTCAGGGCGTGCGTCCCTCCTTCTCGTCCTACTCGGCGAGCGCTGCAGTATGGCGCGAGGAGCACCTGACGAGGCCGGTCGAGCTGACAACGCTCGGACCCCTCGCAGCTGCTCGCCGAGTATCCGGCAGACCCGACCAAGGGCTCACCCTTCGACAGCGGCCTCCTCAACATCATCACACCGCAGAACAAGCGCATCAACGCGCTCGTCGGCGACCTCGTCTTCCAGGCGTAAGTCTTCTCGCTCCCGCTTCTCGCCCTCTCGTTCTCGCTCGCGCCTCGTCGTCTCGAGCTGACGTCCGCTCTCGCAGCCCTCGTCGCGCCTTCATCGAGTACACGCGCGCGACGCAGAACACGTGGTCGTACGTGTCTCGTCAGCTGCGAGCTACGCCTTTCCTCGGCACCTTTCACGCCTCGGATGTCGGTCCTCTCTTTGCTCCTCGACCAGCGCGCCGAGCCTTACGCCTCCTCCTTGATCATGCAGGTTCTGAGCGTCTTCGGCTACAACGGCTTGCCGCCCTCGCGCGAGATGCAGACGCGCTGGATCACGTTCGCTTCGACGCTCGACCCGAACGTCCCCGGCTTCCCAACCTGGCCTCAGTGTGCGCCCTCGCTCACCGTTCCTTTCGAGCATGGAGCATCACGTCCTGACGTCGTCCTCTCCCTCTCGCAGACGGTCAGAACGCGCAGCTCCTCCAGTTCACCGACCTCGTCTCCTCGGTCATCTCGGACACTTTCCGCGCGAGCGGCATCGCCTACATCTGGGCACAGGCGGCTTCCTTCACTCTCTGAGTCTCGGCTAGCTGTCGCGGCAGGTCCGGGTGGGCGAGCGCGAGGGCGTGCGCTTGCAGGACGTGCGCGATGGGGGAAGAAGGGGTCCGTCCGCATCGGCGTGTTCGTCTCGAGGAGGAGCCCAGGCAGCCAGAGGTTGTATTCTCGCAGTTCCGCAATGTATGGTATGGTCGTGCAGCATCCTCGACGTCGTCTGCAGCAGCTCGCCGCCGTCCTTCCGAGAGAACGAGAGCCTTCTCAAGTCGAGCGACCTGGACTGGAACTCGTCGCAGCAGCGCTCTTCCTTCGCATACGAGCTCGCTGCCTTTAGAGCTCCGGCAAAAATGATTGCAGACCTCGAGAAGCTGCGCATCGCTCGGCGTGAGCGCTCGCCTCCCGGCTGAGCCGAGAGCTTCGTCAGCTCTCTCTCGCTCCTCTGCCTCACTCGCTCAAGCTTCACCCCGCCGCCCGATCTTCACCACGTCGCTCTCCCGCCTCTTCAAGCGCGCCTCGTCCACGTCCCGCAAGATGGTCACTGCCTCCCTCAACGGCACCGTCCTCGCCGAGTCGGCCAACACCCAGGTCGTCGAGGGCAACCACGTGAGCCTCTCTGCTCGTGCGCGTCGCTCAGGGTGCTCAGCTGACCCCAATGCATCTCTCTACAGTACTTGTGCGTCCGCCCGCCGCCTGCCGCGAGCTGTGCGAGGCCCGATGTTGACGGCCCTCCCCACTCGGCTTCCCCGCTTCCGCTTCCTCGCTCCTCGCTTCCTCCATCTCGCAGCCCGCCCGACAGCGTCAAGAAGGAGCTCTTCACTGATTCGAAGACCCACACCACGTGCGGCTGGAAGGAATGTCGCTCTCGGGACGACCGCAGCTTCCCGGGGCGACTCGCGCTGACTTCCTCGCCCTCCTCGTCCTCCGCGTTCGCTCGCTCGCAGGGCGTCGCCTCGTACCTCAACGCCGTGGTCGACGGCAAGGAGATCAAGGACGCCGCTTGGTACTACCCGAAGACGACGACGGAGAAGGCCAAGCCGATCGAGAACTGGGTCGCGTTCTATGGCTCAAAGGTGCAGGTCAAGTGAGGGACGAGCCGCTTTGCACAGGAGGAAGGACAGCTTGACGAGTAGGGACAACGACATGTACAGAGCTTCGAGACGTGGGTATCGACCGAGAGGAGAGAGGGAGGAGAGGAGAGAGTGAGAGGAAAGAGGGAGAGGAGAAGAGAGCGCACGGACCCTCAACAGCGCCGACGCTACCGGCGCTCGCTGTCGCCGCCCGACTCGAGCCTGAGCCCGCGCTCGAACGCGCGCTGCACGAGCGCGACGCCTCGCTCGTTGCGCTCCTCCTCGGTCATGTCCTGCACGCGCTTGCCCTCGCCGGGGAGCGGGCGGTCCTCGTCCTCCTCCTCGCGCAGCATGCGCGCCTCGCCGCGCTTGACCTCGCGCTCGTGCGCATTGGTACCCTCGTCCTGCTCGGCCTTGTGGATGCGCTGCCGCGCCGAGGCGTCGTCCTCGGCCTGCTGCTGCTCGTCCGACGGCTTGCGCGTAAATACGCCCTTGATCCGGCCGACGAGCTTCTTCTTCTTCTTGGTCGCCGCGCCGTACTTCTCGATGCCGCGCATGGTGAGGATCTGCGAGCGACGAGAGGAGGATAGAGGTCAGTGCGCAGCTCGAGGAGGTGGGGAAGCGCGACGAAAAAGGCGAAGAGAGGAGGAAGCGGACGCACGCTTTTCGAGAGCGAGACGCGGCCCATGTCAACGCCCTTCTCCTCGAGCGCTCTCGAGAAGGCTTTGAAGTGCATCGTGCCGGCGCGGTAGTGGCCCGAGAGCGGCGAGAGCGACGTGAGGTGGCCCTTCGAGACCTTGATCAAGCCGGCGCTCGTGACGCGCGCGCCGTACAGGAACGACGAGTGCTGGAACGAGCCCGTCTTCTTGATGCCGACGTAGAGGTTGTTCTGCAGGTCCGAGACGTAGAGCCACCTGGTGCGGCCCGAGTGACAGATCCAGCGATCGTAGAAGTGTAAGAAGCTGCGCGAGAGGGACGAGGACGGGAAGGGAGAGGAGGGAGGAGGAGAGCGGTAAGCGCACGTGTTCTTGTTGATCGTCTTGCGGAGCATCGTGTCCATGACGGCCTGCGGCGAGAGGTAGAACTTGACTCGCTCTTTGGCTTGGTGCACGCCCTTGCCCTGCCCGACGGTGCCGCCCTGCGTGAGGAGAGGAGCAGACGAGGTGTCGACGAGAGCAGGACAGAGGAGGAGAGGGAGAGGCGGGAAGGAGAGGAGGAGAAGGAGGAGACGAGGGTCAGCTCTGCGACTTCTCGACGACGACGACGACGACGTGAACGGCTACCCCGAGCACGTCAAGAGGATAGAGAGGGGAGCAGGAAGGAGAGAGAGGCGGACGCACCTTGTCGCTGTACGGCTGCACGCCCTCGCGGATCTCGTCGGCCTCGTCCGAGCTGCTCGACGACGAGCTCCTGCTCAGGTCGCTGTCGATCTCGCCGCGCTCCTGCATCGCCTTGAGCTTCTCGTCCTCCTTGCGCTGCTGCTCGTCGTACTCCTCCTGCGAGATCGGGACGATGCCACCGTGCTCGGGCCCTCGGTCGGCGTGCAGCTTGGTCGTGTCGAGGAGCGAGCCGTCCTTGGCCCAGACGAGGAGGCCGTCGTCCGACACGGTGACGCGGTACAGCTCGCGCTCCTCGGCGTTGAGGTACCGGATGCGCTCCGACTCGAGCCGGCGTCGCGGGCACACCTCGAGGTCGAGCTCCTTGCCGTCGCCCTCGTCGAGCCACTGCAGTGCGAGCGAGGCGTCAGCGGACACTCGCTAGAGCGGCACGGAGAGTGCTGTCGACGCACGTGGAAGAAGTTGTCGCTCGTGTCGGTCTCGTTCCACTTGGCGTGGTAGTGCTTCAAATTGGACGCGTAGCGGTGCTTGCGGTCGACGAGCTCGAGGTAGTACTGCGCCTCCATCGTCTTGGCCGCCTTGCGCTCCTGCTCGATGCGCCGCCGCTCCTTGTCGTTCTGGCATGCGGGAGAGAGGGGTCAGTCGGCCTTCTCGTCCTCCCTCGGGCGTGGTCGACGGAGGAAGAGGCTCGACGCACCCTCCCAAACTGGTTCATCTCCTCCTCGGCACTGAGCTCGCCGTCGTCGCTGCCGCCCTTCTTGCCCTCGGTGAGCTTCGAGGCGTAGATCTGGCCGCGCCGCCAACGAGAAGCTGCGCGCGCGCACGGGCAGCGAGTGGGTCAGCTCGACGTCGTCGCCGGCTCGAGCACGACAAGGGTGGGATGCAGCGCACTCGGGTCGTTCTTGCCGTCGTCCTGGTCCTGCGCGGCGGCGAGCATGCGGCGCTGCTGGATGCCAGCCGACCAGCGATCCGAGGCGGACAAGTTGCACCCGGAGCCCTCGCGGCGCTTGACGTGAGCCCTGTCGTCCATAGTCTCGAGGGTCAGCTCATGAGCTGCAGGACTCGAGGACCGGTCGTCTGGTGCGCTCGAGAAGCTCCCGTGACGGCGAGAGGCGGCCTCCTCCTCCCCACATCCGCTCCTCGCTGGTGCAGCCTCCGCTCGTGCGCTGATCCCGGGCGACAAGGAGAGGAGCGGCGCACCTGTAGTGACCCTGGATAGCCCTCGCTGCCGCATCGTCGTCCCGCCCTGCTGTCCCGTCGCTGTTGTCGCCCTGGCCGGCGGTTGAGCGACGCCGATTGCGCTCGACGCGGTCCTCGACCTCCTTGGCGCGGCGGCGGTCCTCGTCGAGGCTCGAGGTGCGGTAGTCGTACTCGTCGGGCGAGGAGGGCATCTCAGCTGGGCGTTGAGGAGAGCGAGGAGGGCGAAACCCAGAGCTGCGGCGGCGGGAGGAGGCACGAGTCGGCCACATCGCCGACGCTTCTCTCTCGAGCCAAATCCGACCCCGTTCGCAGCGCAGCTCTATTCCTGTCGCCCTCGCACATCCTCACGAGCGTCACGAACAGAGTGAGAGACAGGGCGGCGTTGCACTCGAGACAAATAGAGCGACCGCCGACTAGGCGACATCGTCCTCGCCAGGAGCTCATCCCGACCGCGCGAGGTTGCCGAGCGCCTTGACGAACTCGCTCGGCGTCAGGATCTCGGTGCTGCCGTACGTGACCCGGCGCGTCGGCGTCCCCTGCACCGTGCCGCCCGTCGCGCCCGCGGGCGCGCCTCCGCCGCCCGCGCCGAGGCCGCCGCCCTGCGCGCCGGGCACGCTCCGCTGCACGTACTCGCCCAGGTTGCCGTACTCGACGAGGGACCCGCCGCCGACGACAAACACGACGGCGTCGGCGTACTGCTGCCGGCCGCGGCCCTGGGTCGCCGCCGCGGGCCGTGCGCTGCGCCCGCCCGCGCGAGGGTCAAACAGGAGGTAGTCGTCCGTGTCCTGGAGGGCCTGGGTCGACGCCGACGAGGGGTCCATGAGGGCCTCGACGAGGCGCGTGACGGGAAAGTCCTTGCGCTGCGGGAGGAAGTTCTTGACGCCCGAGATGAGGTTGTCGAGGCCGACGCCGCCGACGCCGCTCTCGCGCAGGCGGTCCGTCAACTGCGAGCGCACGAACGAGGAGGCAGGAGACGGCTCGGCATCAGCGAGGGCTCGAGAGGGAGAGAGAGCGAGGGAGCGAGAGAGCGAGAGAGGCGCACCCGGTTCGACAGCGAGCTGAACCCGCGCATGAGGTCGCCTCCCGCCCCGCCGGCGACGGGCTGCGCCGGCGCCGCGCCCAAACTGCTCATGCGCATGACGTCCCGGAGCCGCTTGGCAAACTCCCACGGGCCCATGTCGCAGCCCGCGTCGGCGAGCGCGCGCTCGTACTCGCTCAGGTCGTCCTTGGAGACGCCCTTGTCGGACCCGGACGCGAGCGACGAAAAGTAGAAGCACAGGACGAGGCGCAGCTTGTCCTCGGGCGAGTGCTTGGACGGGTCGCGCACGGCCTCGAGCAGGTCGCGCTTGGTCTGCGGGCGAGCGAGAGTGGGACGACGTCAGCTTCGGCTGTGCTCTCCTCGCTCGAGCGGCGCGGAGGAGGGGACAAAGAGAGAGCGTCGAGCGCACCTGCTTGGTGATGGCCTCCTCCATCTGGAACAGCGTGTCGAGCCCGCGGTCCTTGATGCCCTGCAGGAGCGCCGTCGCGATGTTCATGTGCGTGTCGAGCGTCGTCTTGCGCGCCGTGAGCTCGGGCAGCGCCGTGATGGCCGCCTTGAGGTTGGCCGCGTTCGACGTCAGGTCGCTGCGAGTGGGCGAGCGGGCGGGCGGGAGCGAGGTCAGATGAGGGGTCCGAGCGCTCGAGAGGGAGGGAGCGAGACGCACACTTGCGCCAGGTCGTTAACGTCGCTCACACCCGTCGAGCGCGTGATCTCGTTGGCGTCCTGCTTGTACCTGTCGAGACGCTCGTCGAGTCAGCTCCCTGCTCATCCAGGACAACCTCGTCGGCCGCCGCACCGCGACGACCGTCAAGGACACGCTCGAGAGACGGCGAGCGAGCACGAACGCACTTGTTTAGCTCGAGGTCGATCTCCTCTGCGACCTGCGGGAACGGGTTTTGCGCGTTCTTGGCCCAGAAAAAGTCCTTGGCGTCGAGGTCGTACGTCTTCTTGCTCATCTTGCCGCCGTCGGGAGCCTGCGGGTGCGTGAGCGAGGGAGCACAGGATGGAGAGGGAGGGGTCAGGGAGAGGCGCGAGAGGGGGCAAGAGGAGGAGAGGGAGGGAGGAGGAGAGGGCGCACCTCGACCGAGACGCGGTTGAGCTTCATGCCGAGGACGTCGTTGACGAGCGCCTGGTACGTCCAGCTGTGGCTCAGCATCGGCACGAGGTCGACGTTGCGGTCGAGGATGACGAGCACTGTGCGGTCGGTCGACCACATCAACCATCAGCCTGCGGCCCGACCCAGAGCGAGCCGGCACGAGGACGAAGAAGAGGAAGCGCTCGACGCACGCGGCCGCCCGAACGAGCCCTCTGCGCCGCCCTGCGTAAAGGCGTTGACGCCCCGTGCGCTCGCCATGTGGTCGCGGATGCGCGAGTCGAGCTTGCGCGCCACCATCTCGGCCGCGTTGCCCCTCGGCGCGCGGATGATCGGGAGCTGGCCTGCGGGCGGGCGAGGGCGGGGCGTCAGTGCGGCGCTTGGGCGAGATGGAGAGGGGGAGAGAAGGGGAGCGAGGGCAGAGCGGGAGAGAGGGCGCACCCATCGTGACGACGACGCTGAAGAGCCCGCGCGCGACGCGGTCCGTGATGTCCTCGATGTCGGCCTCGGCCGCCCTCGGGTCGTTCAGCTTCTCGTACGTTGTCCGGGCATCTGCTGCGGCTGCGCTCGGGACGACGGCGGTCGAGGAGGAGGAAGAGGAGGGGAGAGGGGTCGCGAGGGAGGGTGCGAGCGAGAAGAGCGAGGGCGCGAGGACGAGGTAGTCGAGGTGCTGGTCGTAGACCTGTGCGCCGCAGCAGTTACAGAAATCAGCACTGCGTCGGGGAGAAAGGCCCGACACGGAGAGCCGAACGAGGCGAGAGTGCGCGCGCACCTGCTCGACGCCCTCGACGGTGCCGTCCCTCGCGACCGTCTCTGCAAACTCCTCGAGCAAGTTGCGGCCGAGGGCGCTCGTAAAGTTGACGTAGGTGCTCGCGTACAGGCCCTTGCGCAGGTCGGCGGCGATGCGCTGCACGTTGGTGCTCGTCGGCGAGACAAAGTAGATGGCGGGGACGTCGGGGAGGGCGGGGCGGTCCGAGTGGAGCTGCCTGCGGGCGGGTCGGTGCGCTGTCAGTGACTGTGTGGATGGTGCGCCCCTGCAGTGTGCGAGGGGAGCGAGCACTGCGACGCGTCGAGAGGGGGGGCGACACGCACTGGTGGAGGGTGATGCCGGCCTCGCGGAGGGCGGGGACGGTGAGCGAGGTCGAGAGGATGTCGGTGCCGGCCTTGTCGAGGACGAGCGTCTTCCAGGTGGGGAGCTGAGCCGAGTGCGAGGCTGATGAGGTGGTGGAGGGTGGTGGGGGCGAGTTGAGGTGGAGCAAGGCGGTGAGGTGCTCGAGCTGCTTGTCCCTCAGGGTCTGCATCGTGTGTGCGTGTCTCTGGTGGGTAGACTGTGGCAGCTCGTGCCAAGTGGGGTGAGAGGACGAGAGCCGGTCGTCGTCGTCGTCGTCGTCGCTCGCCTCTGTGCTCGCCTCCTCTGGACAGCGACGACCGCAGCCATGCCGAAAGCGCACAAGCCGCCCTTGAGCGCACTCTTTGCACTCAACAAACCTACCGGTATCCCCTCTATGACGGCGCGCCCTCCTCTTGCTCCTCGTCTCCCTCTCCCCGCCCAGCTCACCCTCTCTCGCTCAACCTCGACAGCTCCTCAACCGCCTCCAGCCCCTCTTCTCCGCCTCGGCCCTCTTCCGCGACCCCAACAAGCCCAACCAGGACAACTCGGCCAAGCGCGGCGCAAGAGGAGGCCGCAGAGGAGGGCGCGGACGCAGGGACGACAAGGTCAAGATGGGCCAGGGCGGCACCCTCGACCCGCTCGCAGACGGCGTCCTCGGTCCGTCCTTCCCGACTCACTCCCTCGAGCAGCTCGTCCCCTCGCTCACTCGGACCCGGGCCCACGCCCGCAGTCGTCGGCACCAACGCCGCGACCAAGTCGCTGTCGCGCTTCCTCGACTGCACAAAGGAGTACCGCGCCATCGGCCTCGTCGGGTGCTCGACCGACAGCTACGACTCGCAGGGCAAGCGCGTGCGCACCTGCGCCTGGGACGGCGTCACCCGCCAGTCGGTCGAGGACGCGCTCGCTCGGTTCCGCGGCGAGATCGAGCAGACGCCGCCCATGTGCGCCTCCTCCCTCCTTGTCAGCGCTCCGAGACCCAATTCCTGACGACGACGAGCCACGCCCGCGCACAGCTACTCGGCCCTCAAGATGGACGGCAAGCCCCTGTACGAGTACGCGCGCACCAACACGCCGCTCCCTCGGCCCATCCCGCCGCGCAAGGTCACCGTCTTCTCGCTCGAGCTCGTCAACTTTGTCGACGGCGCCGACCACGCGTACGAGTACCCGGCCGACGAGCTCGACGAGGGCGCGAGGAGCGAGCTCGAGCGGCTCGAGAAGATGGTCAAGGAGGGGAGGACAGAGGTGCCCGCCGAGGACGAGGTCGCCGCCGCTCCTGAACCTGCACCCACATCCTCAGAGCCGACAGGTGCGCCCCTCCCTCCTCTCTTGCTCGCCCCCTCCTCCCCTCCTCGCTGACCCCTGCTACCCGCTCGCGCCGCCCGCAGCCCGCCCGCCCACGTTCGAGATCAAGATGACCGTCTCGTCGGGCACCTACGTCCGCTCGATCGTGCACGACCTCGGCCTCGCGCTCGGCTCGGCCGCGCACGTCGTCAAGCTGACGCGCACCCGCCAGGGCGAGTTTGTGCTCGAGCCGCCGAGTGCGAGTACTACGGTGAGCGCCGGGGAGGGGGCGGCGATGGGGGGCGAGGGCGCGGCGCAGGGCGGCGAGGGCGAGGGCGTCGAGGTAGACGGCGAGGCGGCGGCGGCGGCGGCGCCGGCAGCAGCAGCAGCAGACGGTGCGGGCGAGCCCGCGCCCGTGCCGTCGCCCGTCGAGCTCGACACGTTCACGGGCGGCTGCGTCGAGTGGACGCTGCTCGAGGCGGCGCTCAAGGCGCAGGACGAGGCCAAGAAGAGCGGGACCGAGGTCGAGGGGCGCGATGCGGATGGGTGGCTCGAGTGGGAGAGGGACTTGCTGAGCAAGTGCAAGGAGGTGTAGCGCCGCGAGGGGCTGCAGTGCTTCGCAGCGGTCCGTGAAAGCTGCTCGTGCGTCAAATGGAGCGAGTGCGCGAGGTTGCGAGGTCGTCGACGGACTTGGCGGGGAAGCTGCGCCCGGCTCGCTCCTCGTCCTCCTCCACGGCTCTCCCTCGCTCGCCAGCGGGGTTGCAGGCCTCCCCAGTAGCATCAGCAAGCCTCGTCGATCGACCTCGAGCAGCCACGCGCCGCCCAGAGCCATCGAGGGGCCGTCGCCGTCATCAGTCGCTTCGACAGAACTCGCTCGTCCTCCCTCCTCAGCCCTCTGGACCAGGTGCGCATACTCTGCCTACACTCCCGAGCTATGCCTCCACCGACTGACCCGCCCCTCACGCCCACAGCTGCCGCCAACTCGTGCTCGCTCCCCCTCCTCCCCGCCCTTCTCCGCCTCGCTCTCGTCCTCGCTCGCCAGCCTGGTCTCGGCCTCGGATCCGCCTCTCCTCAACATGCTAGCCGAGTCGAGCGCCTACCTCGCCTACGGTATCACCGTCACGACCGAGTCTTTCCTGTACGCCGTCGCCGCCTGGCCCCGCCTCCAGGGCCCGCTCGCTTTCCTCGACCTCGTCGCGCTCCGCAAGGTCAAGGGCAACTTCCAGGCTACGAACGCGATGATGGCGCCGCGTTCAGCTATCGAGGCCGTTCCCTTCGACGTGTGGCACCTAGTGCGGCACAAGCTCGTCGACCTCGAGCTGAGGGCGGCTGAGATCGAGCACGTCACGAGCCTCCTGTGCAGGGCATGCGTCAAGCGTGGCGTCTCGGCGGAAAAGCTGAACTGGGCCGCAACGGTGGACGATGTCAAGTGCGCGCTGTGGGTCGAGTACGACGGCTTGAGCAACCCGATGCGTCTGCAGGTGCGCGCTCTTCATTCGCCTTCCTCGACGCTGCCTCGGTAGCTGACGTCAGATCTCGGTCCACAGGCCGCCGTTCAGCTCCTCGCCAAGTTTGGGCTCGCCCTCCCCTCCTCCATGCCCATCTGCGCGACCGACGTCCTCGGCGTCACCTGGCCGCACCGGTCGGCGCCCGACTCGGCGACATGGATCTCGCTCCCGGACTCGTCGGGCGCCGGCGCCGCCAACCTCTCGATCCACGCTGTCGACAACGACCCCGACGCCGACGGCCAGGAGATCGTCGACGTCTCGTTCGCGGTCCCGGCCAACGCCAAGGAGCGCTTCGCCCGCCTCGTCTCGAACATGCACCTCCAGCTCGTCGAGGTCACCGACGGCTTCATCGCGCACGCCGGTACGCCGAGGGCGAGGGCTCACGGCGACGCACGCCACGTGGAGCGCAAGTTCAAGAAGGTCGCGTTCGACGAGCTCAAGCCGAGGTGGAAGCTCGTCACGATGGCCGAGAAGGTGTGGTAGCACAGCTTGTGAGGGAGTGTAATGTACGCTTGTAGCCTTGTAGCCGGCGTCGCCGTAGTCGCGTCGCCCTCCTCGCGCCTCATCCACATCACTTCCTCCTCGAGCGACTTCCTTCCGCCTCCACCTCTCGCTCGACCCAACTCGGAGTAGGTCCTCTGTGCTCGCCTAGACACAGAGTACCTGCCGAGGACGCTCGCCGAGCGCCTGTCGAGCTCCGAGCGGCTGCCGGCGGCACCTCGTCTCGATCGGAAGGGGCGCGTGCGCAGTCGCCGACCTCGGAGGAGCTCTTCTCGGCGCGCTCTCCTCCCTCTCTCCCTCTCACCGTCCGCTCTCACCCTCAAGCACCGACGACCGTGCGTCTCGCCCCTCGACATTGGCTCGGCGGCACCGCACTGACCCTCTCTCCACCTCGCCCGCAGATGCGCCGCTCGCTCCTCGCCACACTCTTCTTCGCCCTCTCGCTCTCGGTCCTCGCTGCGCCCTTCCCTCAAGCTGGCGACGTCGGCACGGGCGCCTCGACCTCATCGCTCTCGGCGACGCCCGTCGACTCGAGCGGCTGCGTCTCGTACGACGGCGACGGCTTTGCTGCCGACGGCTACGACCGTGCCGGTGCGTCTCTATCCTGTCTCCCTCTCGCGCACGCACTCGATCGAGATGCTGACAGTCTCACGAGAACAGGGTACGACGCCGACGGCCTCGACACGGACGGCTTTGGCAGGAACGGTCCGTCTTCTCCCGCTCGCCGAGCGCGAGCTTGCCCTCCTCTGGCCGGAGCTAACTCTCCTCGACCGTCTCGCAGGCTTCAACACGCAGGGCTTGAACCGCGACGGTGCGTCTCTCGCTTCGTCTCGCGCCCCGCGCGCCGTCGATCGACCTGACCTTCTCATCCTGCTCGCGCGCAGGCCTCGACAAGGCGGGCAAGCTCAACGGCACGTACGCGCTCGACAAGGACGGCTACGATTCGCAGGGCTACAACCTCGCCGGCAGGAACAAGGACGGCTTCAACGCGCTCGGTGAGTCCTCCTCCCCTCGCTCTTCCTCAGGTGCCTCCACTGATCTCGCTCCGCGCTGACGCGCTCTCGCCGGCAGGCTTCGACAGGGACGGCTACAGCGCCCAGGGCTACGACCGCAACGGTGCGCGCAACCCTCTCTCTCTCCTCCGCGTCGTCTGCGCACGGACCTCGCCGACGCCTTTCCCTCTCCCGCAGGCTACGACAAGGACAACCGCGACCGCAACGGGTGCGCTGCCCCCCCTCCCTCCTCCTTCAGCACCTTCAGGACTGACGTTCTGCCGCTCGACCGCGCGCAGCAACTCGTGCTCGTCGACCTCGACCGACTCGTCCTCGGCCAACCCGTCGGACCTCGGCGCGCTCGGCATCGACCTCCCCGACCTGTCGGACAAGATGGGCCCGCTCCCGATCGACACGGCGGCGTTCGTCGGCGACGCGCAGCCGACGGGGCCGGACTCGGGAGGAGCGGCGGCGGCGACGGCGGCGGGCGGGGGAGGGGTCGGTGCGGCGGCGGCGGCGGCGGCGAGGGCGAGGGTTTGAGGTACGCGCGGTGGCTCTCTCGGTGCGTCTCGATCTCTCCTACTCGTCGAGCGTCGCTCCTGCTGACTCTGCGTCCTCGCGCTCGCAGGTCCTCCTCGACGCTTTGACCCCTTCTCCCCTCTCTTGCTCTCTCCCTCGTCTTGGCGTAGCTTTCTCTCGGCGCTCTCTCTCTTCTGCATCGACTCGTGTTCTCCCCCTCTCGCACGTCGTGCCCGCCCGAGAGCTGAGAGAAGCAGGGTCCGAGCGCATGCTCTCCTCGTTCGCAGGTCGACGAGCTGCTAGCTCTGCGTTCGTGCCCCGTTCGCTCAGCTCACTCTCAATCTCTCTCATCGTGCAGCTTCCGAGGAAAGAGCGGCAAGCGAACGTCTGTTGCAGCACGACCGAGGGGCACACCAGGAGGGAGGGCACAGAGGGAAAGAGAGAGGGGGACGACGAGGGCGACTGAGCGCGATCGAGGGGTCAGGCTACACGAGGAGGAAAGAGAAAGAGAGTGGGGAAAGAGAAGGAGGGGCGAGGCTCGAGCGAGGAGGTGCACCTGCGGGCGTCGGCGCGAGCGGGTCAGCGAGGTCCTGAGCGAGGGGAAGGGAGACAAGCGGCGGGCGCACCTGCTAGACCGAGCTCGTCTACCAGCCGTAGCGATAGGGGCGGTAAGGGCGGTAGCGCCACGGGCGGTAACCTGCGGGCGAGCGAGAGAGCGAGAGGAGGGTCGAGAGGGTCAGTGCGCGGCGAGACTCGGTCAGCTGTGCGTCGACGACGACGAGGAGAGGGAAGGGGGCCCCGTCTTCGTGCCGCCGCGTTGTTGTACTCTCTTTGCATTCGAGGCGTGCCGACCGTGTCTAGCGAAGAGCCTCGAGAGGTAGCCGGGCCGCGAGGGCAGCCACGGCGGGTTGCGAGGCGCGCTCGAGCCTCCTCCTCCTCGCACACCTGCCTCTCGTTTCTCGCACGAGGGAGAGGATGCGATGCAGTGCGATGCGAGGGATGCGAGATGCTGCTCTAGACACGGCTCCTGACGACGCGCTCGACCAACTCGCGCTGCTTCTCCTCGAGCCCGCCCTTGCCCCTCGGGACCCGCCCGGCCCGGAACGCGGCGAGGAGCACGCGCCGCTCCCACTCGGCGAGGTCGAGCTCGCCCCGCTCGCCGACGACGTTCTTTACGGCGCGAGGGAGCCGCTGGTGGAACGCCGAGAGGTTCGGGTCGTGCGCGAGCGGCTCCTTGGCCTCGAGAGGCTCGTGCGCAGACGCAGCGGCGCCGTCGCCGTTCACGGCCGCCGCCTCGCCGTTGACCTTGGGCGCAGGCGGTGCCGGCGCACGCTTCTTGGGCGCCTTGCCGCCGCCGGCGCCCTTGACGAGCTCGCCGAGCTCGAGGCCTTGGAGCCGCTCGACCTCGTCGAGCGAGACGCCGACCGAGGCGTAGTACCGCCCGAGGAGCGACATCGCAAAGTCGGTGCGTCCGCTCGGGAGGACGGCGCAGCGGCGCTCGAGCTCGTCAACGACCGAGTCGGCGAGGCGGGACAGGAGGTCCTCGGACGACGACGATGACGTGGCCAGGTCGGGGAGGTAGAACGACGGATTGGCGTCGAGGCGACGGGCGGCGAGCGTCCACGAGAGGAGGTCGACGAGGTCCTGGCGGTCCTTGATGCGGCCGTCGACGAGGTCGCCGAACGCAGTCGCGGCGAGGAGCGGGTCGAGCGGGAGCGCCGACTCGAGGACGACGCCGTGCTGGAGGAACTTGTCGTACAGCTCGCTTTGGTCCTTCTGGCACAGGACGAGGAACTCGGCGCTCGACTCGGGCGAGGGCGGGACGGCGAGCGACTGCATCTGCAGCACCTCGGGCATGCCGTAGTCCTGGATCTCGCGCTCGTCCTGCCCGTAGTCGCCCGTGCGCAGCGCGACGTACTGCGCGCTCATGAGCACGACGAGGCTCGCGCGCACGGGCAGCGTCCAGCACGCCTCGCGCGACGCGACGAGGACCCGGACGACGCCCGACCCGAACAGCTCGAGCGCGAGGCGCTGCTCGGCGGCGGGTAGGCCCTCGTGGAAGACGGCGATGCCGTGCGTGAGGGCCTCGGCGAGGTCCGGGTCCGTCACCGTCTCGGCGTACGTCGAGACCGTCTCGAGCGCGCCGTCGGCGACGAACGAGCTCTCGAGGTCGCTCGCCGACTGCGTGACGAGGTCCTTGGCCGTCGCTCGGCACTGCGACCTCGAGGGGACGAAGGCGATCGTGCCGCCTGAAGCCGTGCGCATCGCGTCGTACGCCGGCTTGACCATCTGGCGCAGGAGCGCGAACGAGTGGGGCGACGAGAACGGCTGGAGGTTGGTCGTGAGCGCCGTTGTGCGCGTGCCCGGCGAGAACGAGTACGTCGTGTGCTTGGGCACGTCAAGCCACTCGGCGAGGCTCGTCGCATCGGCGAGAGACGCGCTCGAGCCCACGATCCGCACGCCCGGGTAGGCCCACCGCAGGCGCGCGAGGACGAGCTCGTACGCCGGGTCGAGCGCATGCAGGTCGTGGGCGACGATGAGGTCGAGGCTGGGGAAAGGGGACGGCTCGCGGCGGAGGCGGCGCAGGAGCGGGTTCGGGGACGAGACGCCGATGGCGGGCGAGGCCGAAACGACGCTGTCGGCGTCGGCGTCGCGCGTGACGAGGTAGACGGGGATCGACGAGGTGCGAGTGAAAGCCTGCTTGAGGCGGAAGGTGACTTGGCGGGCGAGAGCCTTGCGCGGCGTGAGGAAGAGGACGCGAGACGAGGGCTTGATCCCGAAAGTGCGCCTGCGAGCGGGTCGGCGTCAGCGAGGCTCGAGCGGGAAGCAGAAGGAGGAGAGCACGCACCACATGGCGAGCTCTAGGAGGGTGCCACGACTTGGCGCCGACGGCGAGCAGAGGAGGACGTTGCTCGACGAGTGGAAGACGGTGTGGAACGCCTGCGTCTGGACCGGGTCGAGCGTCGGCGCCTCCTGGCCGTACAGGTCGCGCAGGTGCGGCTGCTTGCCGAGTGCGTCGCCGGTCGCGACGAGCGGGAGGTCGAGGAGGGGAACGTGCGGCGGCGCGACCGGCGGGAGCACGAGCCCCTCCAGGTCGACAAAGTGCTCCTCCTCGGCGCCGATCCAGCGGTCCGAGATGGCGCGCACGCACAGCGACTTGGGCGCCTTGGCGACGGGAATGGTGAAGGCGAGGTGGATTGTCGTCGAGTGCGGGCGGACGAGCGTGCGCGCGAGCTGGAGGATCGACAGGTTCTCGTCGTCCTCGACCCAGACCCAGAACGCCTCGAGCGACCCGTGCTGCTTCTCGGACCACTCGAAGGCTTTGCGCAGCTCGATGCGGACGCGGAGGAGGTCGTGCGCGAGAGGCTGGAGCGACGCCGAGATGGTGAGGGAGGGGAACTGGCGCGCGGCGGCGACGGCAAAGCTGCCGAGGCGGGCGTTCTGGTGGATGAGGGCGCCAAAGTCGGCGTCGGACATGATGGCGATCTCGGTGATGGGGATGTCGTCGGCCCAGCGCTCGATGTTGTACAGGAGGTCGGGCGGCAGGCTGAACTGGGCGAGAGGATGGCTGAACGGCCACATGCGCTCTGCGAGAGGCACGGCGAGTCAGCAGTGAGGACGAGAGGGAGACGCAGGTGGGGAGGAGAGAGGAGGGAAGACGCACTCTCGATCGACTTGCTCATGTTGAGCAGCGTGAGCGTGACGGGCGCCCACCGCTTGGCCATGGCGATCTCGAGGAGCGCGCGCACGATGCGGCCGGCGTTCTGCGCGACGTAGCCCGTGTCGGACACGAGCGCAAAGTCCTCGATGTAGGCGCGCGAGATGTAGGCCTGGAGGAGGACGTTGACCTTGCCGCCGCTCGTGTCGGTCCCGCCGCGCACCTGGCACGGGCACGACGTCTCGATGAGTTTCTTGAGCTCCTCGACCTCGTTCTCGCGGACCTGGATCTGCGCAAACTCGACGCTCGCGGCGATGAGGGCGAGGACGTCGGCCTCGCTCATGCGGGGCCTGAACATCTTGTTGAAGATCTCGATGCTCGCGTCGCGGATGTAGTACCGAGCGGCGATGCGGCCGAGGTCGGTCGGCGTGAACGTGCCCAGGTCCGGGTCGTGCTTGATCATCTGGACCTCGACGAGGCGCTTGGCGGCCGTGTTGATGAGGGCGAGGCGTTTGCTGCCGAGGAGCGGGTCCTGCTCGACCTCGGCGGCCGTCATGCCGTACACGAGCGGGTTCTTGCGCATGCGCACGAACAGGTACGAGTAGCCGAGCCACCGCACGCCCTCGTCCATGTTGGTGACGGTGCCGAGGCTGATCTCGGCGTTGAGCGAGTCGACGAGGCCGGCGATGAACCTGCACGCCGGGAGAGGGTCAGGACGGCGCGAGGTGAGAGTGTGGCGACGAGAGCTCGACGCACTTGGACTCGATCGGGTGCTGCTGCGTGATGGTCGAGACTGCGAGGCGGCGGCGAAGGGGTCAGTGCGCATCCTCGGCAGAGAAAGAGAGGAGCAGGGGCTCGACGCACCGTAGTGGTCGAGCTTGTCGCTCGTCGTGCAGATGTAGCCGACGCCCTGGTCCTCGTACTGCGGTCGACCGGCGCGACCGAAAATCTGGAGGACGTCGAGGATGCTCAGGTCGACAAAGGCGCCCTTGCCGGCGTCGTACACCTGCGTGCCTTTGATGACGACGGCGTAGGCGGGAAGGTTAACACCCCACGCGAGGGTGGCCGTGCAGCACAGGACCTGGACGAGGAGGAGTGGAAGGAAGGTCTGGGTCAGGGACGAGTCCTCGACGACGGCGCCGCCAAGAACGAGAGTGAGCGAAAGCGCACCTTGGTGACGTTGTTCTCGAACATGCGCTCCGAGATGTTGCGGTCCGAGCGGAGCATGCCGGCGTGGTGGATGCCGAACCCGCTCGCGGCGAGCTCCTTCATCTCGCGGTTGCGGCTCCCGGCGAGGTCGCGCTGGAAGCCCTGCCACTTGGCGTTCGTGTCGTCGCCGGCGCTCGGGTCGAGCAGGTCAATGATGCCCTCGGCGATGGCCTTCTCGCGCAACGTCTGGGCCGTCTTGACCGTGTCCTTGCGCGCGTGGACGAACACCATGCACTGGTGGCCGTCCTTGACGAGCTGGGCGACCTTGTCGAACGCGGCCTGGTCGAGGTTGGTGCGCGACTGCATCGAGCCCGGCTTGCCCTTGACGCCGACAAAGTGCTGCTCGAGCGGGACCGGGCGGAACGACGAGTCGAAGAAGAAGAGGCCGGTGTAGCGGTTGACGCCGAGAAAGTCGGCGACGTCGACATAGTTGGGCAGAGTCGCCGACAGGCCGACGATGCGGATGAGGCTCTGCATGCTCTCGACCTGGCGCTGAGTGCGGGCGACGATCGACTCGATGACGGCGCCGCGGTCCTCGTGGAGGAGGTGGACCTCGTCGATGATGAGGAGCTTGACCTTCTGCTCGACGTGCGTGGCGTCAGTGGGGCTGCGCGTGAGGGGGAATGGCTCTAGAGAGAGCGAGGAGAGGACGCACCTCGGCCACGTCGCCATCGCCGCTCCCTGCGCCCTTGCGCGTCACGACGTCCCACTTCTCCGGCGTCGTGACGATGACGCCCGTCTCGTCGACCTCCTTGCGCGTGAGCTTCATGTCGCCCGTCAGCTCGCGCACCTTGACGCCGGCCCACGCGAGCCGCTTGGCAAACTTCTGCGTCACCTCGGCCGCGAGCGCCTTGAGCGGCGCGACGTAGACGATCTTGTACGACGAGGCGGGAGGGAGCGAGGGAGGTGCCGAGAGCGACGTGAGGGGTTGAGAGGCGAGCTGGGACAGGCAGCGGAGGATGGTGAGGAGGGCGACGTCGGTTTTACCCTGCGCGCGCGACGAGGCGTCAGCGACAGGCGCTCATTGACTAGTGAGAGAGGCGGACGCACGGCACCGGTGGGCGCGCACACGAGCATGTTCTCGTTCGACTTGTAGCCGACCGGGAAGACGATCGACTGGAGCCGGTTGAGCGTCTTGTACGCCTGCGAGCGAGTAAGGGCACGTTCGAGAGGGTCAGCGAGAGGTCCGAGTGAGGAGAGAGAAGAGGGGAGGTGGCGCACGTGGAAGGTGCGCTTCCCCCAGGGATCCATGTCCGAGATCGGCACGAGCTTCTCGTTGAAGCGGAACGGCACGGCTTTTGGTGCCGGAATCGTGATCTCCTCGTAGTACTGCGCGCGACGAGGGGCGAGGTGAGCAGGAGGATCGAGAGGGAGAGGGGCGGCGGGCGGCGAGAGACGGGAGGGGCGCACGCACCTCCATGATGTCGCGGGTCGTGCCGACGGGCATGGCGAGCTTCTGGCCGGCGAGCCCGAGGCCCGAGTTCTTGGCCGAGATGTAGACGTTCGGGTACTGCGGCGCGTCCTCGACGGCGGCCTGTGGAGGAGAAGGGCGTCAGCGCGGCAGTCCGCAGGCACGGGCGCAGAGGCAGCAAGGGTGCCGCCTGCGCACGACGAAGAGCGAGCGCCGACGCACCCGCTTGCCCGACACGAGCGCGCCCGGTCCCCTCGCGAGCTGCTCCTCCCGGATCCTGAGCCACTCCTCGACGTCCGGCTCGCCGTCGGCGCCGTCTGCCCTGCCCTTGCCCTTGTCCCGCTTGGCCGCCTTGCGGGCCTGCTTGGCCGCCTGCACCTCCTCGGCCGTCGCGAACGTGAGCTGCGACCCGGGGACGTAGTCGCGGGCGTGCGGCGCCGACGAGAGGTGCGCCGACTGGTCGGCGGTGCGGCGCTCGGCGTGCTCGGCGACTGCGCCCGCCTCGGCGACGATGTCGGGACGGCGCTTGACGGCTTCTGCGATGTCGTCGAGGCCGTCGAAGCCCCAGATGTCGAGGAGGTCGTCCTGGATCTCGGCGTCGGAGCGAGAGCTCGAGAGGACCTCGAGGGCGAAGGCGGCGCGGTCGTGGTCCTTGAGCGACGAGTGGAGCCATGCGAGGGCGCTCGTGCTTGCGCTCGCGCTGGATTGAAGCGCAGGGGGTGCGGTCGAGGAGGACGAGGTGGACGGGGTCGGCGGCGAGAGGAGGGTGGGGAGGGGGTCGCGGTCGAGGGTGGCGAGCGGTGCAGGGGCCTGGGCGACCGAGAGGGGCGCATTGGGCGGCAGGAGGTCGCGCACGAGCTTGAGGGCCTCGCCGACGCGTCGAGGATCGGGTGGTCGACTCGATGAGGTCGATGAGGTCGGCGAGGAGAGGGCGGCGAAGAGGGCGTGCGCCGGGTCTGGCGCATGACTGACCATCCTTGCTCGAGCTGTGTGCGCAGCCCTGTGCTGTCGAGGAGCAAGCTGGTGCCGTGGCGAGGTAGCGAGAGGACGACGACCTCGAGTCGACCTCGCTCACGCTCCGCACCATCGTCGAGTCCGCTCGACACACTCTGGGCGGCTAAACTGTGCTCGTACGAGCTGTCGTGACGTCTCGGCCCATGCTGGACTCGCTCTCGGGTCACCAGGCTGCGTTCTCGCGCGCCTCTCCTCCTCCCGCATCCTCATCGGCGGAGCGCGTCGGCTGCACGTGCGCTCTCTCTGAGACGATGCGCTTCCGTGCGACGGACTCCAAGCATCCTACAGCAGCTCTCTGTGGCGCACAAGCTGCTCTGCGCCTGATATCGGCTCACTCGCCTCTGCTTCTCCTCTCTACCGACTCGCGCCCGGTCGGCCGGCGTGCGCTCCTCCCGATCGCTTCAAAGCTCTCGCCCGAGTCGCCCAGCTGCTCGATCTCGAGCGATGCACGCGGTGCGAGGCGCGCGGCGAGGGTGAGTGAGCAACTCCGCGGCGATGTCCCGCCCGACGCCGAGCCTCGAGCCTCGTTCCTCCCTCGCGGCGGCTCTCTCTCTCTCCTTCCTTCCTCTCACTTCTCCCTCCTCCACCCTCCTTCCCCTCTCCTGCGTCGACCATGGTCAACTCGCTCGCCCTCCTCCTCGTCCCGCTCGCCCTCGGCCTCGTCTCGACCGTGTCGGCAGCTCCCGTCGCCGCGCCAGGTGCGCTCCCTCGTCCTCCTCGTCCTCCTGAGCGTCTGCTGATTCCTTGGTGATCCTCGCCCGCAGAGCACCCCGACGTCGACCTCGCCAAGCGCTCGCCCGGCCTGCTTTGGGACCTCGACGGTGCGTCCCCTTCCCTCTCCTTGTCGTCGTCGACGCACGCTGACCAAGCCTCCCTCGCTCTCCCTCGCCCGCCCACAGACCTCGACTACGGTTACTTCGACGGCTACTACGGTGGGTGGAAGCGCGACCTCGAGGGCCACCCGGACGCCGACCTTCTCGCCAAGCGCGACTCGCTCCCCGTTGAAGAGCGCGACGGTGCGTCTCTCCTCGTCCTCCACTCGTTCGTCCTCTTCACTGACTCTCGTCCTCTCTCGCTCGCAGCGCACCCAGCCGAGCTCGACAAGCGCCAGTTCGGTGCGCACCTCGTCGACGACCTTCTCAAACCCGAGCTGACCCTCTCTCCTCGCTCCTCCTTCGTCTCGCTCGCTCGCAGGCTACGGCGGCGGCTACGGCGGCTACGGCTACCGCAGCAACACGGGCTACAGCTCGGGCTACTACGGCGCCGTCAACCGCGGCTACAACTCGGGCTACTCGTCGCGCGGCGGTCGTCTCGTCGGCGGCGGCTTCTACAAGCGCGACCTCGACCCGGCGACGACCGACAGCCTCGCCAAGCGCTCCGTCTCGCCCGACCTCGAGGCGCGCGCCGTCGAGCCCGTCGAGGCTGCAGCCGAGCCCGCCGGCGCTGCCGTCGCCGAGCCGGTCGACGCTGCTGCTCAGCCCGCCGAGGCCTACCGTGCGTCCTCCTCTCCCTCTCTTTCTCTTTCTCTTGTGCTCCGCTGACCCTCTTCTCGCTCGCGCGCAGCCTACTACGGTGCGCTCGCTCCCCCTTCTCCTCCTCTCGCCGCGCACTGACTCCCTCGACCCTCCTCTCGCTCGCTCGCTCGCCCGCAGGTTACCGCCCGTGGCGCTACCGCCCTTACCGCCCCTACCGCTACGGCTGGTAGACAAGCTCGGTCTCGCAGGTGCGCCCGCCGCCTCTCTCCCTTCCCCTCGCTCAGAACCTCGCTGACCCGCTCGCGCCGGCGCCCGCAGGTGCACCTCCTCGCTCGAGCCTCGCACCTCCTTCTCTTCCCCCACTCTCCTTCTCTTTCCTCCTCGTGTAGCTTGACCCCTCGATCGCGCTCAGTCGCCCTCGTCGTACCCCTCTCTCTTTCCCTCTGTGCCCTCCCTCCTGCTGTGCCCCTCAGTCGTGCTGCAACAGACGTTCGCTTTCCGCTCTTTGCTCGGAAGCTGCACGATGAGAGAGATTGAGAGTGAGCTGAGCGAGCGGGGCACGAACGCAGAGCTAGCAGCTCGTCGACCTGCGAACGAGGAGAGCATGCGCTCGGACCGGCTTCTCTCAGCCCTCGGGCGAGCGGGCACGACGTGCGAGGGAGCGAGAACACGAGTCGATGCAGAAGAGAGAGAGAGACAGGGCCGAGAGAACGCTACGCCAAGACGAGGGAGAGAGCAAGAGAGGGAAGAAGGGGTCAAAGCGTCGAGGAGGACCTGCGAGCGCGAGGGCGCAGAGTCAGCAGGAGCGACGCTCGACGGGTAGGAGAGTCTAGACGCACCGAGAGAGCCACCGGGCACACCTCAAACCCGCGCCCTCGCCGCCGCCGTCGGCGCCGCACCGACCCCTCCCCCGCCCGCCGCCGTCGCCACCGCCGCTCCTCCCGAGTCCGGCCCCGTCGGCTGCGCGTCGCCGACGAACGCCGCCGTGTCGTTCGGGAGCGGGCCCATCTGGTCCGACAGGTCGGGCAGGTCGATGCCGAGCGCGGCGAGGTCCGAGGGGCTCCAGCTGCGCTCTCTCGTCCTCCTCGTCCTCCTGAGCGTCTGCTGACGCCTTAAGGACCCACGCTCGCAGCGCGCCCCGACGTCGACCTCGACAAGCGCTCGCCCGGCCTGCTTTGGGACCCCGACGGTGCGCTCCTCTCGCTGTTTCACGGCTCGCGCAGCTCGAGCCCGTATTCGTCGACGACGAGCTGGACAATGTCGCTCCACTCGGTCATGGCGCCGACCCCTGCACGTCCTCTTCGTCAGTCGCGAGGTCGTCGAGCGTGCAGAGAGAGGAGAGAGAGAGCGCGCGCACCGACGTCGCCGCACGCGAGCTTCTTGCCAATCGGGCCGTGCACCCAGTACCCGAGGTCGTCGCGCACGAGGGCGAGCTGCTTGGCCGTGAGCGGGTGCGCGTACATGTGCGTGTTCATGGCCGGGAAGAGGTGCACGGGGACGAAGGACGGCAGGGCGCGCAGGAACGAGGTCTGCGGGCGGATCGAGGGGGAGGGGCGCGCGAGGTCAGTGCACGCGCAGAGGAAGAGGAGAAAGAGAGAGAGGCGCACGAGGATGTTGTCGCAGATGCCGTGGGTGATCTTGGCGAGCGTGTTGGCCGAGCAGGGCGCGACGAGGACGACGTCGGCCCACCGTCGCAGCTGCGTCGGGAGGGAGGTCAGGGTTGAGGGCTCGCCGCGCATGCGCAAAAGGCGCAGACTTCGCCCAGCAGACGCACCTCGATATGAAGCACTGGATCGCCGATCTTCTGCCAGCCCTGCAGAGGTGCGCCGGGCAGAGTCAGGCTCGTTCGACGAGGGCCAGAGAGGGACGACGAGCTGCGACGCACCGCCCACTCGTCCTGGTCGGTCCAGACCTTGACCTTGCCGCCGTGCTCGGCCTCGAGCTCTTTGGCGTCGAAGAAGTGGGTCGCGCCCTTTGTTGCGACGACCTGGACGTCGACTCGGTCGTGCTGCGCGAGGAGAAGGGGTTGGCGTCAACACACGGACGAGAGCCGGTGAAGGGCGGAGGTCGCACCTTGAGGAGGTGGCGGACGATGAGCGGAGCCTTTATGGCTGCGACGCTGCCGCTGAGGGCGACGAGGACGTGGAGCGGGCGGTCGGGGAAGGTGACGGGGTTGCGCTCCTCGTCGCCTCTGGCGCCGAGGCCGTTTGGCAGGAGGCGAGCTATGGTCTGAGCGAGGGTCTCTGGCGCGTCTTCGGCCATGCTAGAGCGAGAGCTAGAGAGTGAGCGGGCGAGGACGAGAGGTTGGTCGACGGGCGAGAGGCTCTCCTCCTCCTCCCACCCTCACCACCATGTGTGAGTCGCCTGTGCTCCCTGTCGAGGTCCCCTGACTGACCACGTCCACCCGCTGCAGCCTTCAACTTTGGCGCTCCCCCGGGCGGCTTCTCGTTCGGCGCTCCCCCAGGTGCGCTCCCCTCCTGCCTCATCTCGCCCTCGCCCTGCCGCACGGGCACAGCTGACGGGCTGCACCATGTACACAGCCTCGACCTCGACCACCGCACCAGGAGCGCCCGCCTCTTCCGGCCTGTTCGGCACGACGCCCGCCTCTGCTCCTCCTCCCGCCCCAGGTGGCCTCTTTGGCCAGCCCGCGTCCACCGCACCAGCCCCCAGCGCAGCTCCGAGCTTCTCGTTCGGCGCCGCAGCACCCGCAGCCCCCAAGCCCGCCGCCTCGACCGGCTTCTCGTTCGGCGCGCCCGCCTCGACCGCCCCCGCCGCCGCACCCGCACCCGGCGGCCTCTTCTCGACGCCCGCCAAGCCGCCCGCCGCACCCGCCGGCGGCCTCTTCGGCGCACCATCAGCCGCAGCGGCCGGCAGCACGACCACGCCGGCGGGCACGCCCGGCCCGGCGCCCTCCCTCTTCGGCGGCGCAGGCGCAGCGACCGGCGGCGGCGGCCTGTTCGGCGCCAAGCGCGAGGCCGAGCCGGCGCAGGCGGGCGACGGCGCGCAGGCCAAGAAGCCCACGTTCAGCTTTGGCGCGCCCGCTGCCGCCGCGGCGCCGTCTGCGCCCGCGTCGTCGACGCCGGCGGCGGCTCCGCCGGCGACCAACCTCTTTGGCGGCGGCGCGGCGGCGGCGGCGCCCAAGCCGGCCGAGGCGCCCAAGCCCTTGTTCGGCGCAGGTGCGACTACCGGTGGATCGTTGTTCGGCGCCAAGCCCGCAGAGACGTCGACCGCCCTGGGTGCAGGTGCGCTCTCTCTCTATTCGCGTCTCCCTCGAGACGGGCTCGCTGACGCTCCGCACTCTCGCAGGCACGACCTCGGCTGCGTCCTCGCTCTTCGGCGGTGCGCCCAAGCCTGCCGCGGCTGCTGCGCCCGCCGCGCCGCTCAACCTGTTCGGCGCCAAGCCGGCCGACAACGCTGCGTCGACGACCCCGGCCGGTGCGTTCCAGTCTCTCTCCCTCTTCGCGCTCGACTCGCACAAGGAAGAGCCTGACGCTCTGCACCTCGACAGCTACGCCTGCGGCGCCCTCGCTCTTTGGCGCCAAGCCGCCTGCCGCCCCGACCACCTCGACCTCGACCTCGGCTCCCGGTGAGTCCGCCCATACAGCCCTCTCCCCTCCAAGTCCGAGACTGACTCGCTCTCTGCACCCTCCTACCACAGCACCGACCACCTCGGCCCCCTCGTTCTCGTTCGGCGCGCCTGCCGCAGCGACGTCCACCTCGACCGCCCCCGCCTCGACCGCCGCGCCCGCCGCGTCGGCCGCCCCGGCGCTCTCGTTCGGCGCGCCCAAGCCCGCTGCGCCCGCCGCCGCTGCCGCTGCTGCACCGGCCACCTCGTCGGCGCTCACGTTCGGCGCCAAGCCGCCCGCCTCGAGCGCGCCCGCCCTCGGCCTCGGCCTCGGCGCCGCGCCGGCCACCACCGCGCCGGGCACGGGCACGGGCACGGGCACGTCGACGGCGCCGCCCGCGCTGACGCCGTCGCTCCTGCGCGGCAAGACGCTCGACGAGATTGTCAACGCGTGGAGCGGCGAGCTCGACGAGCGCGCGAGGGACTTTGGCGAGGTGGCGGGCGAGGTGAGGGAGTGGGACAGGGTGCTGCGCGAGAATGGCGAGCAGGTGCGTCGCGCTGGCTTCTCTCTCTCTCTCTCTCTCTCTGGTCGTCGTTCTCGCTTCGGCCGAGCACGAGCTGACCTAGAAGACGGTGGTGTCGACGCGCGCGCAGATCTCGGCGCTGTACCAGTCGGTGCTGCCGCTGTCGCCGCTCCAGAGCTCGGTCACGTCGTCGCTCGACTACATCGAGCAGCAGCAGGGCGAGCTTGCGCGCGTCCTCGACGCGTACGAGGCCCAGCTCCCCGACCTCGTCGACCAGTCGGCGCTCGGCGCCAACGCGTCGTCGCGCGGCCTCGGCGCGAGCACGGGTGCGGGCGGTGCGAGCGGCATGGGAGGGAGCAGCGCCGAGAAGGAGCGCGAGGGCGCGTACAAGCTCGCGGCGCACCTGAGCGGCTCGCTCGACTCGACGTCGAGCTCGCTCACGAGCCTCATCCAGACGCTCAACGCGCTGTCGCCCTCGGTCTCGCACACCTCGGGCGACGGCGCCCAGGGCCAGCAGCAGCACACCGAGGACCCGCTCGCCCAGATCGCGAGCATCCTCAACGCGCACCTCGGGAGCCTCAACTGGATCGAGGGCTCGACCGACCAGCTGCGCCGCGCCGTGCGCGACCTCGAGGGCCGCGTCGCGGGCGTCCAGGGGCGCGTCGCGGCGAGCTCGGCGGGCGGCGTCGGTGGCGGTGGCGGGGCGATGGGCACGCCGGCGAGGCTGGGGGGCGCGAGCATGGGCGGCGGCGCGGGGAGGGCGAGCCCGTTTGCGAGGAGGGCCTGAGCGCGGGCCGTGCTTGACGAAGGGCGAGTGAGCTGCGTGCAGTGCATTCCCTGCGGTGCTTCAAATCTTGTGCTGAGTCGTGCGAGAGAGGAGAGGGTGCGATCGAGAAACGAGGAAGGTGCGACTGCAAGTTCAAGCGGGAGGAGGAGGAAGCGGGCGAGCTACGACGACGACGACGGCGGCGAGGTGCTGCGGCGAGGGTTACAGTACAGAACGAGGAGAGGGGTGCAGAGAGGAAGCGAGAGGAACGACGAGAGGGTGCGAGGCGAGGCAGGAGGAAAGGCTAGGTACAGGACAGGACGGGGTCCGTGCGCGAGAAGGAGGAGAAGACCGGTAGTCAAGCGGATACTCGACGACCTGCGTCTCGAGCGGGCACAGCTCGGTCGTTAGGCGAACGACTCGACGTGCCTCGCGCTCCTCCGCCCCGAGCGGCCCCCGCCCCCTCCCCCTCCGAACCCGAACGGGTCGCGCGAGCCGCCGCCGCCGCCGCCGCCGGGGCCGTCCTTGGCGCCGCCGGCGCCGGTGTGGGCGTTGCTCGACGACTGGACGACGAGGAGCTGCTTGTCGAGGAGCTGTGAAGGGAGGGGAGGGGAGGGGAGAGGGGGCGGGGTCAGTGAGAGGAGGAGGAGGGGGCGGGAGGGACGAGGAGAGGCGGGCGGGCGGGCGAGGGCGAGGATGCTAGGAAGGAGGGGAGGGAGAGAGAGAGAGAGAGGTAAGCGAAGGAGTGGGAGAGGGGCGCACGTTGTTGGCCGTCTGGAGCTGCTTGGTGAGCGTCGCGAGGTAGGTCGTGAGGAGGACGTCGTTGTACTCCTGCGTGCGTGCGAGCCATCCCTCTAGCGGTCAGTGTCTGCCTTCCTCGAGGGAGCAGTCGATCACCGCAGAAGCGAGAGAGGGCGCGCACGCACCGTCATGAACTCTCCCCTGAGCCCCTCCTTCCTGACCCCGCCCCTCGCGCCCTTGCCCTCCTCCCCCTCTCCCTCCGCCTCCCCCTCCCCCTCGCCCGCCTCCTCGCCGCCCTCGGCGCTCCCCTGCAGGCTCCCGAGCAGCGCCGCGATGCCCCGCATCGTCTCGGGGTCGGCGCGCGCCGCGCCGCGCGTGACGCACTCGAGGTAGCGCACGACGACGGCGATGCGGTCGGCGAGCATGGTGAGCGCTGAGCGCTGCGTCGAGAGGGTGAGGATCACTGTGGGTGCGCGTGGGGGCTGCGTCAGTTCAGTGCGTGGGGAGGTGCGTGAGGCAGAGGGAGAGAGGGAGGGGAAGGAGAGAGGAAGGCAGGACGCACAGCTCCCGCCCGCGCCGCCCTCGGTCCCCTCCTCGGGCTTGCTGACGCCCTCGACGGCGACGCGCTCGGCCTCGCCCGTCACGATCTCGTACGCGCAGGGGACAAAGACGGGCTCGGGCTGGCCCGCCGCGAGCTCGAGGACCGACTCGTAGACGGCGACGGGCAGGTCCTGGGACGAGGAAGAGGTCGAGGCCGAGGAGGAGGGGGGCGAGAACTGGAGGAAGAGGGGCGACTCGTTGTAGGTGAAGAACTGTGGGCGGGAGAGTGTGTCAGGGGTCCGAGCGCTTGACGCGAGAGAGGAAGAGGACGGACCTGCTTGTGGAGGGCCGTGTCCTCGGGCGTGGGCTGCTGGCCGACGCTGTACCACCCGAGAAAGTCGAGGGTCGGGAACACCTGCTTGACTGCGGGGACAGGGCGTGAGCTCGAGAGAAGGAGAGGAGAGGAGAGGAGGCAGGGGACGGACACTGGTCGCGGCGCGTGTCAAAGTAGGCGTGGTCGAGCTCGAGGTTGCCGCTGTCGTCCGTGTTGACGACGAGCTCGAACGAGTTGAAGATTTCGACGTCGCGGCCTGCCTGGGTGCCGAGGAGGGCGCCGGTGACTGCGAGGTGGGGAGGGGCGGGGGTGAGCGTGGAGGAGAGAGAAGAGGGGACGAGGGAGAGAGGGAGAGAGAGACGGACCGCGGGTGGCGGTGCCGCGGGACTGGAGGGAGACGCGGGTCCAGTGGTCCGCCTGCTGGAGGATGGCGAGAGGGTGGCTGTGCGGCGAGGTGGAGGAGGGGGAGGGGGAGGAGGGGGACGAGGAGAGCGAGGTGAGGAGGGGCGGTGCGAGGACGGGGCCAAGTCGAGGGTGCTCACAGTGCGACCTTGAGTCCCTCTGTGGTGGCCATGGTGGTGCTGTTGGCGTGTGAGGAGCTGAGAGGTGCGCCGTCGTCCTCCTCGTCGTCCTCTGAGTCGAAGGTTGGCCTCGTCGCCGCCTCGCTCCTCCCGCCCACCTCTCGCCGCTAGAGCAGCACTAGGTCCACCATGCGTTACTACGAGCAACGGTCAGGCCCCTCGCCACTCCCCTCTGTCCCCGCCCCGTGCTGGGCAAAACCCGGCCTCGTCCTCCTCCCCTTTCATCGCGCTGACCCGCAACTCGCCCCGCTCCCTCGCCTCCCTCTCCCCGTGCAGGTTCCCCGAGGTGCGCACCTTCACCCACACGTCTACTTGCACCCGCTCATCCCCTCACCCTGTCCCGGCTCCCCCTCACGCAGGTCGAGGATGTGGTCATGGTCCAGGTCAAGCAGATCCAGGAAATGGGCGCCTACGTCAAGCTCGCGAGTCCCGCTCTGCTCCCCTGTACTCGCACCACGCACCAGCACTGACCCTAGAACCCCGCGCGCGCGCAGCTCGAGTACGACAACATCGAGGGCATGATCCTCCTCTCCGAGCTCTCGCGGCGGCGCATCCGCTCGATCCAGAAGCTCATCCGCGTCGGCCGCAACGAGGTCGTCGTCGTCATGCGCGTCGACAAGGAAAAGGGCTACATCGACCTGAGCAAGCGCCGCGTCTCGCCCGAGGACGTCATCAAGTGCGAGGAGCGCTACAACAAGAGCAAGACGGTCCACACCATCATGCGCCACGTCGCCGAGCGCACCAACAAGGACATGGACGAGGTCAACGCGATCGTCGCCTGGCCCCTCTTCAAAAAGTACGGCCACGCCTACGACGCCTTCAAGCTCTCGATCACGTCCGTCCTCGCCCTCTCCCTCTTCCGCTTCCCTCGAGCACCCTCACTGACGCTCCCACGCCCACCCGCAGCGAGCCCGACACGGTCTTTGCCGGCCTCGACATCCCCGAAGACGTGTTTGCCGAGCTGCGCACCAACATCGCCAAGCGCCTCACGCCGCAACCGGTCAAGGTCCGCGCCGACCTCGAGGTGACCAACTTTTCCTACAACGGCATCCTCACGATCCAGGAGGCGCTCGCCGCGGGCGAGTCGCTCTCGACCGACGACATCCCGATCAAGATCCGCCTCGTCGCGCCGCCGCTGTACGTCATGGTGTCCAACACGACCGACAAGCAGGGCGCCGTCGAGCGCCTCGAGATGGCGATCGACAAGATTGGCGAGGTCATCCGCCGCGAGGAGGGCGGGCACCTCAACGTCAAGATGAAGCCCAAGGCTGTCAGCGAGACGGACGACCTCGAGCTCGCGGCGCTCATGGACCGCGTCGCGCGCGAGAACAAGGAGGTGTCTGGTGCGTCTCCCTTCTCTCCTCCTCCTCCTCTCTCCATCTGCTCCTTCGTGCTCTCGAAGCTGACGCCCCGACGCCCGCAGGCGACGAGGACTCGGACGACGAGTAAGGGAAGGCGGCGGGCACTTGTCCAGGACGGCGAGCGGGACGAGGGCACGGGCCGAGAGGGGGCCCCTCTGTTGTACAGCACCGCACAGGTCGCGCAATGCACTCGCAGGTCGCGCTGCTGCGGGTCTGGGCGAGCAGAGCGAGCGAGGATGAGTGCGACGAGTCGAGGAGCGGAGGAGGAGAGGAGAGGCTGCGAGCGCTTCCGGCCTTTGAGGCGCTGCGACTCGCAGTCTTCTGGAGCGTGTGAGCAGCTCAACGAGCGAGAAGAGCGAGTGTGCGAGCTTGGTGGGGAAGCCGCGCTGGGCTCCTTCTTCGTCCTCCACCACGCCTCTCCCTTGCTCACCCGCTGAGCTGCACGTCGTGTCAGTACCACCAGCAAGCCCCATCGACCGGCCTCGAGCAGCCACGCGCCGACCAGAGCCGCCGAGGAGCCGTCGCCGTCATCAGTCGCCTCGACGAGACTCGCTCGTCCTCCCTCCTCAGCCCTCTGGACCAGGTGCGCACAGCTTGCCTACACCATCGAGCTGCGTGCGCACCAACTGACCCGCCCCTCACGCCCACAGCTGCCGCCAACTCGTGCTCGCTCCCCCTCCTCCCCGCCCTTCTCCGCCTCGCCCTCTCCCTCCTTCCGCCGCCCTCTCCACACCTCGCCCTCGCCTCCTGACCACACCATGACCGAGTCGAACGCCTACCTTGCCTACGGCATCACCGTCACGACCGAGTCGCTCCTCTATGCCGTCGCCGCCTGGCCGAGGCTCCAGGGCCCGTTCGCCTTCCTCGACCTCGTCAGCCTGCGCAAGCGCCAGGGCACCCTCGCCGCCCGCCACTCGAGGCCGACGAGCCAGGGCGTCCAGACGGTACCCGTCGAGGTTTGGGACGTTGTGCGGCACAAGGTCGTCGACCTCGAGCTGCGGGCGGCCGAGGTCGAGCACGTCGAGAGCCTCATGTGCGAGTGGTGCAGCGAGGAGGGCCTGCTCGCCGAAACCTGCACATGGTTGAAGCTGACCGAGCGATGTGAGGGGACTGGGTGGCTCGAGTTCAGCGGGCTGGAGGACGAGAACAAGCAGCAAGTGAGCACTTTGTTCCTCCCTAAGGCGCGTCGAGCTCTCAGCCTTGGATCACACTGACGCTCTCCTTCAACAGGCAGCGCGCAACCTGGTGGCGGCATTTAGGCTCGCCCTGCCGACGCACGTCCCGATTCGTCACCTCCAGCCCGGCGAGAACCTGCCCATGTGGCCCTACTGCGACCCGAACACGGCGACGCTGATCTCAGTTCCGGCGCCGCGCACCGCCGGGAACGACGCGTTTGCTCTGCGAGCCAGTTGCGGCGGCGACGTAGAGGACGACGGGCAGTTCGTCGTCGACGTCTCGTTCGAGGTCCCCGCGGGCGCCGAGCTTCGTTTCCGCCGCCTCGTCTCGACCATGCACCTCGAACCCGTCGACATCTCGGACGGCGTCATCGTCAACGACGGCACGAGTGCAGCGCAGGGCGTCAAAGACTTTCGTCTCGGGCAGCGCAGGTTCGACAGGATACCGCTCGAGGAGCTCAGGCCCAGGTGGAAGCTCGTTACGATGGCTCAGACTGTGTGGTAGCGCGGTCGGTCCCGAGCTGTGCAACGATGAGCTCTCTTCCTGCTTACCTTGCCTCGCGAGTCGGAGAGGCCGCAGAGAAAGCGATGCACTCGCGCGTCGACCCAGCGCTCTGACCCTCGCCGAGACCTTCCTCCGCCGCTCGTGCTTCGCGAGCCGTCGTCCGCCGGTCCTCGCTCGATCTACATCGGCTGGACCTGCACGTAAGGAGCCAAGAGCGTCGACTGCCGCAGCCGAGAGCGAGACGCGTCGAGAGCGGGTCGAGGAGAAGGTGCGCACGGTCCTCGGCCGGCAGCTCGTTTCGCCACCTCGCACGCCGGCGATAGCATCTGTAGAGCTCGCTCTCTCTGCTCGCCTGCTCAGCAAGGCTGCGCAAAATTGACGGACCATTGACATTCGTCCGTCGCTCGAGAGTCGGTGTGACGAGGTCGACGGCTCCCTCCTCGTCCCACGACCTCATCTCACCTCGAGCTCACCTATCGACAGCGCACACCAGCTACTGCACCTCGACAGCACCCCTAAGCCCACCTCTCACCCTCCCACGCCCTCTCCTCGTCGAGCTCCCCGCACCCTCCTCTCATCTCCCTCCCTCCGTCAACTCGACCTCTCGCTCGTCGCCCACACCTCGAGCCGTGCGCACAGCATGAGTAACCGCTACTACGACAGCTCAAGCGGCGGCTACGGCTACGGCCCCAACCGCCCGAGCCTCGACGGCCGCGACTCGTCCCCGCCTCGGTACCCACCCGGCCGCGCTCCTCCGCCTCCTCAGCCCTATGCCGGCCCGCCCGCGCACAACAACGGCGGCTTCGGACAGCCTTACGGCAACAACGGCGGCGGCGGCGGCGGCGCGGGCCCGAGCCGCGAGAGGCAGGCGTCGCCGTCGCGCTACGGCCAAGGCGCGCCGCCGCAGCAGCAGTACGGCGGCGGCGGGCAGTACGGCGGCTACGAGCGTGGCTCGCACGGCGGGCACGGCGGCGGCGGAGGAGGAGGAGGATGGGGTGCGCAGCGCGGCGGCCACAACGGCGGCGGCGGGTACGGCGGAGGAGGGGGGCACCACGGCGGCGGGTCGTTCGGCGGCGGACAGGGAGGCGGGCACGGTGGCGGCTACGGCGACGGTGGTCGCGGCGGCGGAGGCGGAGGCGGCAGGGGCGGGTTCGGCGGTGGACGCGGCGGCGGCGGCGGCGGAGGAGGAGGAGGAGGAGGAGGCGGCCGCAACGCGCGCGCGCCGCCGCCCGTCTTCGTGCCGCTCCCGCACGCCGTGCCAGCCGAGCCGGCCAAGCAGACGGGTGTGCTCGTCCCCGAGCCCGTCGCGAGGCAGGCGTACGGCACGTGCGTCCTGCGTCCTCTGCTCGCTCAGCCATCCTCCCTCGACGCTGACGCGCGTTCTTCACAGGGCCGGTCGCGCCGTCAAGCTCGTCTCGAACACGTTCGACCTGCGCCTCTCGGACAACCAGACGACCTGGTACAAGTACGAGGTGCGCCGCTCGCTCTTTGACCTCGTCACGCTCGACCCTCGCCGCCTCGTCTGACGCTTCTCGTTCTTCCCCAGGTCCTCATTTCGATCAACGCTCGCCCTCGCGCCGACGGCTCGCTCCCGCCTCCTCGTGGCCCGCCGCCCAAGTCGGTGTTGCGCGGCGTGTGGTCGAGCCTCGAGGCCGACGAGGAGGCCGGCCGCTCCGACTACCTCGGCGGCGTCAAGGTGGCGTACGATGGGCGCGCGGCGGCGTACACGTCGCGTCCGATCCCGATGGGCCCCAACGGCGAGCAGATCAGGGTGCGTCCCTGCTCGGCTGCTGCGCCGAGGAGCTCCTGCTGACCCTGGCTCTCGGGCCCTCGCTCGCAGATCGAGAAGTTCGCCGCACCCGACCGCCCTGGCCAGACTTTTACGATCATGGTCCGCAACGGCATCAAGATCCCCCTCGTCAGCATTCGCTCCTACTTCACCGGCGGCCCGAGCGCGACGTACGACGTCGCCGAGTTCTCCTAGGCGCTGCAGGCGCTCAACGTTGTCATCGGCCACAAGCCGGCGAGCCTCTTCTACGCGACGAAGACGAGCTTCTTCATTGGCGACGAGGCGGCGAGGAGCCTCAACATCCGCGACGTCGAGAAGAAGAGCGTCACGGTCGCTCCCGAGTTCATCGAGCTGTGGCGTGCGTCTCCTCCTCCCCCTCGTCCGCTCTCTCGGCGTCACCTCGAGACGAGCTTCTACTGACCTTCCTACTTCGCGCCGTCGACAGGTGGCTACTTCGAGTGCGTCGCCGGGCAGCCCTCTCTCGCCCAGCCCGTCCTGCGCCCTCTCCGCTGACTCGCCCGCTCTGCCGCAGGTCGGTGCGCACGTGCCCGGGAGGCCTGCTGATGAACATCAACACGACCTCGACGGCGTTCTACAAGGCCGGCGACCTCGACGCCTTCCTGCGCGGGTTCTTCCTCGCGAAGAGCTCGCGCCTCCCGGCCGACTTCCCTCGCGTCAACTCGCTCCGCGGCCACGACCTCGTCAAGGTTAACCGCCTACTGCAGAAGCTCATCTGCGTCGTCGACCGCGGCAGCAGCGTGCCCAAGCTGCGCATCAAGATCCGCGGCGTCGGCGTCGTCAATCGCACGCCGCGCGAGCACCTCTTCGAGACCGACAACGGCAACATTAGCGTCGAGGAGTACTTCGCGACCAAGTTCAACGTGCGCCTGCGCCACCCCGACTGGCCTCTTGTTGAGGTCAAGCCGGGCGCCCTCTACCCGCTCGAGCTCGTCCGCATCGTCGAGGTGCGTCGTCTTCCTCGTCTCGCCCTCTCCTTCACCTCGAGTGCCCAGCTGATGCATCGTCTCCTCGACCCATGCAGGGCAACAAGTACGCTCACCGCCTCACGCCGGCCGAGCAGACGCTCGCCTCCTCGTTCCAGACGCTCGTGTGCGTCCCTCGCTCCCTCAGTCTCTCACCCTCCTTCGCCCTGCGTCGTCGCTGACTTCTTGAACGTCTCTGCAGCCCGGCCGAGAAATTCGGCGCCATCATGGCCGCTCGCCGCAACATCGTCGCGCGCGTCTCAGAGCCGTTGTGCGTCCTCTCCTCTCTCTTCTTTCTCTCCCTCCCATGGCTTGCTGACGTCGACTCGCCTTCCGCAGCATGACCATCTTCGGCCTCAGCCTCGACCAGGACCCGAAGGAGACGATCGGCCGCATCCTCCCGCCGCCGAGGGTTGAGTACAAGGCGGGCGGCTTCAACTCGGCGTCGCAGCCCCAGTTCACGTCGGTCACGCCCGTCGACTCGTCCTGGATGATGCAGTTCGCGCGCGGCTCGTTCGCCCAAGAGTTCATCGCTAGCGGCAAGCTCAGCTCGCTCGTCGTCATCGTCGAGAACGACCGCGACAGGAGGGCCGCCATCACGTTCTTCAAGGACCTGCTCGACAAGATGAACGCCCTGGGTCCGTCATCCTCTCTCTCCTGCACTCGAAGCTCCCTTGCTGACGCACTGTCGCTCTCGCAGGCGTCGACCTCTCGGGCTTGTCCGGCCAAGGCCACCTCGACCGCGCCGTCATCATCCGCAACACGCGCTCGGTCCAGCACGAGGTCGCGCGCGCGGTCAGCGAAGGCCAGCAGGTCTTCGGCAAGCGCAGCCTCGACCTCATCGTGTGGTGCGGCCTCCTCGCTGCGCGCTCGGACCCCCTCACCGGCTCGACTCGCTGACCCTCCTTCTCCTCCCCGCGCAGGGTCTTCAACGAGGCCAACTCGCCCGACTACTCGCCGTTCAAGTACGAGTGCACGCGCAGGGGCATCGCGTCGCAGGCGCTGCAGAGCAAGCTCATCGGCAAGACGAGCGTGCAGGTCGCCGTAAAGTGCGTCCTGCTCCTCCCCGCTCTTCATCGCGCTCAGCTCTGACGCCGTCATCCTCTCCGCAGCGTCGCGATGAAGATCAAGTGAGTCGCTATCGCTATCTGCTCCATTGAGGGCGTCGGCTCGTGCTGACTCGCTCGCTCCCTCCTCTCCTCTCCTCCCTTCTCTTCCCCACCTCTCCTCCCCTCCGACTTCCTCTTCTGCTCGTCTCTTCTGCTCGCCCCTCTCGCCTCTCGCCTCTCTTCCTTCGTCTCTCCTCTTGCTCCCGCCTCGACTCCTCTGCAGCGCCAAGCTCAGCGGGTACTGCTTCCGCCTCGAGCGCGGCACCCTCGGCGGTTGGTTCGAGGCGCGCACGCCCATGATCTTCGGCTTCGACCTCTCTCACGAGAGCGACAAGCCCTCGGTCGCCGTCATGGTGGCGAGCCTCCACGCCGCCGGGATTTTGTATGAGGAGACGGCCTCGATCCAGGGCCTCGTCGAGCCGCCGCAGAACAACCCGCTCGGGCGCGCCAAGAAGCAGGAGATTGTCGTCGACACGGTCAAGATGGCGACGGTGCGTCGTCGTCGTCGTCTGGCCTGCGCCTGTCGAGCTCGCACTGACCCTGCTCTCGCTGCCCGCAGTTCCTCCTCAGGCGCCGCATCCTCTCGCTGCGCCAGGCGCCGCCCAACTCGCTGCTCGTCTTCCGCGACGGGTGCTCGGAGGGAGAGTTCCAGAAGATCATCGAGTACGGTGCGTCCTCGCCTTCCTCTCGCGCACGGACCGCGCTTCGTTCCCCCTCTAACTGCGCCTGCTCGTGCGCAGAGGTCGGCGCGTTCAAGGAGGCCTGTCGCATCGTCAAGAACGACGAGGAGATGCAGCGTGTGCTCGAACAGCAGCACGGCGAGGCCGGCAAGCAGGCCCTCGCAGCGTGGCAGCCCGAGGTGCGTCGACCCGACTTACTTTCTCTCGTCGCCCGCACCTGACGCCCCTGCGCCTAAGATCACCTTCATCGCCTGCCTGAAGCGCCACCACATGCGCGCGTTCGTGCCAAATGCGACCGGGCCGGCGACCAACCTCCTCCCCAACACGGTCCTCGACCGCGACGTCGTCGACCCGCACGCCAACGACTTTTACTCGGCCTCGCACACGGCCCTCATCGGCACGGCCCGCGCCTCGCGTTATGTCGTGCTCGTCGACGAGTCGACGCCGCGCATGACGTGCGTCGCCCTCTCTCTCGCACGGCCCTCTCTTTCGGCTGCACGGCGAGCTGACCCAGCCGTTCTCGCCTGCAGGCCCGACCAGGTCCAGGCTACGACGGCGGCCCTCTGCCACGCCTACCAGCGCTGCAACCGCGCCGTCAGCATCCCTGCCCCGGTGTAGTACGTCCCGCATCGCTCCTCGTCCTGCGCCTCCCTCGACGACAAGGTCGCAGCGTCGCCGCCGCGCCCTCCTACCCTCCCGCCCTCCTACCCTTCTGCCTCCTCGTCTTCATCTCGCCGATCTTGCCTGAGCAGGACGAGCTCCCGAAGCGAGAGCCCCGCTGACCAAGCCGCTTCCCTCCTCCTCCTCCCCGACACCTCCTCTCCCCCTCCTCGTCCACCTTCCCCACCTGCACAGCTACGCCGACCTTATCGCGAATCGCGTCCGCTCCTGGATCCTCGACGACACGGGCGACACGGGCTCGTCGAGCGGCACGGCGACGTCGGCCTCGAGGGCGGCCGACCTCGCCGGCGCGCAGCAGGTCCTCAGCTCGACCGAGCACGGCCGCGACCTCTTCCGCGGCGACTACGCGACTACGCGCCCGCCGGCGGCGTGGTGGATGTGAGGGAGGGAAAGAGGTTGCGCTTGGTCGGAAGGAGGAGGCCTTTCGAGAAGGTGCGTGCGCGCGCCCTCGTCCTCGTCCTGCTCTCTGCCGCGGCGACTGACCTTTCCCTCCACCTCGCTCTCACAGGTCTCTGCACATGGTCCAGCTTGTCGTCGTCCGTCGCCGCTTCACCCCTCTCCGACTCGTTCACCGTGTCTCGAGCCCCTCTCCTCCTCGCTCGACCCGCACCTTCTCGTTCTCCTCGTCTTCTCGCCGTAGCTTCTTCTCCTTTCATCTGTCCCTCTTCTTCGTCGACTGCACCTCGAGTCGCTTTTGTCTGTTCCCCATCTCTCTCGCGCGTCACCGTCGTTCGAGAGCACGGAGCGTCGAGGAGGTCCAGGAGAGGGGGAGCGAGGAGAGCACCGAGGAGGGAGCGAGCACCGGCAAGACGCAGCGAGCTCGAAGGTGGACGTCTTGCTCGTCTCGGCGAACAATGCCCGGCCAGCGAGAGTTGCGAGCGAGAGCCACTCTGGGGAAGAGGGAGCCTCGACCGCTCGTTCTCGCCTCTCGCTCACCTCGCCCTCGAGCAGCTCGAGCTCGCCGTCCAGCTCTCGCAAGTGCTCCCGCGAGGATAGCACACCCAAGTCGCAGCGCCGCCTGCCGCCAGACCGCCTCGTCGCCGCCCTCCCCACCTCATCGCTGAGCGACCGCTCTCACGACATGAAGTGCGTCGAGCCTCTCTTCGCTACCCAGGCCCAGCTGACGAGCTCCCCACACAGCTACATCCAGCTCGAGAAGCTCGGCGAGGGCACGGTGAGCCCCCTCTCCTCCTCGGCACGTTTGATCGCACTCTCGAGGTGGTGCTGACCCTCTCGCCCTCCTCTTGTGCCCGTTCCTCCTCGCGTGCAGTATGCGACGGTACACAAGGTCCGCTCTGTCCCACTCCCGCTCCCCCTGGCCGTGCACGAGCTGACCTCGCCTCGACCTCCTCCCGCTCTCCCTCCCTCGTCATCCTCCTTGCACGCCTGCCCCGACCCTGTCCTTCGCGTCCGCTCGCCCGCAATCAGGGTCGATCTCGGATCACCAACGAGCTCGTCGCGCTCAAGGAGATCCACCTCGACGCCGAGGAGGGCACGCCGTCGACCGCCATCCGCGAGATCAGCCTCATGAAGGAGCTCAAGCACCCCAACATTGTCCGCCTGTACGACGTCATCCACACCGAGTCGAAGCTCATGCTCGTCTTCGAGTACATGGACCTCGACTTGAAGAAGTACATGGACTCGCACGGCGAGCGAGGCGCGCTCGAGCCGGCCGTCGTCCGGTCCTTCATGTGGCAGCTCCTCAAGGGCACGGCCTTCTGCCACGACAACCGCGTCCTGCACCGCGACCTCAAGCCGCAGAACCTCCTCATCAACAAGAAGGGCGAGCTCAAGCTCGCCGACTTTGGCCTCGCGCGCGCGTTCGGCATCCCCGTCAACACGTTCTCGAACGAGGTCGTCACGCTGTGGTACCGCGCGCCCGACGTCCTCCTCGGCTCGCGCACCTACTCGACGAGCATCGACGTGTGGAGCGCAGGCTGCATCATGGCCGAGTGCGTCCGCGTCCCTCTTCCTCGCCAATTCGTTGCTCTCGAGCCCCATAACTGACCTCGTCCTCTCGCTCTCTCTCGCCGCGCAGGATGATCTCGGGCGTGCCGCTTTTCCGCGGGCGCGACAACAACGACCAGCTCAACCAGATCATCCGCATCCTCGGCACGCCCGACGAGGCGACCCTGAGGAGGATCGCGTCCGAGAGCGTGCGTCGTCCTCCTCCTCTCGCTCGACTCGGCCGACTTGGCGAGCCTCGTGCTGACTCTATGTCGCCCGACAGCCCGAGGTCCAGCTGCGCCCGTTCCCGCGCATGCCCCGGATCCCCTGGGCGTCGCTCTACCCCAAGGCGACCCCGCTCGGTCCGTCCCTCCTCCGTCCCCTCCTCGCGACGCCTCTCGAGCTCACTCCCTCTCGCACTCTCCTACAGCGCTCGACCTCCTCGACAAACTCCTCCAGTTCGACCCGGCACGACGCCTCGACTGCACCTCGGCGCTCCACCACGGCTACTTTTCCGCGCCGTCGCAGCAGGGGCAGTAGCCTCCTCGTGCGGTCCGGCCCTCCCTCCCTCTCTCTTCTTCTTCTCCTCCTCGTCGAGCGGTGGACGTTGTTTAGACCTGTGCGCTCTGTGTGTGCCCTCCCTCCCTCTGTATTCCTCGAGCCGTTGACGACCTTCTCGACTTGGCGAGTGCGAGCTACGGCGAGCGCAGGGACGTGAGCGTGTCGAGGCAGCTCGAGAGCGAGAGCAGCAAGGGTAGAGCGAGCTCGTGCGACTGCAGAGCGAGAGCTGGACGTTGCTCGAGCGAGGAAGAACAAAGGGGAGCCGAGCGCTTCGGCCGGCGCTGAATGCGCCCGGCTTGCGCCAAGCTCGCGCTCGTTCTTGAGCGACGTGTCATCGCGGAGAGGTCGAAGGGGTCGGCCTCGCTCGAGCTGAGGCCTAGGAAGCCGGCGAGCTCTGGGGGCAGTGCGCCGTGCGGGCGAGGTGGCTCTCTCGAGCGGCCTGTGCGAGGTCGCAGCCAAGAGGGAGGCTCGAAGAGGTGTGCTGCGAGTGCTCTGGATCGACGAACGAGGCCGTGGAAGCGAGATCGAGGAGGGCAAGTTGGGTGATCCGGGTCGTCGAGGCGCGCGTCGCAGCGGTCGGCCTCGGCGGCGCACGCTCGTTCGCCCCTTTCCCTCTTGAACATCGCTCCTCCTCGCACCCCTTCTTGCTGCAGCAGACAACGCACGCGCACAGCACAGAACCACGCACCCACTACACACACCGCACACCTCGTCACTCGTCGAACCCAGCCAGACCAGCGACCCTCCTCCTGAGTCCTCGTCACCTCCCCCTCCTTCACTCAACTTCCCTCCTCGGACCTTCCGCTCTCGCCGCAAAACCATGTCGACCCGCATCCTCTCGCTCGTCACCGTCCTCCTCGCGGCTGCGACCACCGTCCAGGCCATCGGCGACTTCCCCTGCGCCGGCGTCGACGGCGCCCAGTCGTGCGCCGCGTGGGCCGTCGACGCCGACGCCCAGGGCGACATCGCCGCCGACGCCATCTGCCAGGCCGGTGCGTGCTCCTTCTGTGCGTGCTCGCTCGAGAGGCCGTCCCCGCTGACCCTCCTCCTTTCGCCTCCACAGACCCGATCAACCCGACGGCGAGCTACTGCGGCTACGCCAAGGCGGCGTGCACCTCCAACTCGCAGTGCGACTACGGTGCGCTCTCCTGCTCTCGCCCTCTTCGACGCCGACGACGCTGACTCTCGACGACGACCCTGCGCGCAGGCTCGTGCGGCTCGGACGGCCTCTGCGCCGGCTACCTCGGCGACGCGTGCACGTCCAACAACGACTGCCAGGCCTTCTTCTTCTGCGGCACCGACGGCATGTGCGGCGGCTCGGGTGCGGCGTGCGCCAACGGCGACCCGGCCAACCCGATCCCGTCGCCCGACCAGCAGTGCGTCAGCCAGTCGTGCAACTCGTCGACCCAGAAGTGCGCCGCCATGCCCGCCGCCGGCGTCCCCAACGGCTTTGGCTGCAGCAGCGACAACATCTGCGCCTCGGGTGCGTCCCTCCTTCTCGCCGAGCCTCCGCCCCTCTCGCGCTCGACGACTGACGAGCCCGCCTTCCTCCTCCTTCCTCGCTGCAGGCTGGTGCTCCGACAACGCCGTGTGCGCCCTCGCCGCCTCGGCCGCCGCCCGCAACCGCAAGCGCTCCAACATGGCGTGCCCGGCGCACCACACGGCGTGCTCGACCGGCCTCGGCGACGGCTTCGAGTGCATCGACGCCGACACGAACCTCGAGCAGTGCGGCGGCTGCACGACCGACGGCACGGGCGTCGACTGCACGGCCATCTTTGGCGTCGAGAGCGTCTCGTGCGAGGCTGGTCGCTGCCTCGTCCGTGCGTCCTGACCTTCTCAGACCGCCGCTCGGACCTCCTCGACTCGGGCGCTGACCCTCTCCCTCCTTCGCGCTCCTCTCGCAGTCTCGTGCGTGCCCGGCCTGAGCGTCAACGCGATGGCGACCGAGTGCGTCTGAGCGGGCCCAGCTCGACCCGTCTCGGCCTCGCCTCGTCTCCTTGTCGTTCTCGCACCTCCAGCATCGCCAGCATCCCACCCTGCATCCGCTTTCGCCGCCGTCGTCTCGTCGCACGGCGTCAAGCTGTACAACTAGCACATTGCGCCTCGCCGTCGCCGTCCCTCGCCCCCTCCCCCTCGACTAACTTATCCCTCTCAGCACCCTCGTCACCTCTCCCTCGCGCGCCCACCTCGTCTGCTCTCAAGGAGCTCTCTCCGCCTCCACCATCGCCCCACGACCCAGGTCGCTACCTCAAGGACACCTCACCTCCCTCTGTCGATGTTCCACCACGGCGCGCGAGAGCCGTTCGCTCGGCTGCTCCGGTCCCCCTTCGCTCCGTGTTCGCTTCCCCAGTTGTCCTGTACTAACTCCCTCCCCTCCTCACTAACCCTCTCCCACCCCTCACTCGAGCCGGTCGAAGTGTGCTTCGCTGCATCCTGTACTTCCCTCCCTCGTCCCCTCTCCCTCTCCCTCTCGTCGTGCGATACCTCCCCCCTCCCTCATCCTTGGTAGACAGACATTGCCCTCCCTAGCGTGCCCTCCTGGAATGTGACTTATACTCTGCTGAACCTCGTCGTCGTCGCCGCCGTCGCCGCCTGCGAGAGGAGCGTGCGCACGGACGCCTCGGGCGAGAGAGCGTCTAGGGTCGAGCGTCGCCCTGAATGGGTCACATATCTCGTCATGAGCCGAGCCTGACCGGCAAGCACGCGCGCAGAGCGACAGAGCGTGAGCGAGAAATGCGAGACGAGGGCACCGCCCCCCCAAGTCCCCGCCGGTGCTCCTTCTCAACTCCAGCTCACGGCGCCTCGACTCGCCTGCACCCTCGCCGAGCACCCGCGCCGACCGCACCGACCCACCGCGCCGTCCACCGCACCGCGCACACGACCCGCCGTCCCCTTGCCTCCGCTCCCTCGTCGTCCTCGTCACCGCGCAAGATGGCCTATCCTGGCCAGAAATACCACATGGGCTACAAGCACACGGTCATCCCCGAGGGCCAGCAGCAGTGCGTCCCATCCACCTGCCCCGGCTCGTCCCAGAGCTCACCTCGCCCGACCCGCTCGCCCCGCAGGTTCGGCGGCGCTCCTCAGCAGCAGGGCTACGGCCAGCCGCAGTTTGGCGGTCAGCCCCAGTACGGCGGCCAGCAGCAGTACGGGGGCCAGCCCCAGTTTGGCGGCGGCGGCGGTGGGTACGGTGGGCCCCCTCCTGGTCCGCCGCCGCAGTTCGGCGGCGGGTACGGCGGCCCTCCTCCTCCTGGACCTCCTCCCGGGCAGTACGGCGGCGGCGGTGGAGGGTACGGTGGCGGGTACGAGGGAGGGAGGGGCAACGGCAGCGGCGGCTACGAGCACCCGCACGCGAGCCAGCAGCAGTGCGTCCTCCTCTCGCTCTCTCTGCCCTCGTCGAGTCGAGCGACAAGCTGATGCGCTGCTCCTCTGCTCTGCAGGTACAATGCGCCTCCCGCCTTCGGCAACTCGAGCCCGTACCCGCAGCAGCAGCAGCAGTACGGCGGAGGCCCGCCGGGTCCGCCGCCGACGCACTACGGCGCCCAGCCGCAGCGCTACGACGGGCCGCCGCAGTACCAGGGCGGCCAGTTCGAGATGCACATGGCGCCGCCGAGCAACATGAGCGGCTACTACTCGAACCTGTCGGGCAAGCGCAAGGCGCTCTGCATCGGCATCAACTGTGCGTCCCTGTCTCTCTCGCTCGGCGACCTTAGGGGCGGCGTCTCGGGCCCTCGCTCTCACACGAGCTGCAGCACTGATTCGCTGTGCTCGCGACGCAGACACTGGCACGAGCTCGCAGCTCAACGGCTGCCACAACGACGCGCGCAACATCTCCAAGTTCCTCTGCGAGCGCTTCAACTACAAGGAGGACGACATCGTCATGCTCCTCGACACGCCTGGAGCGGCGCCCATGAGCATCCCGACCCGCGACAACATCGTGCGTCCCCCTTGTCGCGCTCGGACCCCTCGTCGAGTTTGAGAAGGTCGCTGACCGCTCGAGGTCTCTCGCCTGCAGCTGCGCGCCATGCAGTGGCTCGTGCGCGACGCTCGCCCGAACGACTCGCTCTTCTTCCACTGTGCGTCTGCCGCTCTCCCCGCCTCATCTCGCCGTAGTCGCCGCCGACTGACCCCTCCCCCTCCCTCGCCTCGTAGACTCGGGTCACGGCGGCCAGCAGCGCGCGACCGAGGGCGACGAGGCCGACGGCATGGACGAGAACATCTACCCGCTCGACCACAAGACGGCCGGCACGATTGTCGACAACGACATGCACCGCATCATGGTGTCGCCGCTCCCGCAGGGCTGCCGCCTCACGGCCATCTTTGACTGCGTGCGTCCTCCTTCCCTCGCCTCTCTCTACCGCTCCTGCCCTCGTCTCTCCTCGTTTTCGTCTTGAAACCCTACTACCTCGCTGCCGCGTCGCCCCGCTCGCTTCCTCGTCGTCGTCGACCCGGACCTCGCTGACGCCGGACTCGCCTCTCGCTCGCGCAGTGCCACTCTGGCTCGGCCCTCGACCTGCCGTACACGTACAGGTGCGTCACTCGACCGCAGCGAGTGCGCTCTCCTCGCCATCGACCTCGCGCTGACTCTCGCACGGTCCTCCCCTCCTCGCGCGTACAGCACCAAGGGCGTCCTCAAGACGCCCAACATGCTCGCCGACGCCGGCTCGGGCGCGCTCGGCGCCGCTACGTCGTACCTGCGCGGCGACATGGGCGGCGTGTTCAAGTCGTTGTCGAGCGTGGGGAAGAGGATCATGAACGGCGACAAGGCGACCGAGGTGACGAAGCAGACGAGGTCCAGCGCTGCAGATGTCATTACGCTCTCAGGATCGCGCGATGACCAGACCTCGGCCGATGCGAATATTGCTGGCCAGGTGCGTCGTCGTCGTCGTCGCGGGCCCTCTCCGCCGGTCGAGGAGTCTCTCTGGGGCCGCTCGGGCCTTCGGGAGCTTCCGCGGCCCTCTCACGAAGCTTACAGAGTGCTGACGGTCTCTACAACGCTGCGCGCAGGCGACTGGAGCAATGTCGTGGAGCCTGATCTCGTCGTTGACCAAGTACCCTCGTGCGCACTCCCACCTCTCTCCTCCTCCTCCTGCGCTCCTCTCTTCCTCTCGCGCGCTCTCCTCCGCCTCATCCACTCGTCTGCTCGAGCTGTACTGACTGAGTCCCTCTCACGCACCTGCAGAGCAAACCTGGCTGTGCGTCGACCTTCCCGCTTTGACCCTCCCTCGAGATGTCGCACCCGTCGGGCTGACCCGCTCTCGCCTCTCGCCGTACGCAGTCAGCTCCTCAACACGATCCGCGACGAGATCAAGAAGTACGAGCAGAAGCCGCAGCTCGCTTGGTGCGTCTCGTCCCCTCCCCTTGCCGGACCACCTTCCCCTCGACAACGACGAGCTGACCCTCCGGCCCTGCCCCGCAGCTCGCACGAGATGGACCTCAACCTCCTCGCCGCCTTCTAAGCAGCTTCCCGAGCGCGAGGCGTCACGACACGCACGAGCCGAGCGCGTCGAGCTCGCCCAGTCGCCGACGTCGTCGCCGTCCCTCCTCGTCATGCCCATCCCTCGCCCATCCACTCTCTCTACTTTCCCTGTCCGTAGCCTTTCTGGAACTTGCAGTGCGCTTCCTCTCGACCTTTGTCTAGCCCGCCGCTTGTCCAGCTCGAGAGATTCGCTCGCGACGCCAGCGCTCGCACGGACCTCGCCCTCGTACTCCATCGCTCTCGCGTCGCTCACGCCTGTCGAACAGGGAGAGCGTGTTCTGGAGCGCAGGAACTGCGCACCCAAGCCAAACAAGCTGTTCTCGCCGCCCCACCGGCCCGCTCGCTCGCTCGCCGACGTCAGGCATCTTCGTCGCCTCGCGCTCGCCCGCAACAGCTCCCTTGCTTTCTCCACACCTCGAGACCGCTCAGCATGGCTTCTCACATCGTATCCATGGCCGCCACCGCCTACGCCAAGGCTCAGGTGCGTTCCCCTCGCCTCTCCTCCTCCTCATCGCCCCACTTCGTCTTCGAGGCGATTCTCCGCCCGACGGCAGCCGTAGTAGGCTGAGGCAGCAGCTGAGGGCCACGAAAATGAGTGCAGCTACCTGGTGGATGCGCAATAGACTGCCTGCGAGGACCGTCGACCTCGAGCTGACCCCCCCTCGCCTCGCACCTCCTCCCCCTCGCCTCGCTCGACCTCGCGCAGAACGCGCCTGACCTCAAGGGGTCGTCCTTCGCCGACGCCGAGCTCGCCGTCAACAACAGCAACTTTATCAAGACGTACGACGTCCTCGTCGGCGACAAGGGCCGAGCGCACGTCATGCCCAAGCGAGGAATCGCCGTCTTGTGCTGTGCGTCGAGCTGCGCTCCTATTCCTCGCTCGACAGCATCAGCTGGCCCTACTCGTCGATCCTGCAGGCATGGACGCTGTGCGCACGAGCTCTCGTCCTCGGCTGTGCGAGCCGCATTGACCCTCTGCTCGCCTACAGCGTCTCGACCCGAACGCCATGCTCGGTCTCGAGGTCGGCGACGCGCACATCATCCGGTGCGTCTCGCTCTTGACGTCTTCAGCTCGAGGAAGCACGACTGACGAGCTCGACGAGCAGGAATGGCGGCGGCAGGGCGGCCGACGCGCTCAGGAGCTTGATCGGCTCGCAGGAAGGTGCGTCTTGCTCCCTCGCCTTCGAGCCCTACTGCCTCACGAGCACAACACTGACGATCCTGAGGCCGTGACTCAGCCCTACAGACGCGCGAGATCATCGTCATTCACCACGAGTGCGTCCTCGACCTTCTCGACCTCTCGAGCGAGCGAGCGAGCGCAGGACTGACACCCGTTACGGCGCCCGCAGGGACTGCGGCTACTCGCACGCGTCGACGTGGGTCATCCAGAAGGCGCTCAAGGCGCGCACGGGCCCCGCGGCGCACCCGCTCGTCGACCAGATCTCGCTGCAGGAGTTCAAGGACCCGCGCGAGAGCGTCGCCGAGGACGTGGCGTTCCTGCGCGAGTCGCCGCTCGTGCACCCGGACTCGAAGGACATGATCTCGGGGTGGGTGTACGCGGTGAAGAATGGCGAGCTGAAGCGGGTGTGCTGGGCGAGGAGGAGGAAGAGGAGGTCGGAGCGGGCCTCGGGTGGACGACCGGCGGCGGGCTCAGCAGTACGAGTACAGTGTATCAAGTATAACGAGGACCTTGTCGAGCTCTCAGGTGCGGTTGTCGAGACTGCGAGTCTGTGGTCGCGGTTCCCTCCGGCTTCGCGCTCCGCTCGCCTCGAGGCTCCGTCCGCTTCTCAGCACACCCTCCGCAGAGATGGCCATCAAGCTCGCTGCCCGTTCCATCCTCCAGCAGGGTGCGCCGTCCCGTCCAGGCCCGCCCACGCCGTCTCGCGAGGCTGACCTCTCGTCCTCCCCGTCTCCTCCTCTCCCCCTCGACGTCGCCCGCGCCCCGACCACCCTCGGCTGCCGGTCTGACAGTGCCCAGGCGCGCCTTCTCGACCACCAAGGCCGCCAAGGACCTCAGCCTGTACGACAAGTCGATCCCCAACCTGCGTCTCCGCCCCGACTCGACTGTCATCTGCCAGGGCTTCACGTGAGCTCCCTCTCGCCTCTGGACCGCCAGCGAGACCTGTGCACTGACTCTAGTCTTCCTGCAACAGCGGCAAGACCGTGCGCTACTCGCCTCGCTCTCTCTTCAACGCTTCGGAGCTGACCCCGTCTCGACCTCCTCCTCCAGGCCACCTTCCACTGCAAGGAGGCGCTCGCGTTCGGCACCAAGCTTGTTGGCGGCGTCTCGCCCAAGAAGGCCGGCACTGAGCACCTCGGCCTCCCCGTCTTTGGCTCGGTCCGCGAGGTGCGCCCGCTCTCCTCGCTCCCCTCGTCCTCCTCTCGTGCGCTCCCCGCTCACTCACCCGCTCGCTCGCAGGCCAACGACAAGGTCAAGCCCGAAGCGACCGTCATCTACGTCCCGCCTCCTTTCGCTGCCGACGCCATCATCGAGGCCATCGAGGCCGAGATCCCCCTCATCGTCTGCATCACCGAGGGCATCCCGCAGCAGGACGAGGTCCGCGTGCGTCGCCGTGTCCCCTCGTGTCCTTCCGCTCGAACGAGAGCGATGGACTGAGCTTGCCCTCTGTGTCACACAGGTCGCGCAAGCGCTCCGCAGGCAGACCAAGTCGCGCCTCGTGGGCCCCAACTGCCCGGGCATCATCGCCCCGGCTCCTGGCGGCGGCGGGTGCAAGATCGGCATCATGCCCGGCAACATCTTCACGCCCGGCTCGGTCGGTGCGTCTCGGTCCTCTCGCCATCGCCCCTTTTCGCCGTCTCGAGCGCAGGGCTGATTTCTCGAGGACTTTGTTGTGCAGGTGTCGTCTCCCGCTCGGGCACGCTCACGTACGAGGCCGTCGACGCGACGACCAAGATCGGTCTCGGCCAGTCGCTGTGCGTCGGCATCGGCGGCGACCCGTTCCCGGGCTCGCAGCACATCGACGTCCTCAAGGTGTTCATGGATGACGAGGCGACCAAGGGTGCGTGCGCTCGCTTGGGCCTGCTCTACTCCTCTCTCGGATCTGGCCTCGTGAGAGGAGCTGAGCTGATGATGGCGACTTGCTCACAGGCATCGTGCTCATCGGCGAGATTGGCGGCTCGATGGAGGAGGAGGCGGCCGAGTACCTCGAGAAGTACAACGTTCAGAACAAGCCCGTCGTCGGCTTCATCGCGTGCGTCCCCCACTCTTGCACACGCGTTCAAGATCCGTGACTGACTCGCTCCTTCCTCGCGACGCAGTGGCCGCACCGCTCCCCCAGGCCGTCGCAGTGCGTCTTCCTCTCCGTCCCTCGCCGCGGCCTCGAGTCCCCCTCGCTGACCCTCCTGCACTCGTCTGCTTCTCTCCGCAGTGGGTCACGCCGGCGCCGTCATCTCGGGCGGCAAGGGCAAGGCCGAGGACAAGGTTGCCGCGCTCGAGAAGGCCGGCGTCATCATGGTGCCCTCGCCCGCTCAGCTCGGTACCGCTCTCCACAAGGTCCGTCCTCCCTCACTCTCGATCCGCTCCTCCAGTCGCGCTCGAGCTGATCTCGTCCACTCTGTGCACGTCCGCAGGCGATGAAGGCGGCTGGCCTCGTCTGAAGCAGCATCTCGGTCTCGACGGTCGGTCCCTCCCCGAATATCCTCCTGCCTCTCATCATCCTCTCTCTTTCTCTGTGTGCAACTCGAACGGCATAGATCTGGACGTCTTGGTGCGCAGGGCTCGACGAGGACGGCGTGTGTTATCGGGTCCGACGAGGGTCGGCCGACTTTGGCGCCTCTCGCTTTCGGCTCGGCCCGGCAGCCTCTCTCTCTTCTTCTTGTGTTTCTCGCCTCGTGAGGCTCTCTACGTCGCTCTTCTCAGCTTCTTGCGCGGCCATCTCGCGCTCAAGTCCGCCCCGCCCGCTCGGACCTCTCCTCCCTCGCCCCGACCTCTCCTCGCCCTTCCCTCTCGCCTCGCCGATCATGCCGAGCGTCGACGGCGGCCTCACCATCACGCCCCTTGAGCACTCAGCTGGCTTCGGCGCCTCGGTCTCGGGCGTCGACCTTAACAACCTCTCGCTCGAGCAGTTCAAGGAGGTACGTGCGGCTCGTCCTCTCTTCTCGCACTCCTCGCGACCAGCCCTTCTCACGCTCGGGCACTCGCAGATCGAGTACGCCGTGTACAAGTACCGCCTCCTCGTCGTGCGCGACCAGCCCGACCTGCGGCCCGAGTCGCAGTACCGCATCAACTGCCTGTTCGACCCGGACGCGACGGGCAAGCACGGCGTCCGTCGCCCCTCGTCTTCATGCAGCTGCTATGTCGACGAGCTGACGATGATGCTCGACCCTCGGCGCAGCATGGCGACGCCAAGGAGGTCATGAAGGAGTTCAAGGGCAAGGTGCGACGCACGGACCTCTCAATCCTCGTTCTCCCTCCTCTCGCTGCCAGAGGCGCTTCCTCGTCATCCTCGAGATGCAACGAGCCAGTTCACCTTTGCTGACGCATGCTCAACCGCTCCTCGCCCGCTCCCGCCTCGCAGAAGAACCTCACGGGCGGCCTCCCCTCGGTCCCCGACTGCGAGATGGTGCGCATCGTCGGCCGCGGGACGCTCCCCGCCGGGCACTACGGCACGCTCGAGCCGATGGAGCTCAAGGCGGGCTCGCACCAGGCGTGGCACAAGACGCCGCTGAGCGACAAGGAGCTCGCGAGCGGCGATACGAGGTTCTCGGTGCGTCCTCGCCTCGGCATCGGCTCGCTCGCTCTCTCTCCGAGGACGTGTAGCTGATGGGCATGTCGGTCGAGATGCAGCGCTGGCACCAGGACGCGCAGTACAAGCCGGGCAACCACACGGCGCGCGTCACGACCATCTACGCGCACACGCTCCCGCACGGACCCGAGGTCAAGATCCGGTGGGACGACAGGTCCGGCTTGACGATGAAGGCGCAGCCGGGCCGTACGGCGTTCATGGACGCGACGAGGATGTACGAGGCGTTGAGCGAGGAGGACCGGCGGTGGGTCGACCACAGGTGGGCTCGCTCTCAGTCCCTCTCTTTGTTCGACAGGCAGCAGTGCTGAGTCTTCCTCTCGCTCGCAGCCTCGTCGAGTACGCGCCGTCACCCTGTGCGTCTTTTTCGGCGTCGAGGGCCTGTCAGTGGAGGTCCAAGCGGGCTGACCTTCTCGCCGCCGCCTCGCAGACGAATGGATCATCGCCTGCAAGGGCCTGTCGAACGGCTTTGGCCTCTCGTCCGACGACCTCGAGACGCCTATCGAGGACCTGCCGCTGCCCGAGTCGTCGGCCGAGCGCCTCCCGCTCGTCTGGCTCAACCCGGTCACCGGCGAGAAGGCCCTGCAGTTCCACCAGATCATCGTGCGCAAGATCCACTACCGCACGAGCAGCGACGACGAGTACAAGGTCATCGACGACGTGCGCGAGGTGCGCAAGATGCTCGACGAGTGCGTCGTGCACGGACCGCCTCTCCCGACCGGGTCGTCCTGACGCGCTCTCTGCGGTCCTCCCTTCTCGCGCGCAGCCTGCAGCGGCCCTTTCTCACGCCCTCGAACGTGCTCATCGCGCCGCAAGAGCAGGGCGACCTCGCCATCTGGCTCAACCGCGCGTGCCGTCACTCGCCCGTCGAGTATCCCGCTTCCTACGGCCCGCGGTGCGCTCTCGCTCTTTCTGGCGCTATCCAATCGGGCTTCCTGCTCTCCTTGAGCAGCACTCACTGACTGGGCGTCGCCCTCACAGCGTCATGCACCAATGCCATCTCCAAGGCAGCGACCCAGTCGACGAGCCGTGGCCGATCGAGGGCCAGCCCAACCCGCTCGGCCTCGTCAAGCCCATCGCTGCTCTCTCTGCGTGACGGACGAGCGTGCGAGTCTGTAGAAGCTTGTCTGGCATTCACACCTCGGCCCTCGTCCAGCTGCTGCGCCGCACGCTCCTGTCCTCGAGAACTGCTGCCACGAACGAGCGAGGTCGGCGACCACCTTGAGAGGGCGAGTCGACGCCGAGAGATGCTGAGGCTCGAGGTCGTGACGAAGGCGCCTCGCACGCTGTCCGTGGGTCGTCCGGCGGCGAGGTGGACGCGGCGCAGGCGGAGGAGGGTCGCTGGCGGGGGAAGGTCGTCGGCGAGGGGCGGCTCGAGCGCTCGGCTGCAGGCTCCAGGTCAGCAAGGGTTGCACGCGCTCTGAGGCTTGAAAAAGACCAGCTGCGCACCTGTAAGAGCCCTCCCTGCTTAGCGATTCCCTGCCCTCGCCGACGGCCTCGCCACAAACCGCTCCCGCCAGCTCGCCCCTCTCTGCGCACGCCGCCGACTCAGCTTGCCTTGGACTTAGCTGCAGGCGGTGTAGGTGCAGTCTTGCGGCTCGTGGCGGTGGTGGCGCGGCGATACAGGCCAACGAGAGCCGTGACGAGGGCGAGGAGGAGCGGCCAGGCGAGGTCAACGACGGGCTGGTACCAGGCGGTGGCGCAGCAGGCGCAGGGCATCTTGACTGCAGCTGGCTCGCAGTAGATCTGGACCGGTGAGCGTGAGCGAGACGGGCGACGACGAGGGCGACCGCGCCGAGCGACGCCGCTGTGCTCTCTCGTTGCCGCAGGGAGGGAGCCAGAAGCCTTGCAGACAGCCATAAGAGGTCCCTGAGTAGGCCGAACTGCATGCGCGCTGGCCAGAGAGGCGTGCCGCCTCGCTCTCCTCCTCGCGGGGATTCCTCATCAGCGAGTTGCTCTCAAAAGGCCCACGTCCACTCCCGGGAGGGCGAATCGAGCGACAGCGATCCAGAGAGTAGTTGCAGTGCGAGAGCGGTACTGAGTCGCGCAGAGAAGGAAGACAAAGCGAGGTCGGGAAGGGCGAGAGGCGAAAGACGACGTTGTCCAGGGGCGACGCGACGACGGTGCCGGCGTTTGAAGGGACGCGGAAGATCGCATTACAGACCCTCGTACGAAAGCTGCACTAGTACTGCGTCTGCGCCATCGTGACGAGCTTCCACCGCGGGTCGAGCCTGGCGAGCGGGACCTTCTTGAACTTGCGCTTCTCGCGGCGCGCCTCCTTGCCGCTCTTGGCCGCCCTCGTGCCGGCGTTAGCGATGAAGCCGTCGGTGACCTCGACGAGCTCGAGGTGCATGGTCGCGACGAGGCGGTGGAAGCGCTGCTTGGCGCCGTCGGGGACCGAGAACGAGACGTCGACGATGCCCTGCTCGTCGGCGCGGTCGCCGTAGTAGCAGGCGGCGTGTAGCGCGAGGCCTTCGTCCTTGGCGCAAGGCGCGCCGGGCAGCGAGATCATCATGGACGTGTCGGGCGACCACCAGTGCGAGCCCGCCTTGTTCTTCTTGGACGCGCGGCGGAAGATCGGGATTTCGACGGGCAGCACGAGGCCGAACGACGCGAGCATGGCCTCTGACTCCTGTGTGAGAAGGGCGAGTCAGCGAGTGCTTCGAGTCGGGGCAGGGGAGGAGCAGCACACGCACCTGCTGATGGTCGGGATCGTCGAGGCCGTCAAACTCCTGATAGCCACCGTCGCTGCAGCCCGTCAAGACCTGGCTCCACGTGTAGTCCTCGGCCGTATGCCCCGCTACACGCGCGCAGTCGCACATGAAGCTGTCGACGAGCCGGACCTCGGCCGCCCTCAGCTCGACGTCGACGAGCTTGTGCCGCACCATCTCCCACACCTCGAGCGGCACCGCCTGCACACCTTGACCTGACGGCCTCGGCTGACGAACGGCGAGGGTGCCGCGGCGTTTGCGCAGCGCGACGAGGTCGAGGAAGGCGAACGGGCCCTCGAGGAAGGGCCAGGTGGCGACGGCGTAGAGGAGCGACTCGGTCGTGACCATGATGCCGTAGGCGAGGTAGGCGTTCGACTCGGTCATGGCGTGGTCGGGAGGTGAGGGCGAGGCAAGGGGAGGGTGGACGAGGGAGGGAGAGTGCGAGGCGGAGGAGGGTGGGGAGGAGGGGGAGTCGGGAACTCGGCGGCGGCTCCTGTGGGCTGAAGATGCAGGTCAGCCGCTGCACGCGTACAGTACGAGTCTATTCGAGCAGTACGCACCTGGTCCAGAGTGCTGAGGAGGGAGGATGAACGAGTTCCTTCGAGGCGACTGATGACGGCGACGGTCCCTCGGCGGCTCTGGGCGGCGCACGACAGGCTGTAGTGGCTCCGACGCCGTATGTGAGTGCTCTAGAACAGGCTTGTGCTCAGCAGGTGAGCGATGCTGGACGGGGCGGAGGACAAGGCGTGAGTCGCCCCGCCCGAAGCTCGCAGCGCGGCGCACCCGCCCATCTCGCAATTCGTGCAGCCCGCTCAGGGCCGATCCAGTCCTCTGAAGCTTGCAGAAGAGAGTGAGCTGGAGGAGCGCCCGGCTCGACGGGGTTGCACTCTCCCCAATCCGCTCTCATCCGGCGCACGAGCCCGAGGCGAGACGAGAGCAGCAAGGCGAGAACGACGCCGCACTCTTATTGCACCATGGACCCCCCGTTCGCCGCGGCAACTAGTATGGTGACACCGCGCTGTTGGCGAGCTTCCACCCGGGCTTTAGCTTGTCGAGCGAGATCTCCTCGAACGCAACACTGCCGCGCCGCTGCTCCCCGACGGCTTCGGCCGCCGGCGTACGGTCGTGACCGAGGCAGCCGAAGGTCATGCGGACCGGCTCGAGGCGCAGGGTCGAGACGAGGCGGCGAAAGCGCTCGTCGGCTCGAGGCGGGAGGTCGAGCGAGACGTCCATGATCTTGTGCTCGTTGGTTCCGAACTGGCCGTCGCAGGTCGCCTGGAGGGAGAGAGCGCCGCGCTTGCTCGACGACGGGGGCGGGAGCGAGATGAACATTGCCGACTTGCGCCGCTCGCCGAGGTACATCGAGTCGGTCCCGTACTTGTCGAGCCAGAACGGGATCCGCATCGGTAAGGCGAGGCCGAACGTACGTAGCGCAGCTTGTGCAGCCTGTGTGAGCATCCTCATCAGCTACCAGGACCCGTGAATGAAGGTGGCAAGGGAGAGGCGGGAGGAGACGCACTTTATGTTGTTCCCAGGTCGGGTCCTCCGAAAACTCGGGATCGTCCTCGCAGAGACAGCTGCCCTGTTGAGGTAGGGGAGGCGACTCGGCCGTGTAACCGTCGTTGTAGTAGCACTCACACAGGAGGCTGTCGATGTAGTCGACCTTGGCCGCCGGAAGCTCGACGTCGACGAGCGCGCGCCTAATCATGTCTCAGACCTCGAACGGGATGTTCTCGACCGCCGAGCGCACTGCGCCCGTCATGGCGACGAGCGTGCCGTGCATCTTGCGGTGCGCGAGCAGGTCGAGGCAGGTGAAGGGGCCTCGCGCGGCGGACCAGGCGCCGGCGGCGATCATGAGGGAGCTGGTCGTGACGGTGATGCCGTAGGCGAAGGTGACGGTCGACTCGAACATGGCGCGTTTCGAGGGCGGGCGCAGGCTGGGATTGCGAGGGCTGCTCGAGGTCGGCGAAGGGGAGGAGGGAGGATGAAGAAGGGCGATCTGCGGCATGTGAAGCGCGTCAGTGGGTGCAGGCATGCATCTGTGAACGGTACGAGGTATACGCACCGGCTCTTGAGGGCTGAGGAGAGCAGGAGAGGACGGCGAGGCTTCGAGACGACTGATGACGGCGACGACGCCCTGGACGCCGTGGACGACTGCTGGTTGCTCGAGGGCGCGTCGAGTGGCTTTCAGAGCTCAGGTGCTGGACGAGACCCTGGCAGCGGCTGCGAGCGTGAAGTGAGGAGGAGCGGAAGCTGGTCGCGCAGGCGCGACGAGGAGGAGCCGTCGCGGCCGCACTCGCTCGCCTCTCTTTCGTCAGTCTCGAAGTCCATAGCAGCTCGTGAGGCACTCAGAATACGCTCCACCCAGCCAGGGAAAATAGCGAGGAAGCGACAAGTTGCGCGACGCCGAGGGGACCGTGAACGAGAGGAGGAACTACATAGCAGGTCAGGACAACGACAACACGAGCAAGCGCTACTGAGACACGCTCAACGTCCTTCACGTCGCCGCCCGCCGACCGAGCGCGTCGACGCTCCTCCGTCCCCACCTCGTGCCCCAGCTCGAGTCGCTCGCCGTCGACGACCGGCCGAGGTCTTCGAGCGCCTGCCACGCGTCCGTCATGTCCTCGCCGTACCACTCTGCAGGCCGAGAGCGAGTCAGCGACGAGATCGAAGGCGAGAGGGCCGAAGAAGAGTGGGGGAAGAGGAGGAAGAGAGGAAGGAGGACGCACCGTCCTCGATCTCCTCGCACCCCAGGCCATTGATGACGACCTGCACGCCCTTATCCTCGCAAGCTTGGAGTACCTCCCACCGCTCCTCCTCGCTCCACAGCGCCTGTAGCTCCCACGCGTCGAGCGTCAGGCTCTCGAGCCTCTTGCGGCCCGACGACGACGACGACGACGATGGCGCCGGCAGCGCCGCGACGGCGCGCTTGACGACGTCGTGCGAGAACGAGGGGCAGCACAGGGTGATGTGCGCGAGGGCGGGGAGGGCGGCGAGCTGGACGAGGAGCGTGTCGGGGAAGAGGGTGTCGCTGCTGAGTGTGAACGACGCGAGCGTGACGAGCGGGGCGAGGATGGCGCTGTCGAGCGGTGCGGACGACGACGCCGGGTCGAGGTCGTCGAGGTCGAGCGCGAGGTACAGGCACTCGAGGGTCGGGCCAACGAACGCGAACACGTGCTCGAGGACGTCCTTGGAGAGGCCCGTGCACGTCGACAGGTTGAGGACGCGCAGGGTCTTGAGCGAGTCGCCGATGAGCCACAGGAGCGTCGCGCCGCTCAGGTCGGTCGAGACGAGGTTGAGCTCGACGAGGCGGTAGGTCGGCATGGGCGGGACCGGGCGCAGGAGGAGCGCGCCGGAGAAGAGGCGCGGGTACGACGAGTAGCCCGACAGGGTGAGCGACCGCAGCTTCGACCACTGCTGCAGCAGCCCGGGGAGGACGTCGACGTCGGCCGTGCCCCGCAGGCGCCGCTGCGGCCCGAACGGCCCGTAGCTCGGGCTCGCGGCGGCGTACAGCCGGACCTCCTCGAGCGGCAGCGTGCGCAGCGCGCCAAAGAACTTGCGGCGGGTCTGCGAGCGGTTCGCACGAGTGAGTGTCGGCGCGTCGACAGCTCTGGCGAGAGAGCCGAAGCGCCGCACCTTGTCGCTGAGCGGGACGTGCAGGAGGTTGAGCGTCTTGACGTTATTGGCGCAGCGAAGGACGCCAGCGGCTCGGCGGAACGTCTCGTTGAGGCGGATGTCGTACGTGCTGCACGGGTTGGCGAGGTCGAAGTGCTGCATGGCGCTGCGCAGCTCTGGGCGCGAGTCGACGACGTGCCGCAGCCGCTTGACCGCCTCGGGCGAGTTGACGTAGATGTTCTGCGAGAAGAGGCTGCGGGCGACGAGTACGTGTCAGTCTCTTGAATCTCGGCAACTAGACGATCCTCGAGCGGCCGCGCCCGAGGACTCTTCAGAAAAGAGAGAGAGAGGCTGACGCACATCCTCCTCGCCGGCGTCGACCACGACCTGCACACGAGGGCCGCACTCTTGAGCGTCGACGAGTCGTCGATCCACCTCTGCGTCGCGCGGAAGACCATCTCGAGGACCTCCTCGGGGACGACGAGCGGGTCACGGGGCGCTGGCTGGTTCTCGAGGGCGTCGGCGAACAGGTCGTCGTCCGAGTCAAAGTCGGTCGAGCACGTCGAGGTCGAGTCCGAGTCGTCGAGCTCGTAGATCGGGTCTGCGAGCGGTGCGTAAGGGGTCAGCTCGTGCCGCAGAGGGAGAACAGGGGAGGGGACGAGTCGGGAGGCTGACGCACAGCCAGACGGGAGCGGCGACGAGACCTCCTTGAGCTTGGCGGTGACGGCCGAGCCGGAGCGACGGTCGACGAAGAGCGCCATGGCTGGCTTCTGCTGTGCGCCGAGCGCTGTAGGGTGAGGTGGACGAGGGGCGAGAGGCTCGGCTTCGAGGTGGGGGAGCGGCGGCGAGGGAGAACGAGGGCGGCGCAGGACGCTAGGGCGGCAGGTGCTGACGAGTTGGTAGAGCAGTGCGGACGAGCTCAGAGTGCGCCAGGGCTCGCAGGCGCAGTGTGGGAGGAGGGGGAGCCGGCTTCCCCGCCTCGTCCTCGCTGCGGCGGCCGCCTCGTCCCGCTTGCTCTGCTCGCCGTGGCCGACCTGCTCGCCCGAGACAGAGGTCGATCCGCTCTCTCATTCATCGCACTCGCATCTACCGAGCAGGGCTCAATGGTAGCCGCGCTTCGGAGAGCCACTCTCGCACGAGCCTCTCTTCCGGACGACGACGACGACCAGGAGCCGACTGCATTGCGCACGAGCTTCCTCACTTGCCCGACAGCGACGCTACGAGCACCTTGAGCACGGCCTGCGAGACGGCTTCGTTGGTGGTGCGGACCGTGAGGCGGCACAGCTGCGCGAGGGGGAGAGAAGGGCTCGTCAGCGACAGCTCACGACGAGGAAGGAGCGAGAGTGCGCGAGACGCACCTTGGCCTCGGCGTTGGGCTCGACACGGAGCAGGCACCCGACCTTGCCGCCGCTGCTCATGTGGAGGACGCCCGCCGCAACGACGTTGTTCGGGTTGGGGTCGATGCCGTCGAGGACGCCGAGCCTCGCGCCGCCGACGACGCGCCGGTTCTTGTCGGCGTCGACGACGCCCGCCCCGGGCAGCGGGAAGATCTGCTGCGCCTCGCGCGGCGCGCCGCCAATCTGCTTCCACCGCTCGAAGAAGGCGGCCGCGTCCAGCTTGACCGGCTCGACAAACTTGGTCGGCCACACGGGGAGGCGCAGCGTGAGCGTCTGGAGCGACCCGGCGAGGTACGAGATGTGGAGGAGCGGCGCGTGCTCGAACAGGTCCTTGCACTCGACGTGGACGAGCTGCTGCACCTGCGAGAGGGCGCTGATGTGCGGCGTCGGAATCTTGGGCAGCGTCACCTTGAGCGCGTCGCGCTCGGCGTCGTCGCCGTGCACCGTGACCGTCGCCGTGAACGACTCGAGCGCGACGGGCACCTTGTTGCCAAAGTAGAGCGCGACGCGGCCGAGGTGCCCGTGGAACTCGCACTTGACGCCGACCTGCAGCTGCGCGTCCTCCCACAGCACGCCCTCCGAGTTGTACACGAGCCGCGACAGCCACTTGTCGGCGCCGTGCGTCACCTGCTGCTTGGCGCGCGGCGTCGGCGCTGCGGCGCCACCTGCGCTCGAGCCTGCGCCGGCGCCCGTCGGCGTCGCGAGGAGCGGCTTGGTCGCCGTGACGGGCGACGATGCCGCCGCTGCGCTAGGCGAGCGCACAGCCTCGCTCGGCGACGCCGAGCCCATCGACTCGCCGCCGCCGCCGCCGCCGCCGAGGTCGAGCCCGAGGAGGTCGTCGGCGATCGTGCCGCTGCCCAGGGGCGCCTGCCCGCCGCTCTGCGCCGTCCCGCTCCCGAGCGCCTCGTGCGTCGCCGCGTGCCCGTCGCGGCCCTTGCGGCGGCCGAACGCGCCGTACCGTGCCGCGTCCTGGCCCTGGTTGACCTCCTTGCCGCCGATGTACCACGTGCGCTTGTCGTGCGTGTCGCCCGTCTTTTTGATGAGGCGGCTCAGGAGCTGTGCGGCGTCGGCGGAGAACCAGCAGAATCAGCGATCGTGCACGAGGCAGGAACGGTGAGGGTGGCGAGGACGAGGACGCACGGCACTCTCGCGCTCGGAGAAGGGCGGCATCTCGTCGACGACGACCTGGAGGAGCTCCTCGTCGGGGAGGTTGGCGATGGCGAGGTACTCGCACGCGCGCTGCTGCAGCTCGGCGTCGAGCAGGCGCGAGCTCTTGTCGAACGCGGCGACGAGCTCCTGGCGGATCTCGGGGAACAGGTTGAGCCACTTGAAGTAGGTCGTGAGGAGGAGCGCCTTGGTCGGGTTGGCGCACTGGGGCTGGCGCGAGTTGAGGAGGTGGAACTGCTCGATCGGGCTGCGACCCTGTGAACGATGCAGGACGAGGTGAGCTCGAAGTACGACGGGCGGGGCGAGCGATGGACAGGAGGAACGCACCGGCTCGTCGGCGACGAGGTGCCCGTACTCGCCGAGGATGTAGGCCGCGACCTTGATGAGGTTCTCGTGGACGGTCGGCTTGAGGAGGACCTCGAAGACGCGCCTCGCGGCGTACTCCTGGAGCTCCTCGGTGTTGGTGACGATCTGGACGATGCGGTACCACACCTCCTCGCCGACGTGGTCGCCGGCCGTGCTCATGAGGGTCAGGATCGTGTCGAGGTACCACTCGTAGTCGGTCGCAAACTTCTCGGTAAGGATGGCGATCTTGAGCACCATCTCCTCGCGCAGCGTGTAGTCGGCGACGACGAGGTACTTGAGGAGCTCGCCGACGATCGCCTTCGAGTTGGATGTGTCGCACATCGAGTACAACAGATCGAGGCCGCGGCGCCGCACCGAGATGTCCTTGTCGCGCAGGCTCTGCGTGATGGTCGCCTGGTGCTTCTTGATTGCCGACAGGTTGTCGCTCCTCGCGGCGAGGTGCGCCATCGTGTCGAGGCCGAGGTACCGCACGTTGGTCTCCTTCGAGAGGATGAAGCGGCCGAGGAGGTGCGCCGCCTGCTGCACAACGGCCGACTCGGTGTCGAGGTGGATCGCGAGGTTGATCGCCTCGAACAGGACGGCGTTCTGGGCGTTGTTCTGCTGCACGTTGCGGTGCTGGTCGCCCGAGTTCTTGAGGATGCGCTCGAGGACGTTGTGCAGGACGAGCCGCAGGGTCGGGTCGTCTGCGAGGTCGGGCTCGAGGGGTCAGGTTTCGCTCGACGAGGACCGTGCGCGTGCAACAGAGCGACGCACCGGACGGCGGATAGTACTGGAGCAGGCGCAGCAGCTTGACCTGGAGCCACGGGATCGGGATCTTGTAGTAGACGTAGTCGGGCGAGATCTCGCCCTGGAGGACGATCTGCGGGCGACGAGGGGACCACGAGTCAGCTCGAGGAGCGAGCGGGAGGGAGCCAGTGTCGAGCGCACCTTGCTCAAGCGGTTGACGGCCTTCTGGTAGCAGATGCCGTACGCCTCGAGGTTGTCCTGCGCGAGGGCCAAGACGAGGCTCGCGACGGCGACGACGACGCCCTGCGGTCGAGAGAAGAGCCCGTCAGTGCCGCACAGGTGACAGGGAGCCGAGACAGAGACGCACGAGGTCCGAGTCGTCGAGGATCGAGACGATGCGCAGTGCCCAGTCGGCAGCCGGGATCACCTCGGGGTGCTTGCGGTACAGGCGCAGGAGCGTCAAGGCCGCCTTCTTCTTGACGAACGACTTCGACGTCCTGCGGGGCGGGCGCGCTCTCTCATCAGCTTGAGGACCTGAAGGAAAGGCGAGAGAGGGGGGCCACGCACGGGCTGATGAGGAGGCGGTGCACGTCGGGCGCGAGCGCCTCGGCCATGTCGGGCCCGCCGACGTTGGCGATGGCGTGCAGCGCGAGGCAGTTGGTCGTCTCGTTCATCTCGTCGAGGTCCTTGCGGATCGAATTGACGACGAGGCGCACAATGTCCGAGTTCTCGTGCATGAGGAGCGTGAGCGCAAGGTAGCCCTGTGCATGGGGAGCGAGGGACCGTCAGGAGGCGGGAACGCGGCGCGAGGCAGGCTCAGAGCAGAGGCGACGCACGATCTGCTTCTCGGAGTACTTGGTCGACGAGATGAGGTTGACGGCCTCCATGTGGCCGATGTCGACTGGGTAGCCGAGGATGGACGTAAAGATGATCTTCGAGATGTACCTGCAGCGCAAGGAGCTCGGCGTCAGCGACAGCACAGCGAGCTCGAAGGTCTCGACTCGAAAGCGCACTTCTTCTTCTGCCGCCCGTCGAGGCTGCCGTCTGTGCGCGAGGGTGCGAGGGTCAGCCGAGGCGAGCGAGCGAGGACGACGACGAGGGCTCGTCTCGGGCGCACCCTTGAACTTCTGGCGGATGTGGGCCATCTCCTTGTTGATGCGCTTCTCCTCGAGCTCGCGCACTCTGCACGCGCGCAGGTCGGCGATGTATTGCTGCACGCGAGCGAAGACGGGTCAGGCTCTGGGCGGGAGGGCGGCGGGGAGAGGGGACCGGCGCACCGTGAGGCCACGCATGTCGTCTTTGACCATGTTGGGCGTGTCGAAGAGGCCCTACAGGCTGCGGGTCGCTGTGGACGAGAGGTCGGGGTGCTGTGGGGGACGAGAGGAGCGCGCGCGTGAAAGGCGACACGGGCTGCTGTGCGGTGCACGTGTGCTGCTGATCGACGGTCTGCTGAGTAGGTGGAGAGCAGCTGCACCTCAGCCAGTGAGGTGTGTGGATGTCGAGAGGGTGGACCCCGAGGAGGAGGTTGACGACGACGAGCTCCTCGTGCGCTCTGCCACCTCGCTCTCGTGCAGCGTGTGCTCACCTTGCCATGCATGGCCGCTCACCAGGTCGCTCTCACACGCGCGCCCTGCCGTCAGCCGCACCGCGAGGTGTCCTCCTCGCTCTCCTCGCTCGCCCATCCTCGGCTTCCCTCTCCCGCTCGCTCACGTGCGCCAAAGACGATGCACTGCATTTTGTCCTGCGCCACAAGCTCCTATTGGCCCCTGTACACCGGCTTGCGCTTCTCGGCGAACCTGCGGGCGCGTTCTTGAGCGGGTCAGCGCTCGCTCGGACCGGCGCAGGAGGAGGACGCGCGACGCACGCGCGCAGGCCCTCGAGGCGGTCCTCGGTCTGCAGGATCGTCTGGTACGCGAGGCGCTCGACGTCGAGGCCCGACTCGCTGCGGACGGGAGCAGGGCGAGGGCGTCAGTCGGTGCAGCTCGAGGAGGAGAGGGACGAGGCGAGCGCACAGGTCTGCCTCGGCGCCGACGTCGATGGCCACCTTGGCGGCGCGCAGTGCAAGAGGACCTGGCGGCGAGAACGATCTCACAAATCAGTCTCTCGTGCGCGTCCGCACGACGAGGCCGAAGAGGAGGCACGAGCGACGCACCGGCCTCGAGCATCTCCCGCACGACCTCCTCAGCCTTGTCGCTCGCGCTCTGGCCCTTGTCCGACACGTAGTTGACGATGCCTGTCCGCGAGGTCCACTTCCGTCAGCTCTCGACGTCGTCGCGCTCAGCGCCGGCTCGAGAGCATGAGAGGAAAGCCGTGCGCACCCAGCTGCAGCGCCTCGTGCGCGTCCATGACCTTTGCGCGGAAGATGAGGTCCTTGGCGCGCGAGGTCCCGATCAGGCGCGAGAGGCGCTGCGTGCCGCCGGCTCTGCGAGCGGGTCGTGCGGCCGAGTCAGCCGTGAAGCGAGAGCGAGGTGGAGGAGGGGACGGACCCGGGAATGATGGCGAGGCGCGTTTCAGGCAGGCCGAGCTTGGTCACCGAGGACCCTGTCGCAGGAGGTGCGCGAGTCAGGCTCTGCGGAGCGTCGGGCGAGGAAGCGAGACGCGCACGCACCTGCGACGCGGAAATCGCACGCGAGCGCGAGTTCGAGCCCGCCGCCGAGGGCGGGCCCGTCGACGGCCGCGACGGTGGGCACGGGCAGGTCTGCGAGCTCGCCGAGGAGGCGGCGCAGGTTGTACAGGAAGCGCGCGACGTCGAGCTGCGACATGGCCTTGCGCTCCTTGAGGTCGGCGCCGGCGCAGAACGCGCTCGGGACGGCGGAGCGCAGGATGAGAGCGCGGGTCGAGCTGCGGGCAGGGTCGAGCGTTAACCCTGTCTGTGCGAGATGGGAGCGAGACGGCAAGCCGCGAGGACGGACCCGTCGAAGCGAACCTCCTCGACGAGCTGGCGGAGCGTGTCGACGAGGGCGACGCTGAGGGCGTTCTTGGCCTGGGGCCGGTTAAGCTCGAGGAAGGTGAGGCTACCTTCTGCCCGCACGAGCGTGGCCTGTGGTGCTGGTGCAGGGGCAGCCGAGAGGTGTCGTCGGCTCAAGTGGGGGACGAGGATGGCGGCGCCGGGAGGAGGGCGGGCGAGGGCCAGATTGCGGGGCGTGGTGGCTGCGGTGCGGCTGAGCATGGTGGGAGGTGCTCTGTGGGCCTTGGTGAGCGGTGTGGTGAGCGAGGCGAGGCGGTGCGGACAGAGTCCGGCTCAGCTCGTCCGCGCGACCGGGCGCGAATCGGCCGGGCGCGGGGAAGCTCTCGCTCTGCTCCTTCCTTCGCTTCTCTCTCTCTTCCTGCAGCACCGTTCGACCAGCTCAGCATGGCCTACTCACCGCCAGAGCCCAAGCGCTCCGTCAAGCAGTGCAACGACCTCATGCAGCAGCCCGGCTCGTGAGCCCGCTCCCCCTCCTCACCTCGCCCGGCTCTCGTCGCTCGAGTGCTCACCCTCGCACGCGCACTGCAGACCCTTCATCACCGACACTCTCACGATCGGCAAACGTCGAGTGCGCGCCTACCGCAACCTGCCCGCCTCGGTTCGGGACCTCTGGCTCGCTTCCGCCGAGGTGCGCTCTCTCTCTCGCTCTGACCCTCTCGAGCCGCGCCCTGACTTGTCGCTCCTCCACAGACCTTCGCCAAGCGCGAGTACCTCGTGTACGAGAACGAGCGCCTTACGTACGCCGACGCGCACGAGCAGGTCATGCGCCTCGCTTCGCTCCTGCACTCTCGCGGCGTCAAGAAGGGCGACCGCATCGCCATCGCCATGCGCAACGTCCCCGAGTGGGCCATCTCGTGCGTCGATCGTCTCTCGTCCCTCGCAGCCGTCCCGCTAGCACCCCGTCGCTGACTCAAGAGCGCCTCCCTCTGCAGTTGGTGGGCCTGCCACCTCCTCGGCGGCATCGGCGTCGCCGTCAACGCCTGGCTCACGCCCGAGGCGTTCTACCACTGCGTCTCGATCACGACCCCGGCCGCCCTCATCGTCGACGCCGAGCGCGCCGAGATCCTCCGCCCCAAGGTGTCGGACCTGCGCTCGCTCGGCTGCAGCACGTTCCTCGTCGCGCGCTCGGCCGCCCCGCCCTCGGGCTTCGAGCCGTTCGTCGAGACGCTCGCGGCGCACACGCCGCGCGACTTCCCGCGCCCGACCCTGTCGCCCGACGACGACGCCGTCATCTTCTTCACGTCTGGCACGACGAGCCTGCCCAAGGGCGTCTTGTCGACCCAGCGCCAGTACCTCAGCAACCGGTGGAACACGGCGAGCGGCAAGGTGCGCGCCGTCCTGCGCAAAGGCGGCGACATCCCCGTGCCCGACCCCAAGGCGCCGCCGCCGTCGGTGCTTCTCACGGTTCCGCTCTTCCACGTCATGGGCAACCACTCGTTCCTCGTGTCGCTCACCGTCGGCGGCGGCAAGATCGTCCTCATGCACAAGTTCTCGCCGTCGCTCGGCGCACGGCTTGTCGTCAAGGAGCAGATCACGAACGCGAGCGGCGTCCCGAACCAGGTCTCGGCGCTGCTTGAGGAGTTGCCGCCCAACGCCGAGGGCGTCAAGCTCGAGACGCTGAGCTACGGCGGTGGTGCGCCGAGCTCAAGGCTGCCTGAGGAGGTGCGGCGCAGGCTGCCGAACGCGTTGACGAGCCAGGGGTATGGCTTGACCGGTGCGTCCTCTCGCTCACTCTCCCCCTCCCTCGTGCTCCTCCTCCTCGTCCCCTCGCTGACACCGCCTCGTTGGTATGCCCTGCAGAGGTCAATTCGGTCGCGACTGCCTTTGCCGGCGACGACTACCTCGCGCGTGCGTCCTCCCCCTCCTCTCCCTCTCCCCTCCCCCGTGCCTCCTGACGCCTCTCCATCATCCAGGCCCTACCTCCTGCGGCCTCGCTCCTCCCGCCGTCGACCTCAAGATCATCCCGCCCGACTCGCCCATGCCCGTCTCGGCCGCACCGGCGCTCAAGCCCCGCGAGGTCGGCGAGATCTGCATCCACGGGCCCAACGTCGCGCAAGGGTACTGGCGCGACGAGGAGGCGACGAGGAAGGCCTTCGACGACGAGGGGTGGTTCAGGTCGTGCGTCCTCGGTTTCGCTTCTCGACCAGGAGAGGTCCGTGCGCTGACCCTTCGGCTGCCGCTCGCAGCGGCGATCTGGGCTACGTCGACGAGGAGGGGTTCCTCTTCATCGCCGACCGTGCCAAGGACATCGTGCGTCGCTCGCACTCCCTCTTGCCTGTCTTCAAGCCTCGCTCGAGCGTCGCTGACAACCTTCTCGTCCTCGTCCTCCCCTTCTATCTCGACCTCTCATCCCGCCACAGATCATCCGCAGCGGCGAGAACATCTCGTCCGTCCAGGTCGAGAACGCCCTCTTCGCCCACGACGCCGTGCGCGAGGTCGCCGTCGTGCCCGTCCCGTGCGAGGTCCACGGCGAGCAAGTCGCGTGCGTCCCTCTCTCCCTCTCTCTCTCGACCCGCTCTCATCCGACTCGGGCTGACTCCTCGCCTCCTTCTGCAGCGCCGTCGTCGTCCTCCACCCGTCCACGCACCCCTCTCGCTCCTCATCCGCCCGCCAACCTCCCCCGACCGAGTCCGCCCTGCGCAGCATCGCCGCCTCGTCCCTCCCGCGGCACGCCGTCCCCGCGCTCATCATCCTCGTCGAGGTCGGCGCCGAGGAGGAAGGTCTGCCCAAGAACGGCACGGGCAAGGTCGTCAAGGGCGAGGTCAAGGAGGTCGCGGGCGCAGAGTGGGCCAAGCGGGGGCTCGGCAAGAAGCCGGCGCGCAGGGAGGAGCAGGCGAGGGCCAAGCTGTAGTAGAGCGGGGAGCGTATTGCGAGCAGGAAGCTGGCGTCGTTGTGCACAGCGAGACGGCCCGCGAGAGCGTGCACGGTCCGGCGTCTCGAGAGAGGCCGTGTTCGTCCCCGCTCGCTCACGAGGTGCTTACGACGGGGTGCGAGCGAGCGCTCTCGGTACCCGGACGGAAGTGGCTTGGCCGCCCCACGGACCGAAAGCCGGGGGCCCTTGCCGCCGGTTCGCCTCGAGGTGGGGAAGAGAGTCGTCTTCGCTCTCCTCTCTCTCCTCCCTCACCGCATCGTGCGACCTACAAGCATGCCCTACGTTCCGCCTGCTCCTGTGCGCTCTGTCAAGGAGTGCGACGCTATCTTGCAGTCGCCTCAGTCGTGAGCCTCTCCTCCTCGCCCCACTTCTCGGCCGCGTGATCCCTCGCCGGCTCTCACAGCTCACTCTTTGCACGTACGACAGGCCTCTCGTCACCGACACGATCATGATCGGCACGCGTCGAGTACGCGCATACCGCAACCTGCCCGCCTCGATCCGGGACGTGTGGCTCACCTCCGCCGAGGTGCGCTCCCTCGCTCCCTCGCACGCCTCTCTGCTCTCGCCTGACCTTCTCCTGCATGCAGACGTTCGCCGAGCGCGAGTACTTGATCTACGAGAAGGAGCGCCTTACCTACGCCGATGCGCACGAGCGCGCTGTCCGCCTCGCCGCTCTGCTTCACGCTCGAGGCGTCAAGAAGGGCGACCGTGTCGCCATTGCCATGCGCAACATTCCCGAGTGGGCCGTCATGTGCGTGAGGCCTTCCTGATGCTCTCGAGGAGCCCGCGCTCGACGTGCGCACACGCCAAGAGCGCCGCGCTGACCTTCTTTCCCTCGCAGCTGGTGGGCCTGCCACCTCCTCGGCGCCGTCGCCGTCGCCGTCAACGCCTGGCTCACGCCCGAGGCCTTCTATCACTGCGTCTCGATCACGACCCCGACGGCGCTCTTTGTCGACGCCGAGCGCGCCGAGGTCCTCCAGTCGAGGGTCGCCGACCTGCGCTCGCTCGGGTGCCGGAGCTTCTTCGTCGCGCGCTCGGCGGGTCCGTCAGCAGGCTTCGATTCGCTCGTCGAGGCGCTCGACGCGCAGTCGTCGATCGACTTCCCGCGGCCCGAGGTCCTGCCTGAGGACGACGCCTGCATCTTCTTTACGTCGGGCACGACGAGTCTGCCCAAGGGCGTCCTCTCGACGCACCGACAGTACCTCAGCAACATGTTCAACTCGGCGTGCAGCGGCGCTCGAGCGCTCTTGCGCAAGGGCGAGTCGATTCCCGTGCCCGACCCAGCCGCGCCGCAGCTCTCGGTCCTCCTCGTCGTCCCGCTCTTTCACGCCATGGGCAACCACTCGTTTCTCGGGCCCGTGTCGGCCATGGGCGGCAAGATCGTCCTCATGCACAAGTTCTCGCCGGCGCTCGGCGCGAGGCTCGTCGTCGAGGAGGGCATCACCGCCGCGAGCGGCGTGCCGAGCCAGGTCTCGCAGCTGCTCGAGGAGATCCCGCACGATGCCGAGGGCGTCAAGCTCGAGACGCTGAGCTACGGCGGCGGTCCGCCGAGCTCGAGGCTGCCCGAGCAGCTCAGGTGGAGGCTGCCGAACGCGCTGACGGCTCAGGGCTACGGCTTGACCGGTACGTCGCTCTGTCCCTCTCTCGCTCTCCCTCTTCCTCTCGACCGTCGACCCTGACCTCACCCTCACATCGCTCGCAGAGGTCAACTCGGCGGCGACCGTCTTCGCCGGCGACGACTACCTCGCCCGTGCGCTTTGGCCCCTTCCTCTCTTTCCTCGGCGCCTCCTCGCTGACCCCTCGCCCTCCCTCGCACTGCAGGCCCCACCTCCTGCGGCCTCCCTGCGCTCGCCGTCGATATCAAGATCATCTCGCCGACCGCGCCCATGCCCATCTCGTCGGCGCCGGCGCTCAAGCCGCGCGAGGTCGGCGAGGTCTGCATTCACGGGCCGAACGTCTCGCAGGGCTACTGGCGCGACGCGGAGGCGACGAGGAAGGCGTTCGACGACGAGGGGTGGTTCAGGTCGTGCGTCCTCGGTCTTGTTCTTTCGGCGGGAGAGGTCCGTGCGCTGACCTTTCAGCTGCCACTCGCAGGGGCGACCTGGGCTACGTCGACGAGGAGGGCTTCCTTTACATCTCGGACCGCGCCAAGGACATCGTGCGTGCCTCTCTGGCTCTGTCGCTCGCCTGCAGGGTCCAGCTCTCGAGGCTCGGTCGCTGACGCTCTCCTCGCCCTTCCTCCCCATCCTTCTCTCCGACTCTTCCTCTCGCCGCAGATCATCCGCAGCGGCGAGAACATCTCCTCCGTCCAGGTCGAGAATGCCCTCTTCGCCCACGACGCCGTACGCGAGGTCGCCGTCGTGCCGGTGCCGTGCGAGGTCCACGGCGAGCAGGTCGCGTGCGTGTCTCTCTCCCTCTCTCGCCTCGCTCTCTCGTGACTCGAGCTGACTCCTTGCTCCCTTCTGCAGCGCCGTCGTCGTCCTCCACCCGTCCACGCACCCCTCTCGCTCCTCGTCCGCCCGCCAGCCTCCCCCGACCGAGTCCGCCCTGCGCAGCATTGCCGCCTCGTCCCTTCCCCGGCACGCCGTCCCAGCCCTCATCGTCCTCTTCGACGAGAAGGTGCCCGGCGAGGGTTTGCCCAAGAACGCGACGGGCAAGGTCGTCAAGGGCGACGTCAAGAAGCTCGCGGCGGCCGAGTGGGAGCAGCGCGGGCTGGGTAAGAAGCCGCGCCGGGAGGATGCGGCGAGGGCAAAGCTGTAGAGCGGGCATCTTACCTCTCGCGCAACGAGGAAGTTATCGATCGTGTATCGGGCGCTGTGTTGCACCGCGAGAGCTAGTCGTCGCCGGCCGGCATCTCCTCCTCGAGGTACCGCACGAGCGAGACGCGCAGCTCGGTCTTGTCGTCCCCTCGCAGCGTGTCCGACACGATCTTGGCCTCGACGCTCGTCTGGACCTGCGTCATCCGACGAAAGCCTGCATCAGCTGCGGCCCTCGAGAAGAAGCTCGAGAGCACGACGCCGAAGAGGGGACAGCGCGCGACGCACCATCTCCATCGCGCCGCGAATGACGCCCTCGAGGATCTTGGCGTACACGAGCCCGCCCTCGAGCGCCTCGTCGGGCAGCTCGACAAAGTCGGTGAGCGGGTTCTCGTCGAATACGAGGGAGAAGGCGGGTTGGGGCTGGGAGGGCGGCGTGGCGGGGTGCTGGATCAAGGTCGGGGTGACGGACAGGAGGGAGCGGAAGGCGACCTGTGCGGCGGTGCAGGAGGCTCAGCACGGAGCCCGAGAAAGGCGAGAGGGACGACCCGAGGACGCACCTTCGACATGACCTCGCCGACCTCGGCAAAGTCTCGACACCGCCCAAGCCCGGTCCGTGCGAGAAAGTCCTCGATCAATCGCACGCCGATGTTGTAGCCCCTGCGAGCGTGCGGCGCAAGCGAGATCAGCTCGTCGTCCTGCCGCGAGACGAGAGGAGAAGCGAGAGGGCGCACATCTTGTCGAGCTGCTTGTTGACCTCGTCGTAGTCCTCGTAGTCTTTGACGAGCTGGACTACCAGTGCACCGTACGTGAGCGTGAACAGCTCTGCGTTGACCTGCGGTGAGAGAGGGCCTCATCAGTTCCGGCGAACAAGGAGGAGGGTGAGAGGGGGAGAAAGGGGACGCACCTTGTCCGAGCGCTTGTACAAGTCATCACCGAGCTGTTTGTGACGGCTTGCGGTCGTGCTTGCGCCCTGGAAGTTCATGCTGACGGCGAGGCGAGAGTGAGGAGGGTCGAGGTGGGGGAGACGAGGTCGGCGAGGCGTGGACGGCACGGGGCGGGTGGGGTGGTAGTCGCGTGTGTCTGACGACGTAGTGCGAGTCGGCCTAGCACAAGTACAGCTAGCTCTGCGCAGTGAGCGGGTCGAGGTGTTGCTGAACCCGAGTCGGGTCCTCGTCGTCGTCCTTGGCTCTCTCTCGCTCTCGTCGCTACTCTAGGCGGGCTCTTGCTCGGCATGGCTACAGTCTTCGATACAGTGGCGGGCGTCCTGCCAGATCTGCGTGAGTCCCGAGCTCTCCCTGACCCTCTCCCCTCCGCACCCTCGTGTCGACCTTGAGGTCCGGCTCTCGAGCTCAACAGTCAACGAGGGCGCAGGCTGACTAGCGCTCAGTGTCGCAGCAAGCGCCTTCTCGAGCTTGAACCTGCTCGCGCAAGCCGAAGAAGCGGACGCCAAGGTGCGCTCGTCGTCCTTCAACCGGCTCATCCTCCTCCTCTCCTTCCCGCTCTCCCTCTCCCCCTCGCTCCCAGTCGCGCATCCCGTCCTTACTCATCAGCGTCACTGACTCGGATTCTACTCGCTCGCAGCGCATCCGCCCTTCTCGCATTGGCTGGTGGCGCGATGTCTGGCGCGTCCGCGGGTCGACCCTCTCGCGCACCTGGCAGTCGTGCTCAATCTTCACGCTCTGGGCCACCGCCGTCGCCGTCGTCGACCTGTCGTTCGACCACAGCCTCACCCTCACCAACAACGTCGTGCCCTTGCTCAGCGTCGTCGTCGGCCTCCTCCTCGTCTTCCGCAACAGCTCGGCCTACACGCGCTGGGACGAGGGCCGCAAGACGTTCGCCAAGATGACCTCGATCGTGCGCTCGCTGTCGCGCACCGTCTGGATCAACGTCGGCGCCGCGGTGCCCTCACGTGGCAGGCTCGCGTCGGACGGCACGCTGCGCCCGCACCAGGACGAGGGCATGTCGCCCGAGGACCACGAGGACAAGATTAAGGTCCTGCGCATGATGGTCGCGTTCGTCGTCGCCGTCAAGCATCACGTGCGGCGCGAGTACGGGATGGACTGGCCAGGTGCGTCTCTCGCACTCGCATCGTGCGACTCGGCTCGCTCGAGCCGCGCTCGAGCCCCTCGAGCCGAGGCTGACGCCCTCGTCCCTCCTTCCGCTCGCCCGCAGATCTCGACCCGATCCTGGTGCGTCTCGTCCACCCGCGGTGGCTGCTATGGCTCGTGCCGGGCAGAACAGCTGGTCGCTCGAGGGCCCTTTGCGCTGTTGCAAGCTGGACCTGACCACGCCTCCTCACGCTCGCAGCCGCCCAAGCTGAAGGACGTCGCTCGCACGACCGGCTTCGGCTGGGGCGCAGCAGAAGGTGCACCTGCTCCCTCGCCGTCACCGCGCTCTCTCGCCCCCGGCGCGCCGACCCTGACTCCCTCCTCTCCCCGCAGCCGACCACTCGAACGGCCACGCCGCCGCCTCGCGCCCCTCGAACGGCCAGCCCGAGGGCCTTGGCTCCGAGATCCGCCGCCTCTCCCAAGCGTCGCACACGTCGCTCCTGTCGGCCGAGGAGGCCGGCCACGAGCACGAGCACGAGTACGCGCGAGCGCACGGACCGCCGCCGCCGGCAAGCCCGAGGAGCTTCCGCAGCGCCGAGGTGCGGCTCGATGGGCGGCTGGGTGGGCGCGAGGGCAAGGAGGAGAGGAGGCCGTTGCTGAGGAGGAGGAGGGCGAAGAGCGCGGGGAACGAGAGCATGGTGCGTCGGCGTCTTTCGCTCTCGCTCGCCCGTCGCAAGGCCGAGGCGGTCTTCCGACCGGCGTTGAAAGAGTGGCCATCGACGCTGACGCTCTCGACCCGCCCGCAGGTCATCTTGAGCGACTACATGGCCAAGCCGTCGCTGCCCCTCCCGCTCATCATCGCGCACCAGCTCTCGCTCTACTTTGCCTCGTGCGTCCCTCTCCTTCATCTCCTCTCCTCGCTCCCACGATGTAGCTGACGCACCCTCGTCACCCGCAGGTGCAAGCGCCGCAACCTCCTCGAGTCAATCGGCCCCGCCGGCTTCAACGCCCTGACGGCGAGCGTGAGCCAGCTCGTCGAGTGCTTCACGACGTGCGAGAGCATGGCCAAGGTGGGCGTGCCCGCCATGTACGGCATCCACCTCAAGCAGGCGACGAGCCTGTTCCTCTTCACGCTGCCGCTCGTGCTCGTCGAGCTCATGGGCTTTGCCGTGAGTCGTCGTCGTCCTGCTCTTCCTCCCTCCTCCCTCCCGGCCGTCGAGCTTCCCGAGTCGACCTCACTGACTCGCCGCGCTCACGCAGATGATCCCCTTGTGCGTCTCGCCGTTCCTCGCAAGCCAGACCGGAGCTGACTCGCCAGCACCGGCGCAGCGTCACTGTCATCTCGTTCATCTTCGTCGGCATCGAGGGTATCGCGACCGAGCTCGAGATGGTGCGTCACGCTCTCCCTCTCACTCGCTCGGAAAAAGGCCGCTGCTGAGGAGGAGGAGGCGACGAGGGCCGGGAAGGAAGCTGACGCCGTCTCCCTCTTCCGCCTCTCCCGCACTTCGCCCGCTCGCCTGCAGCCGTTCGGCATCGACGACAGCGACCTGTCGCTCGACCTCTTCTGCGCCGAGCTGCGCAACGAGGTGCGTCAGTGCCGCCCTCGCCTCTCGCGTCGGCGCTCGACGTCGACTCGAGCGCCGGCGCTGCGGTCGCGAAGTCGAGGATGCTAACGCTTAAGCCCTCGCTCGCAGGTCGAGCACTGCATCTCGCGCCTGTCGACGGCGACGGACGAGTGGGAGCTCTAGGCAGCGGGGGGCTTGTCGTCGAGGCTGGTCCTCTGCGACGAGGGCGCCCGAGGAGGGTCAGTGCGCATGTCCTCTCTCTCGGCACTTCCGCATGCCCTCTCGAATGCAACGACTCGTTGGTCGAGCGCAGCCTCGCTGTTTGGCGACACGAGAGAGTTTGGCGAGAGAAATGAAGAGGGGGCGCGAGCACGATCGTCCGGACGGACCGGTTTGAGGAGGACGCTCTATAGCTCGCTCGACTACTGCAGCTCGCGTCGACGGCTATTGGACAGCTACTGAGCCTCGCAGAGAGTGCCTTCTGATGAGCCCTGCGAGGGAGAAAAGGTGAGACCGGCGGCCACGCGAGGAGGAGGCCTGGGAGGGGGGGAGGACGAGAGCATCCACACACCCCGCCGTCCTCGAACTCCGACGCGCAGCAGGCTCTCCAAGAGCAGCTACGCCCTCTGCACGCGTCGCCCACCGCACCCGAGTGCCCCCCTCGTCGTCCCCTCCGCCCGACCGCCGCGTCGTCTCGCCCCCATCTCCGCCCCTCTCGTCCTCGACGACGACGACCTCGGGCGACCTAGACGCGCGCTCGACGCCCTCTCGAAGCACTGCCAGGTCCATCAAGCCCGCAACGACGCGCGCCCGTGCCGCGGTCGACGCACCAAGGCCGCCGACTCGGATCTCGTGCCCCATCTCGCCTTCGGAGCCGTTGCTGCCCGCCGACCGCCTCAAGCGCGCTCAAGACCGGCGTGTAGTGCACCAGCGTGCTGCACTGAGTAGACCTGTGCTCGTTCCGACCTTCGTGAGTCCCTCTCTGTCTCTCAGGGTCGACCCCCCTCCACCGCCGGCCGCCCTTCCCCTCTTCGCTCTCACGGCGGACCGGCTCGCCCTTATCAACCTCGACCGCCTCGATCAACCTCGTCTCCCTGCGCCTCGCACACGAGCCTGCGCACTGTACTCGGCACTGACACCCTGGCCCGCTGCGCACAGATCTAGCGCCGCCGTCACAGCGAGCTCGCCATGTCGCCGTCCCCTTCCCCGCCCGCGGGCGACTCGTCCTCTTCCCCTCCTCCTCCCTCAACCTCCGCACTCGCCCCGGCCATCCCGACTACCTCCTCCACACCTGTCGACTCGACGTCGACCGAGCCCAATGGCGACTCGGCGTCGTCCGCGACCACCACCCCGCAGCCGGTCGTCCCCACCCCGCTCTCTGAGCGCTCGCCTTCCTCCCCCTCGGCAGGTCGCCCCATCCCGCCCGCCCGCTCGGCCTCGTACATGGCCGACGGGTGGAAGACGAGCGCCGCCGCCGCCGACATCGGCTCGTCGTCGACCGGCTCGTCGCGCTCGTTCGCCGGCCAGGGCCAGGACAACGCGCAGCGCACCACGCGCGCCGCGTCCGACGGCGCCATCCTCGCCACGGCGTCGGCCTTTGCGTCGCTCACCGCGCCCGCCGCCAATGGCGAGCCGGGCTCGCGCGCCGCCGGCGGCACGAGCAGCCGCCTGTCGAGCCTCGGCAGCAGCAGCAACGACGACGGCGCTGCCGACGAGCAGGCCTTCTACCGCGAGCACCAGCGTCGCTCGCTCGTCGACAGCGCGAGCCAGCGCCTGTCGAGCACGGCGAGCAAGAGCGCCTTCTCGCCGCCGCTCGCGAGCGCGCGCCTCGCGCCCGGCTCGGCCGCGTCGGCGGGCCCGTTCTTCGCGCCGCCGACGTTCGTCCCTGTCGCTCAGCAGCAGCAGCAGCAGCAGCAGGCGCAACGCGAGTCGGGCAGCGCCGCCGTGACGCCCTCGTCGGCGTCGTTCCCGACCTCGTCGAGCGCGCTCCTGTCGCCCACTTCGACCTCGCCGCCGTCCTCTGCCTTCTCGGGCGAGGGCGCCGCCGGCCCTCCCGGCAGCAAGGGCGCGACGCTGCACCTCGGCGACCTCGACGTCTGGATGGACGAGGCGTACGTGCGCGAGTGCTGCGCCCTCATGGGCTGGGACGCCGTGTCGGCCATCAAGATGTCGCGCGGCGCGTCGCCTGCGAGCGGCTACTGTTTCCTCACGTTCCCGACGACGGCCGACGCCCAGCGCGCGCTCCAGAGGTTCAACAGCCAGCCGCCGATGCTCATGCCCCGCAGCGGGAGGACGTTCAAGCTCAACTGGGGCACGGGCCTCCCTGGGCTCCAGCCCCGGTGGGACGGCGAGTTCAGCGTCTTTGTCGGCGACCTCGCGAGGGAAGTGGGAGAAGCCGACCTCATGGTGCGTCGCGCTCGTCCTCTCGCTCGTCGCCCTGTCGAGCAAGGTAGCTCGGCGGGCGGCTGCTTGTTCAGGACCACGAACGCTGACCCCCTCTCACGGCCTTGCAGACGCTCTTCACGCCCCTGTTCCCGTCGACCAAGTCGGCCAAGGTCATGTGCGACCCGTCGACGGGCTTGTCGCGCGGCTACGGGTTCGTGCGCTTCACCGACGAGTCGGACATGGCGCGCGCGCTCCGGGTCGGCGCCAACGCGCACTCGGGCCTGCTCCTCCACGGCCGCACGATCCGCATCAGCGAGGCGAGCGGGCCCGGCTCGAGCGCCGCCAACGCGCCGCCCAACGCCGTCGAGGGCATGTCGCACCTGCGCGAGCGCACCCGCACTCGCAGCGGCGACGGCCACTTTGCCGCCCAGCAGCAGCAGCAGCCCGGCGCGCAGCAGCAGCAGCAGGGCCAGCAGCAGCAGCAGCAGGCGGCGCCGCAGGCCCAGGGCTACTTCCCGCCCTACCCGACGACCCCTCTCGCCGACCAGCCCTTCCCCGACCACCACGCGTACGCCTCGCCCGCCCTCGCGAGCACGCCCTACGGCCACCCTTCGTCGTCGTCGAGCGGCGCCGGCGCCGGCGCCGGGTCGTACCCCTCGCCGCTGTCGCCCTACGGCGGCCCGCCGCCCGCGCTCGGCGGCGCCCAGTCGATGGCGTCGCCCGGCCTCCCGCGTGCCGTCGCGAGGGACTCGTCGACGCCGCAAGGGCGCGCGCAGATCCCGCAGGGCGCCGTCCCGCCCGGCGGCGACCCGAACAACACGACCGTCTTTGTCGGCGGCCTTCCTGCGTGCATCAGCGAGGAGACGCTCAAGGTGCGCTCTCTCCTCTCTCCTCTCTCCTCTCTCCTCTCTCCTCTCTCCTCTCTCCTCTCTCCTCTCTCTCTCTCTCCTCGACGTGCTGCTGACGACGTCGTGCGTGCGCCCGCAGAGCTTCTTCCACCACTTTGGCGAGATCACGTACTGCAAGATCCCGCCGGGCAAGGGCTGCGGCTTCGTCCAGTTCGTCCGCCGCCAAGACGCCGAGCTCGCCATCGCCAAGATGAACGACTTCCCGATCCACGGCAAGTCGCGCATCCGCCTGTCGTGGGGCCGCTCGCAGGGCGACAAGCAGGTCGAGCACGTGCGCAAGCTCGCGAGCGCGCTCGGCGTCCCGTTCGACGCCGTCTGGCGCATGGTCCAGGGCCAGGACAACTCGACGATCAAGCAGATCGCGAGCGCCGTCGGCAGCAACGGCAGCTCGTCGTCGACCACCGGCGGCTCGTCGCCGCCGCAGCAGCACCAGCAGCAGTCGCGCTCGGTCGACGCGAGCCTCGCGAGCCGCATGGACCTGCGCGCCGTCGCCAACGCCGCCGGGCTCAGCGAGAGCGAGGTGCTTGACCTCGTCAAGAACGGCAACGGCTTCCTCGCCGCGCACCCGCTCCCCAACCACAGCCTGAACGGCAACGGCGCCGGCGCCGGCAACAATGGCAACGCCAACGGCGGCAGCAGCCACAGCAACTCGACCGCCGGCAGCGACTTTTTCGCGCGCTCGTCGGCCGTCACGGGCTCGGCGACGAGCCTCGAGTCGGGCGCCGGCGGTGCGTCCGGGTCGTCGCCGTCGGCCGGCGCCGAGGGCGGCGCTCCTCGCGGTCCAGGCGGCCAAAACCCGTACTCGCGCGTCTCGCCGTCGTCGTTCTCGTCGGCGTTCGGCGCTGCACCGAGTCAGCAGCAGCAGCAGCAGCACGGCGGCGGCATGTTCCCGATGTCGCCGCCGCCGACCGCCGGCCCGGCCAACGGCGGCTCGTCGTTCGCGCACCACCAGTCGCAGCACCCGGCGTACGCCCCGCCGCCGCAGTCGATGCCGGTCGGCATGCACCACAGCCCCTACACGGCGATCCGCCCCGAGTCGTACCTCGTCCAGCCGCCGACTCAGTCGCCCTACGAGCGCGTCGACTTTGCCGATGGCGGCCGCCCCTCGCCCAACGGCTTTATGCCCGGTCCGCCCTCGCAGCAGCAGCAGCACCCGCACTCGCACCAGCAGCAGCACGGCCTCGCGCACGGCGGCCACGGCGGGCCCGACCGGTACCAGCCTCAGGGCTTCGGCTTCCCCGGCGGCGCCGGCGCGGGCAAGTGGCACGAGCAGCCTCACGCCTACGACGGGAGCGGCGCCCACTACGGCCACCACGGCGGCTCGTTGCTCGACGACTCGTTCTCGTCGCTCCACCTCGGCGGCCAGAACCAGGGCCAGGGCAACGGCGGCGCCCTTGTCGGCTCGCCACCCGGTCGCTCCCTCCCTCCTCCGGCCAACGCCAACGCGCGCCACGCCTTTACGCCGACCGCGCCCGACTTTTTCCCCGGCGCGCTCGCGAGCCCGACGACGCAGGGCGCGGGCCTGCCCGGCGGCTCGAGCGTCGGCGAGGCCAACTGGAGCTGGGGCGGCGTGAGCGCTGCCTGATGCGGCGCTCGTCGGCCTCGAGGTGTGAGGGAGGAGAAGGAGCGGGCGCGAAGCGGCGCGAGGCAGAGGGCGAGGAGGGGGAGGAGGAGGGAGGGAGGGAGGGGAGGAGGCTCGACAACTGGACCCGCACACGCGCCCGCATGCTCGCACGCATCAACGCACACACCCACACGCAGCATCGCACGCTCGCATACCTCGCATCGCACGTGTCGAGCTCCACCTCGTCGTCGCCGCCGTCGCCCTGACCCCCTCTTCTCGAGGAGGAGGAGGAGGAGGTCGTCGTCGTCGTCGGTCGGCGGTACCTCGCCCTGGTCTCGGTCTGTCATCTCTCTGTGCGCTCGTTAGATTCCCCATGATACCCCTCACTCTCGCCCTTGTTCTCGCTCGACCTTCATCCCCCCAATCATCCTCTCCATGCTCGCACTTCTCCTCCCACTTTGTCTCGTTCTCGCTTTGCATCCTCCCACTCGTCCTTATCCTCGATCAAACCCACACACATCCACGCCCTCTCTGTGCTCTCCATCTCCTCCTTACCTCGTCTTCTCTCCGCCAAATCAGTTTGCCAGCCTCGTTCCTCGTTCTCGTTCTCGCGCTCTCCCGCTCCTCGTTCTAGGGTCTGTCTTGTCAATACTCGTTCTCCTTCTTCTCAGGCTCATGACGGGCGCAGCGAGCGCGAGCGCGAGCCTGTGTGCTGAGCGAGAGAGCGAGAGAAAGAGCGCGGGCGGGAGGAGCTGATGAGAAGGTCGACGCACGGACCGCTTCTGCCGCCGTTGCGCTCTCCCTCGGCCGCTGCGTCCGCTCGAGCGGCTGCGTGCTGCAGTCTCTCACGCAGATCAAGCACAGGAGAGCGCGAGGAGCGAGATAACAACGACAGCGCGGGCGCGAGGAGGTCGAGGGGTGACGCACGGACCGCCGCTGCTAGTGTCGGGCTCTCCCTCGGCCGCTGTGGCCTCTCGAACGGCTACCTGCTGCAGTCTCTTACCCGCATCGAGAGCGGGAGAGCGTGAGCCTGCGCAAAGACCGAGGGAGCGTGAAGAGCCTGAGCGCGAGGAGGCTGAGAAGGCCGACGCACGGACCGCCTCCTGCGCTGTCGCGCTCTCCGTCGGCCGCTGCACCCTCTCGCGCAGCTGCCTGACGGGCCCTCTCAGGAAAACCGCGAGCGAGAACGAGCGTGATCGGGCAAAGACAGACGGTACGGCGTTGCAAGCTGAGAGGGAGGGGTTCAAGCGCGACGAGGAGGGGGAGGAGGGCAAGCGAGGGGAGGGAAGGACGAGGCAGTACTACAGGAGGGGAGGGCCGAAAGACGTACGGCGGCAAAGCGAGAGGGGTATAAGGAGGAGAGGAAGAGAGGGCGGAAGCGAGGGGGGAAGGAGAGGTGTGAAGGAGAAGGCGAGGACGAGGTGCGAGAGAGGGACAGCGCGAAGACGGCGAGCGCACAGCGCGACGAGCTGCTCACGACATGTCGCCGAGTGCGGCGTCGTTGACCCAGGCGTCGTCGAGGCAGGCCTCGAGCTCGTCGTCGGCGACCCTCGACGGCTCGTCGAAGCGCGTGTCCTCGTACCACGCCTCGAGGTCGTCGTCTGCAACGATGGACGGCTCGCCGACGGACGTCTCGTCGAACCAGGCCTCGAGGTCGTGGTCGGCGATGGTCGGCTCGCGCACCTCGTTGAACCAGGCTTGGAGCTCGGCGTCGGTGGCGGTCCACGGCTCGTCGATCGGCGCGTCGTCGTAGGGCGGGTCGGCGAATCACGCCTCGAGCTCGTCGGCGGCGATGTCGTGGAAGGGGTTGAGGGGCTTGCGCGTCGGTGCAGGCGCGCGAGGCGGGGCGGGAGCGTAGGTCGACGTCGAGAGGCGGATCTCGGGAGGCTTGTAGTACGACCAGTGGTGCGACGTGTATGAGGTCCTGTGCTGGTTCGTGAGGTGGTCCACCTGTCAGGAAGTGGGACGTCAGCCTTGAGAGACGGATCTGAGAGAGAGGACGCCGCGGACGCACCAGCTCGCTCCAGTACAGGTCCGAGCGCCCGTGGGACGTGCGCAGCGGCTTGTTCCAGTTGTGGAGGTACGGGTTGAAGACGGCGAGGCAACGGTGGCAGCTGAACTCGGAGCCGAGCGCCTCGAGCTTGGCGAGGCTCGACACGTGGTCGGGGAGGCCCGTGCGCTTGAGCACATCGAGAATCTGCTTTGCCAGCAGGACGTTGAGCTGGACGCCGCTCGACGCCACGGCCGAGCGGTTCTCGTCGCGATGTGCGGCGTGAACGGCAGGGAAGTGGGCGAGCTTCTTGTGGTGGTGTTGGCGCAACCAGAAGTAGGCGACGAGCCGCGAGAAGAGGCCGTCGAAGTCGGCGTCGCGGACGCCATCGGCCGTGTCGGCGAGGTCGAGCGAGGAGGTGCCCAGGTACGAGAGCATGTGGTAGTTGTTACCCGCGCTCGCGGCCTCGAGCAGGACGCCGATGGGGCGGACCGGCCCGCCCGGCGGCAGAGTGAGCTTGCTGGCGAGAACGGCGTCGACCGGCGCGTCGGTCTCGGCGAGGTTCTTGACGAGCTGACGGGCATAGCCGACCTTGATGGCGCGACGGGCAAGGTCGACCTCGGCGAGGATGGCTGGGAGGGCGGCCGACCACTCGGCGTCGGTCGCCTCGACGTCGTCGGGCACCCAGAACGGCTCGACGCTCGGCAGCGAGTTGAAGATTGAGTAAGAGGGAAAGGTGACGTGGGCGTCGCCTTGCTGAGCGGCGAGGAGGTGGTCGTAGCGAGGGCGCAGGGCGGCGTGGCGCGCCTTGCAGCGCTGGCACGACTCGTCTGCGAGGCGCCGCTGCTTCTGCGCCTCGACATGCTCGATGATCTTGGGCGAGATGCGGGTCCAAACTGTGCCAGACGAGTCGTCAGCGCGCGAGGTCTAGAGGTGCCGAGCGCCGAGGAAGCTGGACGCACTCGACTTGGTGAGGTGAGTCGGCTGGTCGACGAGGTTGTACACACTCGAGTATGGGCTGATGACGCAGCTGTAGGCGTCGAGGGTGTCAGTGAGGGCCTCCACGCGGGCGCAGAGGCAGGACGCAGGAGGTAGACGCACTCGGCGTCCGAGTAGCCGAGGTCGAGGAGCTTCTGCTTGTTGCTGCGCGACGAGCAGAGCGTCAGGACGTGCACGCGCACTCGAGAGAGACGTAGATGGAGAGAGAGAGAGACGCACGCCTCCTTGCGAGCCGCACGGGCCGCCTCGTCCGACTCCTTGCGCGTGACGAGCGACGAGCGCTCCCAGTTGACGAGCGTGACAGCGTCCTGCAGAGGCGCAGCGAGAGTTAGTCAGGTGCCCTGCGTACTTGGAAGGAGCGAGGAGGAGGGCGACGCACCCGCTGCGAGGCGGCGACGTCATCGTGACGCTGCTTGACGAACGCCTCGAGCTCGCCGTTGTCGACCTCGTCCATCTCGTCCTCGCTGCTCTCAAAGTCGTCGTCCTCGTCCTCGTGCTTGCGCTTCTTGCCCGGCTTCTTCTTCTTCTTGAGCGGCTTCTTGAGCGGCCTGCTGTCGAGCTCGTGCAGCTTGATGTTGATGCGCTCGACGTGGGGCGTGCAGTAGTACGCTGCGGACACGACGAGCAGGTCAGGGTCACGCGCACGAGGAGGAGGAGGAGACGAAGGAGGGCGCACGCTTGTTGTTCGAGTTGTAGCCGCTGAGCGAGCGGTGCGTGAACGGCGAGCACTCGAGCGCGTTCTCGTGCAGGTTCTCGACCTTCCTGCGGATACGCGACTCGTTGTCGAGGCTGCAGGAGAGGGAGAGGAGGTCAGTGAGCGTCGTCGAGGGGAAGAGAAGGAGCCGAGGCCGCACTTGGCGCGCTGACACTTCTGCGAGCGAGGACGAGAGGAGGGGTCAGTGCACCGGTCGAGGTACAGCGCGAGGAGCGAGGGCGACGCACCTTGCACCAGCGGACCCTGAGCGCGTAGTCGACGATCGACGCCCTTCCGCGACCGCACAGGTGGCAGTTGCGCTCGTAGAGGAGGCTCGCGAGCTGCATCTCGCTCAGGTCGGTCGCCTCGAGCGCGGGGAGGTCGACGTTGCCGCGCACGATGGCCCAGATCGGGGCCGCCGAGCGGTGCGCAAACACGCCGCGCATCATCTTGTTGGCGCGCGACATGTGGAGGAGCGAGGGCGGGTCGAGGTGGCGCGAGATCTCGACGAGGATGTCGAGCGGCATGGCGAGGAAGGCCGAGAGCTTGCCCATCTTGCCCCTGCCCTTGCCCTTGGCCTTGGTCGTGCTCTTGGTCGCGCTCTTGGACGAGCTGGACAAGGGGCGGGCCTTCTTGCGCGCGGGCGGGTGGTCCGAGTCGCCATCTGGGCAGGAAGAGAGGGCGAGGCGAGGTCAGGGAGAGCTCGTGCGAGCGAGCTGGACCACACAGGCGCACCTTGCGACCAAGCATCGTCCTCCTGGTCCTGCTGCGCCCTGCCCTTGCGCGACGACGACGCGACGCTCGCCGACTCGCTCGCGTCCGTCAACTCGGTGTCGTCCTCGTCGCCCTCGTCGCTGAGGGCCTCGTCGACGTACTTGACCGCCTTGGCGGCAGCAGCGCGGCTCGGGCGAGGCATGGCGCGGCCCGTCCTGCGGTGCCGAGTGAGGTGGGCGGAGGAGGGGGAGCCGGCTCGAGAGAGGACGAGGACAGCTCGCTCGCTCTCGCTCAGGGCGGATCTGCGATAAACTCTGCTGGGGCACTAGTACATCCTACACAAGCCTAGCCCCTCGTCGGATCCGCCAGAGAAAGCGAGAGTGCGCCTCTCCTCCTCCTCGGCCTCATCAGCTCGCGGCTCTTCCCTCTCGTCTTTGACCCGATGTACCGCTGCTGCGAAGCCAACAAGGCGCGCCAAATGCGTCTGTACCGCTGCCGAGTGGGCCGACATTGAGCTGCGCACCGCACGCGCCTCCTCGGCAGGGCGGCGCGAGCTGAATCTCGAGTGCGGGGAAGCTGGCGCCCTCGCTCTTCTCCTCGCTCTTGCTCTGCTCCCCTGTCGACCCGTGTGCTTGCTCGCCAGTCCTCCTAGGCGCACGCAGCATGGCGCCCACCGTCCCTCGTTCCCTCACCCTCGTCGCTCTTTCCCTCCTCTCGCTCCGCGCCGCCCTCGCCTCCTCGTCGTCCCCCTCGGCACCCACCTTCGACCTCGCCGCCATCGACAGCGAGGGCCTTTTCGAGTACACGGCCTCGCCCGACTTCTTCGACGACGCCGAGCCCGAGCCCGCCGACTGGGAGCTCCTCTCCGCCGACGAGCAGAGCGGCCTCTTCGTCCGCACCGTCGACGGCAACCTCGCCAAGTCGTGGCACGCCCACTCGCTCCTCAGCAAGCGCACCATCGGCAAGGCGTGGTCCGGCAAGAGCAAGTTCGCCTCCGCCGGCTCGACGGGCGTCGCCGCGATGCAGGTGCGCCTCGAGCTTCCTCACGAGCATGCTCTCGAGTCTGACTCGCCGCCCTCGCCCCGCGCAGGTCACGGTCGTCGACGACGACCACATCCTCATCTACGACAAAGCCGAAAATAATCAGCTTAAGGACGCCTCGGGCGCGTCGGCCTGGGGCAGCATCTACACCATCTCGACCAAGAAGGTGCGCGCGCTCAACTTGAAGACCAACTCGTTCTGCGCGGGCGGCGGCTGGATTGGCAACGGTACGCTCGTGAGCGTCGGCGGCAACCCGCAGCAGACGTACATCAACGACAAGGCCGAGGACGGCCTCGCCGCCATTCGGCTGTACACGCCCTGTGACGACGACAACTGCCAGAGTTACGAGAATCCGGCCCGCATCCGCCTCACCTCGCCTCGTTGGTACCCGAGCACCGTCCGACTCACCGACGGCAGCATCATGATCGCCGGTGGAATGCTGAACGGTGGTTACAACGCGCAGGAGGCCACCGAGAACCCGACGCTCGAGTTCTTCCCGCCTCGCGGCGACGGCCTCCCGGTCTACTCGTCCTTCCTCCACGACGCGCTCAACTCGAACCTCTTCCCCGTCATGTTCACGCTCCCGTCGGGCTACGTCTTCATCGCGGCGAACCAGATGGCGATGCTGTACGACACCAAGAAGAACATCGAGCGCCGCCTCAAGCCGTTCCCGAACGGCGTCACGATCACCTGTGCGTCGCTCCGACCTCTCCTCTCCCTGTCTCGTGGAGCACGCCTGACACCTCACGAGCACCCGGCGCAGACCCGGCGAGCGCGGCGAGCGTCCTCTTGCCGCTCACGATCGCGAACGGCTACCAACCCGAGGCGCGCTCAGTCCTCTCGCCTCTCCCTCATCCCCTGCGCTCTCGTGCTGACGCCCGGCTTTTACAGGTCCTCTTCTGCGGCGGCACGACGGCCAACCTCGACATCAACCCGGCGCAGCTGTCGGCCAAGGCGCCTGCGAGCAAGCAGTGCTCGCGGATGAAACTCGATGCGGCCGGGATTCCCAAGGGCTGGCAGACCGAGGACATGCCGTTCCCGCGCGTCATGGGCGACGCCATCCTCATGCCCGACGGCACGGTGCTCATCGTCAACGGTGCGCAGAGCGGCGTCGCTGGGTGCGTCCTCTCCCCCTCGTCCTCTTTCTCCTGCTCTCCTCCCTGCCCGACCTCTTCCTCTCCTCCTCACTCTCTCTCTCTCTTGCTCACTCTCGCCCGAGTACCTCGCCCTCCCTCGGTCCTGCAAGCTGACGTGCCCCCCTCTCTCGCTCGCCGACAGGTACGGCAACGTCAAGGACGAGATCGGCGCCTCGAACGCCCGCTCGCCCGCCAAGGAGCCGCTCCTGTACGACCCGGCCGGCGTCAAGGGCAAGCGCTTCACGCGCGGGTTCCCGCTCGCCGGCATCGAGCGCCTCTACCACTCGACCGCGACGCTCCTCCCCGACGGCCGCGTCTTCACCGCCGGCTCGAACCCGAACGACGGCGTCAGCACAAAGACGTACCGCACGAGGTACAACGGCGAGATCCTCTCCCGTGCGTCCCTCTCGCCCTCCTCCCTCGACGAGGGTCCGAGCGCGTCTCTCGGAAGCTCGCCTTTCGCAAGCTCTTCCCCCTCGAGCTCTCGTGCTGACGCCCTCTCCTACCCTGTGCGCAGCGCCCTACATGTCGATGAAGCGGCCGTCGTTCTCGGGCCAGCCGGCCAAGATCGGGTACAAGAAGACGTTCGTCCTCAAGGTCTCGCTCCCCTCGGGCACCAAGCAGGTCCAGGCGTTCATCATGGACCTCGGCTACTCGACGCACGGCGTGCGTCCCTCTCTCTTGTCTCTCTGCGCTTCGTGCGCCGGCGGCGTCGTCGAGCCTGGAGCTGACCTCGCTCGCCTTCCTCCCCCTCCTCGCTCACCTTCCTCCCCCTCCTTGCTCTCCTCCCTCCCCCTGCTCGCTCGCAGGTCCATATGTCTCAGCGCATGGTCGAGCTCGCCTGCACGCTCAAGGGCAACAAGCTCACCGTCACGGGCCCCAAGACGAGCGGCATCTTCCAGCCAGGCCCCGCTTGGCTCCACGTCGTCGCCGACGGCGTCCCCAGCAAGTCGACCAAGGTCATGATCGGCTCGGGCGCGTCGCCGCCCGTCTCGCAGAGCGCCATCGCCAAAATGCTCAAGCACACCAAGGGCTCGAACTAGTTCTGGCGCTCCTCTCCTTCGTTCCCTTTGTCCTCCTCGTTCCCCCCTCTTCGTTTTGCACCGCACCCGCAGTAGCACACTCTCTGCTATGGACGTTCTCGCTTGCACAGTGCTCGAGTGGGTCGAGGGCTCGAGAGCGAGCTCTGCAGGATCCGAGAGGGCGGCGGAGGAGAGAGGGTCCGTGCGCGCGGCGGTCGACGACGGCGAGCTGCGATTGAGGAGCTCTGCCCTCGCCGCGGCGGGTGGCCGTCCTCGAGAGAGAACGAGCTGGACGATGTACGAGCTCAGCACGAGACGAGAGAGCGCCGTCGAGCGAGTCGAAAGCTGAGAAGGTCGAGTTGGGAAGGTCGACCGCGCAGCTCGAGTTTCTCCTTCTCATGGCTCTCGGGCTCTAGTCAGCTCGCACAGTCGCACTCGCTTGTGCAGATTAGGTACGTATAGTTGCAGACCTGGGAGACCGGGAGGGAGAGAGACGCGAGAGAGAACGAGAGGGGAAAGAGGAGGGGATCGGGACGGCTCGAGTCGCCGCACGAGCGCGCTCGACGCTCGGGGGCAGGCACACAGCTCCGTACAGCTCTAGAGCATGTAGCGGAACCCGGCCGGGTAGTCCATCGGGTCGACGGCGGCGTGCTCTTTGCCGTGGACCTCGACCTCGTCGCGGGCGGCGAGCTTGCGGTTGAGGCGCGCGAGGTTGAACCGGTGCAGGGTGCAGACGAAGATCGAGAACGCGAATGTCGCTGATTGAGAAGAAGAGGGCTGGTCAGTCAACGAGCAAGCAGAGAATGCGAGCGCGAGGGCGTACCGATGCAAATGGCCCAGCTCCGCTTGTAGGACGGGCCCCAGGACTTGTCGAAGATGTACGCTCCAGCAATATTCCCAAGCTGACTCAGAGCGTTAACCGCGGCCAGACTGACGCTGCGGGTCATGGCCGGCCGGGCGAACCTGTCCGAGGAGAAGGGTGAGTTGGTCAGCTTCGTGATTGGTCGCTCTGTACGTGCTAGAGACCTCGTCACGCACGTCGAGGACACCCAGGCTAAGAGGCATACGAAGCCGGAGTACGACTGGGCCATGCAGAAGAGCGAAAAGTAGCGAGGACCGAAGCTCGAGGTCGTCGCCGCGATGATGAACCCGACGATGCCGATGCTGAACGGTATGACAATGTGGAGGTACCGCTCGCCGACTTTGTCGCTGTGCGCCGAGACGAGGAAGGCGCAGATGGCCGCGAAGAAGAAAGGAGGGGCGCAGAGGAGGAGGGACGCCGTGTTCGAGTAGCCGAGCGTCTTGGTGATTTGCGGGAAGCTGCGGGCACAAGGCCATCAGCGACACCTCGTACAAGCGTAGGAGAGCTCGACGTACAACTGGTTGAAGGAGAGGCCGACGGTGACCGAGGTGAGGGCGAGAGCCATCATCCAGACTGGTTTGAGAAGGTCGTCAGCCCTCGCAGCTCATGAGCGTCGGGACACAGTCTCGACGTCGCCGGGAGCTGCAGAGCGTCATGAGAGAGGCGAGGACGCACGCTTGTAGTCACAGAGCGCGAGCTTGGTCGCCTCCCAGTTGCTGATCTTGGACGTGTCGTCCTTCATGCCGACGTCCTCAGTCATGCGCTGCACCGCGAGCTGCTTCTCCTCCTTCGAGAAGCCCCACCGCACGTTGTGCGGGAAGTCGGGAATCACGAAGAAGGCGATGACGCCGACGGCCATGGTGATGGCGCCCTCGATCTGCGGGTCGGAAACAACGTTAGACTCGCTCAGTGCACAGAGAAAAGGAGTAGACTCCCGAAAAAGAGCCAGCGCCAAGCCCGTACACCTCCCTTACCCTCCATCGTCCCCAAAATGCCGGCCTGCATGAGCACGAGGTCAGTGCGGTCGAGGAGAGCGAGGACGAGCGATAACGCACAGCGAGGAGGGGACCGAACGCGTTACTGATTAAGCTTCCGCACTGCAGTAGACAGGTCAGCTACGTCGGGAAGACGAGAGGAGGAAGCAGACGCACGTAGAGGCCGGTGAAGCGCTTGCCGAGGGACCTCTTGGGGTACCAGGCGGCGAGCGTCATCAAAGCGCCGGGGAAGAAGCTGTTGCAGGGGGGTCAGCCTTGAGAGCACGAAGGAGAAGGCGAGAGCTCCAGCGCACGCAGCCTCGACGAATCCAAGGAGAAAGCGGCAGGCGAGCGCCGGGCCGAACGAATGCGTCCCGCCCGTCGCGACTGACAGGCCTCCCCAGACGATCACGGCCGTCGGCAGGACGATTGAGGGTCGGCCGCAATACTGGATCAAGAAGTTCGACGGCACCTCGTCATACGCGGAAGGTAGGGGGGAGAAAGGCGGGAGGAGGATCGTCAGCCGGTTCCGCCGTACGGTCGCCGTCTCAGAGGGTGCCGGGGTGCTGACTCACGCATAAGGATGTAGCCCAGATACCTTTGCGAAAGCGAGCGTCAGTATGGCAGATCCCGAGCAGGTCCGAGACGAGAAAGTGACAGAGCCTGAGCAGGTCCGAGGCGAGAGGAGGACGCACAGGATCGATAAACAGGTGTCGTATTGCCTGCCTTGTAGGCCTAGGTCTTCCTCGAAGCCCTTGGTCCTGGCGGCGCTCGCGTTGTTGCGCTGCGGAGCACGAGGGGAGCGGCGGTGGGAGACCGAGAGGCAGGGGACAGGCGAGGTGTACGACGGGTCAGCGACGGCTGCGCGCTCGTGAGGATGTCGAGAGAGTCACGTACGTCGATGTAGTTGAGCTGCAGGGCCGAAGGAGGGACGAGGAAGCGTCAGCAACCGTCGAGAGGCAACTGCGTCGGGAGCGGCTCGCGCGCGAGAGCGACAGCGGGAACTCGTCGCCCGCTCGACTCGCACAGGCGGGAGCGGGTACGCACGATGTAGATGATGATGAGGCTGCAAACGGGAGCGAGAAGGAGGGGTCAGCGCTCGGCTCGTGACCTCGAGTCCGGGGTCATCCTCGTCGGCTCAAGTTTCCCCATGCACGCGTCCTTCCGGCTCCCCTCGCCCGCCTCGAGCCACAGAGAAGTGAAGGTAGGACGCACATCGAGAAGCGAGCGTCAATCTTGCGGACGAGCTTGCGCTCGAGGCGCTTGCGCTCGTCGGGCGTGAGGGTGATGGCCTCCTCGGCGGCGCGCTCGTCGCGCTCCTCGAACGCGTCCTGCTCCTTCGAGGACGTCGGCTTGAGGTCGGTGGCCATGCTCGGCGGCGAGTAGGCGGGCTGAGTGAGAGGGAGGTGTGGAGGTGGTGGCCGGGCGAGTGCGGTTCTCCAAGCGGGTGCGGCGGCGAGGCGAGGAGGAGCTGGAGGATGGCGGGGGGATGAAGAGGAGCAAGAGCGGAGCCAGCAGGGTTTTCTGGCTCCGCACCCCGCTGTCGCCGCCGCAGAGAAAGCGTGGACGAGCGAGGAGGCGCAGGGGAAGCTTGGGGCTAGCGCTGTCTCCGCGCGAGACCGGCGCCCGATCGGCTGGAGCTCCAGTCTGAGAGCCGTCGTCGGCCGAAAGTGTGCGTGTCGAAGCGTGTGGGCGCATCGACAAAGCGAGGAAATGCGCCGACAGCGGTCCGCTCCGCCGCCCTCCGTCCGTGGTTGACCGCGACGGAGGTGGGCGGCCGCGGCATAGTACTCCTCTTCCGCGGTCGCAAGTAGGCTCACAGGTCGCAACTTTGCATCATGGGACGGCTCCGAGCAAGCACGAGCCCTTGCAAGCGCATCCGAAAAGCCGACGCAGTCAAAAATGCGCGACTCTGCCCCCGGGGCGGGCGAGGCGGCGAGGCGGTGAGCGAGCGGCGGAGGCGACAAACGACCACCGCTGCCGAGAGTCGCTCGTGCAGTGCAGCAGCCCAGCTCGGTAGCAACACAGCTCGACCGAGCCAGTCCTGCAGCCCCAGCGCCTCGTCCCGGCTGCGCCGACCCTGCTGCTCCGCCTCCCAGCTCCACCTCGACTTCTGGCTCAACACACCCCGCAGGTGACCGGTGGAGGAGCTCGCCCATCTAGCTGAGGTGCGTCTTGCGTCTGTTCAGCCTTCCACCTGCCCCCATCGGAGGTCGTCGTCCCCACCAAGCCGTCCCAGTCCTCATCACCTCCTCCTCCCCACAGGCTCATCTCGCTCAACCAGAACATCAGTACACGACTCGGGCGCAGCAGTACACGATCCCAACAGCATGCCAGCCCCGCCCATACCTCCAGAGCTCGTCGTCGGCGTGTTCCTGCACGGCTTCAAGGGCGGCGCCGACACGTGCGTCCTCCTCCCCCTCCTCCTCGCCCTCACTGGACCGCGCCGACCTAATGCGCACGCCCACAGCTTCGCCGAGTTCCCGATGCGCCTGCAAGCGATCCTCGAGCCGGTCGGGATCGCGCTTGACCCAGTCGTCTACCCGCCTTACGACACGCGCGGCGAGCTCGTCACGGCCGTCGAGAACCACGTTACGTGGCTCAAGGAGCTCGTCAAGGAGAAGGAGGCCATGTTCAGGAGCCGAGGAGGGACAGGGCCGGTGCGAGTCATCCTGTTTGGGCACTCGTGCGTCCCCCTCTCCTTCCCGCTCGACCTGCTCGACGTACGCCCGAAGCTGACCCCTCACGCCCGCACGCAGCATGGGCGGCCTCGTCATCGCCGACACGCTCCTCGCGACGCTCTCGACTTCGTCGGTCCCGATCCTCGGCCTCGTCATGTACGACTCGCCGCTCGTCGGGCTCAACCCGCAGGTGTTCAAGTCGACGTTCGACAAGGCGCTCGACGTCGCGTCCAAGGGCCGAGCAGCGCTCGCCGCGCTCGGAGCGGGCTACGGCCTGTTCAAGACGGCGACCGGCGGCGGCGGGGCGAGCTCGTCGCGCACGCCGTCGCCCGGCCCGGCATCATCCTCCGCCAAGGCGAGCTCCTCGCGCTCGGCGGGCAAGTCGTCGTCCTCGGACAAGGTCTCGGTCCCTCCTCCGGCCACCTCGACGTCCGCCACGCCCGGGTCGTCCTGGCTCTCGCTGCCGTACCTCGCCGCCGCCGGGCTGACGGCCGCCGGCGCCGCGTTCGGGGCGTACTACAACCGCGAGACGCTCGCGCAGCACTGGACGTGGGCGACGAGCCACCTGAGCTTTGTCGGCGAGCTGTGGAAGACGGACGAGCTCGAGCGCCGGTTGGAGAAGGTTGTTGGCGCGAGCGAGAAGGGCGTCGGGTTCCACTGGTGCGTCGCCGAGCCGTCTCTCTCTGTCCTCCTGCTCGCACTCATCGTCGCGAGCAAGCAAAGCTGATCTCGCCTGCGTCTTGCACAGCTTCTACACGCTCCTCCCCGCCAAGAACGGCTCCCCCGCACGGACCTTCCTCGTCGTCCCGCCCGCGCCGCTCCTCCACGCGCGCTTCTCGCCCGCCGAGGACTCGGCCGCGCGCGACGAGATCACGGCGCACGTCAACATGTTTGACAAGAGCCCGGGGACGTATGCGCTCGGGCGCGAGACGGCCAGGCTCGTCGGCGAGTGGGTCGACGAGGCGAGAGTGGGGAGGATGGGGTGGTGGAAGGGCGAGCCGGGGGCGGCGGCGGCGGGCGAGAAGGAGAAGGAGGGGGTCGATGGGGCGGCACAGGCCGCGCAGGTCGAGGACGAGGACATGCGCATCTGAGCGGCGGCCGCCGTCGTCTCGCTGTACATAGACTCGCTCCCACTCGAGGCGCTGTAGCTCTCTCTCTCTCGCCCTGCATCGTGTCGATACCATTGTTCACTCTTTCTCGTTGCTCGTCTCGGCTCCGTGATCGTGCCCTACGCGGCGAGCGACCTAGGGCTTCTCCCGGCGCTCCATGCGCTCCCGGACCGCCTGCGCACCGACGACGCCCGGCATGCCGATCGCGCGACCCTCGCGCACTTGCTGCGCTGCCCACTCCTGCATCGTGAGGCCGTCGGTGCGGATGACGGTGCCGACTGCGGGCGGGCAAGAGCGAGAAGGGGAGGGGCCGGGGAGAGGGTCAGCGCGCTCCAGCGAGAGAGGGCGCGGGAGAGCGAGGAGCGAGGACGCACTCGACATGAAGAAGGCGAAAGTCGCGCCGGACGAGAGCATGTAGGTCGACAGGGTCGGGAAGTAGCCCTTGCCGCGTCCTGCGCCGCCCCTGCGGGTCGTCAAGAGGGGTGCGAGGTCAGCGGTGGCGCTCTGCGCGGCGAGGAGAAGCGAGGCGGGACGCACGAGATGATGGCAAAGTTGCCGAAGATGAAGCCGATCGTCAGACCGACGCTGCGCGGCGAGGAGAGAGAGGGTCAGCTCGCGCGAGGGGAGGAGGAGGGAGAATGGAGACGGACAGGCCACCGGTGAGCATGCCCATTCGCACTGCGTTCAGGTCACCGAGCAGCACCTGAGTCAGCTCAGCCATCATGCAGAACGCGACGAGGTGCGCGGGCGTGCACGCACGCTTCTGGAAGACAGAGGGCTCTTGTGCGCCGGGCTGAGCAGGCATGGCGGGAGGAGGCGGCATCTTGAGGGGCTTTTCGGGGGATGCAGGCGGTCGAGAAGAGGTCTGAACGCAGGTCTAGGGGTCAGCGCAGGCCCGGCAGGGCGTTGGTGGTGGGCGGAAAGACGAGGGAGATGAAGATCCGAGGAAAGCGGAGAGGGGGAGGTGGAAGGGCGACGACGGCACAGGGGGAGCTCTGACCTGGCTGTGCGTGTTGCGAGAGACTCACTGGATGAATCTAGCGGGTCAGGCTAGCCGCAGAGCGGTGGTGACGAGGTCGGTCGAGGTCCAAGAGGACGAGGCCGCGAGCAAGGCAGCATCATCCCCGTCCCTCACCTCTCAGCGGCTGAGCAGCTGGCCTGATTAGCGCAGCAGTCTCGCACAGCAACAGCAATAGCTCAGAGCAAGCAGCGCCGTCGCCCCGGTGCATGCTCGCCGCCCCCTTCCGCCGACTCTCCCTCGCCCGACTTTCCTCCTTCCGCCCTACACACGCCCAGAGCCGCGCCCTACGCACCTCCAGTACCGCCATGAGCGCTCCCACGGTCCTCCCCGCCATCGTCCTCACGCCCGACGAGCACAAACTCGTCGACCTCCTCGTCGGGTGCGCAGACTGGGTCGACCACAACCCGCACCTCGTCGATGCGCAGCGCCTGAAGGACGACACGACGGGAGAGTGGATTGGGAGGGAACGAGGGGACGAGCCGGTCGAGCTGCGCATCGCTGGAGGCTGGGTCCGCGACAAGGTGAGCCCGTCTGCGTCTCGCTCTTCGGACTCGCACCCTCTGGCATGCGTGCCGTCCTATCAGGACAGTGCTGCACGCCTCGAAGGTGATGAGGTCCTCGAGCGAGCAGCTTACTGACACTCGGCTTGCTCCTCCCGCAGCTCCTCGGCCGCCAGTCGGACGACATCGACGTCTCGACCTCGCCCGACCCGATCACGGGCCTCAAGTTCGCCATGCTGTTCGAGCAGTACCTCGAGACGCTTGGCAAGCGCGATCTGGTGCGTGGGCATGCTCACCTCGGCGAGCAGCCTGTGTTTTAAACAAGGAGCGCGCACTGACTCGTTCTCGCTGATCGTCTTCGCGCAGATGGGCCGCCTGACCAAGATCGAGGCCAAGCCCGAGCAGTCGAAGCATCTCGAGACGGCGACGGCGAGGGTGTGCGACCTGTCAGTTGACTGGGTCCAGCAGCGAGGACAGGAGGTCTACACCGAGGGCAGCCGCATTCCGACCGTCGTGCGTCCCCTCTCCTCCTCTCGCGCTTCCGCTTAACCCTCGCATTGACTCAAGCGACCCCATGCAGGCTTTCGGCACCCCTCTCGAAGACGCCGAGCGCCGCGACCTCACGATCAACTCGCTCTTCTACAACCTGCGCACGCGCCTCGTCGAGGACCAGACGCAGCTCGGCCTCGCCGACCTCGGCTTCGTGCCCGGCATGCCGCGCAAGATCCGCAGCCCGCTCGAGCCCGTCAAGACGTTCCACGACGACCCGCTGCGCGTCGTGAGGGCCGTCAGGTTCGCGGCGAGGTTTGGGCGCGAGTGGGAGCTCGATGGCGAGATGGAGAGGGCTATCAAGCGGGACGAGATCAAAGTGCGTCGTCCCTCAGTCTCGGTGTCGTGGTGGAGGAGCCAGACGAGCGAGGCTGACGCTTGGCGACGGCACGCTCGCAGGAGGCGCTCCGCAACCCGCTCAAGATCAGCCGCGAGCGAGTCGGTGCAGAACTCGACAAGATGCTCCTCGGTGCGTCCCTCTCTCTGTCGCGCGAGATGCTCGACCTGAGCTGGACCTGACGCGCGAGCTGCCACACTCGGAACAGGTCGCGACCCGCTCTACGCCTTTGAGCTCATCGAGCGCCTCGAGCTGCACCCGCTCATCTTCCTCTACGAGCACGACAAGGTGTTCGCCGCCCCCGCACCACTATCGCACAGCTCGGCCACCCCTTCCGCCGTGGCCGTCGCACCGTCGCCCATCGCCCTGCCCGATCCGAGCGAGCCCCCTCCTCCTGAACCCGACACGGCGCTCTCGGTCGCGGCCGCCGCCATCCTCACGCAGCTCCTCTCCCCGACGCTCAACGCCGCCTCGCCTACGCCCCTCCCGCCGCTCCACCCCTTCCTCCAGCTCGTCGCCGTGCCCCTCCCCGACCCCGCACCGACCTACTCCCCGCCCGTCTACCCGCTCGCCTCGCCCTCACCCTCGACCACGCCGCTCCTGTCGTGCGTCTACCCGGGCACGGTCAAGCGCCTCTTCCTCTCGTGCGGCCTCCTGCCGCTGTACGCGCTCGCGACGCTCGACAAGGGCAAGGTCGTCTGGGTCGGCGAGAAGGTCGTGCGCGACGGCGTCAAGGGCCCGACGGTCGACATTGCGTTCACGAAGCGCGCGAGGGAGGCGATGGGAGGGCTCAGGGGCGCGGTGAGGGCGTTTGCGGGTGAGGCAGGGAGCGGGCTCGACGAGGGCGAGCTGAGGGCCGAGATTGGTGCGTCGGCGCGCTCGCTGCTGTCTGTCTCTCTGCGCCTTCGAGCGCACGATGGCTGACTCATCTTGCTGCGCGCCTTGCAGGGATGGTCATGCGGCATCCGTCGGTGCACGACGGGCAGCACCAGCGGTGGAACGTGTCGCTCCTGTGGGCCCTCTGCGTCGACCTCGTCGAGGCGCGAGCAGGTGCGTCCCTCTCTCCCTCTTCCTCGCCCCGCTGCATGCGAGCTGTCGCTGACCGTGTGCCGCACGCTCGCAGATCCTGCCGAGCAGGCGCGGCTCGTGCACGCCTACAACCGGTTCGTGGGCCTCATCGACGCGCACGAGCTGCACGTCCGCGCCTTTGACCCTCCTCTACTCGACGTGCGTCCTTCCTTCCTCCCGCTCGCTCGCGCGCGCTCGACGCCTCGTCTCTCGCGCCCAACCTGACCCTCCTCGACCTTCTTCTCGCCGCTCGCAGGGCAAATCCCTCAACGCCCTCCTCCCCTTCACCAGGTCGTCGCCCGCCATGCCCTCGATCCTCAACCTCATCGTGCGCTACCAGCTCGCCAACCCGGGCGCGACCGTCGCCGACGTCGAGGCGCTCCTGCGCACGCAGGAGGACGAGCTGCGCGAGCTCGTCGAGCGGTCAAAGCCGGCGCCCAAGGGCAAGAAGCGCAAGGGGGCGGCGGCGTAGAGCTGATGGAGAGGTGCGCGAGTGCAGTGCAGAGGGTGCACGAGGTGTGCGAGAGGCGAGAGCGAGGAGGAGAGCTGCGCTCGAGCCCCTCTGCCCAGGTCGGCAGCGGCTGCTCGCGCTTCCCCTGTCTCTCTGTCTCCAGGCCGCTCTCTTCTCGTGTAGCGCAACGTAGAGTGCTCTCCTGAGCTTCTTCCCCTTACGCACGACGAGTCGAGCTGCCTCCGCCTTGTCTCGCGCACGCGCCGTCCTCGCGTCTTGCCCTCCTCCTCCTCACTCGCTCTCTCGCCGCTCCCACTAGCGCGTTCACCAGCACGCCCAGTCGCCTCAGCAGCCCTTCAAGCTCCCGCCTGCGCCGTCTGCGCCCGCCCTACGGTCCTCGTCGAGCTGCACCGCCTCGCCGTCGCGTCCTCATCAATCGGTGAGCACCCTCCTCTTCGCGGCCGCTCCTGGACGCTGAGCCAGCTGCTGATCTCCTCGGGCTGCTGCACAGAGCCTCGTCGCACTCGGTCCGCCTCGCCTCGTCGTTCGACCCCGCGCACCCCTCCTCCTCCCCCTCAACCTCACCCGGCCTCCAACCACGCCAAATGTGCAAGTCGACAGCGACCCTGCTGTACGGTCTTACGCTCCAGGCCCTCGAGCTCTGTATCGCCGGCGCCGGCTACTCGAAGGTTAAGCCGGCGCTTCTCGCCGTCGACCTCATCCGCTCGAGAAAGGTCAACGGCACGCCCGAGCGCCGCACGACGGCGTGCGCGCTTCCGGTCGAGCTGTGGGACCTCGTCAAGCGCCACATCCTGCAGCAGTCGTACCTCGCCGAGTGGATTCGCCTCCAGAACCTGTTCCGCAACGGCCCGTCCGACGACGACTGCTGCTGCGAGGGCTGCCACGGCGACAACAAGTCGGGCTTCGACCACAGCCTCACCTTCGTCCACGCTTTGCGTGGCGATGCGGCCGTCGACGACTTTATGCAGGACGGAGGGGTCCCGTCCATCGTCAACGACAACGAGAAGGTGCGCAGGGTCGAACATGGCTGCCCGGGCAGGGAGCGCGCGCTGACGTCCTTGCCTCTTTTGCAGCCCGTCATCGACATGCTCGAGTCGTTCGGGCTCTGCCTTGCTTCGGTCGACCTGATCAGCAACGAGGAGAGCTCGTTCTTCGACTTCCAGGCGGCATGAAACATCGGCATTCAGCTCGTGCGGGACGGCGATAAGACCAAGGCGTACCCGCACGCCAGCACCGAGATCCCGCACGAGTCGGACGCGACGCACAAGCTCTACCGCATCTCGCCCTCGTCGTTCGTCCTCCCCGCCGACGCCGACTCGCGCTTCCGCCGCCTCCTGTCGAGCTTCCCCGCCCTCGTCCCGACCTCGCACACGACTGGCACGATCCGCCCGCCCGGCCCATCGTCGACTGTGCTGGAGGCCCCGCAGGACAAGGCCGCCGGCGAGGAGCGCGCGGCCAAAAAGAAGCTGAGCAAGGAGGAGCGTCGCGAGCGGGACGCGGAGAAGAAGCGTGCGGCGAGGGTCCCGGGCTGGATGCTCGTGGCAACGGGCTCGACGTGCATGTAGCGAAGGAGGAGGCGCCGCTTGTCAACAGCTTGTCGTTCGTGATCTCGTCGTCGAGAAGCTCGAGAGCTCGCTTAAGCGGAGAGCCGGCTTCCCTCGGCGGCCTCGCCGCGGCCATCCTCGTCCGTCCATAAGCCTTCTCGCATCGTGTGCACGCGTACGACGAGCCTCGCAGAGAGTGCTGTGCTGGCGGCCCGAGACGACGAGTCGCGCTGGACTTGGCGTCGACGCCGAGAGACTCGCACCTCGCATCTCTCTCTCGACGCCGCCTGTCGAGTGCATGCTTGCTTGCACAGACTTTAGAGCCGGCTCTTCATCCCTCAAGCCGCATCTGCGCAGTCCGCGAGTCGTCCCCGACGCGTCAAGCCGCCTCGACTCTCTCATCACCGCCGCGACTTTGGACGACTCTCTCGAGGTGAGTACGCCGTAGGAACCGGGCAGGGGACGTCCGCTCACTCCTTGTATCTGCAGGTATCCCGACTCGCCATCGTAGCTCGCCTCGACCACTCGTCCTCAGCTCGCTCCCTCTCCCCTCCTCCTCGCCACGACCACCGATTCGGCTCGCCTCGCCCTTCTCGACCAAGTCGCCCTGCATCTTCTCCACGCCAGCATGTGCACAGCAAGCAGCATCCTCTTCTACGGCATCACCGTCAAGGCCATGGACTTTGCTCTCGTCGCGGCCGCCTACAAGCGCAGCCGACCCGCCCTCCTCGGCATCGACCTCATCCTCGCGCGCCGCGCTCGTGGTCGCCTCGAGGTTGAGAACTCGGTCACGACCGACGTGCGCGCGCTCCCGGTCGAGATGTGGGACCTCGTCAAGCGCGAGCTCGTCGACCTGGCGTACGACGACCTGTACGACAAACTCGAGGCCATCTGGCTCTCCAACCGCGACTGCGTTCCCCTCGAGCCTCAACGCCGCCTCGGAGGTCGGTGCGCCGACCTGTTCGGCAGCGACGGCGGGCTCAATGAGCTGATCAACGAGGGTGGAGTGCCGCGGTGGGTCGACTCGTTCACCGAGGTGCGCTTCCTTCTTTCGCAGAGAGGACGAGCTGGGCGCACTGATCTGCCGCGCTCGACTGCAGCAAGCGCAGAAGTTCCTGTCCGACTTCGGCCTTCAGCTCGCCATGAACGACGTGATCAGCATGTCCGACAACCCGTGGGCCGACCTCGACTCGGCCTGGGCAGTCTCGCTGCCTTTCCACCTCGACAAAGGCCACGAGTGCGAGCGCTCGGCCGCCAAGCTCGACATCAACCCCGCCATGGGCATCTCGGACACGCTCCTCACCACCTAGCCCTCGACCTTCGTCCTCCCCGCAGACGCCGACTCTCGCTTCCACCGCCTCCTCTCGACTTTCCCCGTGCTCGAGCCCGTCGCCTTCCCGACCTACACGGTGCGCCCGCCTGCCGACCGCGCCAAGCGCGTCGAAGATGAGCCCGAGCGCACGATGGAGCAGCTGAGTGCGGCGGAGCGGCGCGAGCGTGAGCGGGCGGCGGCGGCGCAGGCGAGACGGGCGGCGAGCGAGCCGCGCTGGATGCTGTGGAGCCGGGGCGGGTCGTGCATCTAGGCGGGGGTCTAGGGAGAGCTTGCAACGATGCTTGAGGGTCCAGCAGCAGGAGCGCTTGCGACGAGCGGGCAGGAGAGCTAGCTCGTGCGCAAGCGAGAGACTTTGCCTCGCTGCGGCCAGCGAGCGGCTTTGCAGCAGCGTTCCCAACTGAGCTAGGTCACCGAAGAGAACTTTGACAGCTTTCTCGAAGAATAGGGGGCGCGAAAGGGCCTGCCGAGAGCGAGCAACCGCCTCGGGAGCCGGCTCGAATCTCGGACGAGGCGAAGTCGGCGGCGGCGGCGCCCTCGCACCTCTCGCCCTCCTCCCACCACCGCGACCAGTCCCGACACTGCGTGCCGACCCAGCTACACAGCTTCAGAAGCCCCCGAGCTGCAGCACACACCCGCCGAGCCACCTCCAGAACCAGGACGAGCCCGCGCATCTTCATCACCGCCCCCACCTTTGACCGATCCTCCCTCGGTAAGTACACCTCTGGACTGCGCATGCGCAGCTCTACAGAGCTATCGAGAGCCACTACTCACCCCTCGCTGATCCTGCAGTCGCCTCGTCGCAGCAACTTCAGCTCGCTCCCCCTCCTCGAACCTCTCGACCCCGCACTCGCGTCTCTCGACCGATGTGTGGTGCGAGCGCCGTTCTTGCGTACGGCCTAACGGTCAAGGTCACCGAACTGTGCCTCCTTTCGTCTGCGCTGCACAAGACTGAGCCGGCGCGCCTCGCCATCGACCTCATCCTCGCGCGGCGCCGCCAAGGTCGGCTCGAAACGGCGACGGACCTGGGCAAGGGCGCGGTGAGGGCGATCTCGGTCGAGGTGTGGACGATGGTCAAGACCGAGCTCACCAAGGAGGCGCTCGCCGATGAGTGCCTGGACCTCTTCTACCGTCACGGGCCTGATGCCACCTGCGACTGCTGGATCGAGACGGCGGGCGACTACGACTACGACTGCGACGACTGCGACGACCACGACGACGACTGCGACGACGATGACGACGACGACGACGGGTGGCCGCCGAACCTGGTTCCGCCGTGCGCGGGCTCGTTCGACATCAAACTCGCCGTCACGGCTTGTGACGGCGCGTCCTACGACTTCTACAATCGCGCCGGTCTTGAGCAGCTTGTGGACCGGACCGAGAAGGTGCGCCCGACCCTCCTTTGCGCAGCCTCCCGCAACCTGCGCCTCTCACTGACGCGCTCGCACACCCGCACAGCTCGTCTCGCAGCTCCTCGCCAAGTTCGGCCTGTATCTCGTCGACTCGACGCTCCTCTCAGAGGACGAGATCCCCTACCTCGACCTCGACGCCGCATGGCCCATCGCCGTCCTCCCGCCGCCCACGTCCACCACCTCCCGCCTCACCGCCCGATCGAGCGGCCCGTGCGCCGTCGTCGACATCTATCACGAGGTGCACCCGCCGCCCAGCCTCGTGCGCCTGTCGCCCGCGGCGCTCGACCTCCCCGCCGACGCTCGCGCCCGGTTCGCCCGCTTCCTCTCGACGTTCCCCTGGCTCGAAACGACGGGCGGTGCGTCCCTGGGCGGGGCGCCTCCTCGGTCTGTCGAGGGGCGCAGCGTGAGGGCGAGGAAGGACGCCGAGCGGCGCAGCAGGAGCGAGCCCGGGTGGATGCTCCTCAACGTCGGGTGGTCGTGCGGCTGAGTTTCTGGCGTCGTGCTGTGCAACGCGGAGCTGTCACTCATCGAGAACGAAGAGCTGCTCTTCGGGAAGACAGCGAGGAAGAGCGCAAAGCTTGAGAGCGAGCCTGCTCCTCGAGCGAGCGAGAGACGAGGACGCTCTCCCGCACAGGCTCGAGAGAGGTGAGAAGATGGAACACACAGAAGCTCAGTTTCGGGTACTCTGTACAGCCCGGCGCTCTCGCTCGGGCGCCTCCCTCCCTCCCTCCCTCCCTCGCGTGCGCACGGTCCTCCTCCTCCCCTCCCTCCTCGTTCTCCTTCAACCTCTCCTCATCCCTCGAGCCCTCGAGCCCGCTCACGCCGGCGGGAACGCCGCGAGGTACGCGGCGTGGGTCGCGGCGGCCGAGATAAAGGCGAGGTTGAGGAGGCTCGCGACGCTGTGCAGGACGGCGAACCGGCGGTTGAGGTGCTTCATCTCGGGCGAGGCCTGGGCGTGCGTGCGTGCGGCGCGGTGCGCGGGAGGGAGGTGCGGGTGCGGGGACGGGTGAGGGTGAGGGTGAGGGGGCGGCGAGGGGGAGGAGAGGGCGAGAGAGGGGGAGGAGAGAGAGAGAGGAGGGCGAGAGCGAGCGGGGAGAGCGTCAGAGCTCAATCGCGGTGAGAGAGAAGGGAGAGAGGCGCACCTTGGGGTCGTTGTACTCCTTGTCCTCGATGCGCTCGCGGCGGTGCCGAATCTTCATGACCTCTGCGCGCGTCGGGGAAAGAGCAAGTCAGCGGTCGTGCTCTCGTCGACTCGGCGCGAACGAGACAGAAGTGGACGAGGGAGACGCACTCGTGGTCCACGGGCCGACGACGAGCCAGTTGGCGAGGCCCGAGCCGGCCATGATGGCGAGGGCCCACACGTTGCGGTCGCTCGAGCGGTAGAACTGGGTCCACTTGACGCTCGTGAGGGCGGTCGAGCCGCGGCCGTACAGGCTCGCGAGGACGACGGCAGTGCCTGTCTGGAGGAGGAACAGCTTGGGAAAGATGGCCTGCGTGCGAGAGGGGCGAGGTCAGCTGTGAGGAGGGGTAGGGCGAGGGGGAGAGGGAGAGGGAGGGGGCGCACCTCCTGCAGGGTCGAGAACGGCTTGCGGCCGAGGATGCGGTACGCGATGGGGCCGCCGAAGAAGCCGTGCCAGACGGTGGCGCCAAAGACGTTGCCGAGGCTGTCGCGAGGAGGACGAGGGTCAGCGATCGGGAGAGCCGAGGAGGCGGGGAGGAGGGGAGGGGGAGGCGCACAGGATGTTGTAGAACCCGCGCGACGAGAACACGGCGCGGTAAGCCGCAGGGTTGAGCTCAGTGGACGGCATCGTTCGTCTAGTCGCTCGAGGTGAAGAGCGAGGAGGGAGGAGAAGGAGGAGGAGAGTCGCCGGTCGGACTTCGTCACCGTCGTCGTCGAGCCGGATCGCCGCCTCGACCTCTGGCGGCGGGATTGGATGGCGAGAGCACGCTCGATGGTGTACTAGGTACCCCGAGCCCCTCGAGCAAGCCCCGCTCAGCGTGGGAGACCGCGGTCTCTCCCGGCGGCGGGGCCGGCCGCCGCGGCGAATCGTCCGCCCGCTCCTCTCTTCCGCTCGCTCCTCAGGCTCTCGCTCTGTGCTTCCAGCGACTCGCTACAGCCATGGGTCTCACGCTAGACGACCCGCACCAGCCTCGCGACTCGCTCACCGTCACCGGTGCGCCCTCCCTCCTGCTTCCCCCACTTCTCACCCAACCCCAGCTGACGAGCCTCTCCGCGCCCAGACAACCGCACGGGCAAGACGGTCGACATCCCCATCAGCCGCAATTCGGTCCCTGCCGTCGCCTTCAAGAAGCTCAACCTCGGCAAGGCGCGTGACGGGCAGGACCGCCCCGAGGACGAGGTCGAGGTGAGCCCGGCGCTCCTCCTCCTCCTCCGATCCGCTCGCCCAGCTGCTAGTTCCGCTCGCTCGAGGCGATGCGACTCGCTGTGCGGCAGCCCTGAAGTCTGCGCTGACGCTTTGACGACGTGCGCAGGGCGGCCTGCGCGTTTTCGACCCGGGCTACCAGAACACGGCGGTCGTCCAGTCGGCCATCACGTTCATCGACGGCGAGAGGGGCATCCTCAGGCACCGGTACGTCGTCTGCTCGCAGGCCTGCCACGCTCTCACCCCCTCGTCGTCGCCTCGTCCGCCTCGTCCTCCTCGTCCGTCTTCCGCTCGCACGCGTGTCGCCGTCACTGACGCGCTCGGCCTCACTCTCGCCGCCGCAGCGGCTACCCCATCGAGCAGCTCGCCGAAAAGTCGACGTTCCTCGAGACGGCCTACCTCCTCCTGTACGGCGAGCTGCCGACGTCGGCGCAGTACAAGCTCTTTTCGACCGAGGTCATGCACCACACGTTCGTCCACCGCGACATGGCCGACATCATCGCCTCGTTCCGCCACGACTCGCACCCGATGGCCATCTTGACGTCGGCATTCTCTGCGCTCGGCGCCTACTCGCCCGAGGGCAACCCGGCTCTCGCCGGCCAGAAGATCTACACGGCCTCGAACGACGCCGCGCTGCGCCTCCTCGACAAGCAGATCTTCCGCCTCATCGGCAAGGCCATCACGCTCGCCGCCATGGCGTACCGCATGCGCCAGGGCCGCCCGTTCGTCGCCCCGCCGGCCAACATGGGCTACACCGAAAGCTTCCTGTACATGATGGACCACCTCAACGAGCCGAGCGGGTACCGCCCGCACCCGACCATCAGCAAGGCGCTCGACACGCTGTTCCTCCTGCACGCCGACCACGAGATGAACGCGTCGTGCGCGGCCGTGCTCCAGGTCGGCTCGACGCTCGTCGACCCCTACTCGGCCGTCTCGGCGGGCTGTGCCGCCTTGTACGGACCGTGCGTCGCACTCTTCCTCGTTCTCCCTCTCCCCGTACCTGCCTCGCAACTCCTCTCGCTCCCCCTCTCCTGCTTCTCCCCTCTCCTCCTTCCTCCTCCGCCTCACGCACAGACCCTGACGCACCCCCTTACTCCCGCACGCACCCACAGCTCACACGGCGGCGCCAACGAGGCGGTGATCCGCATGCTCATCGAGATCAAGGGCCCCGAGAACGTGCCGGCCTTCATCGAGCGCGTCAAGCGCAAGGAGGCCGTCCTGTCGGGCTTTGGCCACCGCATCTACGTCTCGACCGACCCGCGCAGCAAGATCATCCAGAAGTGCGTCACCCTCGGGCGTGCTCACTCTCGGCGCTCGTGCCGACCACTCTCTCCGTCACGCACGGACCCCCTCTTCTTCCTCGCGACTGACCCTGCGCCTCACCTCGCCTCGCCTCGCCTCGCCCCCTCCCGCGCAGGATCGCCGAGGACGTCTTCGAGCTGACGGGCAAGGACCCGCTCCTCGACACGGCGCTCGCGCTGCGCGACGCGGCGCTCCAGGACGAGTACTTCATCAAGCGCAGGCTGTATCCGAACGTGGACTTTTTCGTGAGCCTTCTCTCTGGCTCTCTCGCTGCGCGCGAGGGCGACTCGCTGACGGTCCATGTGCACATTTGCAGAGCGGCCTCATCTACGTGCGCCGCACGCTCCTCGTCCCGCTCGAGCCTCCTCCGCCTCGTCCGCCTCACTGACTCGCCCTCCCTCCCTCCGCGCAACGCTCTCTCTTCCTCCGTCTCTCCCTCGCCTCTCAACCCCTTCTCGCCGCCATCACCCACATCCACAGCGCGTCCTCGGCTTCCCGACCGACTTCTTCCCCGTCCTGTTCGCCGTCCCGCGCGTCGTCGGCTGGCTCGCCCACTGGCGCCAGATGATGCTCGCCGCCCCGGTCAAGATCTGGCGCCCGCGGCAGGTCTACGTCGGCGAGGGCGAGAGGGCGTACGTCGGGATGAAGGAGAGGAGCGAGGACGAGGGCAAGCGCGGCGAGAAGAAGAGGGGGAGCGAGCCGAGCAAGGTGCGCTTGGGCCTCGTCTCTTTCTCTCGCTCTTTCGGCACGCTCGACGAGCTGCAGCGAGCTGACCTGCCTCGACGTCGTCTGCAGGTGCACCACCCGACCTCGACGCGCGTCTTCCTCGCGCGCGAGTCCAAGCTTTGAGCGAGCGAGGGAGAGGAGGAGGGTGCGCTTCAGGTTCTCGGGTTCTCGGGCCCTTCTTTTCGTGCAGTCGTTACTTTCAGTGTCTGTGCAGGCCCGGCTATCCAGAGAGGCGGGCGAGCGAGTCGAGACCCTGTGTCGCCGGCGCCGAGTCGGCCGCCGACCTTGTCCTGCTCAGCAAAGGTGACGCGCCGCGGTTCACGCCGGAAGGGTCGGGTCATCACTGGGAGAGCGTATCGTCACTATGAGAGCGAGGGACGTGCTTGTGGCCCTCGTCTACCCCGTCCGGCGCGCCGCTCGAGCCTGCTGGCTCGTGCTCGTCCTCGCGCGCGCTCCAGATCGACACCTTGCGGCGCTGACTCGTGCAGGCTGCACTCGCTCTCTCACTTGGTCATCTTCTCGGCTCTCGTCGCAGGAGCGAGAGAGGTTGCACGGCTCAAACTACAGCGAACGGATCCGCTCGACCAACTCGTCCTCGACCCTCTGCTGGACCCGCCTCGATCGGACCCCACCGCCAGCGTCGGGGAAGAGCGACGATAGCGCCTGCAAAAACTCGTCGACGGCACCCTCGACCATCGCGCGCTCGTCTCCCTCGTCCTCCTCATCCTCCTCGCCTGCGCCCGTCTGCGAGGTCGGCTCGCTCCTCGACGAGCGGTGCTTGCGGATCACGGCGCGCGCGGTGAGGATGTTGGACACGAGCGTGAAGGGCGCGATGACGCCTGAGCGGATGAGCAGGCTCGCGACGGAAGGTGCGCGCGTCTGCGGGTGCAGGTACAGCGTCAGCAGTGGCGCACGTAGCCGGAGAAGGTGAGCGAGGAGCACGCACCGACGTTGCACGCGAGGTCCAAGCTCGCGCCTGCTCGTCGAGATCCTCAGGCGAGAGCTCGCGAGGCCCACTCCTCCAACCTCGCGCTGAACCGCCTGCTCCCTCGACAGCTCTGCTCGTCTCGCCTTTTCCCTCCGACGAGCATGCCGTCCGAGCCCGCTTGTGCGACGGCTGTGCCGGCGACGGTAGCTGGGCGAGTGGCTGACGCGGGCCGGCGGGGAGCCTGGGCGCTGGAAGAGGAGACGCGGCGCGCGGGCGGGGTGCCCTGCTGGACCGGCGTGCGCCGACGGCGTACTGGCCCTGAGCGCCGCCCGTGCGACCGTCGCCCTCGTCCACGCCCTCGTCCACGCCCTCGCCCGTGTCGCCGAGGCCGGGCACGAGCCTGGCGGGCGGCTCGTCGGCGGTCGCGGAGGAGGGCGCACCTCGCGCGCTCGTGACGAGCCCGACCTGCTGCAGCGACGACGGGACCGCCTGCGCCTCGGCGACGATGCGCACCTTGTCCACGGCGGCCGAGCGTTTGTCGCGGGCGGACCAGTTCGGGCCGTAGTCCTCGCCGAGCGCGTCCATGACGGCCGTCCACAGCTTGCGCGGAACGAGGCCGTGCAGCTCGGCCTGGCGGACAACCTCGGTCGAGAGGCTCGGGAGCAGGTCGCACGTCGTGTTAGACAGGCGGCCCTTCATCGCGCCAAAGTAGAGCGGCTCGGCATCTTCGAGCTGGAGGCGCGAGCGGGCGTTGGCCAGGCAGGCGACGAGCCGGCGGCGGGTGGCGGGCGACAGGGCGTCGTCGAGCTGCACACGGAGCTTCTCGACGCTGGCAAAGATGGCGTCGGCGATCGCGATGCCCTCGGGCGGCGCGTTCTGGCGGAGGAGATCAACGACGACGAGGAGAGACGAGAGCTGAGTGACGGGTGCTGCGACGCTGTTGGCCAGACTCGACACGAGGCTTGCGCACAGGCGGATCTTGGCCTCGACGGTCTGGCCCCGCGTGACGCTGTTGAGGAGCGCAAAGGCGTCGACGGACGGTGACGCGAGGCGGACGAGGAGGCCGGCGGCGACACCGGCGTGAGCTGCGTCGGCCACAGGTGCTACGGGTGGCAGATCTGGTGCGAACAGGGCGTCCATTGCGGCGGTCAAGAGGCCGCGGAGGGTGAAAGGAGTTGAAGCGAGCCTCATCAGTTCCGCCTCGTCCTCCAACTCGTCGCACCCCTCGACACAACCCCGATCGTTCAGCAGTGCGTCCAGCGTGCCTTCACTACGTCGTGCGAAGTACCTGCATCCACTACTCACGCACCGCGAGCTGACGCCGACTCTCCCGCTCCCCTCCCCCTCCTCCCCTCACCCCGCCCGCCGCGCCCGCCGCACCGCAACAGTGGCCCGCAATGAGGAGAAGGCCCAGTCGATGCTGTACCGCTTCCGCGAGGCCCAGGCCGCAGAGCTCGGCCTCGCGCAGCGCAGCGACCGCCGCCCTAGGGTCGCGAGCTCGTGCAAGGACCTGAGGCAGTGCGAGCGCTGGAGGGGCGAGATACTGCGCGACATCAGCCGCAAGGTGTCCAAGATCCAGGACGGTGCGCTCCCTGCTCTCTGCGCGCCGCGCCCTTTTCGACTCGCAGAGCTGACTTGCTCCCCCCTCCCGCAGCCGGCCTGACCGACTACGAGGTGCGCGATCTCAACGACGAGATCAACAAGCTCCTGCGCGAGAAGCACCACTGGGAGAACCAGATCATTGCGCTCGGCGGCGCCAACTACAAGCGCGCGGCGGGCAAGATCACGGACCAGGACGGGCGCGAGGTGCCCGGCCAGCGGGGCTACAAGTGCGTGCCTCTCGCTCGCTCTCTCGTCGCCTGACGGCCTCGCCGCCGTGCGCGAGGCCGCCTCCGCGTTGATGCTGGCGCGCAGGCCGCACACTGACACCCCTCGCCCTCGCGCCCGCAGGTACTTTGGCCGCGCGCGCGACCTGCCCGGCGTGCGCGAGCTGTTCGCGAGCGCCAAGGCCGACCAGGACGAGCTCCAGTCGTACAAGGTCCTCAAGGTGACCCGGTTCGACGGCGCGCCCAACAGCTACTATGGCGACGGCGCCGAGGAGGGCGAGGCCGGGAGGGAGCTGCTCGAGGGGGAGAGGGAGGCCGAGGAGAAGGGTGCGTCGCGCTCTCTCGCTCGCTCTCGATGTCGGCTCTCGTGCGCTGTGTGCATGCTTGCTGACTAGTTTTTGGGGCGGCATGTCACGTAGCGTGGGAGGAGGCGGTCGACAACCTCGACGGCGAGATCGACGACATCCCCTCGCTCCCGCTCCCGGCGCGGTCCCTCATCTCGCTCGCGCCGCCCTCGTCCACAGCGGCACCTGCGCCCGACGCCGACGCCAACGCCGATGCAGCAGCAGGCGCCAAGCGGAAAGCGCCCGCAGCGGCCAAGGGCGGCAAGAAGGCCAAGCTCGCCGACGGGTCCGCCTCCTCCGCCACCGCCACCGCCACCGCCGCCCCAGCAGCAGCAGCAGGCGGGTTCGAGAGCGTCTTCACGGCCGAGATGCTCCTCCCGCCGCAGCTCCTGAGCGCAAAAGACGTCGAGCGGGTGCTCGTCGAGAGGCAGAAGCGGCTCTTGCTCGACGAGTATGGCGTCGACGGCGAGGGCGAGGGCGAGGCAGAGGGCGAGGGGGCGTGAGGGTGTGTGGCACGGGCTGTAACGATGTACTCTCGCTCGAGCGAATTGGGCCAGAACGAGCGCGTGAGCGAGCGCGAGGGACTTTCTCTCGAGCTCTCGCACAGAAGCTCTCGACTCTCTCGCCGAGCGACACGCAGCTCACGACACCCTCGTTGCACGGCTTGCTCGTCTAGCTCCCCTCGCTCACGAGCAGCTCAGCCGCTTTGAATCGAGGCCCGGGTCCGGCTCGTCAGCTTTGCGCACGGACCGCGACTGAGAGAGGCGGGAAGGGAGAGAGGGCACGCACCGCGCGAGACGCTGTGGCCGCTCGTCTGGAGGGCGGTGATGATGGCTTGGCGCGAGTGGTGCTGCGGTCGGGTCGGAGGGAGGACGGTGGAGGGAGGGTCAGTGCGCAAGCTCCGTGCTGCAGCCTCACGGCCAGACAGAGAGCCGGGACCCACGGGGAAGATGCCGCTCAGCTCGGCGATCTGGCTGCGCGCGCGAGAGGGGATGCGCAAAGTCAGCGAGGAAGAGGAAGAAGGAGGAGGGAGGGAGGGAGGGAGGAAGGGAGGGAGGAAGGGAGGGAGGAAGGGAGGGGGGAGGCACGCACGCTGCGGTCGGGCCATCGGGCGCGCCGGTGAGACCTGCCTGCCACTGCTGGAGGAAGCTCGTGCCCGAGATGGTCGGGAGAGGGCGTGCCGAGGGCGCAGGGGCGGGCGCGGCGGGCGGGTCAGCGGCGGCGGCGGTCGCTGCCGCCCCGCCGTCGGCCGGCTCTGCGGCGCGCACCGGCTCTGTAGGCGCAGCGGCGACAGCAGCACCAGGCGCAGCTACCGCTACGCCCGCCTGCGGCGCACCCGGCCGCCGCCCTCGCAAGCCGCCGACATCGACCCCTCCCCCCGCGGCGCTCGCAAAGCCCGTCACGCCGCCGTTCCCGCCCGCGAGCGTCCTCAGCAGCGCCTCGTCGTGCTCGACCTCGGCTCCCCTCGTGATCGTGATCCTCCCCCTTGCGCCATCGCCGGGCGACAGGCGCGCGAGCGCGCGGTACGCCCTGCGCGGGACGCGCCACTGGGCGAGGCCGAGCGCGTTGTGCGACCAGGCCGAGGAGGCGGCCGTGCCGACGAGGGCGAGGAGGAGCGTCGAGGGGCATTGGGAGAGCGCGAGGAGGAGCGCGAGGAGGTAGGCCGGGAAGCGGGGCGGAAGGGTGAGCGTCGGGTGCAAGAGGCGGAAGGTGTAGAGGGTGGGCGTGAGGCGGTGCGACTGGTGCCTGTGGACGTGCTTGAGTCGGTCAAAGTGGCTCAGAAGAGGCAGGAGCGACGAAAGGGACGCACAGGATGGCGAACGTGACGGCGAACGGGCCGGACGGGATCACGTTGAACCGCCCGCGCGAGACGACCGAGCCGGCGAGGAGCGCCGCAAAGGTGCCCAGGATCGAGAGGAGAGTCGTGACGGCGAGGAACGACTGTGCGCAGGAGCAAAGCGCATCAGAGGTGAGCTGGAGGGGAGAGAGCGAGGAAGGAGGAGAGGACGCGACGCACGGCGTACTTCCTCGTGCCGAGGATGCGCTCTACGGCGATGCTCGTCTGCCACAGGACGAGGGTGCCGAGGAAGAGCTCTGCCGAGTTGGCGTAGAGGAGCGGGTGCGCGACGAGGCGGTACAGCTGGTGGTCGCGCGACAAGTGGGGGGAGAGGGCGAGGTGGAACCAGTGCTGTGTCGCCGTGATGGCTGCCGCGACCGAAGTGACGACCGAGGCGAGGATCAAGGCTGCAGTGTGCGCATCTCACGGGCTCGTCAGCTCGGTGCGCGGAGGAGGAGGAGCCGGAGATGAGCCGGACGAACCGCGAGAGAGAGGGGCGCCGGCCAAGCTTGTCGCGCTCATGGATGGCCCGGGCGGCGTGCAAGCAGAATCTCAGCAGGAGCTTAAGCTGGTGCGCAGGCCAGCAGTGGCACAGCTGTGTGCGGTCGAGGTGAGGACGACGAGGCCGAGAAGCGAACGAGGCGATGCTCCTCTCCCTCGCACCCACACGGCCGACCAAGGGCTGCTCGAGGCCTAGAGCTACTCTGCGAGATGCCCCCGCCAGTCCCGCCCTTCCACTTTCCCGCCCTGCTCCCCCAGTCGTGGTACATCGGTGCGCTCCTCCTCCATCAGCTCGATCAACTCGTCGCCGTCTCCCACCCTGACCCCGCCCCCTGCGCCCTGCAGGACACATGCACCGTGCCATGCGCGAGATCACCTACCTCGTCCAGTCGCACTCGCTCGACCTCGTCATCGAGACGCGCGACGCCCGCCTCCCGCTCACGAGCATCAACCCGGCCTTTGAGCGCCTCCTTGCCGAGCAGGCAGGGCGCAGCTTTGGCGCCGCACCGGGCGCGACCGGCGGCATGGCCAAGACCAAGCGCCTCATCGTGTACAACAAGGCCGACCTCGCCCAGGACTGCTTCCAGGAGGTGCGCCCGCTTCGTCCCTCTCCTCGTCTCGCGCGACTTGCTGACGCCTCTCTTCCCCTGCAGCCTCTACGCCGAGCTATCGCCAAGCACAGCGACGACGACGTCCTGTTCACCGACTCGCGCGACGACGCCGAGGTCCGGCGCCTCCTGCGCGCCGCCATCCGTGCGTCGTCGGTCGACCTCTTTCCTCGCCTGCCCTAGCTGCAACTGACGCGCCTCGTCTTCCTCCCCGTGCGCAGGCATGGCAAAGCGACCCATGGAGGGCCCCGACGACAAGATCAACATGCTCGTCGCCGGCATGCCCAACGTCGGCAAGTCGAGCATCCTCAACGCCCTGCGCCGAGTCGGCGTCAAGAAGGGTGCGTCCCACTGACCCTCTCTCGGGCTCTCCTGCGTCTCTCATCCTCTACTTGGGACTGACTCGACGCTCCTCGCCGCGCGCACGCACGCACACAGGCAAAGCCGCCTCGACCTCGTCCGAGCCGGGCCACACGCGCCGCCTGTCGACCGTCATCAAGATCGCGACGTCGCCGCCCGTCTACATCTACGACACGCCGGGCATCATGGTGCCGTTCCTCGGGCGCGGCGTCGCGGGCCAGGAAGCGGCGCTCAAGCTCGCGCTGACGGGCGGCATCAAGGAGAGCTTGTTTGAGCGCGAGGTCCTCGGCGAGTACTTGCTGTGGCGGCTCAGGATACGGTCCGAGATGCGCGACGACGGGTGGAGGGACTGTACGTGCTCCCTCTCGCTGTCTCTCGATCCTTCTCTACGCCCCCGAGACCGTTTCCTGACGGCCTGAGCGCCCCGCCCACAGCGGACCTCCTCGATCGCCTCTCGCTCCCCGCCTCGACCACGCTCGCCGACCCGACCGCCTTCTTCACGGCGCTCGCCGCGCGCCTGTCGGCCGTCCGGCGCGGCGGCCACCCGGACGTCGACTTTGCCGGGCGCTGGCTCGTCCAGGCGTTCCGCGAGGGCAAGCTCGGGCGGTGGACGCTCGACGGGCTCGGGCGCGCGGGCGAGGCCGTCGACGATGCGAGGGAGATGCGCGAGGTGGAGGTGGGCGAGGACGGCGTCAAGGAGCTCCTGTGGGAGAGGACCGAGAGGAGGTGGGGCTACTTGAGCTGCGAGGCGCCGAGGGCGGCCGAGGCGGTCCTCGAGGACGAGGCGCCGCGACCCGCCGCCGCCGCTCCTGCGCTCGATTTGGGGCCTGCACCGGTGGACCTCGCCGCCGCCGATGCGCCTCCCACACCCGCGCCCGCACCCGCCGCCGCCGCTCGCACCCCCTCCTCGCTCGACGCGCCCGTCCAGTCCGCCACCTCGTCCCACCTCTCCCACCTCGCCCTCCTCGCCTCGTCCCTCGACCTCCAGTCGTCGCACCAGTCCAAGAAGGCCACCAAGGCCGACCAGGCGCGCGTGCGCGAGATCAAGCGCCGCGGGCACGACGTCGCAAAGACGCCGACGAGGCGGTTCGCGGCGGGCTCGGGCTCGGGCTCGGGCTCTGGCTCGAGGGGCGGGTTCAAGGGCAAGGGCGGGTTTGGCGGCGGCGGAGGAGGAGGAGGGGCGTTCTCGAAGGGCCCGAGGGGCCCGGCGGGCAAGCTCGTCAGCGCGAGGAGGCGCAGGTTCAGGAGGTCGCAGTAGATTGGCGAGGGCCGACATAGACATGGAGCGCCGCTCTCATACTCTGCCAAGGTCTCCATCGAGAACAGAGAGAAGCTCGAGCTCGATTATGCAGGTCTAGGTGTACGAGAGCGAGAGCCGAGAAGGACGAGGAGGACCGTGCACGCCGCGCCGCGCCGCACCCGTTGGTGCTCGGCTAGCCCCCGCCGTTCCACCACCTGAGGCGCCCGTCCTCCCCCGCGCTCACCATCCTCCCGCCGCCGAGCCCCGCCGCCGCGCCGCCGAGGCCCTCGACGGCCGCGCCCGAGGCGCGCTCGGGCGCCCACGCGAGCGACCACACGTCGCCCGTGTGGTCGCGCAGGGTCGAGAGGGCGAGCGAGGGCGCGGCGAGGTCGAAGAGCTTGATGGTGCCGTCGGAGGAGCTGTGAGAGGGCAGCGGGGGAAGGAGGCGTCAGTGAGGGTGCGAGGGGAGTCGAGTGCGGGATGAGGAGGGGCGCTCGGACGGTCGAGGAGTGAGGAAGGGGGCGCGCGAGCAAGAGAGAAGTGGAGAGAGAGAGGGAGAGAGCGCGGCACGCACCCACTCGCGAGCAACCTCTCGTTCCTCGCCGCGACATTGACGACCCACCCCTCGTGCCCTCCCAAGCTCGCCACCTGCCCGCGCCGGCCGCCCGCGCTCGACCCAGCCGATGCCGCCGTCAGCGCGCGCAGGTCAAACACGTTGACGCGGCGGTCGTCCGACGCCGTGATGAGGAGCGTCGAGGTGAACGAGAGGGAGCGGATCGGGGCCGAGTGGGCTGCGGGCGGGTTCGGGTTCGGGGAGGGGTCAGTGCGAGGTGCGAGAGGAAGGGAGCAAGAGCGGGAGGCGCACCGGGGAAGGACGAGATGAGCGAGCCCGTCTCGGCGTCGAACAGCGTCACGTAGCCCGCGTCGCTCGCGACCGCGAGCAGGTTGCCGCCCTTGCTCTGCGTCGCGCAATCCTCGTCAGCTCGGCGCGAGCACAGCGAGCTCAAAAGCGCGAGAGGGCGGACGCACGTATTCGACCGCCGTGACGAACGAGCCCTTGGCCTCGAGCGCGGCGAGCTCGTCGCCGAACGAGTCGATGGCCGCCGAGAGGACCATGACTTTGCCGTCGGCGCCGCCGGTCGCCATCGTCTCGGCCCGCGGATGCAGCGAGATGTCCCACGATGCGGCTGCGGCGAGGAACGGGAACGTCAGCTCTTGGCGGGCGGCTCGTCGACGAGCCGAGCGAGAGGAGGGGGAGAGGGACGAGGGCGCGCACCGGGCCCAAACGTCTTGCGCGCCTCGTGCTCGCCGTCGATGCTCCAGCGCGTAATGACCGAGTCGAGCGTGCTGCTGACGAGGAACGACGCGCCCTGCTCGTGCTTGTCGACGTCGACGGCGACGACGCCGAGCGCTTTCGGCGAGCGGAGCGTGCGCGTCGGGCAGGCGGGCGCTTCCGGGTTCCTGGTGCGCGGGTGCCGTGGGTCAGTCGAGGGGTCTCGGAGAGGCGCAAGAAGGGCCAGGAGGGGGGGACGGACCAGAGCTTGAGGGTGTGGTCGGCCGAGCCGGTCACGACGACCTCGCCGCCTCCCTGCTTGGCGGCCCACTTGGACGTCCAGATGGCGTCGGCGTGTCCTGGCTCTCCTGCGGCGTGGCTCGGCAGGGCAGCGCTGCGGCCGGGGAGGGTGGTCGATGCTGGGTCTGGCTCGGAGACGGAGGCGAGGAGGTAGGTCGCGGACTGCAAGAGCTGTGGGTCAGCGAGCTTCCCAGTGCAGAGTGAGAGTCTGGGCACACCATGGTCGGCTTTACGCGCTCCTGCGAGCCAGTTGAGGCGAGCTCGTCGGGAATCGAGGCGCAACGAACGATGACCTCGCTCGTCTCGTCTCGTCCTCTCACCCACCGAGCCTGCCTGCCCCTGCTGCAAGGCTAGTCGAGCTCTGCACAGCTGCACCTTGCATCCGACCCAGCCGCGCAACCCCCGCTCCAGCTCGTTCGACCCTCGCCTCGTCCTCATCAGTTCGACCTCGATCTCGATCTAGAGGTCGCCAACCAGGCCCTGCGTGCCGTCTACAGAGTCGTGAGTCCATCATTACCTGCCTGGGATCTGCACACCTGTCGCTAATACCTCCCAACCCTGGCTCACAGCTCGACCTCGTCCCTCGTCCTCCTCGACATCATCTCGCTCGACTTGCCGCCGAGCACAGCATCTTCTCATCTGCAGTCGCTCATGGCGATCACGTCGCAGGCGAGGCTCTTCTTTGGCGTCCTCGTCTCGGCCTTGGATCTCGTCATCGCCGCGCGGGCCTGGCCGCGCCGCAAGGTCCTCAGCGTAGTCTTCGGGTCCTTCGTCCACGCGCGCGCCCAAGGCCGCCTCGTCCTTCTCGAGCATGTCGGACCCGTCCTGCTGCGCGTGCCGCCCGACTTCTGGACCCTCATCGAGTCGCACGCAGCCGTCGCGCTGCTCAAGCACGAGGAGCACAAGCTCGTCAGGTCACTGCACGCGCGCGGCGCCGGTTACGCCGAGTGCGACTGCACCGTGTGCGCGAGGGACGAGCACCTGACGCTCATCGGGCACGAGGCGCCGTTGCTCGAGTGGTCGTGTCTGGGAGAGTGCGACGCGTGCGACAACGGCTTTCTCCAGGAGGCGGGAACGCAGGGTCTGATGGACGATCACCAAGACGTGCGCCGCCCCTTTCTCCGCACATACAGTACGTGCAAGCTCGCGAGCTGACTGTGTAGCGGAGCAGGACATCCGCCGGCTGCTCGCAGCATTCAAGCTCGCCCTCGTCGACTACCGCACGGTCAGCTGTCAGCAGTACGCCTCGAGCGACGTTGACGCTGCCGCCGCCATCGGCCTCCCCATTGTCTCGACCGCTCGTGCAAGAACCAAACCCGCCGTCGGCGAGTGGATCGACGACGTCGAGCGCCTCAACCCGTCCTTCTTCGTCCTCCCTCCCGACGCTCAAGACCGCTTCCGCCTCCTCCTCCAGACCTGTCGGCTCGATCACGAGGACCCGACCTGCGTGAATGCGCATGCGGATCGATCCGGGCCGCACGAGGGGGCGGGTACAGCGTTGGTCGAGGAGGACGCGGCCGAGCCGGCGAGGTGGCACCTCTGGGAGTCCATATCTCGCTGAAATCGCCCTCGAGATGTGCTCTGGCCTCGGTGAGCACCTAGAGCAGACGCTCGAGCCTTGCGAGGGCCAGCCTGCTGCAGCGAGAGAGCCCCTGCGCCACTTTGGGCCGCACCGCCTTGGCGCCCCGACTCGGCCGCCCTCTTGCGCTCCACCGCTCTCTGCCCCTCGGCCTGAGAGCGTGCTCTGCGAGGGCTCGCGACGCCCAGCTGCCCTGCCGCAGCCCATTGCGCGCTGCCATCGCCCTCGAGCGGGCCCCGGCGAGCCTCGTCATCCTCATCAGCGCCGTCGACAAAGGTCGCGTTCGACGGCCAGAACGCGGCCGGGGACTAGGTGCGTTGAGCTCAGCAGTCTTTACGCAAGCTTGACGAGGAGCTGACTTTGCGTGCGCGCCCCTGCAGCTCAATCTCGTACACCTTTGCCTCGACTTCCCCCACCTCGCCGCAGCTCCGCCTCGACCTCGTCCGCTCCCTCTCCCAGCTCGCCGCCCACCACAGCACCTTTCTCCCCCACAGGCGCCCACCTCAGCTCCCTCATCAAGCACCCGCACACGCCCATGTGCGTCTCGTCTGCGCGCCTCTTCTTCGGCTTGACCGTCCCCGCCCTCGACCTCGTCATCGCGGCCAACGCCTGGCCCGTGCGCCGCCGCCTCGCGCGCACCATCAACGGCGTCGCGGCCCTGCGCGAGTCGGGCCAGCTCAAGGTCAAGGTCGCGCCCAAGGACCGGCACAAGGCGCGCTCGTCGCCCGCGTCGGTCCTGCACCGCGTCCCGGGCGAGGTGTGGCAGCTCATCAAGGTGCACCTCATGGCCGCCGCGTGGGAGGACGCCGAGCACGCCCTCGTGTGGCGCTGCCACAACGCCGGGCGCGAAATCTGCATGTGCCGCGCGTGCGCGAGGGCAAGCAGCAGCCGGGCGTTCGTCGAGTGCGACGAGCGCGTGCTGCGCCTCGAGGAGTTTGGGACGTGCGACGAGTGCGACAAGGGGTACGTGGCGCTCGGTGGCGGCGAGGGGCTGCTAGACCTGCATCGCGAGGTGCGCCGCTCTCTCCTCCCCTCTTCCTCTCCAGGTCTCCCTGCTCCCTCTATCCTCGTCCGTCTCGACGACCTCGTGCGCCTGACCCTCTCTACCTCGATCCCGCACGCACGCACGCAGGCCATCAAGGCCATCCTCAAGTCGTTCCGCCTCGCCATCGTCGCGACGCTCCCGCTCGCGCCCGACTGCCCGCGCTACATCTTTGACTCGTCCATCGCCGTCTCGCTCCCCGACTGGGCCCAGGTCGACACCGAGGCGCCGCACGGCGAGTACGACTACGAGCACCACCTCGCGACGGTCGAGGCGCGCTTCTTCGCGACGGTGCCCGACGACGCCCAGATGCGCTTCGCGAGGCTGCTCGCGAGCTTCCCGCTCGAGGTGACGGACGAGACGAGCGGCGAGGTCGGCGGGCCGCACACGGTGTATGTGCGCCGCGGCGACAAGGTCCAGCCGGCGGAGAAGGACGAGAAGAAGAAGAAGGACAAGGGGAGGAGGCCAAAGCGCGGCGAGGGCGGAGGTGGCGGCGGCGGCGGCGGGCCGGCGAAGTGGCACCTGTGGAGCTCGGTGTGCGACTGTGGGTAGCGCGAGCTCTTCTATCTGCAACGTTCCTGTGCCGTTCCCTCGACGAGAGGCGACGAGGCGGCGGCCGGGGCAGGGGCTCGGACCGCGCTCGAGCGGCGCTCGCGCGAGCTCGCTCGCACAAAGCATGACCGCTGCCGCGGGAAGTACGAGGAGCAAGATGGCCTGTACTGCTGAGCGCAGCCTCGCGCTGAACCTTTGCTCACCGTCGCTGAGCCGGCGGCGGCCGACTCGGACGCGGCTCTCCGCCCTCGATGCTCCTCGCCTCCTCGGCCAGTGAGCTGGCGCACAGACACAACAGAGTCACCAGCTACTCTGGGCCACCCGCCTAGCTCGCCGCACCCGCTGCGCCGTCTCGCTGAGCCTCGCCCCTCCTCATCAAGTCGCGTCGACCAACCCGACCCGTCCTCGTCGCCTCGAGCCCGTGTGCAGGTGCGCAGTGCTCGCCTGGTCTCTGTTCTGTACATAAAGTCCCTGACGCTGCGCTACGCGTACCCAGCAGCTCGCCGTCGTCCACCTCGCCTCCCGACTTCCGCCTCCCACGCCTTCCGCCTCGCGCCGCCTCCGCCGCCTCATCCGCACCGCCATGTGCGGCTCGATGAGCAAGCTCTTCTTCGGCATCACCGTCCGCGCCCTCGACCTCGTCATCGCCGCGCGCCACTGGGCCCACCGTCAAGCCGTCCTGCGCGCGCTCGACTCGATCTCGGCTCTCCGGGAGCGAGGTCAGCTCAAGGTCGAGCTCGGCGCAGACGGGCGCAGCGCACGTATCGCCGAGGTGCCGGGCGAGGTCTGGGCGCTCGTCAAGGCGCATGTTGTCCCCGCGCTGTGGGACGAGGCCGAGCACGCGTTCGTGAGCCACGTCCACGACGCCGGCAAGGAGACGTGCTCGTGCGTCGTGTGCGCGAGGGCTGCAGGTCGCACCGCGGTGGTGCCCGCAGGCCCGCTGCGCAAGCTGTCGCACATCGACGAGTGCGTAGACTGCAGCCTCGGGCTGCTCCGGCTCCAGGGCCTCGAGGACATCCTGATCGTGCACGAGCAGGTGCGCGCTTGTTTCTCGCCCATGCGAGCAGGTCCTGCCTCAGTATTGACGCAGCGCTTCGCCGTAAACGCAGGACATCGACACGCTCCTCGCCGCACTCGCCCTCGAGCTCGTCGACACGGTCCCGATCAGCCACGGCGCGATGGCCATGCCTCGCCTCGACGTGTACGCCTCGGTCGCCATCTCGCTCCCGAACGTCGCCCGCACCGACTCGGACGCTCCGCACGGCACCTACGACTTTGACCACGACGTCGTCGAGATTGACCCGCGCTTCTTCCTCGTCCCGCGCGACGCCCAGGACCGCTTCAAGCGCCTGCTGCGCCTGTTTTCCCTCGCCGAGTCGCACGAGCAGCAGGGCAAGGTCTCACGCGGGCACAGCCGGCGCTGGGCACCCGACGACAGCGACGGACGAGCAGGCGGGCTGCCGCAGACGACGGCGGGAGGTAAGAGCTCTCGGGCCGAGGGTGGACCGGGCAAGTGGCTCTTGTGGGGCTGCGTGTGCGACTGTGGGACGTGAGGGCGTCGCTCGCGCTGCAACGACTCGCTTTCTCTCGATGTGCACTCGCTCGAGAGAGCAACGAGAGCGGCGTACGAGCCCCTCCTCGAGGCGACTTTCCCCTCGAGCTTCCTCTGCACGAGCGCGGTCTGAGAGAGAAAGAGAGGATGACATGACAACGTCTACAACAAAGAGAGGAGGTGCGCGCTCTACCGCTTGCCCTTCATCTTGCGCTTGCGGCCGATCATGCTGCCTATCCGCGCGCCCTCCTTGACGGGCGCCTCCGGGTCGACGGCCGCGTCGCTCGCCTTCTTCGAGCGCTTCTTGCTCGGCGACGCGCCCTCGTCGTCGTCGCCGTCGGTCGCGCGGCGCTTCTTGCCGTGCGCGCCGCCCTTCTTGCCCGAGAGCTTGCCGCCCTTCTTCCGAGGCGACGCGCCCTCGTCGTCGTCGCCCGAGCCCGCCTCGTCGCCGCTCTCCTCCTCGCCGTTCTCCTGCGCGCACAGAGAAGAGAGGTCGAGTCAGTTGACAGGTCGAGAGGAGAGGAGAGGCAAGAGAGAGGACGCACCTTGACCCGGCGAGCCTTCTCGCGCGCGCGCTCGACCTTCTCGGCGCGGCGCTTGGTCGTGACGGCGTTCTCGATCGAGACTGCGAGATGGAGAGCGACGTCAGCGGTGCAGGCGAGAGGGCGAGCGAGAGGAGAGGAGGGAGACGCACACTCGATGATGAGGCACTTGGAGCTCCTGCCGCCCTCGCCGGTGAGGGCGCGCCCGGCCGCCTCGCGCTTCGACGCCTTGTCCTCGGCGATGCGCTCCTCCTCCTCGAGCTCCTTGCGCTTCTCGCGCAGGCGCTTGAGGCGGTCGTCCTTCTCCGACACCTTGACGCCCTTGCCGAGCTTGCCCTCGCCCTTCTCGACCTGCTCGAGCATCTTGTCGAGCTCCTCGCGCCACCACGTGCGGAACAGGCGGTTCACCTCCTTGTTGGCGTTGGCCCACCGCAGGAACCGGAGCGCGTCGGCGTGCGACCCGAGCTCGAGGAAGCCGTAGCCCTTGGAGCGCCCGAGCCCCGTCACCGGGTCGACGCGGTCGTTCTGGCGCAGGATCTTGCTCTGGCGCACCTTGCCGAGCGGGACGCCCTTCTTGCGCTCGACCTTGTCGTGCGCCGACTCTTTGGCGCCGCTCGCGTCGGGCACAAACGTGACGAGCTCGTCGGCCGTGAGCGGCTTCTGGTGCCCGCCCTTGACGTCGCGGTCAAACTCGCGGATCGCAAAGTTGGCGAGGCGCTTGAGCATGCCGTCGGTGACGTAGAGCGGGATCTGGCGGATCGAGAGACGGGTGCGCGAGATGTACAGCGACGGGTTCGAGCGCAGGAGCGACTTGCGCGCGTCGAACGACGACTGGCGCGCGTCCATGTCGGCCGCCGAGAGCGTCTTGGCGATCGCCCAGGTCGGGAAGATGACTGTGCGAGGCGGCTGGAGCGTCAGCACTCGGCTCGAGCGAGGGAGAAGGGAGAGCGGGCGGGACGCACCACCCTCGCGCATGAGGTACAGGTTGCGGCGGTCCATCTTGGCGGCGCCCTTCTTGTCGCGGTCCTCGCGGAGCTTGTCGGCGTCGTTCTTCGAGACAGCGGGGACGGCGGCGAGGACGCGGCCGTGGAGCGTCAGGCGCGAGGCGGTCGACGACGACGGGTCGGCCATGAGGAGCGAGGTCTTCTTGGTCGACGTCTGCGAGCGAGCGAGCGAGTGGGTCAGTCGACGTTTGAGAAGGAGGTGGAAGAGAGAGCGAGACGTACCTCGCCAAAGCTGCCCTCGTTGAGCGCCTGCGACTCGTTGAGGACGGCCTGAGCGCTCTCGTCGTTCCAGAAGCACACAAAGGCCGTGCCGCGCGAGCGCTTGGTCGTCGGGTCGTAGACGATACGGGCGTACCGCACGGGGCCGAACGCCTTGAACCTGTGCGAGGGAGGAGGAGGGCGAGGTCAGTCGAGGACGGCGGTGGGAGGGGGGAAGGAGGAAGGAGCGGACGCACAGGTCGTACAGCTCGGCCTCGGTCGCCTCGAACGACATGTTGCGCACGAAGAGCGTCGTGCCCTTCTGCTGCTGCGGCTTGTCCTCCTCGCCCTCGTCGCTGAGGCCGTCGTCCTTGTGCTCGGCGCGGCGACGCTCGGCGGCGCCGACGGGCTCGGGCGACATGTCCGAGTCGGCGTCGAGGTCCTCGGGGACGGGCGACATGTCGCTGTCGTCGTCCTCGTCCTCGTCGCTCGAGCCTGAGTCGGACCCACTGCCGCTCTCCTCGTCCGCGTCGCTGCCCGACACGTCCTCGCCCTCCTTGTCGCCCTCCTGCGCCTTCTTCCACTCCTCCTGGCTGAGCGCCCAGTCGACGGCGACGACGCGACCCTTGTCGCCGCCACCGCCGCCGCTCGCGCTCTTCTCGGCCTTCTTCTTCTCGCGCACCTCCTTCTTCTTGCCCTCCTTGCCGCCCTCGGTCGCGACGCGCTCGGCCGCCATGCCGGCGTACACGCGCGTGCCGTTGACGGCCGCGAGCGCCTTCTCGGCGTGGCCGCGCGAGACAAAGTAGACGAAGGCGAAGCCGCGGCCCTTGGACGTGGCCGGGTCGACGGGGAGCGTGATCGAGTGCAGCGGGCCGAAGCGCGCGAATGCGGCGCGTAGGTCGGCGACCTTGACCTGTGGGAGACGAGCAACGACTCAGAGAGGGCTCGAGGAGGAGCAGGAGGGACGAGGGGACGCACGTCAAAGCCGAGGTTGCGAATGAGGAGGCGCCCGCCGCCCTTGGCCCGGCCCTGGCGCTGACACAGGTCCCACGAGCTCTTGATGGCGGCCGACACCATGACGCCGCGGAAGACGTGGTTGTTCATCTTGGTCATGAGGGCGTGCGCCTCGCGCGGCGTGTACATGATGACGAGCGCTGCGGGACGGTCGAGGGGACGAGTCAGCGACTCGCTCGTCATCGACGGGTAAAATGGGAGAGACGCACCGACTTGCTCGCCCGACGCGAGCCGGACAGGGAACTTGACGTCCTCGAGGTCGCCAATCTTCTTGGCGCGCTGGCGGATCGCCTTCTTCCAGTCGATGAGCTTGCCCTTCTTGGCGGCGCCCGCTGCCGCGTCGTCGCCCTCGCCGTCGGCAGGCGCGTCGACGTCCATCTTGGCCTCGTCGCCCTCGGCGTCGGCGTCCTTCTTGTCGTCGTCGGCGTCGGCGTCGACCTCGGTCGAGCCCTCCTCGCCGGGCAGCGGCAGGCCCTGGACGATGACGGTGCGCACCGCGTTGTGGTCCCACACGCCCGGGCGCCACTTCTCCTCGGCCTGCGCCTCGTCGTTGTCGCCGCCCTCGACCGTCGCCGCCGCCTTGACCACCTTCTTGTCCTTCTTCTCGGCCTTCTTCTCCTTCCAGTCGGCCGCCGCGCCCTCGGGCTTCTCGCCGTCGCGGAGCTTCTTCTTGGCCCAGCTCATGTGGATGCCGCCGGCGCCCGTCACCTTGTCCCACTCGAGGCCCTCGAGGCCGTCCTGGAGCTCGAGCTCGCGCACGGCCGAGCGCGGGATGCCCGCCTTGGTGCCCCACTCGGCGAGGCACGACTCGGCGTCGGCGCGCAGGACGAAGCGCACGTAGCCGAAGCCGCGCGAGGCGACCTTGCCCGTGCGGTCGCGGCCGGCCTTGAGCGAGATCGTGTTGACGGACGAGCCGCCGAACGAGGGGTCGTCGGCCTTGGCGGCGCGATCCCCGCCGGTCGAGACGACAAAGGCGGCGCGGACGGGAGCGTAGGACGAGAAGATGAGCTGGAGCTGAGGCGAGGTGAGGGAGGGCGGGAGGTTGGTGAGGTAGAGGGTCGTCTGGTGGGCGAGCGGGTCGGCGTCGGCGCCCTTGACCTCCTTGGGCTTGCTCGACTCGGCGGCGGCGTCGGCGCTGTGTGCAGTGCGAGGTCAGCTTGGCTCCTCGGCACTGACGAGAGAGGGAAAGGACGCACTGAGCCTTGAGGCCGGCCGAGATCCACCCCTCCTTGGGCTTGAAGGCCTCCTTCTTAGGCCGGTCGTCGCTGAAGCCGCCGCGCCCGCCCCTCGCACCGCCACGACCGCGTCCACCGCCACCGCGTCCACCGCCACCGCGCGCGCCGCCGCCGCCGCCTCGTGCTCCACCTCGTCCGCGGCCGCGCTGCTCGAAGTCGTCGCCGCGGCTGCGCTTGTGCGGGCCGCCGTCGCGCGGGCCGCTGTCCTGGTCAAAGTAGCGCTTGGGTGCAGGCATGGTGTGGGTGCGTGCTCGGGGTGAGCGAGCTGAGTGAGGCCAAGCGAGCTCGACGCGGGGCGACGAGACCAAGCTCGTCGCGACTTCATCAGTTCGCGCCTCATGCTCTCCTCCTGCGCCTCAGTGGCTCGATTGGCTGGACCATGTTGCTCTGCACGGCTACAGCTCTGCTCAGCCCGAGCGCGGCGTCCGCTCGGCGGTGCGTCACTCTCCGACCTCGCGCGCTCCGCTCCGCCTCACTACCCGCCTCGCTCCCGCCCCGACGGCCCAGCAGCTGGCGCCCTTGCGGTCGAGCGAGGCCGCTTACACTGCTCGGTGCGCCGGCCTGGCTCGGGCAGGGCACCTCGCTCGCCGAACCCGCCCTGGACGGTGACGGCGCCGCTCATCCGTCGCGGCGGGCGGGCACCTCCTCCCAGCCCCTCGGCACGCTCCATCCGCCCTCTGTGCCTGCTCTTTGCGACGAGCCGGCTCGTGCGATTCAATCGTCGCCATCTCCTCCCGACAGCGCGCCGCTGAGCGCGAGCTGCGACCTCTCGCAGCGGGCCTTCCTCAACCGGCAGCAACTCTGTCCGTGAGCGGATGCGGCAGGAGATCCACGACGCTCACCTTTCCACGACCACCTCGATCACGAACAATAGGCACGGCCTTACGGCGGTGTGGCTGCCGCCCCGACCTGCCCCGACCAACCGAGCGAGGCGGTCCCCGGTGCGCCGAGCTGACCTCCCTACGATCCTCCCTCTGCCCCGCGCATTTGGGGACGAGACACGCGAATCTCGCTCCCGCACGGGTGTGCCTTCTGTGACAGCGGGGCGCGCGGGCGTCCACCTCTTCGTCGCCACAGGGGCGCGGCCGGCGTCCTCGCGGCTCTACCTCCTTTGCCATTCAGCACGCCCCCGACGCTCTACCCGACTGGATCCACCTCGCTCCTGCACAACGTCGACGCACGCCATGCCGTTCCTCGACCTCCCCAGCTCGGTCCGCATGCACTTCGAGGTTCTCCAGCCGGATGGGACGGAGACGGTCGACCCGACTCGCCCGACGCTCGTCACCCTCGTCCATTTCGTCTCGCCGGACTACAGCCACGTCCCTCAGCTACGACCTGAGTCCTCGCTGCGCGCCGACTACCAGATCATCGCGCTCTCGCCGCGCTCGCACGGCCGCACCACCTCGACCGTCCGACCCGAGCACGACCCGTACGTCTCGGCCGCCGACCTCGCCTTCGCGTTCGAGGCGCTCAAGCTCCCGCCAAGCTCGATCTACGCGCCCGGCTTCATCGCGAGCCGCATCGCCGTCGCGTTCGCCGTCCTGTTCCCCGACCTCGTCACGAGCCTGTGCTTGATCGGCTTCGGCACCACCGAGGGCAGGACGGGGCTCGAGGGCTTTCGCACGCTCGACGCGAGCATGTTGAACCCGGAGGAGCCGGCCGACTTGTACGAGACGCTCGGAGAGCTCGGTGCGTCCTCGCTCCCTTCTCTCGAACACCTCCCTCGACGCGCACGGACCCTGACTTTCGCCTTCTCCTGCCGACAGCTCAGAATCTGTACAACAACGAGCTGCACGTCGACGCGTTTGACGACGTCATGAGCATCCTTTTGCGAGTGCGTCCCCTCCTTTCTCTCCTTGTCAGCCCGCCGAGCGCGCTCGGCTGACCTTGCCTTCCCTCCTGCAGCGATACAACCCTCGCCGCGCCCTCCACGCGTTCGAGCTCTGCCGCCTCGCCTACCTCGTGCGTCTCTCCCCGTCGTGTCGCTCTACTCGCGCGCGGAAGCTGACAAGCCGCCGAGGCTGCAGAACGTCAACATCACGCCCGACGCCCTCGCCAGCATCCAGCAGCCTGTGCTCGCGCTCCGTGTGCGTCTTCGTCACGTTCTCTCGCACGACGAGTAGTGCGAGGCACGAAGCTGACCCTGGAACGTGCTGCGCAGGGCGGCGACGACTTCTACACCAAGGTCGACGACGCTCAGCAGTGGGCCGACAAGCTGTACCGGTCCAGGCACGTCGAGATGCCCGTCATCCCAAGTGCGTCCTCTTCCGGCGGCTCTTGAGCATGCTCTTCGTGCCCGAGCTGACGACCAGCACTCGCAGATGCGCCGCACCTGTGCTGGTCGACGCACCCAGAGACGACCACGGCCCACCTCTCCTCCTTCCTCGCTCGTCACGCACCTCCTCGCCCTGCTTCATACACGCCGCCCGACTTCACCGGAGCGCTGCGCCGCACCGCCACGCTGTTCGGCAACCCGGACGCCCTCCTCCGCGACCCGGGCCTTCCCGAGTCGTTCTCGACCCTCACGGCGCAGGAGGCGCTCGTCGTCGCTGCCGACATCGAGCGCATCGCGGGCTACGAGGCGGCGTGGAGGGCGAGGCCGCTCATCGACGGCGCAGAGGGCGTCGAGCCGTGGCAGCAGTGGTGCACGGACCTCGTCCGCCAGCCTCGTTGGCGGTGCGTTCCCTCTCTCCTTCCGCCTGCCTCCCGACCTGCACTGACGCCTCGTCGCACGCGCAGCTGGTCCCGGCGCAACAACTTTATCCCGCCCATCTCACGCGCCAACTCGATCTCGGTCGCAACCGAGGTCGTCGTCTCGACCGAGCGCGCCACGGCCGCCCTCGCCACCGACAGTCGTCCGAGTTCCTTCGTCGAGGTCAGCGTCTCGCCAACGTCGTCGTCGCCGCACGCCGACTCGGGCGCCGCGCTGCTCAGAGCGCGTGATGGCGGCGCCGAGGACGACAAGGGCAAGCTGAGCCGCAAGGACTCGGGCTTCGTCGGAGGGCTCAACGGCGACATGTTTGAGGACGGCGGCGAGCCGAGCGCGGCACTCGACGGGTCTGCCCTCCGAACTTGACGAGCAGCGACGACCTCGCTCGCTCGCTCGAGCCTCCTTCTTTGCTATTCCCCTCCCTGCTCCGGCGCCCGCCTCGTAGCCAGCTCTCGCACTGTCTTGCACTAGAACCCTCGCTGTCGTTGCCCTCGTTCACGCTCGTCCCTTGCGTCGTCTGTCAGGCGCGATGAGAAGGGGTCCGTGCGCTCTCCAGCTGAGAAGGTCCCGCTCCCTCTGTCGGCTTGCTCTCGCTCTCGCCCTGTCGGCTCGAGCACCTCTCACGAGGCAGCGAGCGAGACACAGACGTATGGAGAAGGAGAGGTAGTCCAGAGCGAGCGACAGAGAGTGCAGTCGGACGAGGACTCTCCCTCGAGCCCGAGCGCGTGAGCTTCTCGCGAGCCCGGAAGAGGACCGAGACGACGTTGCCATGCAAGGTACACCCGCTCTACAGCTCATCGCACCCATGCCCTGTCGCGCCCTGCTCACTTCATGCCGTTCCACGCGTCGTTGAGGGCGGCAAAGACGAGCGCGGCGACCATGCGCTGCTCGACGGTCGTGTTGGCGACGTTGAGCTGCGGGCGAGTGCACCGTCGTGAGCGCCAGATCGCCGTGAGTCGCTCGAGAAGGAGAGAGAGGGAGGGAGGGAGAGAGAGAGAGGGGCGCACCTTGTCCGGGTGCAGCTTGGCGATCGCGCGCACGTACCGCACCTTGAGCTGCCCCTCACTGATGAGCTCGTGCATGCCGACGTTCTTCCACCCGAGCTCGGGCCACAGCACCTTGTCGAGGCTCGCGATGAGCGCGCGCAGGTTGGCCTCCTTGCCGGCCTTCCACGCCGCGATGCGCGCGTCGACGACGTCCTTGAGCGCGTGGCGCTCGTCGTCCTCGGCGGCGGCGGCCGCTTGCTGCGCCTGGAGGGCGCGCACGGCGTCGCCTGAGCCTCGCACTGCTACGGCGGGGCGGGGCTTGGGGCGCGCGGCGGCGGCGAGGGGGCGAGACGGGGCGGATCGGGTCGAGGAGGGCGCCGCCGCCGGCGACGACGACGCCGACGCCGACGCCGGCGGGTCGAGCATCTTCCTGCACCGCGCCACGCCATCGCCGACCATCTTTGCGCCGCCCGCGCCCCGCAGGACCGCCTCGTCGCCGCACCGCAGCACGCGCTCCCAGTCGTCGCGCGCGGCGCCCCACTTCTCGAGCGCCTCGAGCGCCTTGGCGCGCCTTCCGAGCGCCTTGCCGAGCTGGTCCTTGAGGTCGAGCGGCGCGCCCGGGGCGTACAGCGCGCCGACCTCGGGCGGGAGCGCCGCGCCGTCCGCCTCGAGCGCGGCGAGGTCGAGGTCCGCCTCGCCTCCTCCGCCGCCGCCGCCGCCGAGCAAGATCCTCACCGCCTCGGCGCAGTCCTCGGCCGCGCCCTTCTCCTCGCCCGACCGGAGGCGCGCCTGCGCCCGGTTGTTGAGCAGCGGCACGCGCCCGATCCACAGCGCGGGGAGCGCGTCGAGCGCGAGCGAGTACGCGGCGGTCGCGTCGCCGAAGCGGCCGAGCTTGAAGTGGGCGTTGCCGGTCGCCTTGTGCGCGGTGGCCGACGCGAGCGAGGAGGGGGAGACGGCGACGGCGAGGTGAGGCCGAGGGCGGGAGGGGGCGGCGGCGGCGGCGCGGCGAGGGGCTGGGGAGGGGGTTGGGGCGCGAGAGGAGGGCGAGGGCGAGGGCGCGGGCGAGGCGCGCGCGGGAGGGGCGGCGGCCGAGTGGCCCGAGGGCGTCGGCGCGAGAGAGGGCGAGGGCGTTGAGCGCGGAGGGGGCGCGGATGCGCCGGAGAGCAGGTCGGCCTCGACGACGGCGGGTGGTGCCGCCGCCTTTGCGCGCCGGAACGGCGAGCGGTACTCGGCCGGCGGCGGCGGCGGCGCGGTAGCCTCGGGCCCGGGCTCGACGCGGCGGCGGGGCTCGGCAAACGGCCGCGCGGGGACGACCTCGTCGTCGTCGTCGCGGAAGCTCGACGACGGCGCCGACGGCTGGCCCTTGCCGCCGCCGCGCGCCGCCGCGCCCGTCGCCGCCGCCGCAGCCTGCTCCTCGCGCTCCATCTCCTCGGTCCACCACCTCGGCCTGCCCGGGAACTGCTGCGCGCCCTCGCGCGCCCCTCCCCCGTCCCTCCCGCTCGCCGCGCCCGCCCCCGCCGCCGCCGCCGCCGCCCTCTGCTCCTCGATCCTCCTCGCGAGCGCCTTCTTGCCCTCGCCCAGCAGCGCGTTCGCGCTCTTGAACATGCTGAACCCGAGCTTCTGCGCCGAGAGGAGCATGTCGCCCGCTTGGTCGTGCAGCACGCGCGCGGCGTCGAGCGCCTGCGGGGGCTGCTGCTGCGGCTGCGGCTGCGGCGTCGGGCCGTCGGGGCGCGCGCGCGGGCGGGTCGAGCCGGGCGGCGCGGCGGGCGCGTCCTCGGCGGTAGCGGTGGCGGCGGGGCGGCGCCGGCGCTGCTGCTCCTCGCTCCGCCTGCGCTCGTGCTCCTGCTCCCGCGCCCGCGCCTCCTCCTCGTCATCCTCCCTCTCCCAGCTCCGCCTTCGCCCAACCCTCACGTCCCCCTCGTCGCCCCACTCGTCGCGCTCCCTCGAGCCCGAGCCCGAGCCCGACGCCGCCTGGCCCTCGCCCTGCACGAGCACCTCGAGCGCCCGCCCGAGGTCCCACCCGCCGCCGCCGTCCCCCGGGCCGGCGGTGGTGGGGGTGGTGCGCGACACGACGAGCGCGGCCGCCGCAGCGCGCGGCGCGAAGCCCATCTCGACGAGGTGCCCGAGGATGTGCGGCGGCGGGTCGGCCGCAGCGGGCGAGGACGCGGCGGGTGCGGGTGCGGGGGGAGCACGGCGGGGTGCGTCGGCAGCGGCGAGGGGCGAGGGCGAAGGGGAAGGGAAAGGGGAGGGGCGCGCCGAGGCGGGCGCGGCGAACGCGTCGAGGAGGTCGAACTCGTCGTGCGGCCCCGCGGCGGCGGGAGTGGGCGCCGCGCCGAAGCCGAGGTCGAAGAGCGGGTCGTCGCTCTGTGCGAGTGCGGTTGCGGAAGGTGCGCGAGAGGGTGCGGGCGCGGGCGAGGGCGACTTGGCCGGGGCGGGGACGGCGGTCGACAGGAGGTCAAAGTCCCACACGTCGGCCGTGGCGGGTGCGGGTGCGGGTGCGCGGGAGGAAGAAGAAGAAGGCGGAGGGAACGAGGGCGAGAGGGGCGAGGCGGTGCGCGAGGTGGGGGAGGAGACGAGCGACGCCGACGAGGGGGACGCGCCGCGCTGCGTCGGGTACAGGAGCGGGGGTGTCGAGCTGCGGGCGTACCACACCGCACAGTCAGCTCTACGTCGCGTCGAGCGTGTGCACACAGCGAGAGAGGGGTCAAGACTCACCCGGGGCCAGTCCCGCCCGGAGCTCCACCGGCCAGCCCGCCGCGCGACAAGCCGCCGTACGACGACGAGCCCGCGCCGATGCCGCCCATCTTGAGCGCGCTGTCGCGCTCGAGGCGCGCCTGCATGCTGACGGGCGCCGCCGAGGCCGCCGCCGCCGACGACGACGACGACGTGCCAAACAGGCTCGAGAAGGCGTCGCCCGCGCCCGCTGCTGGTGGTGGGGCGGGCTTGGGCGGTGCTGCTGGTGGTGGTCGTGTTGGCTGCTGCACAGGTGCGGTGCCCAGGGAGGAGGCGGCGAGGTAGTCGAAGGCGGTGCGGCCTCGCGGGAAGCGCGACTGGGGGCTGGTGTGGGTGTGGGAGGGCGGCGAGGCAAAGTCGAGGTCGAGGAGGTCGTCCATGGGTGTGCTCTCTGGCTGGTGGTAGTCGCGGCCTCTCTGAGTTCGTGTGAGAGGGAGCCTCAGAGCCGCCCCCTCCCTCGTCGTCGTCGTCGTCGTCGTCGGCCAACCTCGGCCTCTCTCCTTCGTCGCCACCTCGCCACCTCGCCCCTCAGTACAGCCCAGCATGGCCGCACTCGCCACCAAGCGCACCCTCGCCCTCGCCCCGCCCCACTCCCGCTCCCTCTTCGGCTTCCCGTCCCCCTTCGCCTCCCCCTTCGCCTCCCCCTCGACCCCACCTGAGCGCAAGGGCACCCTCGAGCACCACGCCGGCATTTGGCACTACCGCGAGCACAAGCTCATGCCCTACTCGCCCCACCAACTCTTCTCCGTCATCGCCGACGTCGACTCGTACCAGCACTTCCTCCCCTTCACCACCCAGTCGCGCGTCCTCCGCGCCGCGCGCGCCGGGTCGGGCCGAGACGAGCCTGTCGCCGAGCGGGGGTGGCTCACAGAGGGAGGCGAGGGCGAGCGGTGGGACATGGACGGCGAGCTGAGGATCGGCGCCATGGGGTTCGACGAGGGGTACGTGAGCCGCGTCGAGATGGAGAAGCACAAGTGGGTCAAGGTGCGTCGTCCTTGGTCTTCTCTCCTCGAGCCGCTCTCCTGCCTCGGAGGGACAGACGCTCTACTCGCGTCGGCCGAGCGACTCACGCTCTCCGTCCTCCCGCAGGCCACGGCCAAAGACGCGAGCATGTTCCGCCACCTCTCGACCCTCTGGTCCTTCTCCCCCTCTCCTCCCCCCTCCCCCTCCTCCTCCTCCTCCACCACCGTGTCCTCCTCTCCCACCTCGCCCGCCGCCGCCCCTCAATCCCGCGTCGACCTCCACCTCGCCTACGCCTTTGCCTCGCCCCTCCACGCCGCCGCGATCCAGGCCGTGTGGGACAAGGTCTCGGCGCTCATGGTCGAGCGGTTCGAGAAGCGCGTCGGCGACGTCCACGGCCATGGGAGGAGGTAGACGCGCCTGCGGGAGGGAGGGTTAGATCTGAGAGGTGCGGCACGGGTTCCTCGTCCTTGTCCTCGAACGAGCCTCTTCCCCTTTTTCTGCGCACAGCACTGACGCCCCTCACTCCCTCTCGAGCAGACCTGTAGACCTGCCGCACCTGTATCCACCTCGCTTTTCGGCGCTCTCGCCAGCACACCTCGATCGTCGGTCGCTCTTGGCCATCCGTCCGTCCGTCCGCGCGCTCGAGCCCCTCGGCCGGCGTCCCCGGCCCTCTCCTCTCGTCGTCCCGCCCAGCCCGCCGCGGACTTTCCGCCGCCGTATGTACGGCCCCCTACGGATTCTCCGCGCGCGCACACACCGAGCGAGCGCGCGAGATTGAGCGGGCTCGGCGCGAGAGGGGCTCGAGCTGGGCTAACTTATCTCGCTCGCTCTCTCCTGCTCGAGGTGGGCTCTCTCGCTCTTCCTTCTTGTTCCTGCCACAGCATCAGCATCGTCGCGGCGCGTCATGCACCCGCTCGAGCGGTCCACGTCCACCCCGACCTCGCGCAACTCTGACATCCTCCGGCCGTCGCTCTTGCCGCCGCCGTCCCTCGCCCTCGACGCCCACGCCGCCGCCTCGGCCTCGGCCTCGGCCTCCCTGCCTTCGCCCCGGCACCTCGTCTTCAGGCTCACCCACGCCGGCACGACGCGCCTCGTCGCCCTCCCCTCGCCCTGTCCTTGGCCCTCGCACTCGCCCGCCGACGCCGACGCTGACGCCGTCGCCGTCGACTTCCTCGCCCTCGCCGCCGCCGCGCGCGCGCTCTTTGCGCTCGCGCCGGGTGAGAGCGTCAGGGCGCTGCAGTACGAGGACGAGGCCGGGGACGAGGGCGGTGTCGTCACGCTCAGCTCGACGGGCGAGCTGAGGGCACTGGTGGCGCTTGTGGGAGGAGGAGGGCGTGGAGGTGCGGGGAGGGCGGTGCGCCTGCGGCTGGTCGTCGAGCGGGAGGAGGCGGAGCGGGAGGGAGCGGCCGAGGAGGGCGACGGCGCGCCCGACGGGGCCCGAGCGGCGCTCGACGCGGTCGAGGTCGAGCCGGACGAGGACGAGGACGGCGCGTCCGTGGCGGCGCCCTCGGCGCGCGGGCGCGGGCACGGCATGGGCAGCCTGCGCGGCGCACGCTCCCCGCGGGCTTCGAGCGCCGGCGAGCGCGGTGAGCGCAGCGAGCGCGCCGCGAGCCTCGGGCGGAGCCTCGTCCGGAGGCTGTCGCGGCGGTTCTCGCGGCGGAGCATGCGCTCTCTGGCGCGTGCGGGTGCGGGTGCGGGTGCGCGCTGCCTCCCCTTCCTCGTGCGTGCTCTCGGGGCTCGCTGACGCCCTTTCTCGCTCGCAGGAGAGGTCCCGCCGCCACCGCCTGCGCTCCCTCGCCTCTCGCCGGTCCCCTCAGCCGCGCACGTCCGCCCAGCACTGCACGCCCGCGCGTCGACCTCGGCGCTCCAGCCCTCTCGGCGCGCCGCCCCTCCTCACCCTCCTCCTGCGCTCGCCGCCGCCACCGCATCGCCACCGACCGAGCCCACGACCCCGACCGCGCCGCCGCCGCCCCGCGCCCTGCGCCCGCGCAAGTCGCTCGCCGCGCTCGCCGACTTCCTCGCGCCGAATCGGCACGTCGCGCCCGTCTCGTCCTCTCGGGCGCCCCGCTCTCCTCCCTCCTCGTCCCCATCCTCGTCCACCGCCGCCGCCGCCGCCGCCGCCGCCGATGCCGACGCTGACGCCCCGCCGCCGAGCTACCGCGCCGTCGTGCGCATGAACAAAGAGGCGCAGCACGCGCGGCGGCTCGGGAGGGGGCTCATCGGGGCGTGCGAGTGAGTGAGCGAGCGAGCGGGACGGGATCACATCCAGGGGCAGCGAGGCGCGTGATTATTGCACTCGGGCGCGTGGGGCGAGAGGGAGTGTCTGTGCGAGAGAGGAGCGGGAACGGGTATGAGCGAGGGAGGGGATGCGCGACGAACGAGCGCGAGGTGGTACAAGAGGAGGGAGGGGAGAGGAGAAGGGTTCTGCAATGCCACGACCGCCGTCGCCTCAGTACTTGTTGCGGCGCCTGCGGCGGTCGGTCAAGCACGCGCAGCACGTCGTAAACACGCCGAGGAACAGGCACGCGAACGCGGCGACCGTGAGCCACGTGCCCGTCTCGTAGCTGACGTCGACGAGGCTGTCGACCGTGCTGTTGCGGTTCAGGTAGCTCCGCACGACGGCGACGAGCACGAGGTCGAGGATCATGGCGGCGAGGGCGGCGAGCGTCGCGAGCGCGGCCATGAGGCTCGCGCACAGGAACCCGAGCCGGTCCGAGCACGCGGCGATGAGGAAGGCGAGGAAGGAGAGTGCCGCCGCGATTGGGTGCAGAATCAAAGCCGACGTGACGGCGTTGACGGCCGACTCGGTCGACGACGAGAGGACGCCCGTGATCTCGCCGAGCGTGAGGAGGACTTGAGGGACCTGGTACCCGACTTGCGACGAGGTGCACACGTCCGAGTTGCTGAGGCCGACCAGGGAATGTCAGCGATGGGCATCGAGCTACAGTGTCGAGAGCAGCCTCGTCGAGTCGAGGAGCTGGACGTGGGCGACAGAGGAGCTGGATGTGGGCGAGGGAGGGACGAGGACGCACCCGCTCTCTTGCAGGCAGTACCCGAATACGCCAAAGTTTGCCCGCACCTGGTTGACGCCGAGCGAGACGGTCGCCTGCGAGCGAGCGGGATAGAGGAGCAGGGCGAGAGAGAGTCAGCCGGGAGGAGGAGGGAGGAGTCGGAGGGTGAGGGAAGAGCCGGCTCACCCGGGCGATGGCGATGTTGTTGACGACGGGCGAGGTGATGCTCGCAATGATGAGCAGAATCGTCGCTGCAAAGAGCAGGAAGGTGCCCTGCAGAGTGGGAGGAAGAGAGGCCGCGGCAGGTCAAGGACGGTGAGGAGGCGGGGGAGGGGGCGAGGTGCGAGGGTCGGATTAGCGATGCTCAAGGCGCTCAGGATAGCCAGCAGGACTCACGACGTGGTGGAAGCCGAGCATGGTGCGTGCTGGCTGGCTGCTGGTGTCGAGAGAAGAGGGCGGGCGCGATGAGGTTGGACGACGGGCCGAGGTGCGAGGCGCGTGCTTGAGGGGACTGCTGGCTGGCGCGGTGGCGAGGCGTCTACTTGCTGTGTGTGCTGGCAGACAGAGCTTGTGCACGAGCAGGGCGAGAGGGAGAGGGAGGGAAGCTGCGAGGAGGCAGGCTGCGCGATTTGCACCGCCTCTCGTCACCGCCCCCTTCGCACCGCTTGGCTCTGCTTTTTACCGCGGATGCTGCTTCTCTTGCTTCGCTGCACGGCTGACCGCGAGACTCAGGCTCAGCTTCGCAGTATCGCAACGATCTGCCGGCGGAGTCAGCTTTGCGCACGAGCCCCTCCCCTTCTCCTCCACCTCCTTCCTGGCCTCCATCGCGGCCGTCGCGCGTGCCCCGATTGCCCCTGACGCGCTCCTGCACGCGGAAGCCGTCGCCGAGACAGCCGCACGCTCGCGCCTCGTCGGACCGGGTCTCCCCACAGAGGACTGAGCGCGATGCAAGGTCACGCCGCGGGCTTCGCTCTTGACCGTGCAGCTCGGCGTCCGCTCGGCTCTTGCTTCACCGACGCTGTGCTCGCCTCGCCTTCTGCACCCCTCGCCTTCCAGCGCGCTCGTTCAGCGGCCGGTCCGCAGGTCAAGTCGCACTTGCCTCGCCCGCCCCCTCCGCCCGGCGACCTCGCCCCGATCTGCTCACGAAGGGTCGACCTCGGCGAACGACCTCCTCGCCGACATGCTCGCTACGCACGGCAGTAGTGTGCGCCCACCTCGCGCCGGTGAGGCCAGCCTTTCTCGCCTTCCCCGTCGTTTTGAGCTCTTCTTGCAGCGCGACCCGCTGACCGATCTCCCTCTGCCTCGCGCTCGACTCTGCAGTCTACTCGCGATGGTCGAGCTACGACACGCCCCTCCTCCCTCCAGCACCACCCTTGGCCACCCTCCCTCGCTCGCCTGCGTCGTCCGCGTTCTCCTTCGACGAGCTCGACGACCTGATCGACTCGTACTCGAAGAGCGACCACTACGCGTGCACACCGCCGACATCGACATCGTCGTGCGACACCTCGAGTGCGAGCGCTGCGCTGAGCTCGGCAGCGTCCCCCGCCGCCGCAGGCACGAGCCGCCTCACGACCGGCCTTGTCGTACCGTCGCCGGACGAGGGCTTCGAGTTCGTCTGGCCGCCTGGCGCGTCATCTAGCCGCTCGTCGAGCACGCGTAGCTCGCCGCACCCCTCGCCCAAGCTCCCCGCCACGCCCCTCTCGCCGGCGTACCCCTTTCCGCGCATGCGCGTCTCGCCTCGCGCGGCACTTGCCGCCGCCCAGGGGCGCTTGAGCTCGGCGTTCGACGTCGTACTCGAGCAGCACGCGCTGGCCGAGTGGTCGGACGAGACGGTGCGCCCTCGCCCGACAGCGCTGCGCCCGCCGCTCCTGTCGGCGTTCTCGACCTGGTCGTCATCGCGCACGGACGATTCGGGCGGCGGGGTGGCATCGATCGGGTCGGTGAGGAGCATGAGCGCGGCAGCGCCGTCGAGGAGCCAGAGCTGGAGCGCGTGGGAGGATGAGGCGGTCGAGGGGAGCTGCCTGCCTCCGGGCGCGGTCGGGGCGCCATGGAGCGCGTCGACGGCGCTCTTCCCGCCTTCCAAGCGCTCCTCGAGCGCCTTCAACTACGCCCCGCTCTTCTACGACCTGCTGCCGGGGTAAGAGCACGTTGTCGAGACGGTGGACCCGACCGACGCACGGACCGGCGAGGCGGCGCTCGAGGCGCACGAGGCGGGCGACGGCTTTCCGTGGGGCATCGCCTGAGCGACGTCGTGTACTCGTGCGTGACTTCTCTCTGCGTCGTGTGTCCCTGCGCGCCGCTGCTGACGCTGGTGGCGCGCAGGACCCCGTCCAGGTCGAGCTCGTCTCGTTGTCTCCCAAGTCTTCTTCGCAGTCTGTAGCTCTCTCCTTCGTCTTCCATGTTACTTGTTCAGTTAATTTCGTGTTCTCGTCCTTGAAAGGAGCGAAAGCTGACTGCAGCGGGCGCGGCGAAACTCGGCGGCGGAAGAGCGGGGCGCGCCGTCGCTCGCACCTCGTCGGCGCGCGTGCGAGTGAATCAGGGGCATTACCCAGTACAGCAAGTCGTGGAGCGCTCAGAGCAAGCTAGCGACCTCTCAAGACGCGCGCACGAGAGCAGAGTCGCGTCTGAGCGGCTCGCGCTGATGAGGCCGAGGAGGAGGAGAGGGAGCTTGCTCTCTCGCGCTGTGCAGCTGAGAGGGGCTGCGACGGGGGGAAGAAACGTCCTCTGACTTCACACAGAGCGCCTGACCCAGCACAGAGGGAGAGAGCGAGCCGTCGTCGTCCTCCCGAGCCCGCGCCTCCCGCTCACGCTCCTCCCACCCACTCGCTTCCGCAGGACAGGCCGCACGATGCCTCGCCAGCCTCGCACTGCTGCGCGCAAGGCCATCAAGTACACGGACGTGCCGCCCAGCAGCGAGGACGACGAGGACGACACCGAGTTGACGGACGCGAGCGAGTCGGCGAGCGTTGCGTCGTCGTCGCGCCAGGGCAGGGCGCAACAGGACCAGGAGGACGAGGACAGTGCGTGGGACCAAGGTGTGCTCCCCTCGCCCCCTCTCTCGCCGCCTGTCCCTAAGCTGACCCGGCCCCTCCTGCCCTCCTCCCCCACAGACGACGAGTCGGACGACGAGCCCGCGCGCAAGAAGGCCCGCACCTCGACGAGCTCCTCTACGACGGCGGCCAAAAGCACGACCAAGGTCAAGGGCAAGGGCACGGGCCGCGGCAGGACGGGCAAGCTGTCGGCGTTCCTCGCCATGCCGCTCGACATCTTCGTCGAGATCTCGCGCCACCTCGACCCGCCCTCGCTCCTCCACATGTCGCGCGCCAACAAGATGATGCGCGGCGTCTTTGCGCACCGCTCGGCGGCCCCGATCTGGGCCATCGTGCGCGGCAACGTCGACCTCCCCGCGCTCGAGGCGACCGACCTGAGCGAGATGCAGCTCGCGAGCCTCATCTACGAGCGCAACTGCCACCTGTGCGGTCGCGGCAGGGCCACGATCGTCGACTATGCGCTCAGGGTTCGCTGGTGCAAGGTGCGTCGCTCGCACTCGTCGCGCTGTGGCTCGACCGGTCGCTGACTCGCCCGCTCGTCCTCCCTCGCAGAACTGCCAACGCGCCAAGTGCGGACTGCTCTCCCTCTCAACCCCTCGTCCACGCTCACTGACCTTCTCCTGCCCCCCTGCAGCCTCGACAACACGTCGCGCGTGCGCAGGAAGGTCGACGACCTGCACCCCAAGACGCTCGCGTGCTCGCTCTTCACCAACCGCTCGGCGACCGGCCGTGGTAGCAGCAAGAACTGTGCGTCGTCCTGCTCTCGACTGACTCAGCACAGAGCAGGCGCTGACCTCCTCGCCGTCCCGCAGCGTACTACTGCACGCCGCACGTCAAGGCGATGAGCGAGAAGCTGCACGAGCTCGAGGCGCAGGTGCCCAAGCGCTCGACCAAGAAGAGCAAGAAGCGCAAGGCGCAGGTCGAGGCCGAGGACGGCGACGAGGACGACGAGGTCATCGTCGTCGACAAGCTCGACGCGTTCGTCAAGCAGCGCCGCGACATCGTCGCCGCCTCGCAGAGGGTGCGCTGCCCTCCTCTCCTCCTCGCCGTCTACCCACTGCGACGCACCGAGCTGACTCATTCTGCATCCCTGCAGGACGCCGTCGCGCTCATCAAGTGGGAGCGCTCGTCGCTCACGTCGCGCAGGGAGACGGGCAACGCCGCTCGCCAGGCTCGTCGTGACGCGTGCGTCCGCCGTTCCCTGCACTCTTCTGCCCTGGATCAGCGCTTGACCATCTCCGTGCGAGCGCAGCATCAAGGCGAGGCTCTTGAGCATGGGCTATGACGAGGACGAGTGCGTCCGATCCCGTCCTCTTGCCTCCCTTCCTCCCTCTGCCTCCTGCTCACGCGTCGCTCCCACCACCTGGCCCAACGCTGACCTGCTCTACCTCTGCAGCTGCGCTCACCTGCTGTGGTCGGACGTCTCGAACCTGGTCGACCAGCCGACGCAGCTGACCGACGCGAGTGAGCTCTCTCCTCGCCGGCGTCGTCCCTCTCGCTTCAGGACCAGCTCACGCCCTCCCCTCGCGCGCGCAGTCTGGACCCGCATCTCGCCCAAGATCATCGAGCACGTGATGGGCGAGAAGGCAAGCCGCCTCTGCCGGGAGCGCATGGGCCAGCTCCACAACCGCCTCGTCGCGCTCAAGCCGCGCTACGAGGCCCTCCTCGCCATCCAGGTCGGCGAGGCCTACACGACCTTCCCGTCGTGGGACGTCTTCAGCCTCTTGCCGACCGTCGAGCCGTTCTGGTTCTTCGAGGACGCCGACTCGTCGGACGAGACGTGGGACACGGCCCTCCCCGTCATAGTCGAGGAGGTCGACCTCGCTCGTCGCGCCATCAAGGTCGGCTACGCGCGCAAGCTCGTCGAGGTGCTTGTCGAGGCCGGTGCGCCTGTCGACGAGGCGCTCGTCAAGAAGCTCGAGGCGCCGGTCGAGCCCATCCAGTCGTCGGGCGTCCTCCTCAGCACGATCGACGGCGAGTCGGCCTACGACTACATGCACCGCAACCTCATGCGCGCCGTCGTCGACCTCGGCGACACGGCCGACGCCGTCACCGACCGCGACTTTGACGACGTCTTTGGCCAGCTCGTCAGCGGCCTTCCGGTCATCACTTTCTCGCGTCCCACCAGCCGCCACCACTTCCCGGCCATCCACGAGGTGCTGCGCTCCGACGGTGGATCGGCGCTCGCCAAGGACGCGAGCTTCTTGCCGCCGGTGCTCGTCAAGCAGATGCTCGACATCCTCAAGCGCGCCGGGCTGCCGAACGACCAGTCGAGCACCGCCAAGCTCGAGGCGCTCGGGCCGGTCTTCTCGTGTCACGCCTGCCCCAAGCTCGTGTACGGCAGGCTCTTTGGGCTTGGCAACGCGCCCGCGCCTGACGCGCTCGACTGGAACGCCGTGGTGCGTCTCGCCTCTCCTCCTCGCTGCCCTCGCCGCCGAAGCACGCCCTGACGTTCCTCGCGCGCTGTTTAGATGAGCCACGCCCTCCAGGCACACTCGCTCGGCTACTCGTACCTCGACGGCGCCGCCCAGATCCGCCTCACGACGTCGACCTACCCGCCCGACCCTCCTCCCGCCGCCAACGACGCCGTGTCGCGCGCCCTCTTCCCCGGCAGGGGCTTCGTCCTCGGCGACGACGACAGCACGTAGGTCCCTCCCTCTCCCGCCGTTCGGCGCCCTCTGTGCCCTCCCTCGCCACGCCCTCTCGCTTTGTCCCCCCTCCACGCTTGATCCAGATCCCTCGCTCCTCGTCCTCTCCACCTCTCCCTCTCCTTGTCGCCCCTGTAGTACTCTCTCTGCGCTTGGCAAGTCTGTGCCGTGCCTCGACCTGCAAGCGAGAGCACGCCGTGCTCGTCCGCGAGCTGAGCAGGCTCGAGCGGTCTCTCGACCGTGGCGCTGCTCTCGCCGAGCCTCCTTCCCCGCTCTGCGTTGTCTCCTTGAAGCTCTCGAGGTCAGAAGCTCGATACGGGGAAGGCTGCGCTGCGCCGGCTCGAGGAAGAGCCCCTCTCGACGTCCTCCCCACTGTCCGGTCCGTGCACGTCCCTCACCACCGAGGACGCTATGCGGCCTTCTCGCTCGGTCGCTTTCCTCGCTCTACAACTCTCGCTCTCACGGCTCTCTCTCCTGCTCTCGCTCGGTACTCGGAGGCTGCATCGAGCGCGCGGCGGTCTGTGCGCTGCTCTCGCTTCGACCTGCGCCGCTCTCGACCTCGCACTGCTCTCTTCTTCTTTCTCGGGCCGCAAGGCGTGCTCGAGACCAAGAACGACGATGCAGGAGAAGCGCGCCAAGCGAGGACAGCTCTACACAGGTGCGCCGACCGAGAGGGAGAGGGTCTATGCAAGCGAGGAGGACAAGAGGGAGAGGGAGGGGAACGCGCTCGAGCTCGCGTCAGTGCGAGGTCGAGCGGGCGTGAGCGAGGTCGTGAGCGAATGGAGGAGAGTGTGCGGATGCTGCGAGCGAGCAAAGGAGGGCGTCAGCGCACCGCGACAACGAGGCGTCTCGAGAGGGAGAAGGGAGCGAGCAGTGCACCTGCACCTCGTCTGTCCTCGTCGCGCTGCTTGTCGTCGAGAGCTCTAGGCCGCGCTCGCGACGCCCGGGAGCGCCGTCGTCGCCTCGGCGGGGAAGCTCGCGCCGGCGAGGAAGTCGCTCAGGTCGAAGGTGGCGGCTGCGGGCGGGCGAGGGGAGGGGAGGGGAGGGGGCGGGGTCAGCGGGCGCGCCGAGAGAGAGAGGGAGCGAGGACGCACAGGTGTCGATCGAGGGCGCGGCGGTGGCGGTTGTGGTTGCGGCGGCGAGCATGGCCGGGTCGAGGGTCGAGGTCGCTGCGAGCGAGAGGCGGGATGGGGAGGATCAGCTCTTGCAGGTACGGAACGAGCGAGATGAGAGGGACGCACGGAGCTCGGTCGACGTCGTCGAGGCAGTCGTCGAGGCCGAGGTCGAGGTCGAGGTCGGGTCGACAGCGAGGACGGCCGCGTCGGCGAGCGAGGACGAGGCTGCGAGCGAGCGAGCGGGAGGAGGACCGTGCGGGTCAGCGTGAGTTGGACGACGCGCGAGCAGAGAGAGTGAGGGAGGACGCACCGATGAGCGAGTCGAGCGAGGTCGTCGTCGGGTCGAGCGCGAGCACCTGGTCGTTGGCGAGCGCGGCCGTCGGCGTGTTCGAGTCGCCCGAGGTCGAGCTCGCCGCCGGGTCGTCGCCGCCGCCCATCGCGTCGAGCCCGCCGCCCGCCGCCGGGAACGAGCCGCCCATGTCGCCGAACGACGAGCCCAGGAGGCTGCCGTCGCCGCTGAGCGAGTCGAGCCCGCCTGGCGCCGACGAGGAGGACGACGAGCCGACGCCCGGACCGCCCGCGCCGCCGAGGTCGCCCGCCGACGCCGACGAGCCGAGCCCGCCGAGGAGCGACGACAAGTCGAGCCCCGCCCCAGCGCCGCCGTAGTCCTCGCCGTCGTCGAACGCGCTGAACGCGCTCGAGGGCGCCTCGTCCGCGTCGACCGCCGCGCCGTCGTCCGAGGTCCCGCCCTGGCCCTGCAGGTCGCCGAGCTGGCCGAGGAGGCTCGAGACGTCGGCGGGCGACGACGTGTTGGACGTCGTGTCCGAGGACGAGGTCGTGTCGGGCGAGAGGGCGGCCGGGTCGATCGGGGCGGCGGTGGGCGTGTCGACGGCGCCGTCGGCGGGCTGGGGCGAGGGGAAGGAGCCTTGAGGGAGGGGCGCCGCGGCGACGAGGTGGAGGGACGAAGTGGCGAGGAGGGCGAGGGCGGGGAGCGAGGCGAGCATGGTCGAGGAGGTTGTGCGAGGTCGAGGGGGAGGGGGAGGGTCGGGATGAGCCAGGTGCGAGAGCGGAAGAGAGAGAAGTTGCGCCGCCGAGCCAGGCTCTTCTGCGCTTCGTGCGCAGTCGCCTCCGAGCCCCCGAAGCGAGGCTGCGCCGAGAGCTGATCGAGAGCGAGGAAGAGCGTTGCGCAGCCGAGGAGCGACGAGCGCAGCCTCGCTCGTCGGAGGCCGTCGAAGCGCATGGCGGCGTGACCAGAGGTGCATACGAGGCTCGTGAGCGCCGTGCAGACGCTCCGGTGCGCGTCTGAAGTGAGCTAGAGCCGGGAGAGATGAGGAGGTGGGGCGGAGGACGACGACGACGAGGCGGCCTCGGAGCACGGTGGGACTAGTCGCAGTCGGGAGCGACGAGTGTGAAGAGGGCGCAGAGCAGGTTTAGCGGCTGGCCTGTGTTGCGCGGCGAGGTGGACGAGCGAGAGGAGCTCGATCGCGTGCTGCCGAGGTCGGCTCTCGCAACCTCGCCTCGAGCTCTTGCTGTGCATCCGCTGAAGAGGCCTGCTCCCGCCCGTCCCGACCAGCTTTGTCCCCTCGTGCATGCTAGCGCGCGCACCTCGACTCTCCCCCTTCCTCGACTCGACCTCGCGCTCCTCCCCGCCGACTCGCCTCCACCACCTCGCACGCCGCACCATGGCCAGCTCGTCCACCAACGGCGACCCTCACAAGTCCAAGCCTTTCGGCTGGGACATCTCGGACAAGATCGCTGGCGAGGTCACCAAGACGGAGTGGGTCGCTCTCGCTCTCGTCCCCTCCCCGCTTCGTCGCTCGGCCCGCAGCTCGAGCAGCGTGTGCAGCCTGCACGCGCAGCTTGATAGATGATGTGGTGCCGCGGCGACGAAGCCAGGACCCGCCGGCAGGACTCGTCGAGCTGACCTCGTCTTCCTCCCCCACCTCGTCCCGCAGCGTGTGGTCCGTCTTCTCGCCCCTCGCCGGCCACGTCCCCAAGGACTCGCTCAACCTCGGCCAGGGTGCGTCTCGAGCCTCCCGAGCTCGGCCGCACTCATCCGCAGCGGCACCCGCTGACCCCGTCCACCCTCGCCTCTTCCCTCTCGACCCGCTCGTCGCCCCGTACAGGCTTCATGAACTGGGCGCCGCCCAAGTTTATCCAGCAAGCGCACGCCGAGGCCCTCGAGCGCGTCGAGGCCAACCACTACCAGCTCCCGCGCGGCAACGTCCGCCTCCGCAAGGCCCTCTCCAAGTACCTCTCGCCGAGCTTCAAGCGCGACCTCGACCCCAACACCGAGATCCAGATCACGGCCGGCGCCAACGAGGGTGCGTCGGCGTCCTCTTTCTCTCTCGCTTGCGCCGACCCTGACGTGTGTGCCCCCGCGGCGCAGGCATGTACGCGTTCGCGACGGCCTTTATCCGCCCGGGCGACGAGGTCATCCTCTTTGAGCCCTACTTTGACCAGTACGTGCCCCAGGTCACCTTCAACGGCGGCGTCCCCGTCTTTGTCCCGATTCGCGCCCCTGCCGCCGCGACCGAGGAGAACGTGCCCGCGAGCGAGTGGAAGGTCGACCTCGACGAGCTGCGCAAGGCCATCACGCCCAGGACCAAGATGCTGTGGATCAACTCGCCCCACAACCCGGTCGGCAAGGTGTTCACCGAGGACGAGCTGCGCGCGATTGGCCAGATTGCAGAGGAGCACGACTTGATGATCCTCGCCGACGAGGTGGTGCGGCCTCTCCCCCCTCCCTCTCTCTCTCTCTCTCGAGCGGGAACGTGGCCCCTGACACCTCGTGTGCGTGCACGCAGTACGACTGCTTGACGTTCGACAAGCGCGAGCACATCCGCATCGCCGCGCTCGACGACTTTTACCGGCGCACGGTCACGGTCGGCTCGGCGGTGCGTCCAGTTCCTTCCTCCCTCCCTCGCTCCCCGTCTCGGACCCGAGCTGACGTTCGCACCCCACACGTCGCGCAGGGCAAGTCCTTCTCTGCGACGGGCTGGCGCATCGGCTGGGCCGTCGGCCCGCCCAACCTCATCCACCCGCTCATGGCAGCCCAGACCCGCATCGTCTTCTGCTGCAACGGGCCCGCGCAGGAGGCCGTCGCGAGCGGCGTCGAGCAGGCGCTCGAGAACGGCTTCTTCGAGGACCAGGTCCGGGCGTACGAGGAGCGCAGGGACGTGCTCCTCGAGGGGCTCGACAAGCTCGGGTTGCCCTAGTGCGTCTCTCTCTCCCTCTTCTCTAGGGATTGGGCTCAGTCTGACTCGTCCCTCGCTCTCCCGCACGCAGCACCGTCCCCGAGGGGGCCTACTTTGTCCTCGTCAACACGTCGCGCCTCGAGATCCCGCCCGACTTTGAGGTGCCCGACATGATCAAGGACCGCGCGCGCGACTGGGTCGTCGCGTGGTTCGTCGCCCAGACGGCAAAGGTCGTCCTCATCCCGCCGACCGACTTCTACTCCAAGCCGCACTGGGACTTGGGCAAGGACTGGATCCGGGTGTGCGTCGCCTGTCCTCCTCCCCGCTCCCTCTCCTCTCCTCTCCTCTCTCCTCGGTCCCTACCTCGTCGCCGCCACCGCCACCGCCCTCCGCATCCCCCAAGCTGACCCACCGCCTCGTCCTCCCCGCGCACAGGGCCTTCTGCAAGGACACGGACACGCTCCGCGCCGCGACCGAGCGCCTCCTCACCCTCAAGCCGTACATCCGCAGCGCCTGAGCGTGCGCCGGGCTGTGAGCAATATCAAGCAGTGTCGACGTGTGCGGAGGGAGCGGGAGAGGGGGCCGTGCGGCGTGCGCGAGGGGAGCGAGTCGACGCTGCCGAGCGCTCCTGCTGCCAGCTTCTGCTTCTGCGCTCCTCTTTCTTCGCCTCAGGCTGCGCCGCCTCGGGCACGGGCGCTTTGTCGTCGTCGGCATCCTCCTCGACCATGCTCTCCTCGCTCGTCGCCCTCGCCCTCCTCGCCACTTCAACCTTCCACCTCGTCGTCGCGGCACCCCTCACTCAAGGCGTCTCCCCCTCCCCTCCCCTCGCCCGCCCGCAGCCGCCACCTTCGACCTGAACGACTTCCTCGCCGGCGCGAGCCTCTCGGCCGAGACGACGACCGCGCTCCTGGGCGTCGCGGGCGCGGCCTAGAGCGCTCGACGACGAGCGCGACGAGGACGGACGAGGTGCAGGTGCGCCGCTCGAGAGGAAGTGAGCAGCGCGAGGTCGAGAGCTGCTGCAGCAAGCCGAGAGCGGCGCAGGTCGAAGCAAGAGCGGCGCACGGACCGCCTACCACTCGACGCAGCACCCGAGCGCCGAGAGAGAGAGTAGGAGAGAGAGCCGTGAGGAGAGAGCTATAGAGCGAGGAAAGCGACGGAGCGGGAAGGCCACAGAATCCTCGGCGGCGAGGGGCGTGCACGGACCGACAATCGAGGAGGACGTCGATGGGGGCCGTTCCTCGAGCCGGCGCAGCGCCCCCTTCCTCTCCTCGAGCTGCTGACCTCGAGAGCGTCGAGGAGATATCGCAGAGCGGGGAAGCACGCTCGGCGGGAGCAGTGCCAGGGTCGAGCCGCCGCTCAGGCCTGCTGAGCTCGCGGACGAGCACGGCGCGCTCTCGCTCGCAGGTCGAGGCACGGCACAGACTTGTCAAGCGCAGAGAGAGTACTACAGGGGGGAGTGTGGCGGGACGAGGAGGGACGGATCTGGATCAAGCGTGGAGGGGGACAAAGCGAGAGGGCGAGGCGAGGGAGGGCACAGAGGGGGCCGAACGGCGGGAGAGGGCGGGAGCTACGTGCTGTCGTCGTCGCCGAGGACGATGCCCCTGCCGGGGAAGAGGGCGCGCGACACGGCGTCGGCGGCGGCGGCGGGAGGGTCGGGCGGGTACGTCGAGGTCGTGAGGCGGATCTGAGCGGTGACGACGGGGTACGTGTAGTCGAGCGAGTGCGCCTGGACGGCGTGGTTCATCTGCACGGCGCGCATGGAACGTCAGGGCGTCCTTTGGCGGCGAGGGCGGCGAGGAGGAGAGGCGGGACGCACCACGGCGTTCCAGTCGAGCGCGTCGGGCGCGGGCGCGTTGCCAAGCTTAAAGAGCCTGCGGTGCGCGAGCTTGGGGCAGGCGTGACACGAGAAGACCGGCCCGAGCGCCTCGAGCTTGGCGGTGCTCGACTGGTCGTTGGGCAGCCCGGCGCGCTTGAGGATGTCGAGCATCTGCTTAACGAGCGCCGGCGGCAAAAAGCTCGTGTCCTTGATGAGCGCGGGGCCGTAGCAGGACCGGAGCGCCTCGTGGATGGCGGGGAAGTGGAGACGGCTGGCCGGAAGCGTGTAGGTGATGATTGGGCAGACGGCAACGAGCTGGCCGAAGATGCCTTCGAACTCGCTGTCGGCGACGGCGTCGGCCGTGTCGCCAAGGTCGATGACGGCGCGCATGAGGTTGCTGTGCGTGTAGTCGTAGGCCGACTCGCCGTCGATCGTGCTGACGAGGAGGCCCGACGACTGGATGGGCTCGAGCGGCGCCTCGAGCTTCTTGACGAGCGCCTCGTCGACAGGCGCACCGGCCTCGACGAGCACCTCGACGAGCTTGCGCGCGTAGCCGACCTTGATGGCGCGACGAGCGAGGTCGACCTCCTCGACAATGGTAGGCAGCGCCGTGTCCCACGCCTCGTCCAAGGTGTCGGCGCCCTCGAAGAACCAGAACGGCTCGACGGTCGGCAGGAGGCAGAAGACGTCCCACGTCGGGAAGGTCGTGTGCGCCTCGCCGACCTGCAGGGCGAGGAGGGCCTCGTAGCGCGGCTTGAGGGCGGCGACGCGGTTGCGGAGCTGCTGCATGCGCTCGACGCAGAGGCGGCGCGCCTTGTCGGCCTCGACTTGCGCGATAATCTTGCGCGAGATGCGGTTCCAGACTGCACGCGCAGGGGGAAGGCGTGAGCTTGCACTCGAGCGAGAGGAACGGGACGGCGAGGGCAAAGCTCACTCGCGTCGGTGAGCTGCGTCGGCTGATCGACCAAGTTCGAGACGCCCAACCAGAGGAGGTTGCGGCAGCTGCGGAGAGAACGTGCGTCAGCCTGTGCGTGGGAGCGAGAGGGTCACGGGGAGAAGGGAAGGAGGAGGAGACGCACTCGGCCTCGTCGTGGCCCAGGCTCAGGAGCCTCGCCGTGATGCCGCGGGAAGAGATGGTCAGCTTGCTTGTCGAGCGCAGGAGGGGGGAGGAGGAGGAGACGCGCGCATCACGACGAGCCTTGCGGGCTGCGTCGCCCGTCTCCTTGCGCGACGAGAGCGACGAGCGCTCCCACTTGACGAGCGCGTCTGCGTCCTGGTCACACGGATCGGAATCAGCGGGAGTCTCGCACGCGGTGACGGGGGAGAGTGGGAGCCGGCGCACCTTCTGCGCGGCGGCGATGATGGCGCGGCGCTGCTTGTGGAACGCGTCGAGCGTGTTGACGGCGACCTCATCGGCCTCGCTCGCGGCACCGTCCTCGCCCTTGACCTGCGCCTTGCGCTTCTTGCTCTTCTTGATCGTGCCCTCGGGCGTCTCGGCGTCGAGCTCGTGCAGCTTGTCGCTCACGGCCTGGACGTCCGGCTTGCAAAAGTACTCTGTGGCAGTAGCGAGCAGGTCAGCGCGACGTGCGCCCGAGATGAAGAGAAGTAGGGAAGACAGCGCACCGGTCATGTTGAAGTTGCGGCCGCTGCGAGTGGTAGGTGAACAGCGAGCACTCGAACGCCTTGACGTGGAGGTTCTTGAGGCTCTTGCTGATGACATGCTCGTTGTCGAGGCTGCAGAAGGGCATCAGAAGGTCAGTGAGCGTCGCCGAGGGGAAGAGAGTAAGAGCAGGCCGCACTTGGCGCGCTGACAGTTCTGCGAGCGAGGAAGAGAGGGACAGTCAGTGAGCCGGTTGACGAGCAGCGCGACGAGCGAGAGCGACGCACCTTGCACCAGCGGACCCTGAGCGCATAGTCGACGATCGTGGCCCTGCCGCGCCCGCACAGGTGGCAGTTGCGCTCGTAGATGAGGCTCGCGAGCTGCATCTCGCTCAGGTCGGTCGCCTCGAGCGCGGGGAGGTCGACGTTGCCGCGCACGATGGCCCAGATCGGGGCCGCCGAGCGGTGCGCAAAGACGCCGCGCATCATCTTGTTGGCGCGCGACATGTGGAGGAGCGAGGGCGGGTCGAGGTGGCGCGAGATCTCGACGAAGATGTCGAGCGGCATGGCGAGGAACGCCGACAGCTTGCCCGTCCTGCCGCGGCCCGTGCCCTTGCCCTTGACCTTGGTCGTGCTTTTGGCCGCGGTCGTAGAGGAGCTCGTCGAGGTGCGGGCCTTCTTGCGCGCGGGCTCGTCGTCCGACTCGTCGTCTGTGGGGAAGGAGGACGGGGAGGCGAGGTCAGCTTGGGGACAGGCGGCGATAGAGGGGGCGAGGGGGGCACACCTTGGTCCCACGCACTGTCCTCGTCCTCCTGGTCCTGCTGCGCCCTGCCCTTGCGCGACGACGACGCGACGCTCGCCGACTCGCCCGCGTCCGTCAACTCGGTGTCGTCCTCGTCGTCCTCGCTGCTGGGCGGCACGTCGGTGAACTTGATGGCCTTGCGCGCAGCAGTGCGAGGCTGGCGAGGCATCGTGCGGCCCGTCTGGCCGGAGCGAGTGGGTGGGAGGAGCGTGAGCGGGAGGTGCGGGCTCGGGAGGACGACGGCGGCTCGCTCTCTCGCTCTGTGCTGTGGCAGGCGCTCTGTGAAATGAGAGGACGCTTATGCAACCCGACGGAGCCTCCCTCATCTGTACAGCGCGAGAGAGCGAGCTCCCTCTCCGCCTCCTCGTCCTCATCAGCGCGAGCCGCTCAGACGCGACTCTGCTCTCGTGCGAGCGTCTTGAAAGGTCCCTAGCTTGCTCTAGGTGGTCCGCAGGCTGCTGTACTGGGTCGCGCCCCTGCTTCACTCGCACGCGCGCCGACGAGGTGCGAGCGATGGCGCGCGCCCCGCTCCTCTGCTGCCGAGTCTCGCCGTGCCCGCAGCATTCAGCGTTCGGTCCTCTCTATAACGTGAACACGAGGAGAACTGAACAAGTGACATGGAAGAGGGTGGAGAGCGCTACAGACTGCGAGGAAGACTCGGGAGACAACGAGACGAGCTCGACCTGGACGGGGTCCTGCGCGCCACCAGCGTCAGCAGCGGCGCGCAGGGACACACGACGCAGAGAGAAGTCACGCACGAGTGCACGATGTCGCTCAGGCGATGCCCCACGGAAAGCCGTCGCCCGCCTCGTGCGCCTCGAGCGCCGCCTCGCCGGTCCGTGCGTCGGTCGGGTCCACCGTCTCGACGACGTGCTCCCACCCCGGCAGCAGGTCGCCGGAGAGCGGGGCGTCGTCGAAGGAGCTCGGGGAGCGCTTGCAAGAAGGGCAGAGCACCGTCGACGCGCTCGATGGCGTCCCGACTGTGCTCCCAGACGGTGCGCTCCCTCGACCGCCTCATCGCCTCTCGAAAGCCTCAAGCGCGCCTGCCTGAGTCGAGAGCGCGAAGGAGCCGTGCGAGATGGAAAGCTGCGACCAGGGAGCCGAACGATAAGAGGCGGCGCACGGGACGCCAAGAAGGACCTCGACGAGCGCATCCTGCGCGGGCGCTCCGGCTCCGTGTCCTCGAGCGAGAGAGCAAGAAGCAGCTCGAGCAGCGCACAGCTCTGTGCGCCGCGACCGGCTCGAGGCAGAGGAAGCCAGTCGGCCTCGGCGCCGCCGCAGACCTCAGGTGACGAGCGAGCGACGAGAGCGGACTTGGCTGCAAGTGCACGGCGACGGAGTTGCGGTGGGCCGAACGAGGGAGCGCGGTCGAGAAAGACTTGCCGAGACGGGCCGCGGGCGAATTTGAGCCTGACGAGGGCGACGTCGACGGAGGGTTTGCCCCGAGAGGGGGCGGGCGGGCGCGAGGAGGAGCTGTGGGCGAGCAAGGCGGAGGAGCAGGTGCGAGGGCGAGAGCGAGCGGCCACGAGCAGCGTGGACGAGGGGGCGTGAGCGGCCGGTAAGAGAGGTCGAGAGGAGACAGAAGGAGAACAAGCCGCGCGGCGGAGGCTTCGCTCGCCCGCACGTCGCGCACCGGATCCTCAAGCGAACGGCGCAACTCAACCTCCCGCTGTCGCTCTCCCGCCGCCGCCTAGGTCTGCGCACCTGCCAGGCTAAGCTCGCCCGCATCAGCAGCGCAGCAGCGACGCAGCCCACGCCCGCCGCGCCGCCGTCGAAGCCTTCGTCGGCCTCGTCCTCCCCCCGCGCGACCTCGTCGGCGAACGCACCCTCCCCCGACTCGCATCGGCACTCGGCGGTCGAATCAGCACCACCAGAGCATCTGCGCTACCGACTACACCTCGCTCGACTACCCGCCCTGACCCGCCAGCTCCCTCCTCGCCAACCCGCTCCGCACTCCCCTCGTCCGCCCACGAAACACCTCGTCCTCGCCCCGTCCCGCCACAAAGTCGTGATCGAACGCGCTCACGCCCACCTCGACCGAGGCGCGCACGCCCATGTTTTCGAGCAGCGGCGCGGGCGGCGGTGGGCCAGCCGTCGTCGGCCCTCACGCGCGAGGGCACCCCGTCGGCCCTCCTCCGGCGCACCCGCACCGCGCCACGTACGGCCAGCAGCCGCAGCAGCAGTACCAGCAGTACGCGCAAGGGCCGCCGCAGGGCTACGCGGTGCAGCAGGCGGCGCCGCAGCAGCACCAGCTCCGCGCCGTCTCGGGCCAGCATCCGCCGGGCCCGCCGGCTTCGTACGCGCACGGTCCCGGCGGGTCGCCGACCGTCTACGGCGATGAGCACTACGGCCCTGGATACGACCACGAGCCGCGACACGGGCCGGTGAGCCAGTACGCCGCGCCGTCGCCGCACATGGTCGCGCGCGGTCCGCCGCCGCCTCGACAGCCGCCACCGCAGCAGCAGCAAGGCATGCACCAGCCTCAGCACGCGCAGCAGCAGCAGCACCTTCTCGCGCCCGATCAGGCGTCGTACGGCGCACACGCCCCGCCGCCCGACCGCTCGCCCGCACCCCCCGCCGCGCCCCTCCCCCTCTACTCGCAGAGCCCGTCCACCTACGCTCCTCCTCGCCCTCTCTCCTCCTCAAGCTATCCGCATCCGCATGCGGGCCCGAGCCCGCACCTGCGGCCGCAGCAGGTCTCGACGCCGGCGCACTCGCCGCACGCCGCGCTCGGTAACGGTCCTCCCCCTCCTCCTCAGCACCCTCGACCCGCTCAGGCCGCCCCGCGCGTCTACCAGCAGCACCAGGCGTCGGCCCCTCATCCCCTCGCCCAGCTCCCATCGCCCATGTCCGCCTACCCGCCTCAGCAGCAGCAGCAGCAGCAGCCGACCCGCCGACCCTCCTTCGCCCAGAGCGCGCCCCAGCCCAGCCCATCGCCGCGCGCCGCCGCCGTCCCGCCCCATGTGCACCCGTCCGCACAGGCGCACGCGCAGGCGCAAGCGCAAGCCGACGCGCGCGCCCAGGCGCAGGCTCAAGCGCACGTCACGGCGCACGCCGAGCGCGCCCGCGTCGCACGCGCAGCGCAGCTCGCCGATGCTCAGGCGCAGGCCGAGGCGCAGCGGCGCGCGCGCGAGGCGGGCGAGGCGGGCGAGGACGAGGTCGAGGTTGTGCCGGCGTCGAGGCCGCTGAGGACGACGGGGAATGGGTACGTCGTCGCGCCGGTGCAGGGTGCGGGCGTGGGCGGAGCGCAGCCGATGGCGCAAGTGCAGGCGGTGCCGCAGGGCCAGGTGCCGCTGCAGGCGCAGGCGCAGGCGCCGACGCCGATGCCGAGGGTGAACGTCGAGCCGTTGTTGCTCGAGGACGACACAGAGCAGCGCACGCAGTTCCAGTGCGTCCTTCCTCGACCGACCTCTCGCTCGCGTGAGCATCTGTGCTGACCTCGTCGCCCGTAACAGCGCCTACCTCCTCGACTACCTGCAGAAGGCGGGCTTCATCTCGACCGCCGCAGCCCTCCTCGCCGACGTGCCCAGCACCCCGACCCAGCCCCTCTCCTCCGGCCGCTCGTTCGCCGTCCCTTCCTCCGCGACGTCGTCCCAGCCTCGCTCCGCCGCGTCCGCGTCCTACCCTCGCGACACGCACGACCCCAACACGCCCTTCTCGACGTCGCCCTCTGCGCTCTCGCCCCTACCGTCCGCCTCGGGCGCGCCACCGTCGCGAGGAGACGACCGACAGTCGCCGCAGCGTCGCGCAGACGGGTCGCCGGCGTCGTCCGAGGGCGGCGACGACGCGTACGGCAGCAAGAACAACGCCGGCACGGTCGAGAGCACGGCGAGCGCGGCGAGCACGACGAGCCACTTTGGCTTTGACGCGCTCGACCCGGGCCATGGCGGCGGCGGTCGCGGCGCGACCGCGAGCCCGGCCAAGGACGCCGCGCGCAGCCCGTCCAAGCGGCCCGCGACCGGCGCGCCGCCCACACGCAACGTCTCGGCGTCGTCCTCGACCGGCGCCGACTCGCAGCAGCCGCAGCCGCATGCCGCGCGCCGCATCCCGGCCGCCCAGGTCCAGATCGACGCCCCGACCGGCTTCCTCTTCGAGTGGTGGTCCGTCTTCTGGGACGTCTTCCGCGCGCAAGCTGCCGCGCGCCGACCCGGCGCCGTCGAGAACGGCGCCAACGCGCGCAGCTTCTGCCAGGCGAGCTCGGCCGCCGTCGACGCCGCCATGCTGCGCCGCTCGAGCGCGCTGCGCCCGCCTCACCTCGGCGCGCCGGCCGCCGCATCGTCGCCGCAGGGCCTCGGGCGCATGCCGCCCAACATGCAGGCGCAGCACCAGGGCCCGCCGCCGCCGCTCCCGCTCATCGCGCCTGTCGGTGCGGGTGCAGCGGCGGGCCTCGGCGGGCGGCAGCCCATCCCGCTGCGGACGACGCCGCTCGCCCGGCGGCAGTCGTGGGCGCAGCAGCAGCCGTTCGCTCAGCAACAACAGCAGCAGCAGCAGCAGCAGGCGTCGTCGCAGCCGCAGGCGGCGCAGCAGCAGTCGCCGGCGATGCAGCAGGTGCCGGGCGCGGCAGCAGGTCGTCCGCCCAGTCGAGCCTCGGGTCGTCGAGGTGCCATCCCGTGCGTCTCTGTCCTCTTTCTCTCTGCCTGCGCGCAGTATGCTGACTGTGCACCTCTTCCCGCAGACCTGACGCGCTCGCCGACGAGGCGCTCCCGCCGCCCGGACCTCCTGACGACGTCCGCCGCGCCTCCTCGTCGGGCCCACGGCCCGCTCAGCTCGCCAAGCAGCGCCGCGACGAGCAGCAGGCCGAGATCGACGTGCGCATGCAGCAGCTGAGGGCGCAGGCGCAGCAGATCACGATTCGGCAGCGCACGCTCAGCGGCACGACCCCGAGTCTGGCAGGAGGGACGCCCGAGTCGCTCGCTGCGACGGCAGCGAGTCCAGGACTCGCTCAATGTGCGTCTCGTTCCGCTTCGCGTGCTCGTCGTTGATGCCCTATCTCGAGCTTGAGTGGCTGTGCTGACGCACGCACCTCCACTCGTCCGCAGCGACACCTCCTTCGTCCTCCTTCTCGCCCGGCGCCCTCAACTACAACCCGAACCAGCTGCAGCAAGCCGTCGAGGCCCGCAAGATGTACCGCGCGCAGCTCCTCCTCAGCCAGCAGACGCAGCTCGAGCAGGCCAAGCGCAGCGCGACCGCCCTCCCGCGCAGCATGTCGGCGTCGGCCGGCGCCACCGCAGCCGCCGTCGCGTCGGTCCCGACCCCGAGCGCGACGCCCCAGGCGCACGAGGGCGAGGGCTCGATGCCGCCGCCGACGCGCACCCTGTCGCTCAACAGCACCCCGGCCGCCAAGGAGCTCGCGCTCGGCCCGTCGCCCGGCGCGGCAGGTACGACGCCCACCGCAGATGCGCGACCGTCGAGCGCTACGGCCAAGAGGCGGCGCGAGTCGCTCGGAGCGTCGGTGAGCGAGGCGAGGGAGACGAAGAAGGTGCGCCCTGCCTCCTCCTCGACCAGCTCATCGTCGCCTTCTCCTGACGCCCTGCCCTACCCGCAGCGCGCACCACAAGCGGACGACGGCAACGACGCTCGCATTGAGCCTCGCCCCGGCACGCTCGGTCCCGAGAGCGTCGCCGAGGTGAGCGACGACCTTGTCTTGGTGCACGACTTTGCCCTGCAGCCCTCTTCGCCCAAGCCGACGGCGCCAGTCGTGGCATCGGACGACTTTGTCGTCGTCGTCGAGGCCGGCGCTGCGCCCGAGGACGCGAGCGTCGATACGTTCGACGCCAAGGAGCTCGTCTTCGACCCGTCGGCGCAGCCTCTCGACGACTTGGCCGGCCAGTTCTCGCTCGAGCAGGTGCGCTCGTTCTCACTCTCTGTCGCGGCGGACCACCGCTGACTCGCTTGTCATGCAGCTCGACGCCCTCCTCTCCTCGACCGTCGACTCGGCCGGCCCTCCCATCCCCGCCGACGGCGGTCCCGTGGTCGACGCCGCCTCGTTCAACTACGACGACTTTATGATCTCGTTCGGCAACGAGGGCCCGGCGTCGTACGACCCGACCTCGCAGGGCTTTGACCTCACCGTCTGAGCCGACGTCGCCGTCCTGCGCACGGGCCTCCTCTCCCTTCCTTCTCAGCCCCTCCTTTCGCCTTTCTCTCCTTCTTCTTCTTCGCATTCAGCAACTCGTCTCGCTCCCCTACATGCCTCCCTCTCGTTCAGCAGCGCCTCCTCCCTTCTCGCATCCACCTTCGTCTGTGCCCCAACTTGCCTTAGTACCTTGTCAACTGCTCGTTCTTCCCTCCTCGGCCCGAAGCCTTGCCGCTCAGCTTGTCGAGACGGCATGGGCGCGAGAGCAAGAGTAAGAGCGTGCGCGAGAGCAGGTGCGTGCGGGTCGACGAGCGACGGCGAAAGAGGTGCTTTGACGGCCAGCGCACGTCCGCTCTGCATGAGGTCCTCCTTCAAGCTAGCTGCGAGAGCTCTCGGCGTCGCTCTTGGAGGTGCCGGTCTCTCGTCTACCTGGAGTGGCGAGCGCGAGAGGGACGACCTGGCTTTCTCCGAGAGCTTCTCGTCGTCGCCGAGCTGCGACGAGCCCGTACCCGCGCACACCTCGCTCTCGCCGTGCGCAGCATCTCTCTGTATCTGCTGAGCGGGAGCCACCAGATCTGTGCATTACAGCCGTCCCTCGCTCGCAGCTGCGCTAAGACGAGGAGAGAGCAGGCAAGGGACGCACCTGAGCCTGGTAGACGCGCCGTGCCGGCTTGAGATTGCGATGGTCCACCGCATGCCCGAAGAGTCGGCTTCACACGTAGCAGGAGCCTGGCCGAGGGTGCGAGACGTGCGAGAAGAGGCTGCGCGGGGACGGAGGAGGGAGGGGGAGAGCAGGTCAGCAAACACCCACGTTCAGAGCTGAGGGAGGGGTAAAGACGTACACAGTACATACACGCTTGATCTAGAGGTCCAGTAAGACGTCTACGAGAGCTTCTTGATGCTGGAGAGGCGAAAGGAGATGAGGATTGGCGACGAGGCGAGGGCATGGTCGCGGGCCCGGGGAGAGCTCCTCGAGCGCAAGCTTGCGACTGGCGAGCTGTGCAGATAAGCCGGGGCAGCAGTCTGGTCCGCCCAAACCGAGACGAGCGAGCGTCGACGCCAGCGAGGTCGACGACCGCCGACGACCTCGTCTTGTGCCCACGACCAACTCGCCTCCGCACCTGGAGAGCTACGGATAAGCCTCGTCGCTCCTTCAGGAGCTCAAACGGCTGTCCACGAACAGAGGGACCCGCCCGTCTCGCCTCGAGCCCGCCAAAACTCGCTCCGCCTCGACTGCCCTCTGCCCGGCCTGCGCAGCCCTGCACTCGCCCTCGAGAGCGCTGCTCAGCTGGGCATCGCCGCTGGAGCAGCGCAAAAAGACGGCGCAACAACGTGTCTTGCCTTTCTCGAGCACACGCACCTCGTCCGCCTCGGCGACGCTCCGCTTCGCTCGCTTCTCGCTTCTCGCTCTCCACCCTCTCGCCTCGCCTCGCCTAGCACAGCAGCGCACAGACTCGACATGTCCACGCCTCTCAACCCTGCCGCCGCGCCCTTCCTCCCGGCCGCCACCTCGCCGCCCTCGCTCGACAGCCTCACCATCACCGAGGACCAGCCCGTCGTCCCCTGGCACCGCCTCCCGGTCGAGCTCAAGCAGAAGATCATCGGCGAGGTCCTTTACAAGTACGAGCAGAACCAGTCCGACTCGGAGGCAGTCGATCTCGCCGACAAGGCCGTCGGCTTCTTCGCCAGGAGGGAGATCCTGGAGGAAGCGGTACGTGCTATACTCCTTCCTTCTGCCCGCCCGGCGCACATGAGACTAACTTACCTGTTTTCCCGTCTTCCAAGGCCGCCGATGCCGAGTTCGAGAAGCAGAGGGAGCTGGAGCGGCTGCGGGCCGTCTCGCGCGACTTCTTCACGATCTGCGGGCCGCTGTTCTGGCAGGTGCGACCCGCTTCCACCTCACTAAGCACTACGACAGAGCACTCCTGACGACTGGGCCCTTGCAGCGCCTCTGGGTCGACCCGCTCGCCGCTCCTGCGCTCGACAACCTGCTCGAGGTCCTCCCGCCGCGCGCCTCGCTCGTGCGCTGCGTCGACGTCACGCCTTTCGAGGACGACGGCGACGAAGTGGACGAAGCCAACGATGTCGAGCTCTACGATCCAGAAGTTCGACAGCGAGCCCTCGCGATCGTCAACTGCTGCGCCAACGTCCAGGAGATTTACGTCGACGAGAGGGTGGTCGACGTGTCCGGCATCAACCTGGGCGACCTGCACATCGTCACCCTCAGGACCTTCTCCTTCTCCAACGTCATTCCCTTCCTCTCCCACACTTTTCAGACGCTCGCCTCTCTCCAACTCGCGCTCTACAAGGTCGACGGCGGGCGACGGGACCGGCTCATTACCGACCTCGTCACGACCCTTCCTTCGCTCAAGCACCTCCTGATCGAGGGCGAGGCCGTCATGAGCGAGGCGAGCTTCGACCTCTCGTCCTGCACGGGCATCGTGGCGCAGCTCGAGTCGCTCGAGCTTATCAGCTACGACGTCACCGTCGGGTTTGCCACCCTGCAGGCCTTTGTCGGCCTCTTCTCGAAGAGCCTTGTGCAGCTCGCGATCGAGCTGCACGACATCGTCGACGAGCCGTGGCAGGTCCCGTCGGGCGGTCTCATCCTCCGTCTTCCTCGCCTCGCCTCGCTCGCTGGCTGTGTGCTTCCTCAAGGGGCTCGAGCGCAAGTTCTCGATGCCCTCTCGCTCCTTAAGACCACCTTACAGAGACGAGCGCACAACCTCGCAGCGCATAGACGCAGGGCGAGCGCAAAGAGGAGGTTGCAAAGGCAAAGCTGCGAGGCACCGCGGGAGAAACCGAGGACGAGCGCTGCGAGGGGAGGATCGTCGGCCAAACTGCAGAGACGAGCCAGCGACGATTTCGAGTCGTCGAGGTGCGAGAGGGAGCGAGAGGGAGAGGGAGATGCTCGTAGCGCCGACGAGAGAGGTCGGAAAGGCGAAGAGACAAAGGCGCTCGCAGGCAGGCAGGAAGAGGCTCGAGCGCGGCAATGCATCTTTACACCCTGTCTATCTGGTCGCTCTACATCCAGGTCTACGTCTAGTACCTTGCGAGGAGGCTCGGTCGTCGCAGGAAGCGGGCTGTGCGGCGAGGGAGGCGAGGAAGGCGAGGTCAGCTCGCTGACCGCCGTGCTCTCCCGAGAGCACGGCAAGGAGAGGAACGAGCGAGACGCACCTGGGAGGATGAGGAGGGCGCCGCCGAGCATCATCGCACCGGCGTAGTACGCAACGTGCGAGTACGCGCCCGACGAAGAGAGCACCACGCCCGACACGCTCGCGCCCGCGAGCTGTCCCGGCGACTGGCTAGCGACGACCCAGCCGGTGACGGTCGCGAGGCCTCGTAGGCCAAAGAGCTGCAGGGGGAGAGAGAGAGGCGAGCGTCAGCTCAGCTTCCTGCCTGTCAGGGCGGATGAGCGAGAGAGACGCACGTTCGCGGCGACGGCTGGCATGAGGAGGAAGAACCACGAGCCAAAGAGGCCGTACAGGACCGAGAACGCCATGATGGCCTCGTACGAGGTGACGTGCGACCACATGCCGGCTTGGAGAATGCCGCCGGCGGCGAACGAGAAGAACATGGCGTTGCACGGGCCGATGGCGTCGGCAACGCTGCCCGCGCCGATACGCCCGAGGCCGATGCCCACGTTGAGGACGATGATCGGGCCCGCCGTGCGCAGCGAGTTGCCGGCGTGAGCTGGGTCGCTCTTGGCGGTATAGTCGGTGAGGAAGTAGGACGGCGTGAGGAAGCCTGCGGGTTGAGAGGTCAGCTCGACCGCGTCGACGGCCCGAGCGTGGGAGGAGAGGAGACGAGCGCACCCCAGACGCCGACGGTGACGCTCATGACGAGGCTGTAGAACGCTGGGTCGCGGAAGATGCCCGGCGGCATGCCCGTCTTGGTCTGCCAGCGCGCAGGCGTCGCTCGCGCCGGCGGCTTGCGCACCTCGAGAAGGCACCAGGCGATGACGTAGACGACGGCGCTGATGCCGGCGTAAATGAGGAGCGTGTTGCGGTAGCCCTGGCTCGGCAGGAGGCCGCGCACGATGAGCGAGGCGATCGCGCCGCCCCAGCCTGCGCCCGAGACCGTGATGCCCGTGACGAGGCCGCGTCGCCGAGAGAACCATTGCGACGGGATCGTCATGAATAAAGGGAGCGATATGCCGTGCGCGATGCCGAGCAGTATACCTTGCAGGACGAAGAGGGCCGGGAGCGAGTCGACGGCGACGGCCGAGCAGACGAGGAGGATGACCGAGAGGGAAGAGCCGATGGCGATCATGCGCTGCACGTGCAGAACGTCAGCGTTGGCGCTCGAGGGGCAGGGCAGGCGAGCTGTGCCGAGGAGGAGCAGACGCAAACGGACCTTGAACCCGCTGCGAGCGCGAGGGGGGTCAGCACGAGCCTCGAGGGCCAGAGCAGTGAGGAAGGACGCACTAGAGCTCGCCTAGTCGACCGGTGATGAAGGGCGCCGCGTTCAGGCCAAAGTTTTGTAACCCGACGATGAGCTGCAGCACAGAGAGGTCCGCGTCGGGATGATGGCGCTGCAGCTCCTGCACGAGCGCGCCCCACGCCATGCCGTACCTGGACGGGCACACCTATGTCAGCTTGCGCACGTACAAGTGAGAGACGAGAGTGCGGCGCACCCTTGGACGTTGCACGAGTGGAGGAAGCAGCCCTGAGGACGAGGAGGTCGAGGGCGAGGTCAGCGTCTGCGCCGGCTCGAACCGAGAGGGCACGGTATGGACGCACAAAGATGACGCTCCAAGCCTTCCAGCCGCCGTCAGGGAACGTCCACTCCTCGGCGGCGACCTCGCCCTGCTCGCCAAACGCGACGTCCTCCTTGCGGCCGCCTTTGGCCCCTGGCGGCAGCTTCTCGCCCGTCTCGTCGACCGTCTGCGCCGTCAGCCCTGCTTCTAAGCCGCCCCGCGCCGCCTGCGAGCCGTCCTCGAGGCCGCCTCGCTCGCGGAGGTCGGCCTCTCCTCGTCGGCGGGCGATGAGGGACTCGGTCGGGGCGAGGTCGTTGGACGTGATGTGGCGCGCGAGGCCGCCGCCTTGATAGCCTGCTGGCGGTGCTGCAGCGCCGACGACCGTCGTCGACGAGCTCATGGCGGTGTGGCGGTCGAAGGGAGAGAGCTCAATCTGGCGCAGCCCTCGCAACTCCGGGTCGGGCCGACGGCCGCCGCGCTCTCATCAAATCGCCGGCTTCGCCTCTCGCAGCGAAAGTAGAGCGTGCAACGAGGGATAAGATGACAAGAGGGCTACTCAGACATGATGCTACTGAGCAGATGAGGGGAAATAAGGATGCGGGCGACCTCAGAGTGCAGGGTCCTCTCCTCCGACTTTCCGCGCCGGCTGCGGCTGCTTAGGCGAGGACGGCGGGCTCGATCGGGGCGACGACGTTGAGCGGGCACTCGCGCGCGATCTGTGGCGGGCGGGAGGGGAGTCAGGACCTGCGACGAGGGCGGAGGAAGGAGAGGAAGAGGAGGACGCACGTGGCCGACCTCCTGGCACTGCGAGTTCGAAGAGGCGGGAGAAGGTCGTCAGCTCGAAGCTTACACAAGAGAGAGGAAGGTGAAGCGCACCTTGTAGCACGTCTTAGGAGGGCGCGGGACGCCAAAGTTGACGGCGCCAAAGTTGGCCGCGGTCGGGCAGTTGCGGGCCTGGTGGCCGTGACCGCCGCAGCCGTAGCAGCGACCTGCGAGAGAGCTTCGAGTCAGCTTGAGCTCGCGGACGAGAGACGAGGTGAGGAAGGAGAGGGAGACGCACCCGGACGACCGCCCATGAAGCCACCGCGGCCACCCATGAACCCGCCGCGCGGCGCAAAGCCGCCGACGCGAGCCGCCATCGGGACCGCACGAGGGATAGCAGCGACCGGGGGGACGATCGCAGCGACCGGGACGGGCGCGATCGAGCCGTCGGCGGCGACGACGCCCTCGACAGCCGGGGCGGCGGCGACGGCGGTCGACGGGTTCGGGCACGAGCGAGCGAGGTGGCCGAACTGCTGGCAGTTGTAGCACCTCGGGCCGGCCGAGTTGAAGGCGCTGTGGAAGGCGAGACGGGTCAGTCGAGGGCTGAAGGAGCGCGGGCGAGCGAAAAGGGTCGCACCCGACGCGGATGCTCGGGCACTCGGCGACAACGTGACCCATACCGCCGCACGAGTAGCACTGCTTGTTCTCGGTCACCTTCGGGCTCGGGCTGCGCACGAGCGAGCGAGATCCGGGTCAGCTCGGCGGTCGAGCCTGCGGGAAAGGAGGGGAAAGAGCAGGAGACGCACCAAGCGTTCGACTCGTGGCCGGGCTCCTGCAGACCGCGCATCCCTCGTCAGCCTCCGTTCTGCTCAGCCTCGCCGCCCGCAGCGGGCCCACGCAGGCGACCCTCCCTCGCACACTGGAACCGGGCGACTCACGCCGCAGTTGAAGCACAGGCGCTCGGTCGACGTGCACGCTGCCGCCAGGTGACCCGGACGGCCGCACACGAAGCACCCACGACGGTTGAGAGGGAAGGCCATAATTCTGCAGGCGGTTGACGGCGACGAAGGCGGCCGAGGTGGATCGGGCGAGCCGGGCGGAGATGGCGCGGCGGGAAGGAGCGACGGGATGGCGCAGAGGGTTGCCGAGCGGCGGGAGGATGCAGTGAGAGGACAGCAGGCGGATTGGAGGACGTCGGGAGCGGCACAGAGTCAGCGGCAGCCTCGAGACGGGTCGGGGGAAAAAGGGAGGCGGGGGAGCTGAAGAAAGCAGGGACGGACGCACCTGTTGCTGCTGCGGATGGATGGAGGAGGTAGGACTGCTGCTTCTGCTGCTCTGCCGCTGCTGCTCTTGCCTTCTTGACCCCGGGGACGACGACAAAGGAGCGCGACCTTGGCCCCGAGGCTCACGCGAGCCGGGCCGCGCGAGATGAAGGGGGTAAGGCTCGAGATTACAAGCGAGTTGCTATGCCGACGATTAGCAACGCGCTGCCGATCTGGAGGCCGGCCGAGTGGCGCACCGCTGCCTCCTCCCTCTTCTCGGCTCCCCTGGGCGCTCCCCTTCGCTGCTCTCTCTCTCCCGCCGTACCGCCGCCGTACAGTACCTCGCTCGTGCGTGCACTGCACTCGCCTGGTGCATGGCTCAGCGTCTATGCTGACACTCCCTTCCCTCCTCCCTCCGGGATCCCCGTCCTCGCAGTCCACCTTCACGCTCAAACACTCGCCATCGAACCATGTCCGACCCGTCGAGCAGCTCTGCCGCCGGCGTACCGCCCTTCTCTCCCGAGCCGATCAAGGGCCACCACAGCAACGGCGACCACTCGTCGACGCTTCACGAGCGTCCGACCGCCGCGCCGCAGAGGTGAGCGAGAGATCTATTTCCGCTCGTCCTCCCGTCCCACGCGCGTGACTGACGACGTGCATCCACGATACGCAGGCCTATCATCGAGGTGCAGCCCCTGCGCAAGGAGGCCATGCAGCAGAGCTACGCCCAGGCTCGTCCTCTCCCTCCTCCGCTCCTCCCCTCCTATCTCCCCTCGAGCTGACTCTCTCCGGCCCCGTAGACGCTCCCAGGAGCTTCTCTCAATCACGGAGCATATGGCAGCATGATCGATTGCTTGGGCGGCGCATGTGGCACGGTCGGGTCCATTCCGGGCTGCTGTGCGTCCTCTCTGCGCCATCTCGCTCCCTGCTGATCTGCTGACGCTTCCTACGATGCCGCTCCAGTCTGTTTCCCCAACCCCTTCAAGACGGTAAACCAGGTGCGCCCCTTCCGCCTCGCCGGCGTCGTCCCCAGCCCTCCTCGAGGCACTCGCACCTCCCGCCCTGCCTGCCTCGACCTGTCGTCCTGACAAGTTCATGCCTCTCGTCACGCAGGGAGCTGTCGGCCTCATCACTCGCTTCGGCCAGTTCGTCAAGGCCGTCGACCCCGGCCTCGTCAAGGTGCGCGGAAACTGCGACCGCCGAGGCGCTCCCTCTCCTGAGGACTCGCTGACGGCTCGCACTCCCAGGTTAACCCTTTCTCGGAGAAGCTCAGCGTCATCGACGTCAAGATCCAGGTCGTCGAGATCCCGGTCCAGCAGGTCCGTCTTGAGAAGGTCGACCGCCACGATCCGAGCTGACCCGACTCTCTTTTGCAGACCCTCACCAAGGACAACCTCCAGGCCTCGGTCGAGTCCGTCATCGTGTTCCACGTCACGAGCCCGTACCACGCCGCATTCTCGATCTCGAACGTCCGCCAGGCGCTCATCGAGCGCGCCCAGACGACCCTGCGCGACGTCGTCGGCACCCGCACGCTCCAGGGCCTCCTCACGGACCGCGAGGGTGTCGCAGCCGAGATTGAGCAGATCATCGAGGGCGTGAGCGAGAGCTGGGGCGTCAGGGTGCGTTGCTCCGGATTTCGTGCCGCTCGGAACCTGCGACTGACCTTCTCTCGCTCTTCCTCGATCTGCAGGTCCAGAACCTCCTCATCAAGGACATCGCCATTCCGAGCGAGGTGCAGACGGCGCTCTCGTCGGCCGCTCAGCAGCGCCGCCTCGGCGAGGCCAAGGTCATCGCCGCTCAGGCCGAGGTCGACTCTGCGCGGCTCATGCGCGAGGGTGCGCCCGCTCTCCTTCTCGTCCTCGAGCTCTCGAGGGCAGACACTGATAATCGTACTCCCCTGTGCAGCCGCCGACATTCTCAGCAGCAGCGCCGCCATCCAGATCCGCCAGCTCGAGGTCCGTGCGACGCTCTCGTTCTCGCTCGTCGGCGAGGTCGCAGAACTGACGCGGCCCTTGCTCCCTCCCGTAGGCTCTGCAAGGCATGGCCCGCTCGGCGAACGCCAAGGTCATCTTCGTGCCCGTGCGTCTCGACTCGCCCCGCCTCGTCCTCGTCCCGCTCGACGCCGCTCACGCCTCTCCTCGACCCACGCAGATGAACCTCTTCGGCGGCGGCGCAAACGGCTCGAACGACAGCGGCCTCATCAACAACGCCGCGATGCAGGAGGCGCTCAGCCGGGACACGCTCTGAGCTCGCGCGCCGTTGCTCCTCTTTCCTCCTGCCTCTCGCTTTGTCCGTCTCTCCCTCCCTAATCCTCCTCCTCGTGACGTGCCTGTACCCCTCTCTGTGCCGATGTAACACGCTTCGTGTCTTCTCGTCGATGTCGCACGAGCCAGTACCGCAGTTTGGAACGAGAGCGAGAGCGAGAGCAGGAAAAACAGCGAGCTGATGCAGCTGCGCCGCCAGGTGACGCGCCTAAACGGCCCTTGTCGAGGCGCGAGAGCTGGTCTGCCCTCGTCGATCGGTGAACAGTTGCCGCTCGTCGCGCTCGAGAGATTGCGGCTGCAGCAGTGCAGGCTTGAGGCCGGCGGTCGGGGCTGCTCGCGCGACCCGCGGCCGCTAGCTTGCCCCACGGACAACGTAGACAAGTCCGCCGCCGCTGGGCCGTCTCTGAGCGTGACGGAAGAGCGAGTGTGCGGCGCTCGAGGGCAGCAGAGGCAGTCGCCGCGTCGCGGGCGGGCGAGCGAGGCGGCGGGAGGAGCTCGAGGGAGGAGCGCTGGGAGCGCCCCGCGCAGGCGAGCCGCGCGCACGACGAGCCTGTGCTGTCCCGTGTAGGAAGAGTCCAGCCTGCGGCAGCAGCCTAGCGAGGTCGGTGTGGTGAGGACGGAGCCGACCCGCCGCCAGCGCGAGCGCGTCGACCGCCCTCGCCTCACCACCACCACCACCTCACGAGTGAGCCCCGAGCCAGCGCACACATCCCGAGCACCGAGCTGACTCGCCATGCCCGCAGTGTCCAAGCGACCGCAGTCCGAGTCGCTCGCGCTGTCGAAGCGGCTGAGGACAGAGGAGGACGACCCGTCGCTGCAAGAGCTTGTCGTCGCCGCGCCAGATGCGCAGGGCGGCAAGGGTGCGCTCATCCAGACCATCAAGCGCACCTCGGGCCTCGCCGCCCCCATCATGTGCCTGCGCGTGAGTCCTCGTCTCATCTCCCCCTCCTCGTCCTCCCCCCTCTCTCCCCACCGAGATGAGACCTCGCTGACCCACATGGCGCACGCGGACACAGGGTCACTCGGCAGAGATCCTCGACGTCAAGTTCTCGCCCGATGGCGACGTCCTCGCGTCGGCCTCGGCGGACAAGACCATCCTGTTGTGGCGGGTGTACGGCGACTGCCAGAAGTGCGTCCCCTCTCCCGAGCTCCTCGTCCTCGTACAGCGCACAAGTAGCTGACCCTGCGAGCGAGCGCGCAGCTACGGCCAGCTCAAAACGGGCAAGGGCGTCCCGACCTCGATCTCGTTCCACTCGCCCTCGACCCTCGTCGCCGGATGCTCCGACCACACCGTCTTCCTGTTCAACCTCAAGACGGGCGAGGTCATCCGGCGCTTCAAGGGCCACTCGGGCATGGTCAACTGCGTCGACGTGCAGCGTGGGGGAGCGGCGCAGGGGCTGATCGCGAGCGCGAGCGACGACGGCACGGTCAGGGTGTGGAGCGAGGACGCCAAGGAGGAGATCGAGGTGGTCGAGCTGGGCTTCCCCATCACGACGGTGCGCACGCTCTTTCTGCTCTCGTCGCGAGGGGACCTGGCCGTCGCCCGGCTCGCGGCTCGTCGCTGACCCCCCTCCCGTCGCTCTCGCTCGCAGGTCAAGTGGTCCGAGGACGGCCAGACGCTCTTCATCGGCGGCATCGACAACGACGTCCACGCCTTCTCGCTCACGTCGCACGCCATCTCGTACTCGCTCCGAGCACACGGCGACACCGTCACCTCCCTCGCCCTCTCGCCCAACTCGTCCCAGCTCCTGTCGTGCGCCATGGACTCGACCCTGCACCTGTGGACCGTCCAGCCGTTTGCCCCGACCGTCAACGCCGCCAACCCGGCACTGCACCCTCGCCTCGTGCGGAGCTTCTACGGCGCGCCGGCCGGGTTCGAGCAGCTGCTGCGCAAGGCGAGCTTCAGCCGACACGTGACGCCGGAAGGGCAGACGGGCACGATGGTGGCGGCAGGAGGAGCGGACCGGGCGCTGACGGTGTGGGACGCGACGACGGGCGAGATCCGGTACAAGGTGCGTCACGCTCTCCTTCTTGCCCTCGCCGAGCGCGCCCATCCGGCAACCCCGTCGCTCGTGCTCGTGCACCCGCCCATGCTGGAGACGGACACACGCTGACCGCAGGCCTCTCGTCCATGCGCAGCTCCCCGGGCACACGGGCACGGTCGCCGCGACCGACTTTTCGCCAAAAGAACCGATCCTGGCGTCGGGCGGTGTCGAGGGCGTCATCTACCTGGGCGAGGTGGACGCAGCATGAGTCGGGTGCGGGCGCATGTTGCAACGGTAGAGCTGTACTCGACTTTGCGGTCCCTCGGCACCTTCGGCTTGGTCGCTCCCTCTTGTTCGAGCAGCAGGGCCAGCCTTCTCGTTGAGCAGCTTCGAGAGCACCGTACACGCTAAGTGAGCAAGCTTCTTGCGCGGGCCGTCACAGGCGCGAGAACCTGAAGCCGCGGGAAGCGCGCGAGATCCGGCGTCTTGACCGGTGAGGGCGGGCCGGAGGGGCGCAGCTTGCTCGCCTGCAACTCGCCTGCTCGCAGCCAAGGCGCACTCGACGGTCGTTCAGCAGCTCCTCTAGCACGCTACCGGTCCCTCCTACCGCCTGCGCCCTCTCCAGAGCGGTCCCTCGCCTTTCCCCACCATCGGCAACTCGCATCGACTCGTCCCGCCGCCGCCAGCGCTCAGATAAACCCGCGCCGCCTTCCTTGCACTCGTCAGCCGTCGCAGCAATGGCTCCGTCCCTCTCGCCGTTCGGCAACGCCGTCGTCGGCGCCGTTGGAGGTGTCGTCTCGGGAGCAGTGGTGTGCGTCGTCTTGCTCGACCTCGCTCGACTTTGTGCAGTGGACTGTGTGGCTGACCTCTCGCTACTACTCGCAGGTACCCGCTCGACACGTGCGCCTACTCGCATTCTCGGCGTGGCCAAGTTGCCGCCGCGCAGGGGGACTTCGCTGACCTCGACCAACTCGTCGCCCGCAGCGTCAAGACCCGCATCCAGACCGAGATCTCTGCCATCGAGGAGGCCATCGCGAGCGCGACGACTGCCCCGAGCCTCAAGCGGCCCAACGCGCCGCAGCACCTTCCGCACAAGCACACGACGGCGCGGCAAATGGCCCTGCGCATCCTCAAGGAGGGCGGCGCCAAGGCCTTCTACCGCGGGTTCGGCGCCAACATGCTCAACTCGTTCTCGATGCAGTTGTGCGTCCTCCTTGTCGTTCTCGCGGCAGGAGCTGAGCTGACTCGTGGCCCTCTTCGACAGCGCGTACTTCTACTTTTACACACTCGTCCGCACGACGTACCAGAAGAAGTTCCCGCTCGCCGCCATGACGACTGCGTGCGTCTCGGCCTCTTGTGCCGTGTCCTCCCGGGCGAGGTGGGGGCGCAGCACAGCGACTGACGCCGACGACCGGGAACTGCTCGCAGGACTGAGCTCCTCCTCGGCGCACTCGCCGCCGCGCTCGGGCAGGTCTTTACGATCCCGGTCAGCGTCATCGCGACCCGCCAGCAGCTCGCCAAGAAGCACCTCTCGTTCCGTCGCGCCATCGCCCACATCCTCCGCGACGACGGCATCACGGGCCTGTGGCGCGGGCTCAAGCCGAGTCTCGTCCTGTGCGTCAACCCGGCCATCACGTACGGCATGTTTGAGCGCATCAAGACGCTGTCGCTCAAGCCGGGCGAGAAGATGACGCCGCTCAAGGCGTTTGTCGTCGGCGCACTCAGCAAGACGCTCGCGACCGTCGTGCGTCCCTCGCTCTCTCCCCCTCGACCTCGCCTTATCGTCAAGAGCTCCAGCTGCAGAGCCCTGTGCTGACGAGCGTCTCTTTCTGGCTCGTGCAGGTCACGTACCCGTACATCATGGCCAAGACGCGCCTGCAGGCCGGCGACGACGACGAGGACGACGACGCCACGTGGGAGGCGCGACACGCGACGGGCAAGCCCAAGGAGCGCTACAACGGCGCCATCGACTGCCTCCAGCAGGTGTACAGCGAGGAGGGCTTTACGGGCTGGTACCAGGCGCGTCCCGCTCTTTTCGTTCTCGCTCGCGACATCGGACGCTGACTCTCCTGTTCTCGTGATGTTGGCCCGCACACAGGGCATGCAGGCGCAGATCACCAAGGCTGTCCTGTCGCAGGCGCTCCTCTTTGGCATCAAGGACGCCCTCGAGGCCTGTGCGTCGTCTCGTCCTCGCGTTCTCTCTCGCATGCGCTGACGGTCCTCTTTCTCCCGACGCAGACACGATCCTTGCGCTCGTCGCCGTCGCACGGGTCCGTGGATCCGCGATCGGGCTCAAGAGCCTGTGAGCGGGCGCGAAAAGGCGAGCGGTGACCGGCGAGCGAGGGCAGGCGTTGTCTCGTCTCGGTATCTTTGTGCACAGTCTTCTGCGGCCCCCTGTGTCCTGTATTGCGACCGTCTGAATCATCATTGGCGCCCTTGCGAGGGAAGGGAGCTTCAGAACGGGAGCATGGCTCGTCATTCGGCGCTCGCGACGCCGACACTCGCTTTGCCGCGCCTTCTCGCTTGAGCTTGCAGCCGTCGCCTCTCCCGAGCAAGATGCTCATGGCGTGCGGGCTCCAGCGAGGCAGGACTGTCGGCGAGCTCTTCTAGTTCAGCGCCTCCCGCCCGCGAGCACAAATTGACTGATATGAAGGCTGTCTGGCTGCTCACTGCCTAATTGCTTCCGGTATAGTCCAGTGGTCAGGATACCTCGCTTTCAGCTTTGCTCATGCAAGCCCCGAGAAGACCCGGGTTCGAACCCCGGTACCGGAACTATCTTCTTTTTGCTCGCGCGGGCATGGGCATGTCCCCACAGCGCTCGGCGCTTCTTTTACGACGCCGCAAGTCCACGATCAGATGCAACACATCCAGTAAGGAAACGGAGGAGAGCAGAACAGAGAGCAGCGAGGCGAGGGAGGGGGAGAGCGCGGCTGGCTTGTGAACACGCGCTCCTCCGGCCACGCAGCAACAGTGCGCGTGCAGCTGCGAGAGCAACATCCCCTCAAGGTGCAGTACAACGCGCGAGAAGCAAAAAGAGAGCTGGAGAACCAGGGAGTCGAACCCTGCGCCTCTCGCACACGAGGTGCTAAGCGAGCGATCTACCGATGAGCTAGATCCCCTTTCACATGGGCGTTGCCGGCCGCATTCACAAGACATATTGTCCAAGGGAACTCGCGGTCGCGTCGCTGGCGCTTCTCGCTCAAGCTGGCCAGGGAAGGAGCACAAGCCTCGGCTCACCGCTCGCATCTCGCGAGGGGCTGGCACGGATGTCCTCCTGACGTTGTCCCCTCATCCTCGGGGTGCAACCCGGAGAGCGCAAAAAAGGAAAACCGACCAGAGCAGGACTTGAACCTGCGCAGGCAAAGCCTAATAGATGGCGGGTTGATTCGAGTCTATCCCCTTAACCGCTCGGGCATCTGGCCGCTTCATGTCGAGCAGATGCAGCCGTGCCATCATAACGCGGGAGACCGCGGTGCTTGCACGAGGCGCCAGCGAGAGCTGCTCGCATCGGGCTCGGACCCTCTCCTGCTTTTGCTCTCAGATCATTGGCTGACTGCAGGGCCTGCTCCATGCACACCCAGTGTGTGTCTGCTAACCAGGCTATGTTAGTGCGAGGGCACAGACCGCCCTTGCCTCGCTCTCAGGCTTTCCTAAGCTGAGTCGTCCCTCTCTTGCGCTCTTCTTCCTCTTAAGTCATGCCTCCGCTTCCTCCCTTGCTTGCAGGCCTTTCAAGCTCTTTTGTCGCTGCTGCCGTCAAGACCAAGACGAGGCAGACGGTGGGCGAGGGAAACCGGAGGCGGTTTAGCGGTAGCTCCCCTTCCCCGTGCTCCTCACTTGACTGAAACACCTGCATCACTGTACCTTGCGTGTCGCTCCAGCTCTCCAACTAAAGCTGGCTTGCCCTGCCTCATGCTTGAAGCGAGCCCGTCCTTGGGCCAGGGACGGGTTAGTCCACCTTCTCAAATCCGTGCCCTCCCTGCACAAGGTGCAGCCAGATGTACCCTGCCAGGTGTCCCTGTTCAGCTACAAGCCATGGGAGAGGAGAGAGGGGCAAGTGAGTAGACCTCGGGGGAGCCGGCGCACCTTCACCTTCACCGGCTCGCGACGTGCTTTAGATTGTATTTGCACAAACGCGGCCCGCCCACCATCAAGGCTCTTTAGCTCAGCTGGGAGAGCGACAGACTGAAGTGTTCCTTTGCGGACGCACAATTCTGCAGGTCTCCGGTTCAATCCCGGAAAGGGCCAGCCTTATCTTTTTGGCGGCACTGCGCCCTGAACCGGGGCAGCAGCGGGTCCAGCTTTTGCCTCCCGGACAGAGCAGCCTCGAAACGATGCGTACCTGGTTCCAGGCAAGCCTGTTGACAGGGCGGAAGGAGGCTCTTAGCTGGGCATCACGCTTGAAAATCCCCGGCTCGGGCTTGGTGGAGCCATCCAGAGCGGCCTCGCTTGCGCGCCCTGACTCTGTGCGTTTTGTACAGATGCTTAGGCGCGATGTGTATGCTAGGGAGCGTCGGTTTCTCCAACTCTGGCCGCGTGGCCCAATGGCAAGGCGTCTGACTACGACCTCGCAATTCTGCGCGCGTATAATCAGGAGATCGTGGGTTCGAGCCCCATCGTGGTCACCTTTTTGGTAAAAGTCTCCGGGCTCTTTTTGGATGAGCCGACGAGTCCACCCGTAGGTCAGGGCAGGGCGGTGCTTCCCTGAGGACCTCCTTCTGCTCCACAAGTAAGCCCAGTCTCTCTGCCTGCATCCTCTGAGCATGCAGTGATCACCTGCAGCAGTGCAGAATTTGCAGGAAAGCCACAGGGGACATGAGAAGACAGCTGGGGAAGGCCCTGCAGCTTCACCTGGATGCAGCAAGAACCAAGAACGACAATGCGCCGGAAGAGCACAAAGCTGGCCAAGCGCCCTGCCAGCCCTGAGCATGTCCTGCCACTTTGCAGCTGTGTGTGTGGCCTTGAAGGTCAGCAGGGAAGTGCCAAAGCAGGCAACAGTGAGCTGTGGACGCAGAAGGAACAGGGGAAAGGGGCGTGTCTGTCTGCCAAAGCCTGCAGCTGGACCACAGGGGGGCAGTCAGTCTACCTCTGCTGCAGGTGGCCAGGTAGGTCTAAGCCTCTTGCTACAAGGACAGGGCAGGAGAGTTACAGGGCAGGTTGATTACGGGAAGGAGGCCCTAGAGCCTGACGCCCTCTCGCCTTAGGTTTGATTACCTTTGGGGACTGCGTTGAGATGCACCCGTTGAGGCCCGTTCCAATTTTGACAAGGGCCTACCCATGCTCAAGCTTAGGGCAGGAGAGTTACAGGGCAGGTTGATTACGGGAAGGAGGCCCTAGAGCCTGACGCCCTCTCGCTTTCTGGGGACCAACTCCATTGCACCTATGGCTCTGTGGGTAAGGGGTCCCCTGGCATACTGATTGCGCAGCACATATCATGAACTACATTCCAAGGTCTCTATGGAGCCAGATCTAGAGAATTGGGCCCGTACGAGCCTGACTGGGCTGATGAAGGGCGCACTCGTCTCGAGCACGAGGCGAGGCGAGGCGAACTTCAGGTAGAGATCTGGAGCGAAAGGAGACGCGCCAGATACAGTGATTCGGGTGTATTCCGTTGAGCAAAGAGAGGAGGGGAGGGGATCGCTAAGGAGAAGGGGAGCTACAGCGAGACCGCCTCCGAGTCCCTCACCCAACCTCTGCCAGGTCTCGGAGTTGCCGGCGGCGACGACGAGAGAGATCGAGAGGTCTGCGAGCGAGAGGGGAAGAGGCAGCGTAGTTCGAGAGGAAGAAGAGAGAGAGAGAAGGAGGGACGACTCAGCTTGGGGAGGACCAAGAGCGAGAGAGCGAGGCAAGGGCGGTCCGTGCCCTTGCACCCAACCCCCCCAGAACGAAGCGTAGGGAGGAGCGAGGCGACGACGGCGGCGACGCGCTTGCGAGCGCGAGCGCCTCGGACCGGCGCGGCGCGGCGCGCCGCTTTGGCCGCCTCGTAGGCAAGGACTGTCTCCTTGGCCGACTTGAGGAGCTCGTCGCGGTCGAGCCAGCTGTCCCACTGTGCCGACCAGCCGAGCCAGCGGACCTTGTACTTGACGCGCCCGTGCAACGTCTTCTCGGCGACAATCTTGTCGACCTCGTACTCGGCGTCGGGGTCGTCGGTGGCGCCAATGACCGGCGGCGGGTCCGAGAAGGCGCGCGAAGGGAAGCGCGAGTTGTCGTTGGGGTACCAGGGGCGCAGGCGGGATGAGTGGATCTTGTCGTGGACCTTCATGTGCGAGGGGAGGTCGAAGGTGCAGGTCGAATGGGCGGCGTCGACCTCGAGGATGGGGAACGGGCCGACAAACTTGTGGAGGAACTTGCGCGCGACGCCCTTGGGGAAGCGCAGCGACGACGACGAGATGTAGGCCTTGCCGCCGACGGCGAAGAGGCCCTCGTCCAAGCGCCGGCGCCGGTTGGCGAGCGCGACCATGGCGACGCGCGAGCCGATGATGGCGTCGGTCGCCCGAAGCGCGTACTCGCGCGCACGCTCGGCAAACGCCGTTGCCGCGGCGTCGCCGTCGAGCCCGGGCGCGGCTGCCGCGCTCGCCAGCGCAGGCAGCAGCGAGGGGACGAACCCGTGAACGACCTCGAACGGCAAGAGCAACGTCGACGCCGAGGGCGCGCTGTTGAGCGCGAACTTGCCGAGGGCGAGGTGCGTCGGCCATGCGAGAGGGTCGTCCTCGCACAGCGAGCGCAGGATGGCGCCGACGACCTTGTTGGTCACCTCGGCGCGACCGTCCATCTGCGGATGCGCCGCCGACAACATCTTGAGCTTCACTCCGAGAAGCTTGTAGAGCGAGGACCAGAAGTTCGACGTGAACTTCGGGTCTCGGTCGCTGACAATGGCGGACGGCAGGCCGAAGCGCGAGACGACGCGGCGGAAGAAGGCGGCGGCAACGTCCTCGGCGGTGGCGGTCGAGGCGAGAGGGATGAGGATCACCATCTTGGACAGGTAGTCGGTGACGGTGAGGATCGAGTCAACGGTGGCGCCGTTGAGCTTGACCGGCGGGAGCCCGACGACAAAGTCCATGCCGACCTGGGCCCATGGCGTGCCCGGGACCGAGAGCGGGTGCAGGAGGCCGAGAGGGCGCTGCGTGCTCGACTTGTTGCGGGCGCACGACTCGCACTGGCGCACGTAGTTGTGCACGTCGCGACCGAGCGTCGGCCAGAAGAAAGCGCGCCGCACGCCGGCGAGCGTCTTCTTGGCGCCGAGGTGGCCCGACGACTGGTGGACCGACTCGATGACCCACTCGACGAAGGTAGGCGGCGAGGTCGGCGGGTTGTCAAAGGAGGAGGGGTCGAGGCGGCCCGAGGGTACGACGAGGCGCTCGCCGGCCGGGTCGAGGAGGTAGACGAGCGAGTCGCGCACGAGGAAGTTGGGGTGCTGATCGGGTGCAGCGAGGATCGTCTTGGTGAGGGGATCTGCGAGCGAGCAAGCTCGGAGCGAGGAGAGGAACTCCAAGGGGAAGGTGGTCAGCGAGACTGCCATGAGGGAGAGGGACGAGCGTGATGAGGAGGAAATGGAAGACGCAGCTCTGGAGGGGGCGACGACGCTTGCGAGCGCCATCGTCATGCCGGCGAGGACCATCTTGCCGGCCGACAAGACGGTGCGCAGGAACGGCTCGGGGTTGTCCTGCGCCGGGGCCGGCTCGACCGCCTTGGCGACGGCGACGCCGTCGAGCTCGGCGAGGCGAGAGAGCGCGTCGGCGAGCTCGTTCGTCTTGCCCGGGATGAACTGCCACGAGAAGTTGTACTCGGCGAGCGTCTCCCAGAGGCGGACGTGGCGGCGCGTCTGCTTGGGCGGCTGCGTCCAGTACGTCTTGAGCGGCTTGTGGTCGCAGACGACGGTGAAGGGGAAGCCGACGATGTACTCGTGGTTCTTCTTGCAGCCGACGAGGACGCCGAGGAGCTCTTGGTTGGTCGTCGAGTAGTTGCGCTGCGCGGGGTTGAACTTGGACGAGAAGAAGCGCACGGGTCGAGCCGACTTGAGCGACGCACCTTGTCCGAGCCAGCCACCGCAGCCGTAGATCGAGGCGTCCGTGCCGAGGAAGAGGCGCTCGGCGCCTGAGTCGATGGTGGCAGGGTCGAGAGGACGGAGAGCCTGCGGGACCAACTGCTTCAGCATCTTGAACGAGAGGTCACAGGCTGCGGTCCAGTTCCAGTTGACCTTGCCCGTGAGCCTCGTCAAAGGCGCAGCAATCTCGTTGACCCGAGGAAGGTGCTCGGCCATCCAGCCGACGGCGCCCATGAAGCGCAGGATGTCCTTGGGACAGCGCGGCGTCGGCCACCTCTGGATTGCCTCCCACTTGTCCGGCATGACGTGGAGGCCCTCGTTGTCAACGAGCACGCCGAGAGCCTCAAGAGAGGGAGAGAGGAACTCAACCTTGGAGCGAGAGAGGTAGAAGCGGAAGTGGCGCAGCGTCGAGAAGACAATCTTGAGGTACCGCAGGTGCGCTCGACGAGTGCGCGAGTAGACGAAGACGTCGTCGTAGAAGACGTCGAGGAAGCGGCCGATGGCCTTGCGGAACATCATGTAGCACACTCAGTGCATGGTGTCGGGCGGGTTGCGGTCGCCCTGCTGCATCACGAGCGACACGAAGGTGCCGCTCGTTGTCACGAAGCCGGAGAGGGGGACCGACTCGGGCTCAAGACGCACCTGCTCATAGGCGTTCTTGAAGTCCAGCTTGGAGCGCACGCCGTGCGCGGCGAGGCGGCGGCGCACCCGGCCCATGTCGGGGATCGGCGAGGCAAGCGCGACCGTGTTCTCGTTCCTCGGCTTGAGGTTGACGACAAACCGCGCCTGCGAGCGGTCATGCTTGGGGACAGCGAACATCGAGCACGCCGAGTTGAGAGCGACAGGGGACCAGAAGCCCGAGTCGACAAAGTTACGCAGGTGAGCCGTCCACTGCGCCGAGAAGCGCTCGGGCATGCGGATCGCGAACGGCTTGATCTTCTTCTCGGCGTCGAGGAGCTCGATGGCGTGGTTGACGGGGCAGAACGGCGGAAGGCCGGGCAGCTCGTCGACGAAGACGTCGGCGTACTGCTCAAGGAGCTCGTCGAGGTGCGAGCGCGCCTTGTCCGACGTCCAGTTGCCGAGAGCCGGGTCGTCCTCCTCGTCGTCGAGGAGCGGGTTGTGCGGCTCGATGCCGATGCGGTCGACGAGGCCACGGACCTCGTGCGGGTCGACGCCGGCCGTGAGCGCGCAGACAATGAACGAGTCGAGGTCGCCGAGCGTCATCTGCTTGCGCGTGAAGCCGAGGTCGAGGAGGTTGGCGTCGTCTTGGACGGCAAAAGCGCCAACGGTAAAGTCGTAGACGGGCGAGGCGCTGTGCCGATCGGCGACGAAGAAGAGGGCGTTGGGCGAGACGGCCGTCTTCGAGTCGCGGAGGAAGGGGAGGCCGAGGATGGCGTCGATGCCGGGAGGTAGGGGAGCGACGAAGAACGAGCGCTTCGGGAGCTTGACCCTCTCGACCCTCAAGGTCGAGTAGGCGAAGACCGAGAGGCGCACGCCCTGGTTGTCGGAGGCGAGTTGGGCGTGGATCAGCGAGTCAAGGCGGCAAACGTCGAGGCCGAGGCGGTGCACAAGCTTGGGCGAGATGACATCTGCTTGGGCGCCAGAGTCGATCAGTGCAGACGCCTCGATCCCGTCGTTGAACGACGCAGGGACGAGGAGAGGACGGGGCGAGATGGCGGGAGGAGGAGGGTCGGTGCGCGGGGAGGAGCGCCTCTTCTTCTTCCGCCGCGCCGGTCGAGGCTCGTCCCCTCCCACGTCCGAGGACGCAGGGACGACAGGCTCAGACACGTCGACGCTGCAAAGAGCGAGCGGCGGCTGACCGTCGTTGGGAAGAGACTCGCCGAGAGGCAAGCCTGGGGACGAGGAACAAGTTGACGAGGCAGGGAGAGACGAAGAGGACGCACCAAGAACCTCGGCTGCCCCCTCAGGAACGTCGAAGGCTGGCTGTAGGAGGCGAGGCGCCTTCAACGTCGAGGAGAGCTCATCACTGGGAGCAGCAGCGAGAGGGCCCGAGAGGACGGACGAGCAGAGCGGGCAGGCCTCTACTCGTCGTCCTCTTTTCCCGAGCTCGTGGCGACCGAGTCCTCCTGGATGGGGGAGAGAGAAGGAGAGGAAGGGGGCACACCGAGGACCATGAGCCGCACGTGCGCCATTGCAATGAGGACCTTCTCCGGGTTGACGCGGCGGCTTGTGCACGAGCGCGAGAAGTGGCGGCCAACTCGGCCGCAGTTGAAGCAGCGTAGCTCGCTGGCGGGCGCAGGGGCGGTCTTGTCGAGCCAGGTAGTCGACTCGGACTCGGGGTGCGACTTCTGCCAGTCGACGGCCGAGCGAGCCCACTTCTGCGAGCTGGCAAGGGCCTCGCTAGGCGAGACCGTGCAGGATTCAGTACCCGAGGTCTTCTTGGAGGAGGAAGGAGAGGAAGAGGACGCAGCTGGTTTGTCCGGCTTCTTGAAGGACGGGAGCGAGTCCGTCTCGGCGGCGATGTCAACAAGCTCGTCAAACTTGATCGACTTGAGGCCGAGAGCCCTGCAAGCCGCCCGCTGCGTCTTGACAAACTCGAGGACGTTGGGGTTGAGCCCGGCGAGGAAGGTCGACTGGCGGTCCACGTCCGAGATGTTGCGGTCAAAGCAGGCGGCGGCGAGAGCATTGACGGCGGCGCCGAAAACTCAGGCAGGCATCGAGCCCTGCTTGGCCTTGCGGAACGCCTCGAACGCCGTCACGTCGGCGGCGTCGTCGGCCCAGTGCTTGCGGACCTCGACGACGATGTCCGAGAACGAGTGGAAAGGGCGGCGGCGGATGGTCGTGTTGAACCACATCTGCGTCGAGATCCCGCTGACACCGAGCTCGGACGAGAACAAGGTGCGGGCGTTGTAGAAGATCTCGGGAGTCTCCTGCTCGCCGATGAAGGCCGACGGCTGCACGCCGTGCGCGGCGAGGTAGAGGCCCGCCGACTTGAGGAAGGCCTCGCGCTCGATGCGCTCGAACGAGCCCGTCCACGCCTTTGGCTTCTTGACCTTGAGTCGAGGCACCAAGACAAGAGGAGCAGGCGTGTAGCGCGACGGCGCAGGCGTGTAGGGCAAGGACGCGCCCCGCTCGACCGGCAGGTCGGGCGGCGACACGCCCAGAGGTACCGCCTCCGGCGTCGCGGTCACGCGCTCGAACAGGTCCTTGGTCCGGTTGAAGTCCTCGAGGAGGTGCTCCATCTTGCGGCAAAGCACCGCCGGGCCAGCCTCGGCGGCCGACTCGGCGGGCTGGTCGCGAGCGTGAGCCGCCTCGGACTCCTCGTCCTTGAGACGTAGCCCGGCCGACTCCTGCTCCCAGAGAACCTGCTCCTTGCGGTCGAACTGCTCCTTGAGAGCCTCGAACCGCTGAGCCTGCTCCTGCTGGAAGCGCACCCTCGCCTCGTCACGGCGGACGATGGAGGCCTCGGACGCTCGAGAGCCAGCCACCGACTGCGCAGGAACAGAGAACTGCTGAGGCGCACCAGACTGCTCCCCTGCACCACCCCACACTACCACCAGGTCGGTCGTCAAGCTGCGGTCGGCCATGGAGCTCGAGCTGATGAGGTCGGGGTCGGGGTCGAGAGCGGATCGGCGAGTGGGCGCGGCGGATTGGGCGGTGTGGAAGATAGTCGAGAGGTTGGAGGGCGTGTACTCGGGAGCGAATCCGAGTATGCGGGCGGAGCGACAGAGGGCGGAGGGACGAGGTGCGGAGATGTTGGACGACAAGGACGAGGAAGCGCGAGACTCGGCCGAGGAGGGGGATTCGGCAGAGGGCGCTGGGGAGGGAACTTGCTGGGTACTTGAGGACCCTGGCGAGCCGGTAGAGGATGGAATGGTGGAGTTCCGACTGTAAAAAAAGTGAAGGGCGCACTCGTCTCGAGCACGAGGCGAGGCAAGGCGAACTTCAGGTAGAGAGCTGGAGCGAAAGGAGACGCGCCAGATACAGTGATTCGGGTGTATTCCGTTGAGCAAAGAGAGGAGGGGAGGGGATCGCTAAGGAGAAGGGGAGCTACAGCGAGACCGCCTCCGAGTCCCTCACCCAACCTCTGCCAGGTCTCGGAGTTGCCGGCGGCGACGACGAGAGAGATCGAGAGGTCTGCGAGCGAGAGGGGAAGAGGCAGCGTAGTTCGAGAGGAAGAAGAGAGAGAGAGAAGGAGGGACAACTCAGCTTGGGGAGGACCAAGAGCGAGAGAGCGAGGCGAGGGCGGTCCGTGCCCTTGCAGCTGACCCCCCTTTGGCTCCTGGGGACCAACTCCTTTGCACCTATGGCTCTATGGGTAAGGGGTCCCCGGGCATACTGATTGCGCAGCACATATCATGAACTACATTCCAAGGTCTCTATGGAGCCAGATCTAGAGGATTGGGCCCGTACCAGCCTGACTGGGCTGACCCCCCTCTGGCTCCTGGGGACCAACTCCTTTGCACCTATGGCTCTATGGGTAAGGGGTCCCCTGGCATAATGTACGTGCAGCACACATTCTGAACAATATCCTGGGTCTCTATGGAGCCAGATCTAGAGAATAGGGCCCGTACCAGCCTGACTGGGCTGACCCCCCTTTGGCTCCTGGGGACCAACTCCTTCGCACCTATGGCTCTATGGGTAAGGGGTCCCCTGGCATAATGTATGTGCAGCACATATTCTGAACTACATTCCGAGGTCTCTATGGAGCCAGATCTAGAGAATAGGGCCCGTACCAGCCTGACTGGGCTGACCCCCCTTTGGCTCCTGGGGACCAACTCCTTTGCACCTATGGCTCTATGGGTAAGGGGTCCCCTGGCATACTGATTGCGCAGCACATATTCTGAACTATGTCCCGAGGTCTCTATGGAGCCAGATCAGAGAATTGGGCCCGTACCAGCCTGACTGGGCTGACCCCCCTTTGGCTCCTGGGGACCAACTCCTTCGCACCTATGGCTCTATGGGTAAGGGGTCCCCTGGCATAATGTATGTGCAGCACATATTGTGAACTACATTCCAAGGTCTCTATGGAGCCAGATCTAGAGAATAGGGCCCGTACCAGCCTGACTGGGCTGACCCCCCTCTGGCTCCTGGGGACCAACTCCTTCGCACCTATGGCTCTATGGGTAAGGGGTCCCCTGGCATAATGTATGTGCAGCACATATTGTGAACTACATTCCAAGGTCTCTATGGAGCCAGATCTAGAGAATAGGGCCCGTACCAGCCTGACTGGGCTGACCCCCCTTTGGCTCCTGGGGACCAACTCCTTCGCACCTATGGCTCTATGGGTAAGGGGTCCCCTGGCATAATGTACGTGCAGCACACATTCTGAACAATATCCTGGGGTCTCTATGGAGCCAGATCTAGAGAATAGGGCCCGTACCAGCCTGACTGGGCTGACCCCCCTTTGGCTCCTGGGGACCAACTCCTTTGCACCTATGGCTCTATGGGTAAGGGGTCCCCTGGCATAATGTACGTGCAGCACACATTCTGAACAATATCCTGGGGTCTCTATGGAGCCAGATCTAGAGAATAGGGCCCGTACCAGCCTGACTGGGCTGACCCCCCTTTGGCTCCTGGGGACCAACTCCTTCGCACCTATGGCTCTATGGGTAAGGGGTCCCCTGGCATAATGTATGTGCAGCACATATTGTGAACTACATTCCAAGGTCTCTATGGAGCCAGATCTAGAGAATAGGGCCCGTACCAGCCTGACTGGGCTGACCCCCCTCTGGCTCCTGGGGACCAACTCCTTCGCACCTATGGCTCTATGGGTAAGGGGTCCCCTGGCATAATGTACGTGCAGCACATATTCTGAACTACATTCCGAGGTCTCTATGGAGCCAGATCTAGAGAATTGGGCCTGTACCAGCCTGACTGCCTGGGACCAGAGGCCCAGCTTGGCTCCAGCCTGGGTAGCACCAGGGGGAGTCTGCTGGACCTGGCCTTGGGTGAGAGCATGGTACAAGGAGTGCTCTAAATGGTTAGAGGGGTTAGAGGTGCAGCAGGGTAGTAGGCAGGCCCCTGGGACCAGAGGCCCAGCTTGGCTCCAGCCTGGGTAGCACCAGGGGGAGTCGGCTGGACCTGGCCTTGGGTGAGAGCATGGTACAAGGAGTGCTCTAAATGGTTAGAGGGGTTAGAGGTGCAGCAGGGTAGTAGGCAGGCCCCTGGGACCAGAGGCCCAGCTTGGCTCCAGCCTGGGTAGCACCAGGGGGAGTCTGCTGGACCTGACCCTGCGTGAGAGCATGTTACAAAGAGTGCTCTAAATGGTTAGAGGGGTTAGAGGTGCAGCAGGGTAGTAGGCAGGCCCCTGGAACCAGAGGCCCAGCTTGGCTCCAGCCTGGGTAGCACCAGGGGGAGTCTGCTGGACCTGGCCCTGGGTGAGAGCATGTTACAAAGAGTGCTCTAAATGGTTAGAGGGGTTAGAGGTGCAGCAGGGCAGTAGGCAGGCCCCTGGGACCAGAGGCCCAGCTTGGCTCCAGCCTGGGTAGCACCAGGGGGAGTCTGCTGGACCTGGCCTTGGGTGAGAGCATGGTACAAGGAGTGCTCTAAATGGTTAGAGGGGTTAGAGGTGCAGCAGGGCAGTAGGCAGGCCCCTGGGACCAAAGGCCCAGCTTGTCTCCAGCCTGGGTAGCACCAGGGGGAGTCTGCTGGACCTGGCCTTGGGTGAGAGCATGGTACAAGGAGTGCTCTAAATGGTCAGAGGGGTTAGAGGTGCAGCAGGGTAGTAGGCAGGCCCCTGGGACCAGAGGCCCAGCTTGGCTCCAGCCTGGGTAGCACCAGGGGGAGTCTGCTGGACCTGGCCCCGCGTGAGAGCACGGTGCATGGTACAAGGAGTGCTCTAAATGGTTAGAGGGGTTAGAGGTGCAGCAGGGCAGTAGGCAGGCCCCTGGGACCAGAGGCCCAGCTTGGCTCCAGCCTGGGTAGCACCAGGGGGAGTCTGCTGGACCTGGCCCTGGGTGAGAGCATGTTACAAAGAGTGCTCTAAATGGTTAGAGGGGTTGGAGGTGCAGCAGGGTAGTAGGCAGGCCCCTGGGACCAGAGGCCCAGCTTGGCTCCAGCCTGGGTAGCACCAGGGGGAGTTTGCTGGACCTGGCCCCGCGTGAGAGCATGGTACAAGGAGTGCTCTGAATGGTTAGAGGGGTTAGAGGTGCAGCAGGGCAGTAGGCAGGCCCCTGGGACCAGAGGCCCAGCTTGGCTCCAGCCTGGGTAGCACCAGGGGGAGTCTGCTGGACCTGACCCTGCGTGAGAGCATGTTACAAGGAGTGCTCTAAATGGTTAGAGGGGTTAGAGGTGCAGCAGGGTAGTAGGCAGGCCCCTGGGACCAGAGGCCCAGCTTGGCTCCAGCCTGGGTAGCACCAGGGGGAGTTTGCTGGACCTGGCCCCGCGTGAGAGCATGGTACAAGGAGTGCTCTAAATGGTTAGAGGGGTTAGAGGTGCAGCAGGGCAGTAGGCAGGCCCCTGGGACCAGAGGCCCAGCTTGGCTCCAGCCTGGGTAGCACCAGGGGGAGTCTGCTGGACCTGACCCTGCGTGAGAGCATGTTACAAGGAGTGCTCTAAATGGTTAGAGGGGTTAGAGGTGCAGCAGGGTAGTAGGCAGGCCCCTGGGACCAGAGGCCCAGCTTGGCTCCAGCCTGGGTAGCACCAGGGGGAGTCTGCTGGACCTGGCCTTGGGTGAGAGCATGGTACAAGGAGTGCTCTAAATGGTTAGAGGGGTTAGAGGTGCAGCAGGGTAGTAGGCAGGCCCCTGGGACCAGAGGCCCAACTTGGCTCCAGCCTGGGTAGCACCAGGGGGAGTTTGCTGGACCTGGCCCCGCGTGAGAGCATGGTACAAGGAGTGCTCTAAATGGTTAGAGGGGTTAGAGGTGCAGCAGGGTAGTAGGCAGGCCCCTGGGACCAGAGGCCCAGCTTGGCTCCAGCCTGGGTAGCACCAGGGGGAGTTTGCTGGACCTGGCCCCGCGTGAGAGCATGGTACAAGGAGTGCTCTAAATGGTTAGAGGGGTTAGAGGTGCAGCAGGGCAGTAGGCAGGCCCCTGGGACCAGAGGCCCAGCTTGGCTCCAGCCTGGGTAGCACCAGGGGGAGTCTGCTGGACCTGACCCTGCGTGAGAGCATGTTACAAGGAGTGCTCTAAATGGTTAGAGGGGTTAGAGGTGCAGCAGGGTAGTAGGCAGGCCCCTGGGACCAGAGGCCCAGCTTGGCTCCAGCCTGGGTAGCACCAGGGGGAGTCTGCTGGACCTGGCCTTGGGTGAGAGCATGGTACAAGGAGTGCTCTAAATGGTTAGAGGCGTTAGAGGTGCAGCAGGGTAGTAGGCAGGCCCCTGGGACCAGAGGCCCAACTTGGCTCCAGCCTGGGTAGCACCAGGGGGAGTTTGCTGGACCTGGCCCCGCGTGAGAGCATGTTACAAGGAGTGCTCTAAATGGTTAGAGGGGTTAGAGGTGCAGCAGGGTAGTAGGCAGGCCCCTGGGACCAGAGGCCCAGCTTGGCTCCAGCCTGGGTAGCACCAGGGGGAGTCTGCTGGACCTGGCCCTGGGTGAGAGCATGTTACAAAGAGTGCTCTAAATGGTTAGAGGGGTTAGAGGTGCAGCAGGGTAGTAGGCAGGCCCCTGGGACCAGAGGCCCAGCTTGGCTCCAGCCTGGGTAGCACCAGGGGGAGTCTGCTGGACCTGGCCTTGGGTGAGAGCATGGTACAAGGAGTGCTCTAAATGGTTAGAGGGGTTAGAGGTGCAGCAGGGTAGTAGGCAGGCCCCTGGGACCAGAGGCCCAACTTGGCTCCAGCCTGGGTAGCACCAGGGGAGTTTGCTGGACCTGGCCCCGCGTGAGAGCATGTTACAAGGAGTGCTCTAAATGGTTAGAGGGGTTAGAGGTGCAGCAGGGTAGTAGGCAGGCCCCTGGGACCAGAGGCCCAGCTTGGCTCCAGCCTGGGTAGCACCAGGGGGAGTCTGCTGGACCTGGCCTTGGGTGAGAGCATGGTACAAGGAGTGCTCTAAATGGTTAGAGGGGTTAGAGGTGCAGCAGGGTAGTAGGCAGGCCCCTGGGACCAGAGGCCCAACTTGGCTCCAGCCTGGGTAGCACCAGGGGGAGTTTGCTGGACCTGGCCCCGCGTGAGAGCATGTTACAAGGAGTGCTCTAAATGGTTAGAGGGGTTAGAGGTGCAGCAGGGTAGTAGGCAGGCCCCTGGGACCAGAGGCCCAGCTTGGCTCCAGCCTGGGTAGCACCAGGGGGAGTCTGCTGGACCTGGCCTTGGGTGAGAGCATGTTCCAGAGAGTGCTCTAAATGGTTAGAGGGGTTAGAGGTGCAGCAGGGCAGTAGGCAGGCCCCTGGGACCAGAGGCCCAGCTTGGCTCCAGCCTGGGTAGCACCAGGGGGAGTTTGCTGGACCTGGCCCCGCGTGAGAGCATGGTACAAGGAGTGCTCTAAATGGTTAGAGGGGTTAGAGGTGCAGCAGGGCAGTAGGCAGGCCCCTGGGACCAGAGGCCCAGCTTGGCTCCAGCCTGGGTAGCACCAGGGGGAGTCTGCTGGACCTGACCCTGCGTGAGAGCATGTTACAAGGAGTGCTCTAAATGGTTAGAGGGGTTAGAGGTGCAGCAGGGTAGTAGGCAGGCCCCTGGGACCAGAGGCCCAGCTTGGCTCCAGCCTGGGTAGCACCAGGGGGAGTCTGCTGGACCTGGCCTTGGGTGAGAGCATGGTACAAGGAGTGCTCTAAATGGTTAGAGGGGTTAGAGGTGCGGCAGGGTAGTAGGCAGGCCCCTGGGACCAGAGGCCCAACTTGGCTCCAGCCTGGGTAGCACCAGGGGGAGTTTGCTGGACCTGGCCCCGCGTGAGAGCATGTTACAAGGAGTGCCCTAAATGGTTAGAGGGGTTAGAGGTGCAGCAGGGTAGTAGGCAGGCCCCTGGGACCAGAGGCCCAGCTTGGCTCCAGCCTGGGTAGCACCAGGGGGAGTCTGCTGGACCTGGCCTTGGGTGAGAGCATGTTCCAGAGAGTGCTCTAAATGGTTAGAGGGGTTAGAGGTGCAGCAGGGTAGTAGGCAGGCCCCTGGGACCAGAGGCCCAGCTTGGCTCCAGCCTGGGTAGCACCAGGGGGAGTCTGCTGGACCTGGCCCTGCGTGAGAGCATGGTACAAGGAGTGCTCTAAATGGTTAGAGGGGTTAGAGGTGCAGCAGGGTAGTAGGCAGGCCCCTGGGACCAGAGGCCCAGCTTGACTCCAGCCTGGGTAGCACCAGGGGGAGTCTGCTGGACCTGGCCTTGGGTGAGAGCATGGTACAAGGAGTGCTCTAAATGGTTAGAGGGGTTAGAGGTGCAGCAGGGTAGTAGGCAGGCCCCTGGGACCAGAGGCCCAGCTTGGCTCCAGCCTGGGTAGCACCAGGGGGAGTCTGCTGGACCTGACCCTGCGTGAGAGCATGTTACAAAGAGTGCTCTAAATGGTTAGAGGGGTTAGAGGTGCAGCAGGGTAGTAGGCAGGCCCCTGGAACCAGAGGCCCAGCTTGGCTCCAGCCTGGGTAGCACCAGGGGGAGTCTGCTGGACCTGGCCCTGGGTGAGAGCATGTTACAAAGAGTGCTCTAAATGGTTAGAGGGGTTAGAGGTGCAGCAGGGCAGTAGGCAGGCCCCTGGGACCAGAGGCCCAGCTTGGCTCCAGCCTGGGAAGCACCAGGGGGAGTCTGCTGGACCTGGCCTTGGGTGAGAGCATGGTACAAGGAGTGCTCTAAATGGTTAGAGGGGTTAGAGGTGCAGCAGGGCAGTAGGCAGGCCCCTGGGACCAAAGGCCCAGCTTGGCTCCAGCCTGGGTAGCACCAGGGGGAGTCTGCTGGACCTGGCCTTGGGTGAGAGCATGGTACAAGGAGTGCTCTGAATGGTCAGAGGGGTTAGAGGTGCAGCAGGGCAGTAGGCAGGCCCCTGGGACCAAAGGCCCAGCTTGGCTCCAGCCTGGGAAGCACCAGGGGGAGTCTGCTGGACCTGGCCCCGCGTGAGAGCACGGTGCATGGTACAAGGAGTGCTCTAATGGTTAGAGGGGTTAGAGGTGCAGCAGGGCAGTAGGCAGGCCCCTGGGACCAGAGGCCCAGCTTGGCTCCAGCCTGGGTAGCACCAGGGGGAGTCTGCTGGACCTGGCCTTGGGTGAGAGCATGTTACAAAGAGTGCTCTAAATGGTTAGAGGGGTTAGAGGTGCAGCAGGGTAGTAGGCAGGCCCCTGGAACCAGAGGCCCAGCTTGGCTCCAGCCTGGGTAGCACCAGGGGGAGTCTGCTGGACCTGGCCCTGGGTGAGAGCATGTTACAAAGAGTGCTCTAAATGGTTAGAGGGGTTAGAGGTGCAGCAGGGCAGTAGGCAGGCCCCTGGGACCAGAGGCCCAGCTTGGCTCCAGCCTGGGTAGCACCAGAGGGAGTCTGCTGGACCTGGCCCTTCGTGAGGACATGGTACAAGGAGTGCTCTAAATGGTTAGAGGGGTTAGAGGTGCAGCAGGGTAGTAGGCAGGCCCCTGGGACCCGAGGCCCAGCTTGGCTCCAGCCTGGGTAGCACCAGGGGGAGTCTGCTGGACCTGGCCCCGCGTGAGAGCATGGTACAAGGAGTGCTCTAAATTGTTAGAGGGGTTAGAGGTGCAGCAGGGTAGTAGGCAGGCCCCTGGGACCAGAGGCCCAGCTTGGCTCCAGCCTGGGTAGCACCAGGGGGAGTCTGCTGGACCTGGCCCCGCGTGAGAGCATGGTACAAGGAGTGCTCTAAATTGTTAGAGGGGTTAGAGGTGCAGCAGGGTAGTAGGCAGGCCCCTGGGACCAGAGGCCCAGCTTGGCTCCAGCCTGGGTAGCACCAGGGGGAGTCTGCTGGACCTGGCCCTGCGTGAGAGCATGTTACAAAGAGTGCTCTAAATGGTTAGAGGGGTTAGAGGTGCAGCAGGGTAGTAGGCAGGCCCCTGGGACCAGAGGCCCAGCTTGGCTCCAGCCTGGGTAGCACCAGGGGGAGTTTGCTGGACCTGGCCCCGCGTGAGAGCATGGTACAAGGAGTGCTCTAAATGGTTAGAGGGGTTAGAGGTGCAGCAGGGCAGTAGGCAGGCCCCTGGGACCAGAGGCCCAGCTTGGCTCCAGCCTGGGTAGCACCAGGGGGAGTCTGCTGGACCTGACCCTGCGTGAGAGCATGTTACAAGGAGTGCTCTAAATGGTTAGAGGGGTTAGAGGTGCAGCAGGGTAGTAGGCAGGCCCCTGGGACCAGAGGCCCAGCTTGGCTCCAGCCTGGGTAGCACCAGGGGGAGTCTGCTGGACCTGGCCTTGGGTGAGAGCATGGTACAAGGAGTGCTCTAAATGGTTAGAGGGGTTAGAGGTGCAGCAGGGTAGTAGGCAGGCCCCTGGGACCAGAGGCCCAACTTGGCTCCAGCCTGGGTAGCACCAGGGGGAGTTTGCTGGACCTGGCCCCGCGTGAGAGCATGTTACAAGGAGTGCTCTAAATGGTTAGAGGGGTTAGAGGTGCAGCAGGGTAGTAGGCAGGCCCCTGGGACCAGAGGCCCAGCTTGGCTCCAGCCTGGGTAGCACCAGGGGGAGTCTGCTGGACCTGGCCTTGGGTGAGAGCATGGTACAAGGAGTGCTCTAAATGGTTAGAGGGGTTAGAGGTGCAGCAGGGTAGTAGGCAGGCCCCTGGGACCAGAGGCCCAACTTGGCTCCAGCCTGGGTAGCACCAGGGGGAGTTTGCTGGACCTGGCCCCGCGTGAGAGCATGTTACAAGGAGTGCTCTAAATGGTTAGAGGGGTTAGAGGTGCAGCAGGGTAGTAGGCAGGCCCCTGGGACCAGAGGCCCAGCTTGGCTCCAGCCTGGGTAGCACCAGGGGGAGTCTGCTGGACCTGGCCTTGGGTGAGAGCATGGTACAAGGAGTGCTCTAAATGGTTAGAGGGGTTAGAGGTGCAGCAGGGTAGTAGGCAGGCCCCTGGGACCAGAGGCCCAGCTTGGCTCCAGCCTGGGTAGCACCAGGGGGAGTTTGCTGGACCTGGCCCCGCGTGAGAGCATGTTACAAGGAGTGCTCTAAATGGTTAGAGGGGTTAGAGGTGCAGCAGGGTAGTAGGCAGGCCCCTGGGACCAGAGGCCCAGCTTGGCTCCAGCCTGGGTAGCACCAGGGGGAGTCTGCTGGACCTGGCCTTGGGTGAGAGCATGGTACAAGGAGTGCTCTAAATGGTTAGAGGGGTTAGAGGTGCAGCAGGGTAGTAGGCAGGCCCCTGGGACCAGAGGCCCAACTTGGCTCCAGCCTGGGTAGCACCAGGGGGAGTTTGCTGGACCTGGCCCCGCATGAGAGCATGTTACAAGGAGTGCTCTAAATGGTTAGAGGGGTTAGAGGTGCAGCAGGGTAGTAGGCAGGCCCCTGGGACCAGAGGCCCAGCTTGGCTCCAGCCTGGGTAGCACCAGGGGGAGTCTGCTGGACCTGGCCTTGGGTGAGAGCATGTTCCAGAGAGTGCTCTAAATGGTTAGAGGGGTTAGAGGTGCAGCAGGGTAGTAGGCAGGCCCCTGGGACCAGAGGCCCAGCTTGGCTCCAGCCTGGGTAGCACCAGGGGGAGTCTGCTGGACCTGGCCCTGCGTGAGAGCATGGTACAAGGAGTGCTCTAAATGGTTAGAGGGGTTAGAGGTGCAGCAGGGTAGTAGGCAGGCCCCTGGGACCAGAGGCCCAGCTTGACTCCAGCCTGGGTAGCACCAGGGGGAGTCTGCTGGACCTGGCCCTGCGTGAGAGCATGGTACAAGGAGTGCTCTAAATGGTTAGAGGGGTTAGAGGTGCAGCAGGGTAGTAGGCAGGCCCCTGGGACCAGAGGCCCAGCTTGACTCCAGCCTGGGTAGCACCAGGGGGAGTCTGCTGGACCTGGCCTTGGGTGAGAGCATGGTACAAGGAGTGCTCTAAATGGTTAGAGGGGTTAGAGGTGCAGCAGGGTAGTAGGCAGGCCCCTGGGACCAGAGGCCCAGCTTGGCTCCAGCCTGGGTAGCACCAGGGGGAGTCTGCTGGACCTGACCCTGCGTGAGAGCATGTTACAAAGAGTGCTCTAAATGGTTAGAGGGGTTAGAGGTGCAGCAGGGTAGTAGGCAGGCCCCTGGAACCAGAGGCCCAGCTTGGCTCCAGCCTGGGTAGCACCAGGGGGAGTCTGCTGGACCTGGCCCTGGGTGAGAGCATGTTACAAAGAGTGCTCTAAATGGTTAGAGGGGTTAGAGGTGCAGCAGGGCAGTAGGCAGGCCCCTGGGACCAGAGGCCCAGCTTGGCTCCAGCCTGGGAAGCACCAGGGGGAGTCTGCTGGACCTGGCCTTGGGTGAGAGCATGGTACAAGGAGTGCTCTAAATGGTTAGAGGGGTTAGAGGTGCAGCAGGGCAGTAGGCAGGCCCCTGGGACCAAAGGCCCAGCTTGGCTCCAGCCTGGGTAGCACCAGGGGGAGTCTGCTGGACCTGGCCTTGGGTGAGAGCATGGTACAAGGAGTGCTCTGAATGGTCAGAGGGGTTAGAGGTGCAGCAGGGCAGTAGGCAGGCCCCTGGGACCAAAGGCCCAGCTTGGCTCCAGCCTGGGAAGCACCAGGGGGAGTCTGCTGGACCTGGCCCCGCGTGAGAGCACGGTGCATGGTACAAGGAGTGCTCTAAATGGTTAGAGGGGTTAGAGGTGCAGCAGGGCAGTAGGCAGGCCCCTGGGACCAGAGGCCCAGCTTGGCTCCAGCCTGGGTAGCACCAGGGGGAGTCTGCTGGACCTGGCCTTGGGTGAGAGCATGTTACAAAGAGTGCTCTAAATGGTTAGAGGGGTTAGAGGTGCAGCAGGGTAGTAGGCAGGCCCCTGGAACCAGAGGCCCAGCTTGGCTCCAGCCTGGGTAGCACCAGGGGGAGTCTGCTGGACCTGGCCCTGGGTGAGAGCATGTTACAAAGAGTGCTCTAAATGGTTAGAGGGGTTAGAGGTGCAGCAGGGCAGTAGGCAGGCCCCTGGGACCAGAGGCCCAGCTTGGCTCCAGCCTGGGTAGCACCAGAGGGAGTCTGCTGGACCTGGCCCTTCGTGAGGACATGGTACAAGGAGTGCTCTAAATGGTTAGAGGGGTTAGAGGTGCAGCAGGGTAGTAGGCAGGCCCCTGGGACCAGAGGCCCAGCTTGGCTCCAGCCTGGGTAGCACCAGGGGGAGTCTGCTGGACCTGGCCCCGCGTGAGAGCATGGTACAAGGAGTGCTCTAAATTGTTAGAGGGGTTAGAGGTGCAGCAGGGTAGTAGGCAGGCCCCTGGGACCAGAGGCCCAGCTTGGCTCCAGCCTGGGTAGCACCAGGGGGAGTCTGCTGGACCTGGCCTTGGGTGAGAGCATGGTACAAGGAGTGCTCTAAATGGTTAGAGGCGTTAGAGGTGCAGCAGGGTAGTAGGCAGGCCCCTGGGACCAGAGGCCCAACTTGGCTCCAGCCTGGGTAGCACCAGGGGGAGTTTGCTGGACCTGGCCCTGGGTGAGAGCATGTTACAAAGAGTGCTCTAAATGGTTAGAGGGGTTAGAGGTGCAGCAGGGCAGTAGGCAGGCCCCTGGGACCAGAGGCCCAGCTTGGCTCCAGCCTGGGTAGCACCAGGGGGAGTCTGCTGGACCTGGCCTTGGGTGCGAGCATGGTACAAGGAGTGCTCTAAATGGTTAGAGGGGTTAGAGGTGCAGCAGGGCAGTAGGCAGGCCCCTGGGACCAAAGGCCCAGCTTGGCTCCAGCCTGGGTAGCACCAGGGGGAGTCTGCTGGACCTGGCCCTGCGTGAGAGCATGGTACAAGGAGTGCTCTAAATGGTTAGAGGGGTTAGAGGTGCAGCAGGGTAGTAGGCAGGCCCCTGGGACCAGAGGCCCAGCTTGGCTCCAGCCTGGGTAGCACCAGGGGGAGTCTGCTGGACCTGACCCTGCGTGAGAGCATGGTACAAGGAGTGCGCTAAATGGTTAGAGGGGTTAGAGGTGCAGCAGGGTAGTAGGCAGGCCCCTGGGACCAGAGGCCCAGCTTGGCTCCAGCCTGGGTAGCACCAGGGGGAGTCTGCTGGACCTGGCCTTGGGTGAGAGCATGGTACAAGGAGTGCTCTAAATGGTCAGAGGGGTCAGAGGTGCAGCAGGGTAGTAGGCAGGCCCCTGGGACCAGAGGCCCAGCTTGGCTCCAGCCTGGGTAGCACCAGGGGGAGTCTGCTGGACCTGGCCTTGGGTGAGAGCATGTTACAAAGAGTGCTCTAAATGGTTAGAGGGGTTAGAGGCGCAGCAGGGTAGTAGGCAGGCCCCTGGGACCAGAGGCCCAGCTTGGCTCCAGCCTGGGTAGCACCAGGGGGAGTCTGCTGGACCTGACCCTGCGTGAGGACATGGTACAAGGAGTGCTCTAAATGGTTAGAGGGGTTAGAGGTGCAGCAGGGTAGTAGGCAGGCCCCTGGGACCAGAGGCCCAGCTTGGCTCCAGCCTGGGTAGCACCAGGGGGAGTCTGCTGGACCTGGCCCCGCGTGAGAGCACGGTGCATGGTACAAGGAGTGCTCTAAATGGTTAGAGGGGTTAGAGGTGCAGCAGGGCAGTAGGCAGGCCCCTGGGACCAGAGGCCCAGCTTGGCTCCAGCCTGGGTAGCACCAGGGGGAGTCTGCTGGACCTGGCCTTGGGTGAGAGCATGGTACAAGGAGTGCTCTAAATGGTTAGAGGGGTTAGAGGTGCAGCAGGGTAGTAGGCAGGCCCCTGGAACCAGAGGCCCAGCTTGGCTCCAGCCTGGGTAGCACCAGGGGGAGTCTGCTGGACCTGGCCTTGGGTGAGAGCATGGTACAAGGAGTGCTCTAAATGGTTAGAGGGGTTAGAGGTGCAGCAGGGTAGTAGGCAGGCCCCTGGGACCAGAGGCCCAGCTTGGCTCCAGCCTGGGTAGCACCAGGGGGAGTCTGCTGGACCTGGCCCTGCGTGAGAGCATGGTACAAGGAGTGCTCTAAATGGTTAGAGGGGTTAGAGGTGCAGCAGGGCAGTAGGCAGGCCCCTGGGACCAAAGGCCCAGCTTGGCTCCAGCCTGGGTAGCACCAGGGGGAGTCTGCTGGACCTGGCCTTGGGTGAGAGCATGGTACAAGGAGTGCTCTGAATGGTCAGAGGGGTTAGAGGTGCAGCAGGGCAGTAGGCAGGCCCCTGGGACCAAAGGCCCAGCTTGGCTCCAGCCTGGGTAGCACCAGGGGGAGTCTGCTGGACCTGACCCTGCGTGAGGACATGGTACAAGGAGTGCTCTAAATGGTTAGAGGGGTTAGAGGTACAGCAGGGCAGTAGGCAGGCCCCTGGGACCAGAGGCCCAGCTTGGCTCCAGCCTGGGTAGCACCAGGGGGAGTCTGCTGGACCTGGCCCCGCGTGAGAGCACGGTGCATGGTACAAGGAGTGCTCTAAATGGTTAGAGGGGTTAGAGGTGCAGCAGGGCAGTAGGCAGGCCCCTGGGACCAGAGGCCCAGCTTGGCTCCAGCCTGGGTAGCACCAGGGGGAGTCTGCTGGACCTGACCCTGCGTGAGAGCATGGTACAAGGAGTGCGCTAAATGGTTAGAGGGGTTAGAGGTGCAGCAGGGTAGTAGGCAGGCCCCTGGGACCAGAGGCCCAGCTTGGCTCCAGCCTGGGTAGCACCAGGGGGAGTCTGCTGGACCTGACCCTGCGTGAGAGCATGGTACAAGGAGTGCTCTAAATGGTTAGAGGGGTTAGAGGTGCAGCAGGGTAGTAGGCAGGCCCCTGGGACCAGAGGCCCAGCTTGGCTCCAGCCTGGGTAGCACCAGGGGGAGTCTGCTGGACCTGGCCTTGGGTGAGAGCATGTTCCAGAGAGTGCTCTAAAGCTTGGCTCCAGCCTGGGTAGCACCAGGGGGAGTCTGCTGGACCTGACCCTGCGTGAGAGCATGGTACAAGGAGTGCTCTAAATGGTTAGAGGGGTTAGAGGTGCAGCAGGGTAGTAGGCAGGCCCCTGGGACCAGAGGCCCAGCTTGGCTCCAGCCTGGGTAGCACCAGGGGGAGTCTGCTGGACCTGGCCTTGGGTGAGAGCATGTTCCAGAGAGTGCTCTAAAGCTTGGCTCCAGCCTGGGTAGCACCAGGGGGAGTCTGCTGGACCTGGCCCTGGGTGAGAGCATGGTACAAGGAGTGCTCTAAATGGTTAGAGGGGTTAGAGGTGCAGCAGGGTAGTAGGCAGGCCCCTGGGACCAGAGGCCCAGCTTGGCTCCAGCCTGGGTAGCACCAGGGGGAGTCTGCTGGACCTGGCCTTGGGTGAGAGCATGTTCCAGAGAGTGCTCTAAATGGTTAGAGGGGTTAGAGGTGCAGCAGGGGAGTAGGCAGGCCCCTGGGACCAGAGGCCCAGCTTGGCTCCAGCCTGGGTAGCACCAGGGGGAGTCTGCTGGACCTGGCCCTGCGTGAGAGCATGGTACAAGGAGTGCTATAAATGGTTAGAGGGGTTAGAGGTGCAGCAGGGTAGTAGGCAGGCCCCTGGGACCAGAGGCCCAGCTTGGCTCCAGCCTGGGTAGCACCAGGGGGAGTCTGCTGGACCTGGCCTTGGGTGAGAGCATGGTACAAGGAGTGCTCTAAATGGTCAGAGGGGTCAGAGGTGCAGCAGGGTAGGAGGCAGGCCCCTAGGACCAGAGGCCCAGCTTGGCTCCAGCCTGGGTAGCACCAGGGGGAGTCTGCTGGACCTGGCCTTGGGTGAGAGCATGTTCCAGAGAGTGCTCTAAATGGTTAGAGGGGTTAGAGGTGCAGCAGGGTAGTAGGCAGGCCCCTGGGACCAGAGGCCCAGCTTGGCTCCAGCCTGGGTAGCACCAGGGGGAGTCTGCTGGACCTGGCCCTGCGTGAGAGCATGGTACAAGGAGTGCTATAAATGGTTAGAGGGGTTAGAGGTGCAGCAGGGTAGTAGGCAGGCCCCTGGGACCAGAGGCCCAGCTTGGCTCCAGCCTGGGTAGCACCAGGGGGAGTCTGCTGGACCTGGCCTTGGGTGAGAGCATGGTACAAGGAGTGCTCTAAATGGTCAGAGGGGTCAGAGGTGCAGCAGGGTAGGAGGCAGGCCCCTAGGACCAGAGGCCCAGCTTGGCTCCAGCCTGGGTAGCACCAGGGGGAGTCTGCTGGACCTGGCCTTGGGTGAGAGCATGTTACAAAGAGTGCTCTAAATGGTTAGAGGGGATAGAGGTGCAGCAGGGTAGTAGGCAGGCCCCTGGGACCAGAGGCCCAGCTTGGCTCCAGCCTGGGTAGCACCAGGGGGAGTCTGCTGGACCTGACCCTGCGTGAGGACATGGTACAAGGAGTGCTCTAAATGGTTAGAGGGGTTAGAGGTACAGCAGGGCAGTAGGCAGGCCCCTGGGACCAGAGGCCCAGCTTGGCTCCAGCCTGGGTAGCACCAGGGGGAGTCTGCTGGACCTGGCCCTGGGTGAGAGCATGTTACAAGGAGTGCTCCAAGTGGTTAGAGGGGTTAGAGGTGCAGCAGGGTAGTAGGCAGGCCCCTGGGACCAGAGGCCCAGCTTGGCTCCAGCCTGGGTAGCACCAGGGGGAGTCTGCTGGACCTGGCCTTGGGTGAGAGCATGGTACAAGGAGTGCTCTAAATGGTCAGAGGGGTCAGAGGTGCAGCAGGGTAGGAGGCAGGCCCCTAGGACCAGAGGCCCAGCTTGGCTCCAGCCTGGGTAGCACCAGGGGGAGTCTGCTGGACCTGGCCTTGGGTGAGAGCATGTTACAAAGAGTGCTCTAAATGGTTAGAGGGGATAGAGGTGCAGCAGGGTAGTAGGCAGGCCCCTGGGACCAGAGGCCCAGCTTGGCTCCAGCCTGGGTAGCACCAGGGGGAGTCTGCTGGACCTGGCCTTGGGTGAGAGCATGGTACAAGGAGTGCTCTAAATGGTTAGAGGGGATAGAGGTGCAGCAGGGTAGTAGGCAGGCCCCTGGGACCAGAGGCCCAGCTTGGCTCCAGCCTGGGTAGCACCAGGGGGAGTCTGCTGGACCTGGCCCTGCGTGAGAGCATGTTACAAAGAGTGCTCTAAATGGTTAGAGGGGTTAGAGGTGCAGCAGGGGAGTAGGCAGGCCCCTGGGACCAGAGGCCCAGCTTGGCTCCAGCCTGGGTAGCACCAGGGGGAGTCTGCTGGACCTGGCCCTGGGTGAGAGCATGGTACAAGGAGTGCTCTAAATGGTTAGAGGGGATAGAGGTGCAGCAGGGTAGTAGGCAGGCCCCTGGGACCAGAGGCCCAGCTTGGCTCCAGCCTGGGTAGCACCAGGGGGAGTCTGCTGGACCTGGCCCTGCGTGAGAGCATGGTACAAGGAGTGCTCTAAATGGTTAGAGGGGTTAGAGGTGCAGCAGGGGAGTAGGCAGGCCCCTGGGACCAGAGGCCCAGCTTGGCTCCAGCCTGGGTAGCACCAGGGGGAGTCTGCTGGACCTGACCCTGCGTGAGAGCATGGTACAAGGAGTGCGCTAAATGGTTAGAGGGGTTAGAGGTACAGCAGGGCAGTAGGCAGGCCCCTGGGACCAGAGGCCCAGCTTGGCTCCAGCCTGGGTAGCACCAGGGGGAGTCTGCTGGACCTGACCCTGCGTGAGAGCATGGTACAAGGAGTGCGCTAAATGGTTAGAGGGGTTAGAGGTGCAGCAGGGTAGTAGGCAGGCCCCTGGGACCAGAGGCCCAGCTTGGCTCCAGCCTGGGTAGCACCAGGGGGAGTCTGCTGGACCTGACCCTGCGTGAGAGCATGGTACAAGGAGTGCTCTAAATGGTTAGAGGGGTTAGAGGTGCAGCAGGGTAGTAGGCAGGCCCCTGGGACCAGAGGCCCAGCTTGGCTCCAGCCTGGGTAGCACCAGGGGGAGTCTGCTGGACCTGGCCTTGGGTGAGAGCATGTTCCAGAGAGTGCTCTAAATGGTTAGAGGGGTTAGAGGTGCAGCAGGGTAGTAGGCAGGCCCCTGGGACCAGAGGCCCAGCTTGGCTCCAGCCTGGGTAGCACCAGGGGGAGTCTGCTGGACCTGGCCCTGCGTGAGAGCATGGTACAAGGAGTGCTATAAATGGTTAGAGGGGTTAGAGGTGCAGCAGGGTAGTAGGCAGGCCCCTGGGACCAGAGGCCCAGCTTGGCTCCAGCCTGGGTAGCACCAGGGGGAGTCTGCTGGACCTGGCCTTGGGTGAGAGCATGGTACAAGGAGTGCTCTAAATGGTCAGAGGGGTCAGAGGTGCAGCAGGGTAGGAGGCAGGCCCCTAGGACCAGAGGCCCAGCTTGGCTCCAGCCTGGGTAGCACCAGGGGGAGTCTGCTGGACCTGGCCCTGCGTGAGAGCATGGTACAAGGAGTGCTATAAATGGTTAGAGGGGTTAGAGGTGCAGCAGGGTAGTAGGCAGGCCCCTGGGACCAGAGGCCCAGCTTGGCTCCAGCCTGGGTAGCACCAGGGGGAGTCTGCTGGACCTGGCCTTGGGTGAGAGCATGGTACAAGGAGTGCTCTAAATGGTCAGAGGGGTCAGAGGTGCAGCAGGGTAGGAGGCAGGCCCCTAGGACCAGAGGCCCAGCTTGGCTCCAGCCTGGGTAGCACCAGGGGGAGTCTGCTGGACCTGGCCTTGGGTGAGAGCATGTTACAAAGAGTGCTCTAAATGGTTAGAGGGGATAGAGGTGCAGCAGGGTAGTAGGCAGGCCCCTGGGACCAGAGGCCCAGCTTGGCTCCAGCCTGGGTAGCACCAGGGGGAGTCTGCTGGACCTGACCCTGCGTGAGGACATGGTACAAGGAGTGCTCTAAATGGTTAGAGGGGTTAGAGGTACAGCAGGGCAGTAGGCAGGCCCCTGGGACCAGAGGCCCAGCTTGGCTCCAGCCTGGGTAGCACCAGGGGGAGTCTGCTGGACCTGGCCCTGGGTGAGAGCATGTTACAAGGAGTGCTCCAAATGGTTAGAGGGGTTAGAGGTGCAGCAGGGTAGTAGGCAGGCCCCTGGGACCAGAGGCCCAGCTTGGCTCCAGCCTGGGTAGCACCAGGGGGAGTCTGCTGGACCTGACCCTGCGTGAGGACATGGTACAAGGAGTGCTCTAAATGGTTAGAGGGGTTAGAGGTGCAGCAGGGTAGTAGGCAGGCCCCTGGGACCAGAGGCCCAGCTTGGCTCCAGCCTGGGTAGCACCAGGGGGAGTCTGCTGGACCTGACCCTGCGTGAGAGCATGGTACAAGGAGTGCGCTAAATGGTTAGAGGGGTTAGAGGTGCAGCAGGGTAGTAGGCAGGCCCCTGGGACCAGAGGCCCAGCTTGGCTCCAGCCTGGGTAGCACCAGGGGGAGTCTGCTGGACCTGACCCTGCGTGAGAGCATGGTACAAGGAGTGCTCTAAATGGTTAGAGGGGTTAGAGGTGCAGCAGGGTAGTAGGCAGGCCCCTGGGACCAGAGGCCCAGCTTGGCTCCAGCCTGGGTAGCACCAGGGGGAGTCTGCTGGACCTGGCCTTGGGTGAGAGCATGTTCCAGAGAGTGCTCTAAATGGTTAGAGGGGTTAGAGGTGCAGCAGGGTAGTAGGCAGGCCCCTGGGACCAGAGGCCCAGCTTGGCTCCAGCCTGGGTAGCACCAGGGGGAGTCTGCTGGACCTGGCCCTGCGTGAGAGCATGGTACAAGGAGTGCTATAAATGGTTAGAGGGGTTAGAGGTGCAGCAGGGTAGTAGGCAGGCCCCTGGGACCAGAGGCCCAGCTTGGCTCCAGCCTGGGTAGCACCAGGGGGAGTCTGCTGGACCTGGCCTTGGTTGAGAGCATGGTACAAGGAGTGCTCTAAATGGTCAGAGGGGTCAGAGGTGCAGCAGGGTAGGAGGCAGGCCCCTAGGACCAGAGGCCCAGCTTGGCTCCAGCCTGGGTAGCACCAGGGGGAGTCTGCTGGACCTGGCCCTGCGTGAGAGCATGGTACAAGGAGTGCTATAAATGGTTAGAGGGGTTAGAGGTGCAGCAGGGTAGTAGGCAGGCCCCTGGGACCAGAGGCCCAGCTTGGCTCCAGCCTGGGTAGCACCAGGGGGAGTCTGCTGGACCTGGCCTTGGGTGAGAGCATGGTACAAGGAGTGCTCTAAATGGTCAGAGGGGTCAGAGGTGCAGCAGGGTAGGAGGCAGGCCCCTAGGACCAGAGGCCCAGCTTGGCTCCAGCCTGGGTAGCACCAGGGGGAGTCTGCTGGACCTGGCCTTGGGTGAGAGCATGTTACAAAGAGTGCTCTAAATGGTTAGAGGGGATAGAGGTGCAGCAGGGTAGTAGGCAGGCCCCTGGGACCAGAGGCCCAGCTTGGCTCCAGCCTGGGTAGCACCAGGGGGAGTCTGCTGGACCTGACCCTGCGTGAGGACATGGTACAAGGAGTGCTCTAAATGGTTAGAGGGGTTAGAGGTACAGCAGGGCAGTAGGCAGGCCCCTGGGACCAGAGGCCCAGCTTGGCTCCAGCCTGGGTAGCACCAGGGGGAGTCTGCTGGACCTGGCCCTGGGTGAGAGCATGTTACAAGGAGTGCTCCAAATGGTTAGAGGGGTTAGAGGTGCAGCAGGGTAGTAGGCAGGCCCCTGGGACCAGAGGCCCAGCTTGGCTCCAGCCTGGGTAGCACCAGGGGGAGTCTGCTGGACCTGACCCTGCGTGAGGACATGGTACAAGGAGTGCTCTAAATGGTTAGAGGGGTTAGAGGTACAGCAGGGCAGTAGGCAGGCCCCTGGGACCAGAGGCCCAGCTTGGCTCCAGCCTGGGTAGCACCAGGGGGAGTCTGCTGGACCTGGCCCTGGGTGAGAGCATGTTACAAGGAGTGCTCCAAATGGTTAGAGGGGTTAGAGGTGCAGCAGGGTAGTAGGCAGGCCCCTGGGACCAGAGGCCCAGCTTGGCTCCAGCCTGGGTAGCACCAGGGGGAGTCTGCTGGACCTGGCCTTGGGTGAGAGCATGGTACAAGGAGTGCTCTAAATGGTCAGAGGGGTCAGAGGTGCAGCAGGGTAGGAGGCAGGCCCCTAGGACCAGAGGCCCAGCTTGGCTCCAGCCTGGGTAGCACCAGGGGGAGTCTGCTGGACCTGGCCTTGGGTGAGAGCATGTTACAAAGAGTGCTCTAAATGGTTAGAGGGGATAGAGGTGCAGCAGGGTAGTAGGCAGGCCCCTGGGACCAGAGGCCCAGCTTGGCTCCAGCCTGGGTAGCACCAGGGGGAGTCTGCTGGACCTGGCCTTGGGTGAGAGCATGGTACAAGGAGTGCTATAAATGGTTAGAGGGGTTAGAGGTGCAGCAGGGTAGTAGGCAGGCCCCTGGGACCAGAGGCCCAGCTTGGCTCCAGCCTGGGTAGCACCAGGGGGAGTCTGCTGGACCTGGCCTTGGGTGAGAGCCTGGTACAAGGAGTGCTCTAAATGGTTAGAGGGGGTAGAGGTGCAGCAGGGTAGTAGGCAGGCCCCTGGGACCAGAGGCCCAGCTTGGCTCCAGCCTGGGTAGCACCAGGGGGAGTCTGCTGGACCTGGCCCTGGGTGAGAGCATGTTACAAGGAGTGCTCCAAATGGTTAGAGGGGTTAGAGGTGCAGCAGGGTAGTAGGCAGGCCCCTGGGACCAGAGGCCCAGCTTGGCTCCAGCCTGGGTAGCACCAGGGGGAGTCTGCTGGACCTGACCCTGCGTGAGGACATGGTACAAGGAGTGCTCTAAATGGTTAGAGGGGTTAGAGGTACAGCAGGGCAGTAGGCAGGCCCCTGGGACCAGAGGCCCAGCTTGGCTCCAGCCTGGGTAGCACCAGGGGGAGTCTGCTGGACCTGGCCCTGGGTGAGAGCATGTTACAAGGAGTGCTCCAAATGGTTAGAGGGGTTAGAGGTGCAGCAGGGTAGTAGGCAGGCCCCTGGGACCAGAGGCCCAGCTTGGCTCCAGCCTGGGTAGCACCAGGGGGAGTCTGCTGGACCTGGCCTTGGGTGAGAGCATGGTACAAGGAGTGCTCTAAATGGTCAGAGGGGTCAGAGGTGCAGCAGGGTAGGAGGCAGGCCCCTAGGACCAGAGGCCCAGCTTGGCTCCAGCCTGGGTAGCACCAGGGGGAGTCTGCTGGACCTGGCCTTGGGTGAGAGCATGTTACAAAGAGTGCTCTAAATGGTTAGAGGGGATAGAGGTGCAGCAGGGTAGTAGGCAGGCCCCTGGGACCAGAGGCCCAGCTTGGCTCCAGCCTGGGTAGCACCAGGGGGAGTCTGCTGGACCTGGCCTTGGGTGAGAGCATGGTACAAGGAGTGCTATAAATGGTTAGAGGGGTTAGAGGTGCAGCAGGGTAGTAGGCAGGCCCCTGGGACCAGAGGCCCAGCTTGGCTCCAGCCTGGGTAGCACCAGGGGGAGTCTGCTGGACCTGGCCTTGGGTGAGAGCCTGGTACAAGGAGTGCTCTAAATGGTTAGAGGGGGTAGAGGTGCAGCAGGGTAGTAGGCAGGCCCCTGGGACCAGAGGCCCAGCTTGGCTCCAGCCTGGGTAGCACCAGGGGGAGTCTGCTGGACCTGGCCCTGCGTGAGAGCATGTTACAAAGAGTGCTCTAAATGGTTAGAGGGGTTAGAGGTGCAGCAGGGTAGTAGGCAGGCCCCTGGGACCAGAGGCCCAGCTTGGCTCCAGCCTGGGTAGCACCAGGGGGAGTCTGCTGGACCTGGCCTTGGGTGAGAGCATGTTCCAGAGAGTGCTCTAAATGGTTAGAGGGGTTAGAGGTGCAGCAGGGTAGTAGGCAGGCCCCTGGGACCAGAGGCCCAGCTTGGCTCCAGCCTGGGTAGCACCAGGGGGAGTCTGCTGGACCTGGCCTTGGGTGAGAGCATGGTACAAGGAGTGCTATAAATGGTTAGAGGGGTTAGAGGTGCAGCAGGGTAGTAGGCAGGCCCCTGGGACCAGAGGCCCAGCTTGGCTCCAGCCTGGGTAGCACCAGGGGGAGTCTGCTGGACCTGGCCTTGGGTGAGAGCCTGGTACAAGGAGTGCTCTAAATGGTTAGAGGGGGTAGAGGTGCAGCAGGGTAGTAGGCAGGCCCCTGGGACCAGAGGCCCAGCTTGGCTCCAGCCTGGGTAGCACCAGGGGGAGTCTGCTGGACCTGGCCTTGGGTGAGAGCATGTTACAAAGAGTGCTCTAAATGGTTAGAGGGGTTAGAGGTGCAGCAGGGTAGTAGGCAGGCCCCTGGGACCAGAGGCCCAGCTTGGCTCCAGCCTGGGTAGCACCAGGGGGAGTCTGCTGGACCTGGCCCTGGGTGAGAGCATGGTACAAGGAGTGCTCTAAATGGTTAGAGGGGTTAGAGGTGCAGCAGGGTAGTAGGCAGGCCCCTGGGACCAGAGGCCCAGCTTGGCTCCAGCCTGGGTAGCACCAGGGGGAGTCTGCTGGACCTGACCCTGCGTGAGAGCATGGTACAAGGAGTGCTCTAAATGGTTAGAGGGGTTAGAGGTGCAGCAGGGTAGTAGGCAGGCCCCTGGGACCAGAGGCCCAGCTTGGCTCCAGCCTGGGTAGCACCAGGGGGAGTCTGCTGGACCTGGCCTTGGGTGAGAGCATGTTCCAGAGAGTGCTCTAAATGGTTAGAGGGGTTAGAGGTGCAGCACGGTAGTAGGCAGGCCCCTGGGACCAGAGGCCCAGCTTGGCTCCAGCCTGGGTAGCACCAGGGGGAGTCTGCTGGACCTGGCCTTGGGTGAGAGCATGGTACAAGGAGTGCTATAAATGGTTAGAGGGGTTAGAGGTGCAGCAGGGTAGTAGGCAGGCCCCTGGGACCAGAGGCCCAGCTTGGCTCCAGCCTGGGTAGCACCAGGGGGAGTCTGCTGGACCTGGCCTTGGGTGAGAGCCTGGTACAAGGAGTGCTCTAAATGGTTAGAGGGGGTAGAGGTGCAGCAGGGTAGTAGGCAGGCCCCTGGGACCAGAGGCCCAGCTTGGCTCCAGCCTGGGTAGCACCAGGGGGAGTCTGCTGGACCTGGCCTTGGGTGAGAGCATGTTACAAAGAGTGCTCTAAATGGTTAGAGGGGTTAGAGGTGCAGCAGGGTAGTAGGCAGGCCCCTGGGACCAGAGGCCCAGCTTGGCTCCAGCCTGGGTAGCACCAGGGGGAGTCTGCTGGACCTGGCCCTGGGTGAGAGCATGGTACAAGGAGTGCTCTAAATGGTTAGAGGGGTTAGAGGTGCAGCAGGGTAGTAGGCAGGCCCCTGGGACCAGAGGCCCAGCTTGGCTCCAGCCTGGGTAGCACCAGGGGGAGTCTGCTGGACCTGACCCTGCGTGAGAGCATGGTACAAGGAGTGCGCTAAATGGTTAGAGGGGTTAGAGGTGCAGCAGGGTAGTAGGCAGGCCCCTGGGACCAGAGGCCCAGCTTGGCTCCAGCCTGGGTAGCACCAGGGGGAGTCTGCTGGACCTGACCCTGCGTGAGAGCATGGTGCAAGGAGTGCTCTAAATGGTTAGAGGGGTTAGAGGTGCAGCAGGGTAGTAGGCAGGCCCCTGGGACCAGAGGCCCAGCTTGGCTCCAGCCTGGGTAGCACCAGGGGGAGTCTGCTGGACCTGGCCTTGGGTGAGAGCCTGGTACAAGGAGTGCTCTAAATGGTTAGAGGGGGTAGAGGTGCAGCAGGGTAGTAGGCAGGCCCCTGGGACCAGAGGCCCAGCTTGGCTCCAGCCTGGGTAGCACCAGGGGGAGTCTGCTGGACCTGGCCCTGCGTGAGAGCATGTTACAAAGAGTGCTATAAATGGTTAGAGGGGTTAGAGGTGCAGCAGGGTAGTAGGCAGGCCCCTGGGACCAGAGGCCCAGCTTGGCTCCAGCCTGGGTAGCACCAGGGGGAGTCTGCTGGACCTGGCCTTGGGTGAGAGCATGTTACAAGGAGTGCTCTAAATGGTCAGAGGGGTCAGAGGTGCAGCAGGGTAGTAGGCAGGCCCCTGGGACCAGAGGCCCAGCTTGGCTCCAGCCTGGGTAGCACCAGGGGGAGTCTGCTGGACCTGGCCCTGGGTGAGAGCATGTTACAAGGAGTGCTCCAAATGGTTAGAGGGGTTAGAGGTGCAGCAGGGTAGTAGGCAGGCCCCTGGGACCAGAGGCCCAGCTTGGCTCCAGCCTGGGTAGCACCAGGGGGAGTCTGCTGGACCTGGCCCTGCGTGAGAGCATGTTACAAAGAGTGCTCTAAATGGTTAGAGGGGTTAGAGGTGCAGCAGGGTAGTAGGCAGGCCCCTGGGACCAGAGGCCCAGCTTGGCTCCAGCCTGGGTAGCACCAGGGGGAGTCTGCTGGACCTGGCCTTGGGTGAGAGCATGGTACAAGGAGTGCTCTAAATGGTCAGAGGGGTCAGAGGTGCAGCAGGGTAGTAGGCAGGCCCCTGGGACCAGAGGCCCAGCTTGGCTCCAGCCTGGGTAGCACCAGGGGGAGTCTGCTGGACCTGGCCCTGCGTGAGAGCATGTTACAAAGAGTGCTCTAAATGGTTAGAGGGGTTAGAGGTACAGCAGGGCAGTAGGCAGGCCCCTGGGACCAGAGGCTCAGCTTGGCTCCAGCCTGGGTAGCACCAGAGGGAGTCTGCTGGACCTGGCCCTGGGTGAGAGCATGTTACAAAGAGTGCTCTAAATGGTTAGAGGGGTTAGAGGTGCAGCAGGGTAGTAGGCAGGCCCCCGGGACCAGAGGCCCAGCTTGGCGCCAGCCTGGGTAGCACCAGAGGGAGTCTGCTGGACCTGGCCTTGGGTGAGAGCATGGGACAAGGAGTGCTCTAAATGGTTAGAGGGGTTAGAGGTGCAGCAGGGTAGTAGGCAGGCCCCCGGGACCAGAGGCCCAGCTTGGCTGCAGCCTGGGTAGCACCAGGGGGAGTCTGCTGGACCTGACCCGGCGTGAGAGCAGCGTACAAGGAGTGCTCTAAATGGTTAGAGGGGATAGAGGTGCAGCAGGGTAGTAGGCAGGCCCCTGGGACCAGAGGCCCAGCTTGGCTCCAGCCTGGGTAGCACCAGGGGGAGTCTGCTGGACCTGACCCGGCGTGAGAGCAGCGTACAAGGAGTGCTCTAAATGGTTAGAGGGGATAGAGGTGCAGCAGGGTAGTAGGCAGGCCCCTGGGACCAGAGGCCCAGCTTGGCTCCAGCCTGGGTAGCACCAGGGGGAGTCTGCTGGACCTGACCCGGCGTGAGAGCAGCGTACAAGGAGTGCTCTAAATGGTTAGAGGGGTTAGAGGTGCAGCAGGGTAGTAGGCAGGCCCCTGGGACCAGAGGCCCAGCTTGGCTCCAGCCTGGGTAGCACCAGGGGGAGTCTGCTGGACCTGGCCTTGGGTGAGAGCATGGTACAAGGAGTGCTATAAATGGTTAGAGGGGTTAGAGGTGCAGCAGGGTAGTAGGCAGGCCCCTGGGACCAGAGGCCCAGCTTGGCTCCAGCCTGGGTAGCACCAGGGGGAGTCTGCTGGACCTGGCCTTGGGTGAGAGCCTGGTACAAGGAGTGCTCTAAATGGTTAGAGGGGGTAGAGGTGCAGCAGGGTAGTAGGCAGGCCCCTGGGACCAGAGGCCCAGCTTGGCTCCAGCCTGGGTAGCACCAGGGGGAGTCTGCTGGACCTGGCCTTGGGTGAGAGCATGTTACAAAGAGTGCTCTAAATGGTTAGAGGGGTTAGAGGTGCAGCAGGGTAGTAGGCAGGCCCCTGGGACCAGAGGCCCAGCTTGGCTCCAGCCTGGGTAGCACCAGGGGGAGTCTGCTGGACCTGGCCTTGGGTGAGAGCATGGTACAAGGAGTGCTCTAAATGGTCAGAGGGGTCAGAGGTGCAGCAGGGTAGGAGGCAGGCCCCTAGGACCAGAGGCCCAGCTTGGCTCCAGCCTGGGTAGCACCAGGGGGAGTCTGCTGGACCTGGCCCTGCGTGAGAGCATGGTACAAGGAGTGCTATAAATGGTTAGAGGGGTTAGAGGTGCAGCAGGGTAGTAGGCAGGCCCCTGGGACCAGAGGCCCAGCTTGGCTCCAGCCTGGGTAGCACCAGGGGGAGTCTGCTGGACCTGGCCTTGGGTGAGAGCATGGTACAAGGAGTGCTCTAAATGGTCAGAGGGGTCAGAGGTGCAGCAGGGTAGGAGGCAGGCCCCTAGGACCAGAGGCCCAGCTTGGCTCCAGCCTGGGTAGCACCAGGGGGAGTCTGCTGGACCTGGCCTTGGGTGAGAGCATGTTACAAAGAGTGCTCTAAATGGTTAGAGGGGATAGAGGTGCAGCAGGGTAGTAGGCAGGCCCCTGGGACCAGAGGCCCAGCTTGGCTCCAGCCTGGGTAGCACCAGGGGGAGTCTGCTGGACCTGACCCTGCGTGAGGACATGGTACAAGGAGTGCTCTAAATGGTTAGAGGGGTTAGAGGTACAGCAGGGCAGTAGGCAGGCCCCTGGGACCAGAGGCCCAGCTTGGCTCCAGCCTGGGTAGCACCAGGGGGAGTCTGCTGGACCTGGCCCTGGGTGAGAGCATGTTACAAGGAGTGCTCCAAATGGTTAGAGGGGTTAGAGGTGCAGCAGGGTAGTAGGCAGGCCCCTGGGACCAGAGGCCCAGCTTGGCTCCAGCCTGGGTAGCACCAGGGGGAGTCTGCTGGACCTGACCCTGCGTGAGGACATGGTACAAGGAGTGCTCTAAATGGTTAGAGGGGTTAGAGGTACAGCAGGGCAGTAGGCAGGCCCCTGGGACCAGAGGCCCAGCTTGGCTCCAGCCTGGGTAGCACCAGGGGGAGTCTGCTGGACCTGGCCCTGGGTGAGAGCATGTTACAAGGAGTGCTCCAAATGGTTAGAGGGGTTAGAGGTGCAGCAGGGTAGTAGGCAGGCCCCTGGGACCAGAGGCGCAGCTTGGCTCCAGCCTGGGTAGCACCAGGGGGAGTCTGCTGGACCTGGCCTTGGGTGAGAGCATGGTACAAGGAGTGCTCTAAATGGTCAGAGGGGTCAGAGGTGCAGCAGGGTAGGAGGCAGGCCCCTAGGACCAGAGGCCCAGCTTGGCTCCAGCCTGGGTAGCACCAGGGGGAGTCTGCTGGACCTGGCCTTGGGTGAGAGCATGTTACAAAGAGTGCTCTAAATGGTTAGAGGGGATAGAGGTGCAGCAGGGTAGTAGGCAGGCCCCTGGGACCAGAGGCCCAGCTTGGCTCCAGCCTGGGTAGCACCAGGGGGAGTCTGCTGGACCTGGCCTTGGGTGAGAGCATGGTACAAGGAGTGCTATAAATGGTTAGAGGGGTTAGAGGTGCAGCAGGGTAGTAGGCAGGCCCCTGGGACCAGAGGCCCAGCTTGGCTCCAGCCTGGGTAGCACCAGGGGGAGTCTGCTGGACCTGGCCTTGGGTGAGAGCCTGGTACAAGGAGTGCTCTAAATGGTTAGAGGGGGTAGAGGTGCAGCAGGGTAGTAGGCAGGCCCCTGGGACCAGAGGCCCAGCTTGGCTCCAGCCTGGGTAGCACCAGGGGGAGTCTGCTGGACCTGGCCCTGCGTGAGAGCATGTTACAAAGAGTGCTCTAAATGGTTAGAGGGGTTAGAGGTGCAGCAGGGTAGTAGGCAGGCCCCTGGGACCAGAGGCCCAGCTTGGCTCCAGCCTGGGTAGCACCAGGGGGAGTCTGCTGGACCTGGCCTTGGGTGAGAGCATGTTCCAGAGAGTGCTCTAAATGGTTAGAGGGGTTAGAGGTGCAGCAGGGTAGTAGGCAGGCCCCTGGGACCAGAGGCCCAGCTTGGCTCCAGCCTGGGTAGCACCAGGGGGAGTCTGCTGGACCTGGCCTTGGGTGAGAGCATGGTACAAGGAGTGCTATAAATGGTTAGAGGGGTTAGAGGTGCAGCAGGGTAGTAGGCAGGCCCCTGGGACCAGAGGCCCAGCTTGGCTCCAGCCTGGGTAGCACCAGGGGGAGTCTGCTGGACCTGGCCTTGGGTGAGAGCCTGGTACAAGGAGTGCTCTAAATGGTTAGAGGGGGTAGAGGTGCAGCAGGGTAGTAGGCAGGCCCCTGGGACCAGAGGCCCAGCTTGGCTCCAGCCTGGGTAGCACCAGGGGGAGTCTGCTGGACCTGGCCTTGGGTGAGAGCATGTTACAAAGAGTGCTCTAAATGGTTAGAGGGGTTAGAGGTGCAGCAGGGTAGTAGGCAGGCCCCTGGGACCAGAGGCCCAGCTTGGCTCCAGCCTGGGTAGCACCAGGGGGAGTCTGCTGGACCTGGCCCTGGGTGAGAGCATGGTACAAGGAGTGCTCTAAATGGTTAGAGGGGTTAGAGGTGCAGCAGGGTAGTAGGCAGGCCCCTGGGACCAGAGGCCCAGCTTGGCTCCAGCCTGGGTAGCACCAGGGGGAGTCTGCTGGACCTGACCCTGCGTGAGAGCATGGTACAAGGAGTGCTCTAAATGGTTAGAGGGGTTAGAGGTGCAGCAGGGTAGTAGGCAGGCCCCTGGGACCAGAGGCCCAGCTTGGCTCCAGCCTGGGTAGCACCAGGGGGAGTCTGCTGGACCTGGCCTTGGGTGAGAGCATGTTCCAGAGAGTGCTCTAAATGGTTAGAGGGGTTAGAGGTGCAGCACGGTAGTAGGCAGGCCCCTGGGACCAGAGGCCCAGCTTGGCTCCAGCCTGGGTAGCACCAGGGGGAGTCTGCTGGACCTGGCCTTGGGTGAGAGCATGGTACAAGGAGTGCTATAAATGGTTAGAGGGGTTAGAGGTGCAGCAGGGTAGTAGGCAGGCCCCTGGGACCAGAGGCCCAGCTTGGCTCCAGCCTGGGTAGCACCAGGGGGAGTCTGCTGGACCTGGCCTTGGGTGAGAGCCTGGTACAAGGAGTGCTCTAAATGGTTAGAGGGGGTAGAGGTGCAGCAGGGTAGTAGGCAGGCCCCTGGGACCAGAGGCCCAGCTTGGCTCCAGCCTGGGTAGCACCAGGGGGAGTCTGCTGGACCTGACCCTGCGTGAGAGCATGGTACAAGGAGTGCTCTAAATGGTTAGAGGGGTTAGAGGTGCAGCAGGGTAGTAGGCAGGCCCCTGGGACCAGAGGCCCAGCTTGGCTCCAGCCTGGGTAGCACCAGGGGGAGTCTGCTGGACCTGGCCCTGGGTGAGAGCATGGTACAAGGAGTGCTCTAAATGGTTAGAGGGGTTAGAGGTGCAGCAGGGTAGTAGGCAGGCCCCTGGGACCAGAGGCCCAGCTTGGCTCCAGCCTGGGTAGCACCAGGGGGAGTCTGCTGGACCTGACCCTGCGTGAGAGCATGGTACAAGGAGTGCGCTAAATGGTTAGAGGGGTTAGAGGTGCAGCAGGGTAGTAGGCAGGCCCCTGGGACCAGAGGCCCAGCTTGGCTCCAGCCTGGGTAGCACCAGGGGGAGTCTGCTGGACCTGACCCTGCGTGAGAGCATGGTGCAAGGAGTGCTCTAAATGGTTAGAGGGGTTAGAGGTGCAGCAGGGTAGTAGGCAGGCCCCTGGGACCAGAGGCCCAGCTTGGCTCCAGCCTGGGTAGCACCAGGGGGAGTCTGCTGGACCTGGCCTTGGGTGAGAGCCTGGTACAAGGAGTGCTCTAAATGGTTAGAGGGGGTAGAGGTGCAGCAGGGTAGTAGGCAGGCCCCTGGGACCAGAGGCCCAGCTTGGCTCCAGCCTGGGTAGCACCAGGGGGAGTCTGCTGGACCTGGCCCTGCGTGAGAGCATGTTACAAAGAGTGCTATAAATGGTTAGAGGGGTTAGAGGTGCAGCAGGGTAGTAGGCAGGCCCCTGGGACCAGAGGCCCAGCTTGGCTCCAGCCTGGGTAGCACCAGGGGGAGTCTGCTGGACCTGGCCTTGGGTGAGAGCATGTTACAAGGAGTGCTCTAAATGGTCAGAGGGGTCAGAGGTGCAGCAGGGTAGTAGGCAGGCCCCTGGGACCAGAGGCCCAGCTTGGCTCCAGCCTGGGTAGCACCAGGGGGAGTCTGCTGGACCTGGCCTTGGGTGAGAGCCTGGTACAAGGAGTGCTCTAAATGGTTAGAGGGGGTAGAGGTGCAGCAGGGTAGTAGGCAGGCCCCTGGGACCAGAGGCCCAGCTTGGCTCCAGCCTGGGTAGCACCAGGGGGAGTCTGCTGGACCTGGCCCTGCGTGAGAGCATGTTACAAAGAGTGCTCTAAATGGTTAGAGGGGTTAGAGGTGCAGCAGGGTAGTAGGCAGGCCCCTGGGACCAGAGGCCCAGCTTGGCTCCAGCCTGGGTAGCACCAGGGGGAGTCTGCTGGACCTGGCCTTGGGTGAGAGCATGGTACAAGGAGTGCTCTAAATGGTCAGAGGGGTCAGAGGTGCAGCAGGGTAGTAGGCAGGCCCCTGGGACCAGAGGCCCAGCTTGGCTCCAGCCTGGGTAGCACCAGGGGGAGTCTGCTGGACCTGGCCCTGCGTGAGAGCATGTTACAAAGAGTGCTCTAAATGGTTAGAGGGGTTAGAGGTACAGCAGGGCAGTAGGCAGGCCCCTGGGACCAGAGGCTCAGCTTGGCTCCAGCCTGGGTAGCACCAGAGGGAGTCTGCTGGACCTGGCCCTGGGTGAGAGCATGTTACAAAGAGTGCTCTAAATGGTTAGAGGGGTTAGAGGTGCAGCAGGGTAGTAGGCAGGCCCCCGGGACCAGAGGCCCAGCTTGGCGCCAGCCTGGGTAGCACCAGAGGGAGTCTGCTGGACCTGGCCTTGGGTGAGAGCATGGGACAAGGAGTGCTCTAAATGGTTAGAGGGGTTAGAGGTGCAGCAGGGTAGTAGGCAGGCCCCCGGGACCAGAGGCCCAGCTTGGCTGCAGCCTGGGTAGCACCAGGGGGAGTCTGCTGGACCTGACCCGGCGTGAGAGCAGCGTACAAGGAGTGCTCTAAATGGTTAGAGGGGATAGAGGTGCAGCAGGGTAGTAGGCAGGCCCCTGGGACCAGAGGCCCAGCTTGGCTCCAGCCTGGGTAGCACCAGGGGGAGTCTGCTGGACCTGACCCGGCGTGAGAGCAGCGTACAAGGAGTGCTCTAAATGGTTAGAGGGGATAGAGGTGCAGCAGGGTAGTAGGCAGGCCCCTGGGACCAGAGGCCCAGCTTGGCTCCAGCCTGGGTAGCACCAGGGGGAGTCTGCTGGACCTGACCCGGCGTGAGAGCAGCGTACAAGGAGTGCTCTAAATGGTTAGAGGGGTTAGAGGTGCAGCAGGGTAGTAGGCAGGCCCCTGGGACCAGAGGCCCAGCTTGGCTCCAGCCTGGGTAGCACCAGGGGGAGTCTGCTGGACCTGGCCTTGGGTGAGAGCATGGTACAAGGAGTGCTATAAATGGTTAGAGGGGTTAGAGGTGCAGCAGGGTAGTAGGCAGGCCCCTGGGACCAGAGGCCCAGCTTGGCTCCAGCCTGGGTAGCACCAGGGGGAGTCTGCTGGACCTGGCCTTGGGTGAGAGCCTGGTACAAGGAGTGCTCTAAATGGTTAGAGGGGGTAGAGGTGCAGCAGGGTAGTAGGCAGGCCCCTGGGACCAGAGGCCCAGCTTGGCTCCAGCCTGGGTAGCACCAGGGGGAGTCTGCTGGACCTGGCCTTGGGTGAGAGCATGTTACAAAGAGTGCTCTAAATGGTTAGAGGGGTTAGAGGTGCAGCAGGGTAGTAGGCAGGCCCCTGGGACCAGAGGCCCAGCTTGGCTCCAGCCTGGGTAGCACCAGGGGGAGTCTGCTGGACCTGGCCCTGGGTGAGAGCATGGTACAAGGAGTGCTCTAAATGGTTAGAGGGGTTAGAGGTGCAGCAGGGTAGTAGGCAGGCCCCTGGGACCAGAGGCCCAGCTTGGCTCCAGCCTGGGTAGCACCAGGGGGAGTCTGCTGGACCTGACCCTGCGTGAGAGCATGGTACAAGGAGTGCGCTAAATGGTTAGAGGGGTTAGAGGTGCAGCAGGGTAGTAGGCAGGCCCCTGGGACCAGAGGCCCAGCTTGGCTCCAGCCTGGGTAGCACCAGGGGGAGTCTGCTGGACCTGACCCTGCGTGAGAGCATGGTACAAGGAGTGCTCTAAATGGTTAGAGGGGTTAGAGGTGCAGCAGGGTAGTAGGCAGGCCCCTGGGACCAGAGGCCCAGCTTGGCTCCAGCCTGGGTAGCACCAGGGGGAGTCTGCTGGACCTGGCCTTGGGTGAGAGCATGTTCCAGAGAGTGCTCTAAATGGTTAGAGGGGTTAGAGGTGCAGCAGGGTAGTAGGCAGGCCCCTGGGACCAGAGGCCCAGCTTGGCTCCAGCCTGGGTAGCACCAGGGGGAGTCTGCTGGACCTGGCCTTGGGTGAGAGCATGGTACAAGGAGTGCTATAAATGGTTAGAGGGGTTAGAGGTGCAGCAGGGTAGTAGGCAGGCCCCTGGGACCAGAGGCCCAGCTTGGCTCCAGCCTGGGTAGCACCAGGGGGAGTCTGCTGGACCTGGCCTTGGGTGAGAGCCTGGTACAAGGAGTGCTCTAAATGGTTAGAGGGGGTAGAGGTGCAGCAGGGTAGTAGGCAGGCCCCTGGGACCAGAGGCCCAGCTTGGCTCCAGCCTGGGTAGCACCAGGGGGAGTCTGCTGGACCTGGCCCTGCGTGAGAGCATGTTACAAAGAGTGCTCTAAATGGTTAGAGGGGTTAGAGGTGCAGCAGGGTAGTAGGCAGGCCCCTGGGACCAGAGGCCCAGCTTGGCTCCAGCCTGGGTAGCACCAGGGGGAGTCTGCTGGACCTGGCCTTGGGTGAGAGCATGTTACAAGGAGTGCTCTAAATGGTCAGAGGGGTCAGAGGTGCAGCAGGGTAGTAGGCAGGCCCCTGGGACCAGAGGCCCAGCTTGGCTCCAGCCTGGGTAGCACCAGGGGGAGTCTGCTGGACCTGGCCTTGGGTGAGAGCCTGGTACAAGGAGTGCTCTAAATGGTTAGAGGGGGTAGAGGTGCAGCAGGGTAGTAGGCAGGCCCCTGGGACCAGAGGCCCAGCTTGGCTCCAGCCTGGGTAGCACCAGGGGGAGTCTGCTGGACCTGGCCCTGCGTGAGAGCATGTTACAAAGAGTGCTCTAAATGGTTAGAGGGGTTAGAGGTGCAGCAGGGTAGTAGGCAGGCCCCTGGGACCAGAGGCCCAGCTTGGCTCCAGCCTGGGTAGCACCAGGGGGAGTCTGCTGGACCTGGCCTTGGGTGAGAGCATGGTACAAGGAGTGCTCTAAATGGTCAGAGGGGTCAGAGGTGCAGCAGGGTAGTAGGCAGGCCCCTGGGACCAGAGGCCCAGCTTGGCTCCAGCCTGGGTAGCACCAGGGGGAGTCTGCTGGACCTGGCCCTGCGTGAGAGCATGGTACAAGGAGTGCTCTAAATGGTTAGAGGGGTTAGAGGTACAGCAGGGCAGTAGGCAGGCCCCTGGGACCAGAGGCCCAGCTTGGCTCCAGCCTGGGTAGCACCAGAGGGAGTCTGCTGGACCTGGCCCTGGGTGAGAGCATGTTACAAAGAGTGCTCTAAATGGTTAGAGGGGTTAGAGGTGCAGCAGGGTAGTAGGCAGGCCCCCGGGACCAGAGGCCCAGCTTGGCGCCAGCCTGGGTAGCACCAGAGGGAGTCTGCTGGACCTGGCCTTGGGTGAGAGCATGGGACAAGGAGTGCTCTAAATGGTTAGAGGGGTTAGAGGTGCAGCAGGGTAGTAGGCAGGCCCCCGGGACCAGAGGCCCAGCTTGGCTGCAGCCTGGGTAGCACCAGGGGGAGTCTGCTGGACCTGACCCTGCGTGAGAGCATGGTACAAGGAGTGCGCTAAATGGTTAGAGGGGTTAGAGGTGCAGCAGGGTAGTAGGCAGGCCCCTGGGACCAGAGGCCCAGCTTGGCTCCAGCCTGGGTAGCACCAGGGGGAGTCTGCTGGACCTGACCCTGCGTGAGAGCATGGTACAAGGAGTGCTCTAAATGGTTAGAGGGGTTAGAGGTGCAGCAGGGTAGTAGGCAGGCCCCTGGGACCAGAGGCCCAGCTTGGCTCCAGCCTGGGTAGCACCAGGGGGAGTCTGCTGGACCTGGCCTTGGGTGAGAGCATGTTCCAGAGAGTGCTCTAAATGGTTAGAGGGGTTAGAGGTGCAGCAGGGTAGTAGGCAGGCCCCTGGGACCAGAGGCCCAGCTTGGCTCCAGCCTGGGTAGCACCAGGGGGAGTCTGCTGGACCTGGCCTTGGGTGAGAGCATGGTACAAGGAGTGCTATAAATGGTTAGAGGGGTTAGAGGTGCAGCAGGGTAGTAGGCAGGCCCCTGGGACCAGAGGCCCAGCTTGGCTCCAGCCTGGGTAGCACCAGGGGGAGTCTGCTGGACCTGGCCTTGGGTGAGAGCCTGGTACAAGGAGTGCTCTAAATGGTTAGAGGGGGTAGAGGTGCAGCAGGGTAGTAGGCAGGCCCCTGGGACCAGAGGCCCAGCTTGGCTCCAGCCTGGGTAGCACCAGGGGGAGTCTGCTGGACCTGGCCCTGCGTGAGAGCATGTTACAAAGAGTGCTCTAAATGGTTAGAGGGGTTAGAGGTGCAGCAGGGTAGTAGGCAGGCCCCTGGGACCAGAGGCCCAGCTTGGCTCCAGCCTGGGTAGCACCAGGGGGAGTCTGCTGGACCTGGCCTTGGGTGAGAGCATGTTACAAGGAGTGCTCTAAATGGTCAGAGGGGTCAGAGGTGCAGCAGGGTAGTAGGCAGGCCCCTGGGACCAGAGGCCCAGCTTGGCTCCAGCCTGGGTAGCACCAGGGGGAGTCTGCTGGACCTGGCCTTGGGTGAGAGCCTGGTACAAGGAGTGCTCTAAATGGTTAGAGGGGGTAGAGGTGCAGCAGGGTAGTAGGCAGGCCCCTGGGACCAGAGGCCCAGCTTGGCTCCAGCCTGGGTAGCACCAGGGGGAGTCTGCTGGACCTGGCCCTGCGTGAGAGCATGTTACAAAGAGTGCTCTAAATGGTTAGAGGGGTTAGAGGTGCAGCAGGGTAGTAGGCAGGCCCCTGGGACCAGAGGCCCAGCTTGGCTCCAGCCTGGGTAGCACCAGGGGGAGTCTGCTGGACCTGGCCTTGGGTGAGAGCATGGTACAAGGAGTGCTCTAAATGGTCAGAGGGGTCAGAGGTGCAGCAGGGTAGTAGGCAGGCCCCTGGGACCAGAGGCCCAGCTTGGCTCCAGCCTGGGTAGCACCAGGGGGAGTCTGCTGGACCTGGCCCTGCGTGAGAGCATGTTACAAAGAGTGCTCTAAATGGTTAGAGGGGTTAGAGGTGCAGCAGGGTAGTAGGCAGGCCCCCGGGACCAGAGGCCCAGCTTGGCTGCAGCCTGGGTAGCACCAGGGGGAGTCTGCTGGACCTGACCCGGCGTGAGAGCAGCGTACAAGGAGTGCTCTAAATGGTTAGAGGGGATAGAGGTGCAGCAGGGTAGTAGGCAGGCCCCTGGGACCAGAGGCCCAGCTTGGCTCCAGCCTGGGTAGCACCAGGGGGAGTCTGCTGGACCTGACCCGGCGTGAGAGCAGCGTACAAGGAGTGCTCTAAATGGTTAGAGGGGATAGAGGTGCAGCAGGGTAGTAGGCAGGCCCCTGGGACCAGAGGCCCAGCTTGGCTCCAGCCTGGGTAGCACCAGGGGGAGTCTGCTGGACCTGACCCGGCGTGAGAGCAGCGTACAAGGAGTGCTCTAAATGGTTAGAGGGGTTAGAGGTGCAGCAGGGTAGTAGGCAGGCCCCTGGGACCAGAGGCCCAGCTTGGCTCCAGCCTGGGTAGCACCAGGGGGAGTCTGCTGGACCTGGCCTTGGGTGAGAGCATGGTACAAGGAGTGCTCTAAATGGTCAGAGGGGTCAGAGGTGCAGCAGGGTAGTAGGCAGGCCCCTGGGACCAGAGGCCCAGCTTGGCTCCAGCCTGGGTAGCACCAGGGGGAGTCTGCTGGACCTGGCCCTGCGTGAGAGCATGTTACAAAGAGTGCTCTAAATGGTTAGAGGGGTTAGAGGTACAGCAGGGCAGTAGGCAGGCCCCTGGGACCAGAGGCCCAGCTTGGCTCCAGCCTGGGTAGCACCAGGGGGAGTCTGCTGGACCTGGCCCTGCGTGAGAGCATGTTACAAAGAGTGCTCTAAATGGTTAGAGGGGTTAGAGGTGCAGCAGGGTAGTAGGCAGGCCCCTGGGACCAGAGGCCCAGCTTGGCTCCAGCCTGGGTAGCACCAGGGGGAGTCTGCTGGACCTGGCCTTGGGTGAGAGCATGTTACAAGGAGTGCTCTAAATGGTCAGAGGGGTCAGAGGTGCAGCAGGGTAGTAGGCAGGCCCCTGGGACCAGAGGCCCAGCTTGGCTCCAGCCTGGGTAGCACCAGGGGGAGTCTGCTGGACCTGGCCTTGGGTGAGAGCCTGGTACAAGGAGTGCTCTAAATGGTTAGAGGGGGTAGAGGTGCAGCAGGGTAGTAGGCAGGCCCCTGGGACCAGAGGCCCAGCTTGGCTCCAGCCTGGGTAGCACCAGGGGGAGTCTGCTGGACCTGGCCCTGCGTGAGAGCATGTTACAAAGAGTGCTCTAAATGGTTAGAGGGGTTAGAGGTACAGCAGGGCAGTAGGCAGGCCCCTGGGACCAGAGGCCCAGCTTGGCTCCAGCCTGGGTAGCACCAGAGGGAGTCTGCTGGACCTGGCCCTGGGTGAGAGCATGTTACAAAGAGTGCTCTAAATGGTTAGAGGGGTTAGAGGTGCAGCAGGGTAGTAGGCAGGCCCCCGGGACCAGAGGCCCAGCTTGGCGCCAGCCTGGGTAGCACCAGAGGGAGTCTGCTGGACCTGGCCTTGGGTGAGAGCATGGGACAAGGAGTGCTCTAAATGGTTAGAGGGGTTAGAGGTGCAGCAGGGTAGTAGGCAGGCCCCCGGGACCAGAGGCCCAGCTTGGCTGCAGCCTGGGTAGCACCAGGGGGAGTCTGCTGGACCTGACCCGGCGTGAGAGCAGCGTACAAGGAGTGCTCTAAATGGTTAGAGGGGATAGAGGTGCAGCAGGGTAGTAGGCAGGCCCCTGGGACCAGAGGCCCAGCTTGGCTCCAGCCTGGGTAGCACCAGGGGGAGTCTGCTGGACCTGACCCGGCGTGAGAGCAGCGTACAAGGAGTGCTCTAAATGGTTAGAGGGGTTAGAGGTGCAGCAGGGTAGTAGGCAGGCCCCTGGGACCAGAGGCCCAGCTTGGCTCCAGCCTGGGTAGCACCAGGGGGAGTCTGCTGGACCTGGCCTTGGGTGAGAGCCTGGTACAAGGAGTGCTCTAAATGGTTAGAGGGGGTAGAGGTGCAGCAGGGTAGTAGGCAGGCCCCTGGGACCAGAGGCCCAGCTTGGCTCCAGCCTGGGTAGCACCAGGGGGAGTCTGCTGGACCTGGCCCTGCGTGAGAGCCTGGTACAAGGAGTGCTCTAAATGGTTAGAGGGGTTAGAGGTGCAGCAGGGTAGTAGGCAGGCCCCTGGGACCAGAGGCCCAGCTTGGCTCCAGCCTGGGTAGCACCAGGGGGAGTCTGCTGGACCTGGCCCTGCGTGAGAGCATGGTACAAGGAGTGCTCTAAATGGTTAGAGGGGTTAGAGGTGCAGCAGGGTAGTAGGCAGGCCCCTGGGACCAGAGGCCCAGCTTGGCTCCAGCCTGGGTAGCACCAGGGGAGTCTGCTGGACCTGGCCTTGGGTGAGAGCATGGTACAAAGAGTGCTCTAAATGGTTAGAGGGGTTAGAGGTGCAGCAGGGTAGTAGGCAGGCCCCTGGGACCAGAGGCCCAGCTTGGCTCCAGCCTGGGTAGCACCAGGGGGAGTCTGCTGGACCTGGCCTTGGGTGAGAGCATGGTACAAGGAGTGCTCTAAATGGTTAGAGGGGTTAGAGGTGCAGCAGGGTAGTAGGCAGGCCCCTGGGACCAGAGGCCCAACTTGGCTCCAGCCTGGGTAGCACCAGGGGGAGTTTGCTGGACCTGGCCCTGCGTGAGGACATGGTACAAGGAGTGCTCTAAATGGTTAGAGGGGTTAGAGGTGCAGCAGGGTAGTAGGCAGGCCCCTGGGACCAGAGGCCCAGCTTGGCTCCAGCCTGGGTAGCACCAGAGGGAGTCTGCTGGACCTGGCCCTGGGTGAGAGCATGGTACAAGGAGTGCTCTAAATGGTTAGAGGGGATAGAGGTGCAGCAGGGTAGTAGGCAGGCCCCTGGGACCAGAGGCCCAGCTTGGCTCCAGCCTGGGTAGCACCAGGGGGAGTCTGCTGGACCTGGCCTTGGGTGAGAGCATGTTACAGAGAGTGCTCTAAATGGTTAGAGGGGTTAGAGGTGCAGCAGGGTAGTAGGCAGGCCCCTGGGACCAGAGGCCCAGCTTGGCTCCAGCCTGGGTAGCACCAGAGGGAGTCTGCTGGACCTGGCCCTGCGCGAGGACATGGTACAAGGAGTGCTCTAAATGGTTAGAGGGGATAGAGGTGCAGCAAGGTAGTAGGCAGGCCCCTGGGACCAGAGGCCCAGCTTGGCTCCAGCCTGGGTAGCACCAGAGGGAGTCTGCTGGACCTGGCCCTGTGTGAGAGCATGTTACAAAGAGTGCTCTAAATGGTTAGAGGGGTTAGAGGTGCAGCAGGGTAGTAGGCAGGCCCCTGGGACCAGAGGCCCAGCTTGGCTCCAGCCTGGGTAGCACCAGGGGGAGTCTGCTGGACCTGACCCTGCGTGAGGACATGGTAGAAGGAGTGCTCTAAATGGTTAGAGGGGTTAGAGGTACAGCAGGGCAGTAGGCAGGCCCCTGGGACCAGAGGCCCAGCTTGGCTCCAGCCTGGGTAGCACCAGAGGGAGTCTGCTGGACCTGGCCCTGTGTGAGAGCATGTTACAAAGAGTGCTCTAAATGGTTAGAGGGGATAGAGGTGCAGCAGGGTAGTAGGCAGGCCCCTGGGACCAGAGGCCCAGCTTGGCTCCAGCCTGGGTAGCACCAGGGGGAGTCTGCTGGACCTGGCCTTGGGTGAGAGCATGTTACAGAGAGTGCTCTAAATGGTTAGAGGGGTTAGAGGTGCAGCAGGGTAGTAGGCCCTGGGACCAGAGGCCCAGCTTGGCTCCAGCCAGGGTAGCACCAGAGGGAGTCTGCTGGACCTGGCCCTGCGCGAGGACATGGTACAAGGAGTGCTCTAAATGGTTAGAGGGGTTAGAGGTGCAGCAAGGTAGTAGGCAGGCCCCTGGGACCAGAGGCCCAGCTTGGCTCCAGCCTGGGTAGCACCAGGGGGAGTCTGCTGGACCTGGCCCTGCGTGAGAGCATGTTACAAGGAGTGCTCTAAATGGTTAGAGGGGTTAGAGGTGCAGCAGGGTAGTAGGCAGGCCCCTGGGACCAGGACCAGAGGCCCAGCTTGGCTCCAGCCTGGGTAGCACCAGAGGGAGTCTGCTGGACCTGGCCCTGGGTGAGAGCATGGTACAAAGAGTGCTCTAAATGGTTAGAGGGGTTAGAGGTGCAGCAGGGTAGTAGGCAGGCCCCTGGGACCAGAGGCCCAGCTTGGCTCCAGCCTGGGTAGCACCAGGGGGAGTCTGCTGGACCTGGCCCTGCGTGAGAGCATGTTACAAGGAGTGCTCTAAATGGTTAGAGGGGTTAGAGGTGCAGCAGGGTAGTAGGCAGGCCCCTGGGACCAGAGGCCCAGCTTGGCTCCAGCCTGGGTACCTGGGACCAGAAGCCCAGCTTGGCTCCAGCCTGGGTAGCACCAGGGGGAGTCTGCTGGACCTGGCCTTGGGTGGGAGCATGGTATAAGGAGTGCTCTAAATGGTTAGAGGGGATAGAGGTGCAGCAGGGTAGCAGGCAGGCCCCTGGGACCAGAGGCCCAGCTTGGCTCCAGCCTGGGTAGCACCAGGGGGAGTCCGCTGGACCTGGCCTTGGGTGAGAGCATGTTACAAAGAGTGCTCTAAATGGTCAGAGGGGTCAGAGGTGCAGCAGGGTAGTAGGCAGGCCCCTGGGACCAGAGGCCCAGCTTGGCTCCAGCCTGGGTAGCACCAGGGGGAGTCTGCTGGACCTGGCCTTGGGTGAGAGCATGGTACAAAGAGTGCTCTAAATGGTTAGAGGGGTTAGAGGTGCAGCAGGGTAGTAGGCAGGCCCCTGGGACCAGAGGCCCAGCTTGGCTCCAGCCTGGGTAGCACCAGGGGGAGTCTGCTGGACCTGGCCTTGGGTGAGAGCATGGTACAAAGAGTGCTCTAAATGGTTAGAGGGGTTAGAGGTGCAGCAGGGTAGTAGGCAGGCCCCTGGGACCAGAGGCCCAGCTTGGCTCCAGCCTGGGTAGCACCAGGGGGAGTCTGCTGGACCTGGCCTTGGGTGAGAGCATGTTACAAGGAGTGCTCTAAATGGTCAGAGGGGTCAGAGGTGCAGCAGGGTAGTAGGCAGGCCCCTGGGACCAGAGGCCCAGCTTGGCTCCAGCCTGGGTAGCACCAGGGGGAGTCTGCTGGACCTGGCCTTGGGTGAGAGCCTGGTACAAGGAGTGCTCTAAATGGTTAGAGGGGGTAGAGGTGCAGCAGGGTAGTAGGCAGGCCCCTGGGACCAGAGGCCCAGCTTGGCTCCAGCCTGGGTAGCACCAGGGGGAGTCTGCTGGACCTGGCCCTGCGTGAGAGCATGTTACAAAGAGTGCTCTAAATGGTTAGAGGGGTTAGAGGTGCAGCAGGGTAGTAGGCAGGCCCCTGGGACCAGAGGCCCAGCTTGGCTCCAGCCTGGGTAGCACCAGGGGGAGTCTGCTGGACCTGGCCTTGGGTGAGAGCATGGTACAAGGAGTGCTCTAAATGGTCAGAGGGGTCAGAGGTGCAGCAGGGTAGTAGGCAGGCCCCTGGGACCAGAGGCCCAGCTTGGCTCCAGCCTGGGTAGCACCAGGGGGAGTCTGCTGGACCTGGCCCTGCGTGAGAGCATGTTACAAAGAGTGCTCTAAATGGTTAGAGGGGTTAGAGGTACAGCAGGGCAGTAGGCAGGCCCCTGGGACCAGAGGCCCAGCTTGGCTCCAGCCTGGGTAGCACCAGAGGGAGTCTGCTGGACCTGGCCCTGGGTGAGAGCATGTTACAAAGAGTGCTCTAAATGGTTAGAGGGGTTAGAGGTGCAGCAGGGTAGTAGGCAGGCCCCCGGGACCAGAGGCCCAGCTTGGCGCCAGCCTGGGTAGCACCAGAGGGAGTCTGCTGGACCTGGCCTTGGGTGAGAGCATGGGACAAGGAGTGCTCTAAATGGTTAGAGGGGTTAGAGGTGCAGCAGGGTAGTAGGCAGGCCCCCGGGACCAGAGGCCCAGCTTGGCTCCAGCCTGGGTAGCACCAGGGGGAGTCTGCTGGACCTGGCCCTGCGTGAGAGCCTGGTACAAGGAGTGCTCTAAATGGTTAGAGGGGTTAGAGGTGCAGCAGGGTAGTAGGCAGGCCCCTGGGACCAGAGGCCCAGCTTGGCTCCAGCCTGGGTAGCACCAGGGGGAGTCTGCTGGACCTGGCCCTGCGTGAGAGCATGGTACAAGGAGTGCTCTAAATGGTTAGAGGGGTTAGAGGTGCAGCAGGGTAGTAGGCAGGCCCCTGGGACCAGAGGCCCAGCTTGGCTCCAGCCTGGGTAGCACCAGGGGGAGTCTGCTGGACCTGGCCTTGGGTGAGAGCATGGTACAAGGAGTGCTCTAAATGGTTAGAGGGGTTAGAGGTGCAGCAGGGTAGTAGGCAGGCCCCTGGGACCAGAGGCCCAGCTTGGCTCCAGCCTGGGTAGCACCAGGGGGAGTCTGCTGGACCTGGCCTTGGGTGAGAGCATGGTACAAGGAGTGCTCTAAATGGTTAGAGGGGTTAGAGGTGCAGCAGGGTAGTAGGCAGGCCCCTGGGACCAGAGGCCCAACTTGGCTCCAGCCTGGGTAGCACCAGGGGGAGTTTGCTGGACCTGGCCCTGCGTGAGGACATGGTACAAGGAGTGCTCTAAATGGTTAGAGGGGTTAGAGGTGCAGCAGGGTAGTAGGCAGGCCCCTGGGACCAGAGGCCCAGCTTGGCTCCAGCCTGGGTAGCACCAGAGGGAGTCTGCTGGACCTGGCCCTGGGTGAGAGCATGTTACAAAGAGTGCTCTAAATGGTTAGAGGGGTTAGAGGTGCAGCAGGGTAGTAGGCAGGCCCCCGGGACCAGAGGCCCAGCTTGGCGCCAGCCTGGGTAGCACCAGAGGGAGTCTGCTGGACCTGGCCTTGGGTGAGAGCATGGGACAAGGAGTGCTCTAAATGGTTAGAGGGGTTAGAGGTGCAGCAGGGTAGTAGGCAGGCCCCCGGGACCAGAGGCCCAGCTTGGCTGCAGCCTGGGTAGCACCAGGGGGAGTCTGCTGGACCTGACCCGGCGTGAGAGCAGCGTACAAGGAGTGCTCTAAATGGTTAGAGGGGATAGAGGTGCAGCAGGGTAGTAGGCAGGCCCCTGGGACCAGAGGCCCAGCTTGGCTCCAGCCTGGGTAGCACCAGGGGGAGTCTGCTGGACCTGACCCGGCGTGAGAGCAGCGTACAAGGAGTGCTCTAAATGGTTAGAGGGGTTAGAGGTGCAGCAGGGTAGTAGGCAGGCCCCTGGGACCAGAGGCCCAGCTTGGCTCCAGCCTGGGTAGCACCAGGGGGAGTCTGCTGGACCTGGCCTTGGGTGAGAGCCTGGTACAAGGAGTGCTCTAAATGGTTAGAGGGGGTAGAGGTGCAGCAGGGTAGTAGGCAGGCCCCTGGGACCAGAGGCCCAGCTTGGCTCCAGCCTGGGTAGCACCAGGGGGAGTCTGCTGGACCTGGCCCTGCGTGAGAGCCTGGTACAAGGAGTGCTCTAAATGGTTAGAGGGGTTAGAGGTGCAGCAGGGTAGTAGGCAGGCCCCTGGGACCAGAGGCCCAGCTTGGCTCCAGCCTGGGTAGCACCAGGGGGAGTCTGCTGGACCTGGCCCTGCGTGAGAGCATGGTACAAGGAGTGCTCTAAATGGTTAGAGGGGTTAGAGGTGCAGCAGGGTAGTAGGCAGGCCCCTGGGACCAGAGGCCCAGCTTGGCTCCAGCCTGGGTAGCACCAGGGGGAGTCTGCTGGACCTGGCCTTGGGTGAGAGCATGGTACAAAGAGTGCTCTAAATGGTTAGAGGGGTTAGAGGTGCAGCAGGGTAGTAGGCAGGCCCCTGGGACCAGAGGCCCAGCTTGGCTCCAGCCTGGGTAGCACCAGGGGGAGTCTGCTGGACCTGGCCTTGGGTGAGAGCATGGTACAAGGAGTGCTCTAAATGGTTAGAGGGGTTAGAGGTGCAGCAGGGTAGTAGGCAGGCCCCTGGGACCAGAGGCCCAACTTGGCTCCA